>CM025849.1:17484262-17576400 GCA_003952965.2 Morella rubra | reverse complement strand
TCAGCCTACTAACTTTGGTATAGCAGATAAGGGGTCGTGAAAAACTCGGGATTCCTTTCGCTTTTTACTTTCAGTTTCCTATGTTTTCTCGGTGGACAGAGCTTGAAGACGCAGACGTGGCAGACCTTCTTCCCTTGTGGCGTGCTGATCTTGCAAGTTTGACACGTGTCGCAATCTGAGAGGATGGTGACATGAATTAAAATTCCACGTCTGCATTTTCTGTCACGGATCTGGGCCTGAGTTGACAGAAAGGCCTTAAAAAAAAAGACAAAGCCTAGTGACCTCTGTGGAATGAATGAAAGCCCAAAGACCAGTTTGATAAAAGTTTAAACCCTAGGGACTGACAGGTATATTTTCCCTTCATATATCATACTTGCTCAGGTTCATGGAACTTCAGTCCCGAGCCTTTACTCCCTTTTAAGGTTGCTTCCACATGTGAGGATATTGTTATTGAGAACAGTTTTAGAGAAGGTCTAAAGAGTTTGCTTTTCTGCCTATTTTTGTAAATAGCCACTGCGTCATTTGGAGGAACTGCTAGAAGAGATTGTGGCAATTGCTGTAAGTCTGTTGCTCATGCGTGAGTTAACATAATTTGGTGTTTTGATTGACAAGAACTCTTTCCTTGAGCTGCATGTACATGGGAAGCATAAGATCTAAGTCATGTCATGTGCATTTGGTTGTTGAATGCTTTGTATTGCTGCAGCAGTCATCCTGATATCCTACTTTTCGATCAAATTGAGGTCCAGCTCTCAGTTTAACTATTCTTCTCCTAGTTTCTTAAAATCAATTCCACGTTGGTTCCACCGTTCTGAAAAATATAAGAAAATTGGAACAGAGTCATTCCATGCAACTCTGGAAACAGTTATTTACACTTAACCATCACCGTATAACTTGTATTAATGCTTCTTCTCTGTTCTAGCGTTTAACCATCATCAGAAACATTGCTTGTATATATGTGCACGCCTCTTTATATTTAGTGTTCAATTTGTCACTCCGAAGCTCACCATTGACGCAGATGTTTTCTTCTTTTGACATCTTCTAGAGGGTAAGCAAGGGGAAGCAGCACTTTTAACATTGATCTCACGCCATTTTGTGATTAGAAAGACTTGAAGTTCTCTGAAGGTAAGCACGCAGGTTTTTTTGTTTTTGTTTTGTATGGGTCTCTCAAGTGTGCCAATAGTTATATTTGTTATGTTAATTTAATATTTAGGATACTGAAAAACCGGTGTCTTTTATGTGTCCATGCATACAACACTGCTATCATACCTTAAATATTGTCATTTCCAAACCAATCGATTATTGGCCATGAGTTGGAGAATGTCAAGACTATAGAAAGTGCAGCCAACCGTGAATGGACCATTACTGTAGTTTCTATGCTTTTCTGACGGTGAAGCTTCTCTATTCTTAGTGTTTCTTAGAGGATTTCGAGTTCTTTAACTTCTTATTCTTCTCAAGATATTGCTTTGAACCTTGTCGCGGACTTTGGCATCTCTTCAAGTGCTGAAAAGACCTTCAATTTTGAATCAACGTATATCTGCACCCTTTAACCAGTGTCAAAAGTATTCAAAAGTTTCAGGGTTAGCTTTACAAATTTAGTACAAGTCTTGTATTGTCAGGGCTTAAAGTTTAAACCATTCTCAGGCGGAAGGAAAGAAGATTAAGCCCACTCCCAATAGGAAAGAGTAGGGTGAAGGAAAATGCAGTGTGGAAGATGCATATTAATGTGGATCATGTAGGACTTGAACTCTGACATAGTTTGAAATCCACTTAAAAGAGTTGTAATGTTTTCTGTCAAAAATGAACCACTCAGCCTTCGTATGATGACTATAGAATGGAGTGGTAAACCAAATCTTGGGCTATCCCTTGTTTTCCCTTTTTCTTCCCCAAATATGATCTTTGTTCATTGCCTCTGCTATGTTTACAGTCTCAAGGATGCAGCCCAGAATCCAACAGCGGAATGGAACGAACTAACTGCTTGTGGCTCACGACTCGTACTGGGGCTGGAGCTTGGCTTGGCAATTATTTATTGTCGCTTTCGCGCCTGCGTTGCGCTCATTTCTCACTGTGCAAAAATTAAATTGAGTTATCCAAAGTTGGAGTTTGGCCATTTTAAAAGTTTTGCCTGCTAATTTGGTTATGTGGGTTTGCATATTAACTATGCCTATTGGATCGACAACTTGCTGACATATTTGTAGCTTTGATTATGTGACCGAAGCTTCGCATTACGTATGATAATCAATGTGACAAAATATGTACTGTATGGTTGGTGACCGAGTCACATGCCATTCACCATTGACCACCGGAATCTGGGACTAATTAAAATACTGCAACCACACCTCATTTTAAGAGACCCAAACATTAAAAATGACAAACCTCTAAAGCATCATATTCAAATAGGCAAGCGGAAAAATAAACTCAAATCTTATGATCTTGTCCAATCGCAAAATCATGGCTACCAGTGCAAAAGCCACTAACTTCACCATTAGCCCACTCCCAGTTCACAAAATCATTCCCTGAAGGTACATGATTGCCCACCCTGAACCCATGTCCATTGCAGACATCAAAGAAGTACTACTCTTTATCTTCAACTCATCCTCCCTCACCCCTACCTTCCGGCGCACCTCTTTCAGAGCCCACATATACTGCTGCAACTCCTCCAAACCCATATTCTCGTCAGCGGCTCGTCCCACCAAATCTTAGTTCTTTCCCATCGTCCTCCTGCTTCTTCTTTGCCTCCTCAATCTCCGAAAGTCGCTTCTTCTCCACTTCTAATTCCTTATGAGCTTGAGCATATTGCGTGTTGAACTTATTCATGGGTACAAACTTTTGGAACGGCTCGGCCAGGGTGTATCCACTGACGTAGCGGTTGATGACGCTCTCGACATCGAGGTGGCAAAGCTGAACATCTTGCGTTTATTATTCAATGTAAGGACGGCCACTTTAGCGCTGCACAGGACACGTAGCTCGGCGGCTTTCTTGAAGAGGCCCACACGACGCTTTGAGAGGGTAACCTTTTGCCTGCTACCAACTAGTCTTTTCATCTCAATCCTCTGTTGGCCCTTAGTTTTCTTGGTCACCTCCTTCGGCATAACCATGGCCGCGCGCTTACCCTAAAGCAGAAAAGGCTAGAGAGTTTGTTAAAGAAGAGAGGAATACATGTAAAGGTTTATAAAGGGTTAAATTATTACAAGGCGATGATTCTAATTAGTCCAAAATTTGCATATATCATTACGCCAAAAATCATAGGAAATTTTTAGAGAACAAACGAATAGGGCTGTGCATCGGCGGTGGCGGTTCTGCCCCCACCGCCACTGCCTTGGGCGGTGATCAAAATTCCCCCGCCGGTACTTGTGAAGAACTAAATTCCTGCAAAGCCTAAGTGTGCTTTGGATATACCATCTTTTGCTTGTTCTCATCTATCAAACATTTATTTCTTTTGTTCCACTACCATTGTGTGTATGTCCTTTGGCTTGCTTTAGATGTATTTTCCAAGAATGGTCAGTCATATGGTACTCGCTTTTTGAGTGGTGCTATTTTGCAATGGTACATGCGTCTAGCTGTGATTATCGATACATGTGTGCTTTCTCTCAAAATTGGATTATTCGAGACAACAGATGAGAAAAATACAAATTCGAGAGAGAATGCATATCTGCATTGGATGAACAAAGGAATGTCACAATCACGTCTGAAATATTATGTTCATCTAGTTTAGAAAAAACGGAAATATTATATTCATCCCTTTCTTTTGGGCTGACCTCTTTGTTTTCTAGGTTTCGCCCATAAGGTAATATTGGTTACTTGTGCCCAACAATGGCGGTAGCGGTTAACCGCCCACCTTTGGGCAAGTGTTTTTAGGCTGTTTGGGCAGAGAGAGACTGAGAAGGAGAGAGAGGCGGAGCAGCTGTTGCATAGCGGTAGGCAGCAGCTGTAGGAGGCGGAGCTGCTGTGAGAGGGAGAGAGAGAGGGAGAGGGAGAGACAGAGATGAGAGTCGAAAGAGAGAGATTGAGAGGGAGAGAGAGACGGTGGTAGGGGCACGGTGGAGTAGCTGTGCGAGGCGGTGAGAGGATTGAGAGGAGGAGGCCAACTGCCGAAGGGACGACTGACGAGAGAGAGGAGGGTGAAAGATTGAAAGTTACGTGAGGATTGAGGAGGAGAGAGAGAGAGAGGGAGAATAGGAGAAGGTCTAGATTTCTAATTTCATCATGATCATTACTAAATAAAAGGTCTAGATCAAGAATATTAACAGAAATTAAAAGAGATTAAGGTTTTATTTAATTTATATATATGATTTATGGTGTATCAACTCTCAACTCCTAATGGATCAAAAACATCTCGACACAAACAATAAAAGAAATGAAAGTTCAAGAAGTGAATTTCGTACAAGAAATTGGCACGCGAACGTATGTTTTGATATATATATTTGTATACATATATTCTGATGAGCATTAAGCATATGCCACCAGCACATCAGATGTTCCCTCAAAACATTCCCGTACAATTAATAGGTATAAATAGAAACTCCTAAAGCATCAAACTACACCATTGACATTTAGAGAGAGGAAAAATAAAGCATCATGAACTACAACCATTGACATTTAGAAGAGAGGAAAAATAAGAGAGATGAAACCGCGCTTCTAATAGCATCTTTATGCACTTGCTTGCGCATCCCCAGGGAGATGTTCTATCATACCTTGTACAACAGTTGTGGTTTGTTGAGTTGATTCAAAAGAGCTATCATGATCCATAGTGGAGTATTTCCCTTTCTTACGTATATAGGGCTCCTCCACTTGCTGCGGCTGTCCAGGAGCAGGAGATTGTCATAACTTTTGCCGCCTAAGCTGAGCCTCGTAACGACTCAAAGTGGTCCGATAGATGGGACCAATAGGCGGCTTTCTTTCCTTGTCTAGACTATCCATGTAGCCTACACTATGGAGAAATTGTGTCAGGAGTAGACTGTACGGCAACGCAGCAGCAGACGTGATCTTCGCCTCAGACTGAAGAGTTAGGAAGACCTATAAGGGAAGATCTACAACACATCTTCTAGTCATTGATAGCATTAGCTCGCCTCTAAATATAGGACACTATCGTGTGAGCTCTCAGCTCGATGTCGTAGGCGAAAATGAGGTGCATAATACGCCAGAAAAGGAGCATGTACTTTTGTCTTATGTGGGGAAGAAGACAGAGTCGACTCAGCCATTGCCGGCCTCACTCCCACCTACAAAACAATCCAAAATCAACACCAAATAACACAAAATTATAGCCTAAACAATCTACAACATTAGGCAATCCATATCAATACAAATATCGGCCATCAAACAACTGTGGTGGTCGAAAATCCTTCATGAAAATTTCTACATAAATAACTTAAAAAACACAATTTTTATGCCAAAAAACAAAATCAAACATGAGAAACGTACTTGGATATGAAGAACTCCACGAAATGGGACGAAAAAGTAAGATTGCTGGACGAGAAACGTGAATGTAGGTTTGAGAGAGGAGGAAAAACGGTGTAAAAACTGCTGATGTAAAATGCTGTTCAAATGGCTTCTATTCGTTTTTAAAATCCGTGCACACCGTTCGGAAGGGCCGTTCATGCCATGCAGACGTTTTTTCGTTTTTCACGTAGACTAATCAAATTCCTAAGCATTAAATTGCAAATCATGAATGGTTAGTAAAAACTTCTCGAAATAATGGCATTCGGAAGGTATGGGTCGGTGCGGACGGGCTGACGTCTAGAACGTGTAATGTGGAGTACCATCATTAGCTAAAATTATATCCATATGCGTCTGGAAAGGATGGAACTATGCGGAAGCACACACTTATTATCCATGATTGTCTGAAACAGATGCGTGTCAATCATGTGCAGACACTACTAGAAAATTGACTTTTAGTGACGAAATTTCGGTGACGAATTGAATTTCGTCACTAAAAGTCAATTTTTAGTGACAAAATGCTATTTTCGTCACAAAAAAGGTTTTTTCGTGACGAAACTACTTTTCGTCACCAATTTCGTCACTAAAGGTTTTATTTGTGACGAAATAAAATTGTTGTCACTAAAAGTTAATCTTTTGGTGACGGAAAGTTTCGTCACCCACCGATCGATCGGTAATATACGATCGATCGGTATCGTAACCGTCTGCAAATACGAAAGGCCGATCGATCGTCAATATATGACGATCGATCGGTAAGCGTAACCGTCACTTTTTTCGAATCGCCGTTCAACGAATGGGAAGACGCCACGTGTTAGAAAATAGCGATCGATCAAGTAACTACCGATCGATCGGCACAAACGATTATATGAAACCGCCGAAGTCATTTTTACCGGTTATCTCTCCACGAAATCTCTCGAATCCTCTCAAAGTGCAAGGAGCCATTTCGTGCTGCATTGTCTTCCAAAGTGCGTGGAATCATCCTTCATTGTCTTCTACGTCAAAGGTACGTACTTATATTGTTTTTTAAGCAATATTAAGCGGTTGTTCACTAGCGAATTTTTAGTTTACGTTTTCTAATTTGCTATATCATCCATTTAGGACCGTAAAATATATTTATTTTATTGTTGATGCATGTTTTAAGAGTTTAGGATTGTTTTGGGATCAATTTTGGGTGATTTTGGGCCTGTTTTGGGGTTTTGGAACGTCTGTGTGTATTCGTTCCCGTAACGATCGATCGCCTCCATAGGCGATCGATCGTGTGTAAGTGCTAGGTCCAATGATCGATCGGTTAAATTCACCGATCGATCGCTGAATTTGGTACGGAGCGATCGATGCTTTAGTGAGCGATCGATCGTCTCCTCGAAACTGTGCGTTTCAATTCGGGCTCGATCGATCGTTTATATAGACGATCGATCGTTATTGTTATCGATCGATCGCTTACACCTAAGCGATCGATCGGTAAGCTACAATGTGAAGCGTAGCGTTTTGATTAAGCGGCGATCGATCGTATTTGTGGCGATCGATCCCTTAGTGATACTGTGCGTTTGGTTGCATGGACGATCGATCGTCTGTGCACTGAAACGCGTCGTTTTACCGATAGCGTTCGATCGGTCAAATGATTGATCGATCGCCATTTTGATCGATCATTTAGTGATCGATCCATTTCGATCGATCGATCATTTAGTGATCGATCGGTTTAGTGATCGATCGATCGTTTGTTTCAACTTCATTAATAATTACGTGATTGTGATTACTTTTTTTTTTTTTAAGTAATACGTTATTGTGATTACTTATTAACACATATTTATATACAACTTTTGCAGTATACATAAAATGTCAGGAGTTAAGCGTGCACGCACAACGAGAACCGGGACGGGATCGTCGTCCCAAGAGCAAGAAGTCGCTGATCCAATGATGACCTTGGAGAGGCGAATGGAGTACCTGAGGGGGCGGCCAGTGGCCAAAGAGCGTCCTGTGACGCTCTCTGATTTTGACCAGTTATTGTACGAGGAGCACTCCCTCTACCAGCTCTTCGAGTACCAGGATTTCTTCATCAGCTCTCGTGGACTGAGGGGTTTTGCGTGGACGCAGTTGTGCAAGATTTCTTCTGTGCACTCGTCTCGGTCGATAGAGCACCTGAGGTGCAGCTAGAGGTGCGAGGCGTGCAGTTCTTATTCTCGGCAGACGTCATTGCCGATTTCTTAAACTGCCCCCGGCCCGAGAGCCCCTGTTTCCCGGCGGTACCCCTGACTGATGAACAGAGGACATCAGAGCAGGATTTGTGGACGCTGATGACTGGGAAGACCTCTGCAGTGGTGGGCAGCATAATCAAGCAGAGTGAGTTCAGTGAGTTTTGGCGGATTTTGCACCTTATCTGGACGCCGAACGTCGATGGCAGAACTCATTCCACCGAGTGTCCGTTCACGAGAGCTCAGTGCATGCTCTTACTGGGTCAGCAGACGCGGATAGATTTTTCGTTGTACATGTTCGAGCTGATTATGGATGAGGCTTGGGAAATTAAGGAATATAGCCTCCCATACGGCGTGTTTCTGACTCAGTTCCTCATTTCTCGGGGAGTCGTGATCGCTGCCTCGGATACACGTAAGGAGGTTAAGAGTGCGCTGAACAAGTTCACTCTGTCCAGGAGCCGGGGCCAGGAGGGGGCATTGACTCGACGGTTCGCTCGTAGAGGAGGCATCACGGCCTTCGACATCAGCGTCAGAGGCACCTATGGAGACGGGAGCACCTGCAGTGCCTCCTCCATGGGTGGCCCAGCTATTTGCGGACCTCGACAGCCGTGTCGGCGCGACTATGAAGGCCACTCTACAGCCTGTTGAGAGGCAGATGCAGTCATTAGAGGAGCAGCTGAAGGAGCTCCGGACCGCCTTCGATGGGGAGTGCACTGTGACAATGCTGCGCAACAAGTCGGTCGTGGCTCATATGGCGGACGTCAACGAGCAGCTGGAAGAAATTAAAAAGACTCTGGATGATTTCAAGATGGAGGCAGATCCACAGAGGATTCCCGGAGATATTCCTGATGACGTGGCCACTTTCCGTGATGCTGTTCGACGTTGATGAATTTTTATGTTATTTTTTTATATCTATTTGGGACATACATTTTGATTTATGGTTTTATTTATCTGTTTGAGACATTTGTGTTTATTTGGATTTGGTTTTTTTATTTACGTATTTGAGACATTTTCTGTTTATCTGTGGATATGCAGAAGAAACTTTGATTACCATTTACGTGTTTTTCTATTTGTATTTCTTTATCGACACTTATATAAGTAAAATGACCAATATACCCTTTGGTCGGCAAAAATAACGAAATAAGTGGTTTATCAAATAACTAATATAAAGAATTTAACAAGAAATCGTTTTTTATTTTTCTGTTTTGCAACTAAATACACCGATCGATCGCTAAGTGCACACCGATCCATCGGTGTTATCCGTCGTCGTTTGGGTGCACTAACCGATCGATCGGTATATACACCGATCGATCGCTACATTAGTTTTTCATCTAACCCTCATTTTTTTAAATAATGTGAGTTTAAATGATTAGAAACATAGAAATATATATTAACAAAGTATGTTAGGATGTATTTAGATTACATAAAAACATATCAAGTACATATCATTAATTTTTAAGAAAGCATGTATAAGTTATACATGTTGCAACATAGATGCATTTTGTTTGTGTTAGTATGAGTAAGGTATTAAATGTTATGTAAACATTAATATGATATTATAAGTAAATTAATTTTAATAATTAAGTCATTTGTTAGGCTAAAAACTTTTTTAATAATTAGGTTAACCGATCGATCGCGTTATTGGCGATCGATCGGTACATAACGGTGTCGTTTAATATTTTGGTACCAATGGATCGTTAATTTTGGGCTTCATGCGACGTCGTTTTAAACGTAACACCGATCGATCGGTAATATTACCGATCGATCGTTCTAAAATCTGGCGGGAATTTTATGCTTGGTCGATCGATCGGTAATATTACCGATCGATCGGTGTTTATCGCGCTTGAAATGCCAGGATGCTCTAAAGCCGTGGGTGAAGCAAAAACACACCCACGGCAAGAGGAAACTAGAGACTCGCGGCAAGGAGCTATTTTTCCTTTAATTTTGTCTAAATACCGTCCTTTTAGTTGTGAGAGTGTTTAGAAGTCCTTAAGGTTAAGCCCAAGCTCAAATTCATTGGTTTTTTAACCGGGTGAATATTGAAAAATTTGGGCGACATTTGTGAGATTTTGGTGTGAATTTAGTTCGTTTTGGTCTACATTTCGTGCAAAAGGTAATATCCTCAACCTACACTACGATTTATGAATGATTTCGTTGGTTATTTGGTGTTATTTTTATTTGTCTATTCGTGGGTGTTGTGGATTGGATTTGTGTTGATTAGAGCTTCTTAGAGTATTTTTAATATGTATATTAGAATTAGTATTGCATGAGGATGATTTGTGAGTGTTTTGGGCGTGGATTTGAGTGTGTGGGAGGCTGGCAAGCTGTTTTGTCGATCTGGGTTAGTCACGATCGATCACCAGATTCTGACGATCGATCGTGTGTTAGATGGAGGTTCAGCGATCGATCGTCTATATAATGACGATCGATCGGTCTTGAAATCCGATCGATCGTCTATAGTATCGATCGATCGCGGGTTAGGGCAGATTGCAAGTTATTGACCTTGTGTAGCATTTATTATATTCTCATATTTAATTATTGAAGTGCTTGAGTTCTGGAAATGAATCATGAAGTTTGAGAAGACTGGAGGATGATTACAGGAGTGTTTTTTTAATAGTGATACATGTATAATGTTTGAGCTTTATATTTAATGTTTGATTATTGAAGTGCTTGAGTTCTGGAAATAAATTATGAGTTTGAGAAGCATGGAGGATGAATATTGGAGTGTTTTTGACTTGTTATGTTTGAGTTTATTTTTGGGATATAATGTGTGTACCCGTAGACCCGTTCAAGGGTTAAGACGCGATAAATATGTTTATCGCGTAATAACCCTTGAATTGTCCACAATATGGACAGTTTGAGATTGTGTATTCGTGGTTGGACGAGTTCGGTACTTGTGTCCTGTCCTGTCTTGGAGGAAATTCGGTATCATCTACCTTTTGTCTTCTGGGTATACTACTAGCATTGGTGTATGACGTCATACAACTATCGTTGATGACGTTTGCCTCCAACGCTGGTGCGTGTATTTGGGGACTGGGGGAGATGCTGCCGAATTTTTTCGAGGTATGGATGGACACAAGTTGAACTGATGTTCAACTCCAAATGCACAATCTTGAATGGGATAGGACCTATCAGCTGGGCTTAAAGTCAAGTTACAATGATTGGGTGTTTATGAATTACTTAATTCGTGTATTTTTTTAGATTGGTGGCGATGGATAAAAGTTGGGTTTACGAGAAAAATCGGTTTGGTGAAAAGTATGCGGAGGGGGTTGTCGGTATGGCTGCTTGTTGTGTAGACTCTCGGGGTCAGATCAGATGTCCGTGTCGGAAGTGCAGAAATGTAGTGTTTCAAGTGTTGGATAAAATGGAAGATCATATATACATTAATGGGTTTGATGTGAGCTATAAGTCATGGGTGTTTCACGGGGAGGGTATTCAACTTACTTCAAAGTTGAGTCAAGAGTCCGGTGCGAGCTTACCATATAGTGATGATGATTTAGAGGGAGATAACTCTGATAGAATGGAGGAAATGTTAACCGATGTTCGTGCCGGATTAGATGGTGGGGCGGCAAGGGTTGAAACGGAGAACCCTAATATTAAGGAAACCCCCACTTGGGGACCGAAGGCTTCGACACCACTTAATAAATTATGGGAAGAGGCAGAACATGAATTGTATCCTGGATGTACCAAGTTTAGTAAGTTGTCATTTACGGTCCGGTTGTTGCACGTGAAGTCGGAGAATAAGTTGTCGGTTAAGGCATTTGATATGGTATTACAATTGATTAAGGAGGCATTGCCAGAGGGGGAGACGTTACCAGGATCGTATTACGAGGCGAAACAATTGCGAAAGGATCTTGGGTTTAGTTATGATAAAATCCATGCATGTCAAAATGATTGTGTGTTGTTTTGGAAGGAAAACAGTGAGTTAGACAGATGTCCGATATGTGGGGTGTCCCGGTGGAAATTCGAAAATGATTTGCGCAATCGAATTCCCAGAAAAGTGTTGCGTCATTTCCCTTTAATCCCTAGACTTAAACGTTTGTTTACCACAAAAGATGTAGCAATTGACATGAGATGGCATAAGGAAAAACGGGTCGATGATGGGGAGAGTTTGAGGCATCCTGCAGATTCATTGGTTTGGAAGAATTTTGATAAGGACCACGATTGGTTTGCTCAAGATGCCCGCAACGTCCGCCTTGGTCTTGCTTCTGACGGGTTTAATCCGTTCGGAAACATGAGCAATGCGTACAGTATTTGGCCGGTCGTTGTGTTTCCATATAATTTACCCCATGGAGGTGTATGAAGGTCCCATTTTCACTAATGACTCTTCTGATTCCGGGTCGAAAGTCACCGGGAAATGATATTGATGTATATCTTCGACCCTTAGTGGAAGAGTTGAAACAACTATGGGAAGATGGAGTTGAGACACATGACGCTTCAGATGGGACGACATTTAAGATGCATGCAGCTTTGATGTGGACCATAAATGATTTTCCAGCATATGCCAATTTATCTGGATGGAGTACCAAAGGGAAGTTGGCATGTCCAACGTGTAATTTAGACACTGACTATAAGTGGTTGAAGCACGGGAGAAGAATGTGTTATATGGGTCATAGGAGATATTTGACACCGGGGCATGCATGGAGATATGATGTGGATACGTTCGATGGGAAAGAAGAACATAGACTTCCGCCTGAGGAGTTAACTGGTGAGGACATATTGGAACAATTGACGCATGTCGGGGAGACTATCTTTGGTAAAGCGTCAGGGAAGAATAGGGGAAAGAAGAAACAATCGTCGGAACGTTTGAATTGGACGAAGAAGAGCATTTTTCCAACTGCCGTATTGGAGTACATTAGGGTTACGGCATAACTTGGACGTGATGCACATCGAGAAGAACATATGTGACAACGTGATTGGGACGGTGATGAATATCGAGTTCAAGACCAGAGATTCAGCGGGTGCACGTAGAGATTTAGCTGAAATGGGGGTCAAAAAAGACTTGCACTTGGTGCATGACGGTCGGGTTGAATTGATGCCTCAAGCGGTGTATACTTTGATTCGGGAAGAGCGAAGGAGGGCCTGTGAGTGGTTAAAAGATGTGAGGTTCCCCGATGGTTATGCAGCTGAGATTTCACGTTGTGTGAATCTAGATGAGTTGAAGGTTTCTGGAATGAAAAGTCATGATTGTCATGTGTTCTTGCAGAGGGTTCTTCCAGTGATGATCCGAGGGTTGTTGAAGGAAGACGTGTGTGGCGCAGTGACTGAATTATGTTTGTTTTTTCGAGAGTTGTGTTCTCGTACGTTGAAGATTTCTGTATTGCAGAGGATGTCAGAAGATATCGGGATAATTTTATGCAAGTTGGAAATGATTTTTCCACCCGCTTTTTTTACAATAATGATGCATTTGGCGGTCCACTTACCGCGCGAAGCAATGCTTGCTGGACCAGTACAATATAGATGGATGTATCCAGTTGAACGGTTGATGGGTCGCTCGAAACGGAATGTGAAAAATAAGTCTCGTCCCGAAGGGTCGATTGCAGAAGCGTATATTGAGAATGAGTGTTCGACATTTTGTTCCCAATACCTCCGAGGGGTCGAAACAGTGTTTAATCGCAGAGATCGAAACTACGATTCTGACGGCGATCCCGAGATACGAGGAAGGTCATTGGATGTGTTCACTCAGAGAATTAGATTGCTAGGGGCTGGAAAAGGACATGACATAGACCGAACAGAGTTCAAGAAAGCTCGGTGGTTTGTGCTGAACAATTGCAAAGGCATCAGCAACTACTTAGAGTAAGTAAAATAAAATTTCATAGGTTTTCTATAATATACAGACGTTGATTAACCTTATCATTACAGTGAACACATGGACGAACTTCGCGCGCAAGGAGTTGGTAACATTTCTCGTATGCATGAGGAACAATTTCCGGATTGGTTCTTAGGGCGAGTAAGTGTTATTGACAAATAATTCAAATTAAATTCGTGTATTTGTTTTTAATGACCTTCTAATATATTGTTGTAGGTTCAAAAATTACGTTCTCAAAATCCATGTACATCGATCGATGAATTGTATTCATTGGCACGTGGGCCTGATACACGAGTGATGCGTTATTCTGCATGTGTTATGAACGGATGTAGATATCATACAGTACAACGGGAAGAACGTCGGAGAATCAGAACAGTGGTATTGTAGTACCGGGATCACATGAGGGAAATCCAATAGAATTTTACGGAGGCTTGTAGACATTTATGCCATGCAATACTTGCGGGGAAATACTGTATATTTGTTTAAGTGTGATTGGTGGGACGTCGGAGATCACCGTGGAATTCGTATCGACGAGAACTTTAAGAGCATAAACACTTCCCGACTGTGGTACTTAGAAGATCCATTTGTTTTGGCTAATCAAGCAAGTCAAGTGTTTTATCTAGTTGATAATCTGCATGGACCTACATGGCGAGTCGTGCAGAAGTTGTCGTGTAGAAATGCATATGACATTCCCGGCCTGGATCCGGATGGTGAAGTTGATGTAAACATTGAATCGGGAGCAGCCATCGCGAATGAAGCGTATCAAGAGGACGATGCCATTGACTTGTTTATAGACTTCCGACAGTTTAATCTTAATCCACTACGGAGGGATGACGTTACGCCAAACGTTATCCAAGCTTCTGAGGCAATTGATCGGCGGAAAAAAAGACGTATAGATAGTAATGATGTTTCAGAGGGGATGAAGCAGAAATTGAAGAGAATACCGAAGAAAGTGGGGACGAAGATTCGTTCGAAAGTGATAGCGACTCTACTGAGGATGAGGCATCGGGCGATAACGTGCAAGAATCAGATTCTGATTAATAATTTCTTTCATGTATATTTTTCTTTCTAATGTTGATGTTTGCTGAACTATTTTTACTGTTACTGTCTCGTTTACCATATCTTTATCGTTTATTTTGTTATGTCACAGCTTCTACGGTGAAATGAAGCGTGGACGAGAATTTCCTTCAGTTACTTCTGGACAGTTGCATAGTATGAGTCCGATCCCGAGTCCTACGCTGAGCGCTCCTTCTCCGAGAGTGAATGAAGGCATGAGTCAAGGCACGCCAGCTTGTCCTAGTAGTTGTGCATGTAAGAAATTATTCTAAGTTATATTTCAATTTTTAAGTTAACCGACCGACTAACTTTGTTAATTTTATTTTATGTAGCGACATCAGCTTCTAAACGTGGGCGAGGTAGGACACGTGGAGTCAGTTTGGAGAAGAGTCTTGGGTCCGGGTCGGAAACTATCGGTGCATATCCCGGAGGGAGAGTGTGGAGGAGTGTCTTCCACTGCTGCCACTCTATCGACGAAGATTGGAATGTTGGTCCGAGGGCTGATTCCGATCTCAGTTAACAAGTGGGTCGATGTTCCTGCAGAAGTGAAGGAGTACATTATGGATCGGGTGTTGGTATGATTAAATTCGTAAACATAGAATTTTTGGTGGACGCATTTCGTTTATCATTGTAATATTGTATGTTTTGGTACTTATGCAGGACCACTTCGACCTTGACTACACCCGTCATGAGGACGTGAGGACGGTGGTCGAGACTATGATGACGGCACGTCGAACGCACCGCAACCGAATGCATGCGTATTTTAAGAAGTTCCCGAGTAAAGAGGCGGCGTTGCTGAAGCCGCACCCTGATACCACAGAAGAACAGTGGAAGGAGTTATGCGATCTGTTCACCAGCGAAGCATTTATGGTACGTGATTACAAAAACTCGTTGCTTAAATATTACATTCTTTTATATTTAATTACTTAAAATATCGCAGAAACGAAGCGAGCAAAATAAGAAGAATAGATCAAAGTTGACTGTGAACCACGCTGCTGGTTCGCGCTCGTTCCAGCGCACACGAGCTTGCATGGTAAGTTAACAACTAAATCTTAGACTTTATTGATATTGTTTGTCAATAACTTTATGCTATTGTCATGTAGAAAAATCAAGAAAGCGGCAATATCAATCCTGCAGAGCTGTATAAAAAGAATTATACAAACAAAGATGGATTTGGACCTCGGAAGGAGCGAGAGAAATTTATGTAAGTCGCTTTCATTTTAATCTACTTTATGTAATTTATGTATAGTTTATCTACATTAATGTTTCTGGTAATTATTGTCATTTTTTCAGGAACGGATGGATGCCTTCCAGCGTCAGTGTGATTTAGAAGGGAAGACTTACACCGAAATTGAAGTATATTCCGAGATATTGGGCAAGAAGTCGGGATATGTTCGGGGATTAGGACGGGCGGTTAAGCCTCCGCCTTCATCAACTTTGACTACACAGTCTTCTGATCTACAGCACCAGCTAGCAAAGGCAAGGGATGAGATAGAGGCGATGAGAGCTGCTAGAGAAAAAGACTTGCAAGAATTTGCGAAGAAGCAAGCTGAGATGGAGGCCACGCTGAGGGACCACCGTGAGGAGCAGCGGGTGGAGCAGGAGCGCATCCGGTTGGAGCAGGAGGAGCGCATGAAAAGGGAGCAAGAGCGCATGCGAGTGGAGCACGAGGAGCGCATGCAACAGGAACAAGAGCGCATGCGAAAGGAGCAAGAGCGCTTACGGGCAGAAATATCGAAGGAACTGGAGAAGAAAATGTCCTCTGTAATGGAGAAGAAAATGAGCGACATGTCAAAGCGACTATTCAGCCAGTTTGGGGGTTCAAAAAGGTAGATGCATGTATATTGTAATAACTTTTTAATTATGTATTATTACGATATTATTTTCGATTTAATTATGGATCACTATATGTTATTATTGATATTTATTAATGTGAGTATTGTATTATTATTATAAAATGTACGTGTTATATAATATTTTCCATTATTATTGTTTTAAAAAAAAAAACATTCTCTCACCACTGTTCGATCGGCATATTCAGCGATCGATCGGTTGTTGTTCAACGATCGTTCATAAATCAATGTTCCATCCCTGAATTAAACGACCGATCGTCCATGGCATAACGATCGATCGTGATACTTTAGTGATCGATCGCTTATATAAAGCGTCCGATCGTCGTTGCTGAAGCGATCGATCGTCTATTTCTTACCGTGCGATCGTTTAAATGTGTCGATCAATCACCAGTACGTAACCGATCGATCGTCAATACGTAATCACATACCGATCGATCGCTTTCCAATCGATCCATCACTTCGTTTTCACCGACCGATCGTCAGTAAATTTAGTGACGAAAAATTTCCGTCACTAAAAACTTTTCGTGACGAAATTCGGGTTTCGTCACGAAATACATTTCGTGACGCTCATTCGCTGACGGAGCTCGTGACGAAAATATTTCGTCACTAATACTTTTAGTGACAAATATTGACTTTTAGTGACTTTTAGTTTTTGTCTAAAAGTCAATTTTTTTTGTAGTGAGACTGTCGCAGAAGTTTAGATGTTATGATCAGACCGTGCGGACGGGATTGCAGCTTTTGTGACGATATAACCTGCGTGATTGATGGGTGACAACGGTGTATTGTCAACCAAACCATGTGTGCATGGCTTTGCGTATCGTTTGGAGGCGTTTACAGATGCTGATGAATGTTTTTAGTCACATATGTGATGTTTTGCCTTTTGTGACCTGTGATTATTGTGTAGACGTTTTCTAAGGACGTCCGGACATTTTGTAATTCCTGGCTCACATTGCGTGACAAAATTTTTATTTTGTCATAGAATTTTGGTGACAAAATGTATTTTGACACCTAATGTCAATTTTTTTTGTAGTGGTGTATACAGATGTAACTATCAAGACAGCGGGAAAAGCTTCATATACTATAAACAACTTTAAGGGTCAATATGTCTATGCATTTTATTTTTTGGGAAATAATTACAATATATAGGTTAATTAATTTCGAAAATGGTTCCGAGATGAAGCATTATTAATTAATTAGACCTCCCTAGGGCAAACATTTCGAAAAAAACCACAAATTCTTTTGTTGGCTAGCTAGCTCGAGTATCAATCCAACCATGCTCTGATCATCTAGTCAACTCTGCCTTCTCAAGCGTGGGTTTTGGTTTCTATATATATATTTCGCAACTTTCCTGATTAGGCCTCATGTCAAATTAATTTTTTGCATAAAAATTAAAGGGAAATTAACATTTTAATCTCTGAGTTTATACCCCTTTAACAAAATGGTCCCTCAGAATCAAAATTCAAATCTAAGGTCCTCATACTTAATGCCTTTGACGTAGAAGCCCTTCTGTTAGGCTTCTGTCCATCAGCTTAACGGAAGGGCAATCTACGTCAGCAAGACTCCATGTGGCAACCCCTTATGCCAGCTCAGCTCATTCTTTAAATTCCCACATGGCACATAAGGCAAAACGGCGTCGCCCAATTGAAGAATTTATTTTTCCTTTCACTTCTCTCAACTGAACGGTGTCGTGCAGGTTTAATAAATTATACACAGTCTTTTCTTCAGCCGATACCTAATCCTTCGAATCTCACAGGCCACAGCGCACAAAATTTCCCCCAAATCATCTCTACCAATTTTTCGTGAACCCTAAACTATCTCTGTTTGCAGCGGTGGTGGAGCGAAGTGGCAGCGATGGTGGAGCTAAGTGGTTGCAAGGGTGGTTTAGCTTCGAAATGTCAGAGAAAAGGTAACCTTTTCCTCCTAGATTGCTGTCGCATTTCAATTCTGCAATTATTTGCCCTCTCGCAACGATTGTCTGCCACATTTACTTTCTTTTTGACAATGTGTTGTTTTGTGAATATTTATGAAATGCGACCAGCAAGATTTGTATGTGTCATTTTTTTTAGAGTTCGGAGATTACAGCAACATGAGCTGGGACTAAGAGTTGGTAAGTAAATATGGCAGACAATATGTTCAATGGCAGCACATTTTTCATTCTCACTAAAGTCTGTTTCCTCTAATGTTCTACCTCCGGAAGTGAAATTTTTAAAGAAATGGGAAGGGTAGCTTTGATGGCCCGTAAAACAGTTTCTGTTTTTGTTGTCCTGTTTGAATTACACAGCTAGCGTGGTTTCCCCCTTCTCTCTACTTTTTGATGGTTTTCGAATTATCTTAAGACTTTACTTGCTTTCCTGTTTTGAATGTTGCTTCCTAACCTTGTGCTTTTCTGTTCTTTATCTATCGAGTGCTTCCAATCCAATAATTAACGCCAAATGATCATGCATATGAATACTATTCTAAGGAATGAACTTTTGTCTTTTAGTAAATTATTTCCTACAATATAGCAGTTGAGTTTTTGCAAAAAAAATTTGAAGCATCATATGTCTCATCAGAAATGATATTCTTAATGACAGGGGTTTTTTTTTTTCTGAATTCGTGATGTTATATACTATCTGTTCTGGCATTCTGATTTTGGAAAGGCAGATTTTTGTAAACTGATAAGCATATTTTGGTAAGGTTGTTTTTGTTAAGGTGGATATAATCTTTAGTTTCCATTATCAATACTTACTAGTCTCGGTTTAATATTTTTTAATGATTCCTGTTGTGTGAAAGATGCTGCTTAGTGCTTAAAATAAACAAGTAATAGATATAAAAGGTCAAGGGCTCTGTTGATATCAATCATGGAAGGTAGGGAAGTTTGTTACTTTGCCATCTTGAATTGACTGGAGTAAGTGGAGTAAGTGCATGTTGGTAATCACTGCAGTACTGTATTGTGGTTTGCCGACATGACTGCCAATATATGTTGTAGTTCGAAGAATGACCAATTTTATTCAATGTTTGCTTGACATTAATTCATATGAACTTGTTTGTAATTCTTTCTTTTTAGGCAGAACTTATTGAACCAGCTGTGAAGGGAACAATAAAAAATCTGAGCTCATGCTGTAAAGCTTCCTCTGTTAAAAGAGTGGTTATAACGTCCTCAATGGTAGCTATTGCATTAAGTGGAAAACCTCTTACTCCCGATGTACAACTTGATAAGAATTCCTTTTCCGATCCTGCTTTTTGTGAGAAATCAAAGGTACTGCACATATACCTTAATTTCTTATTACATATATAACAATTTCTAATTGTTATGGTTCTTTAAATATGATGGTTATAATTTCTTTATGAGCCTTGGTAAGCTTGAGGCCAGACTTTCCTTGTTCAGTCAATATGCTACTCAGTTCATTTTTTCCCTTCTTTCTTTCATTTCCTCTTTCTCCTAATTCTGTCTCCTGAGGTAAATATATACTAAAATAGTCTCATTGACCACAAAAAAAGAAAAAAGAAAAAAGACCACAGGCCAGGGGTGAGGTTATGTCATGAGAAGTATGTCCCATATCTACATCTAAATATATACGATGTTCAATCTTTTGTATTGGGTTAATTAGTTGCGTGACATATTCTGTATCAACTTTGAGATAGTGTGTGAATTAGCTTAATAAGTCCACTTCTCTAATCCTCTAAGGTGTGTAGATCTCTTTTCAGTTTCCAACCTAACTAAGAAACAAAAAAATCTTAGAGCATTCAGTAAAAATAAAAAATAAATAAGAGTATGTAGAGCAGAACATATGGTGCTTTTTTTTTTGTTTAGTTTCGTGACTCATATTCTATATTAACAGCACCCATAGACTGATTTAATTATTAATATTATCTTATTTTGTCATCAGCTTTGGTATATGCTTTCAAAGACCTTGCCAGAGGCAGCTGCTTGGAAATTTGTGAAGGAAAATGAAATTGACATGCTAACAATAAACCCGAGTTGGGTGATTGGTCCTATAGCCAACAGTAAATGCAACTGTGGAGCCAATTCTCAAGCTCATAAACGGTACTCATTACTAGCTAGTGAGAATGTTTGTTTACCTTTCTATCTCAAGGTTAACAAATACTTGTGTTTCTTTGAGACTAATGATCTCATGATATTCCTTCATAATCTTTGAACATGTTATAATTATTTGTCCCAGCAAGTGGATCTGTCCGGTTCCCTCTTCTACAACTCGCAGCCTTTCGTGTTGCAAGTGGCTGACAGTTTATCTTTATGTAGGGGCTCAGAAAACGCTAGATCCAGCACCCCCCAACTGGGTTGATGTTAGAGATACTGCGACTGCACATATCATATACTTTCATATGAGAATCCATCAGCTAACGGAAGATATTGTGTAGTTGCAAAAACTATCTCCTATTCTGAGGTTGTCCATATTTTGCGGGAACTCTTCCTTACTTTTAACCTTCATACTTTTAACTTTCCTGCTTCTCCATCTTCGTTGTTAGAACCTAGCTAGGTGTCAGAAGTTTTCAATATGGCATGTACAACCAAATTGATAATAATGATTTCTGTGATGTACAGAGATTCACCTAATGAGGAGTCCTCTCTGAACCAAAGACTTCCATTCTGGATCTACCGTTTCTAATTTTTTGTTTGAATTGAATTGCACCAATAAGGTATCTTCATTCTCTATTCTGTGATTACAACTTCTATTGATTGTTACTTATAATTGTCTCACAAAAAAATTTGTTGCAGAAACAATGTGGTTCCTTTTGCTGGATTGTTAGCTGCCATTGCAATTATGGGAGCAATATTGTTGCAGTCATGGAAGTGATTTGTCCCAGGATCCGAAGAACCATTTTGTTGTGTAATTGTAGGTGTATGAAGAAATGTAGTTTGTAGTGCCACTTTTGTGCATGCAACTGTTAATGGCAGGATTGTTGTAAGTGGAAGTGGAAGTGGAAGCCCTTTGTTGTAATGAAATGGAACTGGAATGTTGTTTGTACTTATGATTTCTGTAATGAAATTGCACTGATTCCTCCTAATGTCATTCTAAATCAAAGTTACAGTTTCTGTCAATATCATTGTGAACCAAACCTGCATCTAGAAAATACCAAATCTGCATCTACAAAATAAATTCTCTATTTTTACAGAATACCAAAATCTGCATCCCATCAATTACAAAATACCAAATATGCATCCCCCAATTAGAATAAACCCGATCTATAATTACAAAACACCAACATTTTATTACAAAATATCAAATCTGCATCCTTAAACCATAATGTTATTTAAACACTGTCAAAGTCTCACAAAAAAACCTTGTGCTTTTCTGTTCTTTATCATCAAGTGCTTCCAATCCAATAATTAACGCCAAATGATCATGCATATGAATACTGTTCTAAGGAATGAACTTTTGTCTTTTAGTAAATTATTTCCTACAATATAGCATTGAGTTTTTGCAAAAAAATTTGAACCATCATATGTCTCATCAGAAATGATATTCTTAATGACAGGGGTTTTTTTTTTATGAATTGTGATGTTATATACTATCTGTTCTGCATTGATTTTGAAAGACAGATTTATGTAAACTGATAAGCATATTTTGGTAAGGCTGTTTTTGTTAAGGTGGATTTAATCTTCAGTTTCCATTATCAATACTTACTAGTCTCGGTTTAATATTTTTTAATGATTCCTGTTGTGTGAAAGATGCTGCTTAGTGCTTAAAATAAACAAGTAATAGATATAAAAGGTCAAGGGCTCTGTTGATATCAATCATGGAAGGTAGGGAAGTTTGTTACTTTGCCATCCTGAATTGACTGGAGTAAGTGGAGTAAGTGCATGTTGGTAATCACTGCAGTACTGTATTGTGGTTTGCCGACATGACTGCCAATATATGTTGTAGTTCGAAGAATGACCAATTTTATTCAACGTTTGCTTGACATAATTAATTCATATGAACTTGTTTGTAATTCTTTCTTTTTAGGCAGAACTTATTGAACCAGCTGTGAAGGGAACAATAAAAAATCTGAGCTCATGCTGTAAAGCTTCCTTGTTAAAAGAGTGGTTATAACGTCCTCAATGGTAGCTGTTGCATTAAGTGGAAAACCTCTTACTCCCGATGTACAACTTGATGAGAATTCCTTTTCCGATCCTGCTTTTTGTGAGAAATCAAAGGTACTGCACATATACCTTAATTTCTTATTACATATATAACAATTTCTAATTGTTATGGGTTCTTTAAATATGATGGTTATAATTTCTTTATGAGCCTTGGTAAGCTTGAGGCCAGACTTTCCTTGTTCAGTCAATATGCTACTCAGTTCATTTTTTCCCTTCTTTCTTTCATTTCCTCTTTCTCCTAATTCTGTCTCCTGGGTAAATATATACTAAAATAGTCTCATTGACCACAAAAAAAAAAAAAGAAAAAAGACCACAGGCCAAGGGTGAGGTTATGTCATGAGAAGTATGTCCCATATCTACATCTAAATATATACGATGTTCAATCTTTTGTATTGGGTTAATTAGTTGCGTGACATATTCTGTATCAACTTTGAGATAGTGTGTGAATTAGCTTAATAAGTCCACTTCTTAATCCTCTAAGGTGTGTAGATCTCTTTTCAGTTTCCAACCTAACTAAGAAACAAAAAAATCTTAGAGCATTCAGTAAAAATAAAAAATAAATAAGAGTATGTAGAGCAGAACATATGGTGCTTTTTTTTTGTTTAGTTTCGTGACTCATATTCTATATTAACAGCACCCATAGACTGATTTAATTATTAATATTATCTTATTTTGTCATCAGCTTTGGTATATGCTTTCAAAGACCTTGCCAGAGGCAGCTGCTTGGAAATTTGTGAAGGAAAATGGAATTGACATGGCTAACAATAAACCCGGGTTGGGTGATTGGTCCTATAGCCAAATGTCTGCATACAGCTCAAGCCTCTACTAGCTAGTAGAATGTTTGTTTACCTTTCTCTGGTTAACAAATTACAATGTTTCTTTGAGACTAATGATCTCATGATATTCCTTCACAATCTTTGAACATGTTATAATTATTTGTCCCAGCAAGTGGATCTGTCCGGTTCCCTCTTCTACAACTCGCAGCCTTTCGTGTTGCAAGTGGCTGACAGTTTATCTTTATGCAGGGGCTCAAAAAATGCTAGATCCAGCACCCCCCCAACTGGGTTGATGTTAGAGATACTGCGACTGCACATATCATATACTTTCATATGAGAATCCATCAGCTAACGGAAGATATTGTGTAGTTGCAAAAACTATCTCCTATTCTGAGGTTGTCCAGATTTTGCGGGAACTCTTCCTTACTTTTAACCTTCATACTTTTAACTTTCCTGCTTCTCCATCTTCGTTGTTAGAACCTAGCTAGGTGTCAGAAGTTTTCAAAGCATGTCAAATTGATAATAATGATTTCTGTGATGATCAGATTCATGAGGAGTCCTCTCTGAACCAAAGACTTCCATTCTGGATCTACCGTTTCTAATTTTTTGTTTGAATTGAATTGCACCAATAAGGTATCTTCATTCTCTATTCTGTGATTACAACTTCTATTGATTGTTACTTATAATTGTCTCACAAAAAAATTTGTTGCAGAAACAATGTGGTTCCTTTTGCTGGATTGTTAGCTGCCATTGCAATTATGGGAGCAATATTGTTGCAGTCATGGAAGTGATTTGTCCCAGGATCCAAAGAACCATTTTGTTGTGTAATTGTAAGGTGTATGAAGAAATGTAGTTTGTAGTGCCACTTTTGTGCATGTAACTGTTAATGGCAGGATTGTTGTAAGTGGAAGTGGAAGTGGAAGCCCTTTGTTGTAATGAAATGGAACTGGAATGTTGTTTGTACTTATGATTTCTGTAATGAAATTGCACTGATTCCTCCTAATGTCATTCTAAATCAAAGTTACAGTTTCTGTCAATATCATTGTGAACCAAACCTGCATCTAGAAAATACCAAATCTGCATCTACAAAATAGCAAATCTGCATCCCACACAAAATACCAAATATGAAATCTGCATTTACAGAATACAAAATCTGCATCCCATCAATTACAAAATACCAAATATGCATCCCACCAATTAGAATAACCGATCTATAATTACAAAACACCAAACCTTTTATTACAAAATATCAAATCTGCATCCTTAAACCATAATGCCATTTAAACATTGTCAATCATAATACCATATACATATTCAAATACCCATAATACCAAATACATATCCAAATACCATAATACAAAATACATATCCAAATACCATTATACTAAATACATATCCATAATATCAAATACATATCCAAATACCAAATACAAGCCTGAGACCAAAAGTACCAATACACAAGTCTGTAATTTTGTGACCATATATACATATTTCAAAAAGTTGATCACAATGCAAAACACAACTGCCTGAGGGTCCCTTCAAGTGCGGTCAGTGACTCCACTACACATCTCTGGTGGATCTTGTGTAGTTGCCCCCTGAGTATCATGCAATACACACAAACGTATTGTTAACTTAGATGATATATTGATATTCAGTTTAAATATAAAACATTTATACAAATGAAAGCCATTAGGGTCCTACCAATCCACTGCTTCTATCCTGAGGCTGATTCCTTCTAGTTCCTCTTTCCTTTCCCCTTCCCCTTCCCTTCTCTCTCCAGGACACTTTGCCACCACGATTCTGCATCGTATTTAAGAGATAAATTACTTATATTAGCTAAAAGTAAATTAGCACTTACGCAATAGTTAAATTAGCAAATAACCAAATTGATGACATGTTCTTACCGTGCTTCCACCACTACTGCCAACTCCTGCATCCCCATCAGTGGGGACCTTTTTTGTCTTTTTTTTTTCCATACTTTCTTATTAGGATTTTCAGGGTGAGGGCAAGCACGTGCATTGTGCCCTTCAGTACCACAGTTTCCACATTTCACCACATAGCCGCTACGACTGATCTTATAAGTACCTGCTGGTTCATCTGGCTCCCTTCTTCTGGCCTTCCTTGGTCGTCCAGGTTGCACCCTCACATGTGGGGGTAAAATCACTTCATTCCCATTCTCAGGCCATTCCTCGGGATCCGGCATAGCATGTATACCTTGCTCATACGACCTCAGATAAGTCGTCAAGTAATAGTAATCATTGACGTACTCCTCAGGGCACTGTCTACTATGATGTATTGCAGAGACTGCATGAATACATGGAATGCCAGTAAGCTGCCACTTTCCACATGTACATGTCAAGGCCTTCAGATCAACAACCCGGCGTGGTCCATATGGATGGTCAACTTCGAACTCAAAACCGCTCTGCCATTGACATACACAAAGCCGAGAATCACTCTTTATCTTCTCAAATAATTTAGAAATCTTTGGACACAACGCATTTGGAGTTTGTGCCACTACTGCTTCTGCTCCTACTCGTTTCTTTTGAAACCTCACAAGGAGTTGACGTCGAATCATTTCCAACATTGTGATTATGGGCTTGTCGCGTGCATCTTTTATCCATGAGTTAAAAGATTCAACTATATTATTAAGTAACATATCAGTTTTGGCCTGTAAACTGAAAGCATGCCTCGACCATATAGCAGGATCGATCGTCGCAAGCTCCTGATGCATACTCGGTCACATTAACTCTAGCCCCTTCATTACACCAATGAAATCAGTTTGGCTTGATGAAGTAGCAGCCTGCCATAACGAATCCTTCAACGTCTTCCCCTTGAATCCTTTTGACTTCATATTCGCATGTATATGACGTAGGCAACATCGATGAGACATCTTTGGGTACTCATGTTCAAAAACCAATCCCAAGCCCTGCAAATAAATCCAACATTATCATTAGTAACCATATATATCTCAATTTGCCACATATATATAACTATTTCATTGAGTGAATAAATATTCTAGTCTGCTTTGTGGGAATGACAAATTCATTTTTCATCTATGTACGTGAACATGAACATATATTCGATAAATATGCTAATCTGTCACCACACACACACACATATATATATATACACGCTAATTCCATTTTTCATCTATGTACGTGAAAAACAAAATATTTTAATCTGCATGCATGGTAATAAATATTTATTTATTTGTATTCTGTAAATGCAGATTTCATATTTGGTATTTTGTGTGGGATGCAGATCTGCATGCACGGTAACAAATATTTATTTTTTTCATCCACCTTCTATTACCTTCACCTATTCGTAAAAACAGATGGTAGAGACAAATTATTCAAGAATCAATACTGTATACCTTCTGTCTATCACTCATGAATGTCCAACTACGATCATTGATATCTCCAATGTCGGTCAATAGAAGGTGCAAAAACCAACTCCAGGAATCCCTTGTCTCTGCCTCAACCACTGCATATGCAATCGGAAACATGTCGTTATTCCCATCTAGTCCAATGGCACATAATAGTTGGCCTCCAAAACCCCCCTTCAAATGACATCCATCAACACAGATGAAGGGTCTACAGTGTTTGAACCCATCTTGGCACGCCTTCAAGCAAACATAAATCCGCCTAAAGTGATCCCCAGACTTGCAAAGAAATACAGTAGTACCGGGATTCCACCTCTCCAAGGCTAATGCGTACTTTGCAGTGAACTTGAACTGTTCACTTTGGTTCCCAAAGACCATCCTACATGCCAGCCTCTTTGCTCGGTAACAACGGTGCAATGGCACGTCAATGTTGAATTCTCGGCGAATTTGACCCCTCATTGCAGCCACAGACCAATTAGGTGAATCTCTGAAGTTCGGAAGGTAGTGGTGCGCCAAGAACTGTACATTGCATTTTGAATTTTCATAATGAGCCCCACAATTATGCTCAGATATGAAGGACTTGATCTGGATCCCATCGCAGTCCTTCATCTTAGATGCGAAGATGTAGAAGTCACATCCTTCAATTTGACAACGAGCTTGTACTCTGATTTATCATTCTTCAGATACATGTAGTCAAACTGTTTTTGAATTGAATATTTCCTCAATGCCTTTCGTAAGACGTTTGTTGTAGGAAATATCAATCCTTTATAAAGTGTAACATCCCCTTGCATATCCGTCTTCTCATTAAAATCTGCATGTCTCCTCATACGTGGGGCCTCATCACTATCAGATCCATCCCAACTTCTAAAGTCTTCAAAGTCCTCATAATCTGACTCAACACTTTGACCCTCCTCACCGCCTGAGGTTCTTGGAAAGGCCCCAAACCAATCCACATAATTCTGTGTCTCTTGGTATGCATCATCTGGACTACCAATATCGTCAAACACTTCGGTTTCGTCAACGTCTTTTCTAGAAAAATCGCTGAGATCAGTCCCATAGTCGGACCCTTCTTCCTCCTCTTCACCCTCACCCTCACTCTCAGAACTTTCACCTCCTCTCCTACTACTACCAGCCCCTCTCCTACGTCTACCGCTACTTCTACTTTTACTTCTGCCAACCGTAGTCTTTTCAACATCATCTTCATCATCAAGACCTAACTCGTTGAAATCAAACTCGGGCTCGGGCTCTGGCTCTACTTGAATATCCTCCCCACTATCACCACCAGATGGTCCAAAACTAATTTGTGCCAATGGGGAGTTTACATGAATTAGCTCAGCCTCATCAACAACATGTTCCACGTAGATATTTAGAAACATCCTCTTCTCTTCCCGGGCCCTATTGATCATACGTATGACATCTTTGTCGCTTTTAAAAGTTTGTACTTTTAGCCACTCTTCATCATCAAAAGTGTACCAAAGGTCACCCGTTTGTTGATACCCATGAGAAAGGATTGCTTCATGAATTTCTCCTATTGATATATAGTCGGGATCCATCTTGCCAATCACTTCGGCTTGCCCTCCAACATAAAGCTCCCCCCGACCTCCTAAAAATATTCCTCCATGATAGAGAACTATATTTAGTGCCCCTATAACCAACAAATAAATCAATTAATTTCATTACATTAGCCAATCTATAATGTAAAATAAATAAAAGTAAGGTACTAAATCTAAGGTAGGCAAAAACTAAACAGATCAGAAACTAATTTTATTAACCCGTGTTTAGCTGTACTAATAATAATGGTATTTAATATTTATTTCCACAATAAATATATTTTACTAAACTAAAGCATGTCAACTATATTATGTATACACTTATGAAAATTTATTAGTATAACAACTATGTCATGTATACAGTTATGAGTATCAATTACTATATATTAAATGTTAGGTGAGTTATTATCGGGTTGACTAAATCTGTATATGTAACGGATTTGGTTTCCTTTCACTTTTTTTTTTTCTATTCGTGACCACTGCAAATTAACTAGTTTGGGACCACTTAGGCACTATATATATGTGTTGTATGCGACAAGAAGAAAATCCAGGGACCACGAGTTGTTATTATATGCAAAAAAGACAGACAACACTTATTCCTATGAAAACGACAACACCCAACTTCCAACAACACACACTTCACTAAAGGACACCACACAGCTCATAAAAAAACTCACTCCCTATACGCACACAACAGAGCAAAGCAACAAAAGTGATTTTTCAAACGTGTTCTCCATCCAAAGTTGATGTTGCTCCAACAAAAAATAAGTACACAATATAAAAGCCAGGACATATCCACCGACAAACACTAACCCACATGACATAGAGAAGCAAGATTAGTACATACCTGGCGACATATCTCAAAGACAACAAACCACAGCAAAGCAACCCACTTTCTACCCCCACAGATGCACTTTCTCCACTAAAATTCAAACAACAAAGCAACACTTTCTTCGCGAAAATCCAAACAGCAACCAAACAACTCTCGGCTAGTCTAGGGTTCTTTCAACTTTCCACTTTGCGAAATTTGGGGGACCACAAGTGAATGTCGAAAACACTTAAGTGTTTGAGTGAAAAATCCCAACTTAGAACGACGTCGTTGCGAATTTGCCATGGAAATCACAGCTGCACGATGCCGTTTCATTAATTTATTCAACATCTCACTTCATTTCTTCAACAGCTCACTTCACGACGTTGTTTCTCTCATTGCTGCAATTAATTTTGTTGATTTTTGAAGTGAAATTGCGTTCTGCACTTGAAGAAATGTGGCGCCCTTTCAACAGATTTTATTTTTGAAGTGAAATCCTGTTCTTGACTTGAAGAAATGCGGCACTGTTTCAACAAATTTCATTTTTAAAGTGAAAACGTGTTTTGGACTTGAAGAAATGCAGCACCGTTTCAATAGATTTGTTTTTTTGAAGTGAAAACGTGTTTTGGACTTGAAGAAATGCGGTGCCGTTCAGTTGAGTTATGAAATGCCCATTTCCCTTCAGTTTTTGCGACACCGTTTTGTCTTGTGTGCCATGTGAGAATTTAAAAAATGAGCTGAGCTGGCATAAAGGGTTGCCACATGGAGTCTTTGCTGACATAGATTGCCCTTCCGTTAAGCTGATGGACGGAAGCCTAACGGAAGGGCTTCTACGTCAAAGGCATTAAGTATGAGGGCCTTAGATTTGAATTTTGATTCTGAGGGACCATTTTGTTAAAGGGGTATAAACCCAGGGACTAAAATGTTAATTTCCCAAAATTAAAAGCAAAAACAAAGGAAAGAAAACGTACGTAAGATGTACAGATCATAGAAAAAAATAGTTAGATATACACTCGCCCATCTCCCTCCTTCCTTCAAGCATCATATTCTTTGTTCTACCCATTTCTTACCCAATATTATCCATATATGTGCATATTTTATTTGGCTTTTTATAAATATAATGTTATTTTCAAAATGTATAAGACGGACAAATTAAGCATGGTTAATTTATTTAGGACAATGGATCTCTGATGGCTCGGTTGCTTTACATTTATTTTGTCTCTTATTCATGAGCAATAAAATAAGTATTACTAGCCACAAATTAGTACTCAAGGCATGGTACGTAAAAGGTACAAAACATAGAGTAAGCCAAATTTTGCTGCTTTTCTCATGAAGAGAACGGATTAATGTTTTCATGTATCATTAGCCTAAATTAAGGATTTTGTTAATGAGTCTAATGAAATATTAATGCCTAATAATCGACTCGTGCCAAGCTGATGTGCCTTTTCTAAATTCTGTTCTTCTCTGGGGAGGGAGTGGGGTAGTGTTTTAATTAGCTTGTCATGTACAAGGGCTGGGGTGAAACTCATATCCAGATCGATCATGGAGCAAGAACTCCCTAGCCATTGACCTTATTAAACAATTATAAGAAAGACACATATATATAATATATATATATATTCTTTAGAAAAATTGTTGCTAATTAATTTTCCAAAAATGCACACGGGAGCTTGAATATCAATCCAAGTCAAATTAAATGATTGGTATGCCTTTCCAATCATGGCTTTGGTCACATGCAACCAATATATATATATATATATATATATATGTGTGTTAGGGGAAGATCAAGAATATTAACAGAAATTAAAAGAGATTAGAGGTTTTATTTAATTTATATATATTATTTATGGTGTATCAACTCTCAACTCCTAATGGATCAAAAACATCTCGACACAAACAATAAAAGAAATGAAAGTTCAAGAAGATGAATATCGTACAAGAAATTGGCACGCGAACGTACGCTTTGATATATATATTTATATACATATATTCCGATGAGCATTTAAGGATATGCCACCTGCACATCATATGTTCCCTCAAAACATTCCCGTACAATTAATCAGGTATAAATAGAAACCTCCTAAAGCATCAAACTACACCATTGACATTTAGAAGAGAGGAAAAATAAAGAGAGATGAAACCGAACTATTCTTTCCTCCTAAAGCTTCTAATAGCACAATGTTTAGCACTTGCTTGCGCATCCCAGGGCTATGATTTCTTCTACCTTGTACAACAGGTTAGTTGTGTTTCTTTGATTAAAGAGCGTATCATGATCATGAGTGCAGTATTTTCCTTCCCTCTTACGTATAGTACTGTGTTGCTCAAAGTTTTGTTCGACCTTCTAATCAGTGGCCAGGATCATATTGTGATACGACGCAAGGTTGTTGCTATCCAACAACAGGAAAACCAGCATCAGATTTTGGCATCCACGGGCTTTGGCCCAATTATGATGATGGCTCGTATCCATCCAACTGTGATTCCAACAACCCTTTTGATCTATCGCAGGTACATAATCAAAGCTTGTTTGCTATGACATTGTTCTAAATTTCCATACCTCGTAGTTACCAGCATGTGTTTCGACATATTAGAATAAGTCGTCGTTTATGATGCTACAGGTCTCGGATTTGACCTCTCAAATGCAAGTAAGTTGGCCATCATTAGCATGCCCAAGCAGCGACGATACTAGCTTTTGGACACATGAATGGGATAAGCACGGGACGTGCTCAGAGTCTGTCCTCGATGAACATGCATACTTTCAAGCAGCCCTTGATCTCAAAGCCCAAGCAAACATACTCCAAGCACTCGAAAATGCTGGTAAACTTGTCCTCTGCAGCTTCATATAACCAAAATTTTGATTCGAGATACAACTAGAGAATATATTTCCATCACTAATTGCTTTGTTTCATACGGAGAGGTGATTTCAATATTTCTTTTGTGCACTTGTTTTAAAGGAATTCAAGCAGATGGGGGTCTCTACAGCTTAACCGGCATAAAGAATGCTATCCAAGATGCACTTGGATATGAACCTTGGATAGAATGTAATAAAGATGCATCGGGGCAGAGCCAGCTTTATCAGATTTATCTTTGCGTCGACTACTATGGATCAAGCTTCATAGAATGTCCAGTATTTCCCAACGTCGGCTCGTGCGCCTCAAACCTTGAGTTTCCAACATTCTAAATTTCAATCGAGGGGCAACATCGCAGTGCCCTGTCAATGCTCCACAGGAAAAAAAATGAATAAGTCAGAAACAAATAAGAGACCTTCCCTTGGAAGTCAATTTTATTTGCATGTGGCAACAATACGGATGGAGTTATCCATAGCACAGATTCAAGTGTATGTTTTTTTTAAAGTATTACTCAATAATCGCGATCTCTTTGTTTGGCGGTGCTTTTCCTCTGAAATAACAAACACCATGGATTTAAATTCATGAGTCTGTCGTTTATTTTTAGTGATGATAGTTCTCATTGCGAACTAAATAAAGCTTTCCCTTATTGGAACTCCTTTATATTTGTAGATGTATATTAGTTGGCGTATATACTTCATGACGTGTCCTAGTTTATTCCTGAGGTTCATGTTTAATGAAGTCCTGCTCAAGACCAACGGTTCAACAATATTAATGATCATCAAGTTATGTTGAAGGTTTGCTTGGAGTCTGCATATAGTTTGCCTACACGAGCTGGCGCTTTGATGGTTCGAGAGCCCGGGCAGTTTGTTCTGAGTTCACTCCAAGTTTATCAGAAGTTACGAAAGACTGTTGTAACAGTTTTTTTACTAACACGCCCAAGATTCAAGAAGTCTTGAAACTTCATGAATTTCTTCCCTTCGACTCCGGAGAGGACAAAAGCTATCTTTCTCATCCTTGCCTCATTACGTTCCTTGAGATATCCTTGAGAGACCTAAGCTTTCTAGAGCCTTCTTCAAAAACTCTCTCTGTTAATGTTTTCTGTAGTTTGCTTGTGAGAATTGAGATTGAACCCAGCAAGATTCTTCTTTCCCTCATTATCTCAGATTCAATTTTGATCACTAAGATAATACTAAGACTGTTTGTTCCTATTGTGAAAGAGCTGATTGCATGTCATTGTGTGGAAAGATCGGCTTGGCTGTAGAGATCAACTTTTTGGAATCAAGATCTCAAATGGAAGAGGAGTTCTTCATTCCTTGCATGGTGCAGAGCTGGATGTAGTATTCCAGGTAAGGTACAAGTTGAGTTAGACTAGCAACAGGGTTCGGGTAGTTTTTAGATCACTGTGCACCGAGTTTGAAGTTTCTAGTGGATTCGCTTAAATTGGCTTACGAGCTCGGAGAGTTTTTCCTCTTGAAAGAAGTCTTTCAAGTGGTTTTTCTCTTCGTCATCAATTTGGTGTTATTGATTGTGTTTGATTACTTAGAGAATTTAGTAATTGTTGTGATTGTTGTCTGGTTGTTTCTTTGATTTAGTTTTTAGTGCTTGCATGTATAAGAGTTATGTTGGTTCTCTAATATAATTTTTAGACGATATTTTAAAAAATTTCGTGAAAAGTTTGCTGATTTTGTAAAAATTCAGAAAAATATAATTTTTCTGTGACGTCTGTAAATTTTAGTTGGAATTGAGTACTTGTAGTTTGTCTATCCAAGGTGATAATGGTGGAACGTGCTCGTGCTCAGGAGAAGTCCTGGTGGCCTAGGAATATCCTCGGTATACAGGGCATATAGGACAACCCAGGCTATAGCATGCTCCTGGAGTTTAGCCGGGCATACCGGGCCTATTAGGCTTGTCTCCGGTTATCTCGGGCATACAGGTTATACCGAGCTTACCAGGTCAGACCCTGGACATTCCTAGCATACAGGGCAACTAGCGTTATTAAAGCACCTGGAGGTAAAATACCCCGGGCATCCCGGGCATAGAGTCATATGAGTCCCCGGGCATCCCAAGCACATTGGCCTCCGCGTTTGTCCCTTGTTGTCCCGGGCTCACAGGCCTCCACATTTGTACCCTACCATCCCGACCATACAGGCCTTTAAGTCTGTCCCTTGTCATCCCGGGCATACTGGCCTCCGCGTCTGTCCCTGGTTGTCCCAGGTTGACAAGTCTCTCGTCTCCTCTGTCTTATAAGGGTACCCAGGACTCCACGTCACACTTTTTACACCATACATAGCTCATTTACCAAAACTACCCTCACTTGTCTATTATTACCCTAGTCTTCTCACTTCTACCCAACGAATACTTCCCCCCTCTCACTACACTCACTTGCCGCCGCACGCATTCCCACTAAGCTTGGATTCTAGCTGAAGCTTACTATCGTTTAAGCACCCACTAAGGATTGAAAAAAGGTAAGTTTTTTTCTAACTTTTATTGCTTTGTCTTTACCTTTTATTTGATTTCTTGACTAGTTGGTGGTCATTTGGCAGTGTGGTCCCGCGTGTGGGTTCGGTATGTGCGAATGTTGATCTGTGTGTTTTTACTAATAATATCCTTAAAAGTTCTGGCGTACAAGTTTGTTTAAAGTTATTTCTTTACTACCCATTGACGATTGACTCCTTGATTTCAACAAATCTACCATTTGTTTACAATCTAGGGTTTATCATGTTGTTTACCTCTTTTCAAAAATTTTGTCAAATTGCTATGCATTTCGTGTATATGTCGTATCTAAATTAAGTAAGATTAATTTATTAAATCATGCTCTTGCTTAGTTGATGAATTTTGTTTACAAAATCTTTGCTAAAACAGTTGGGTATGTGTTTTCGGGTTCCATGAAGTTCATAGAAAGTATTTTATTTTAGTTCAGAGTTGAAATATAGTTTACATATGTAAGTCTTGTCTTTGTCTTATTGATACAATTTGACTTCTATTCTATCTGATATTGAATACTTTGAGTTGGGTATTAATTATCGTTTTTTGTTTCTTAGACTGGTGTGTTTCAGATGGAAGAAGGTAACTGTTTTTATTGTATAAATATTAGTTAAATACTAATCTTTTATCTTTCGCGCAGATGGTGCGACTTAAGAGAGCAGCTGCCAAACAAGCTCAAAATTATAATGAACAGTCAAAACAACCTTCTCCCATATACACCCCCAAGAAGCGTGCTGGTGCTTCTACAAGTGAACACCCTCCGAAGAGATTCACACAACATGCTTATGGAAAAACAAAGGTTTCTTCTACACCCCCTGCAGACTTCGATAGCACTAAATTTCTCAGTGCTCAAGCAGAGGAGTTATTTCACAAGAAGTTCTCGCCCAAACTTTTAATTATTGAGCGCGAATTACTACTGGACTGAACTTGCTGAATGTTTTCAATCTCGAGGTTTGGAGTCCATGATAACTGATATTGTGCCTCCATCTACATCTGCGATACATGAATTCTATTCTAATATGCACAACTTCATTGATGCCACATCTTTCATTGTTTATTTTCGTGGTCAATCTATAGAGGTTGATCCTTCTGTTCTAGCTCACTGTCTAGGTCTTCCCAGGGTACATAAGCCTACTTATCCTTACTCTGCTAAGACTAGACCATCTATCACTGAGATTTCCGATTACTTGGCTCAAAAGCACTTGAAATTAAGCCTAAAGAGTTTACTTCTAAACTCTTTAACTCTGAGCATTTAATCCTCAGCCGGATTATCTCTACCAATAACTTCCCCACTAGGCATCTTTCTGCTCTCTCTTTTGAATGTATGCGTTTTCTCTATGCATTCTTGATTAATGATCATACTGATTTGCCATCTCATATATGTGCTCATATGGTCAAAGTGTTCCACTCTAAGTCCACTACAAACATACTTCCTTATTGTTGTTTGATCATGAAATTTCTTGCTGCAAATTTCATCTCTATTTCTCGAAATGAACCTCGTGAGAAAATTCAAACTGTTGGTAAACTCACTCTTAGACAGAGTAAGTCCCACAAGAGTCACTCTAAATTTTTTCTCTCATCCAATTCCCCTCATGGACCTATGCAACCTGATATGGCCTACATGGTTGAGGCCTTCCAATTGTTGACTGAGCGGTCTTCAATAACAGCCTCTATTCAGTCCACACTTGTAGCAAATCAAGATGTGTTTAAACTAGATCTGTGAAAACTAGTGGCGGATGTTGCCTTACTAAGAAAACACTTCAACCTTGATGGTGCTTCCAGTTCTGCTGGTCCTCAAGAGGACGCAGAGGATCCTTTAGAGGATGAGCCAGTTGAAGAAGAGGTCGTTGAGGAAGAGGAAGCAGAGCACGAAGAGGAAGATGAGGAAGCAGAGGAAGAGCTAAAAGCTACTGCAGAGGATGCTGAGTCCGACTCATCTGATGATGAGTAGCACTTTGGCTCCTTATGACAAAGGAGGAGTAGTAGAGCGAGTGTTTTGAAGCTTTTGGGCTGTTTTTGAATATGCTTACTGTTGTTTTTTTTTATTGTTTTTAGTTTTTGCTTATGATATTGTTATTTGTGAACAATATAGGGCTAGCTTAGTTTTGGTTTTGATAACTGCTAAACTGGATGCTTGACAGTGAAATAGTTATGTTTTCTTTGGGCTAATACTGATTATCCTAATGAAGTTTCTATAAGCTGTGTTTTTAGTCAGGGGGAGATTACCTCCTATGGAAGTACTTATCTCAGGGGAGATTGGTATTTACTTTTACTGCTTATGTCATTTCATTTACAAATTTTTATATATATATATATATATAATGGATATATATATATATCCACTTAGCACTAATTTAATTTTTCTATGTGTTAGTGTGTATTTGTTGAGATTGCTGTGTCCAGGAAAATAAAGTCTCAGGAATTGTGGTTAGTCTCTGTCTTAGTATAGGCTATGTCTCTTTGTAAATAAGTTCTATGGTGGTGATCAGCACAACTTATGTCATTAGGAATTGGGTTTGTGTTTGTCATGAAGTTCACCAAAGGGGGAGATTGTACATGCATATTAGTTGGCGTATATACTTCATGACGTGTCCTAGTTTATTCCTGAGGTTCATGTTTAATGAAGTCCTGCTCAAGACTAGTGGTTCAACAATATTAATGATCATCAAGTTATGTTGAAGGTTTGCTTGGAGTTTGCATATAGTTTGCCTACACGGAGCTGGCGCTTTGATGGTTTGAGAGCCCGGGCAGTTTGTTTTGAGTTCACTTCAAGTTTTATCAGAAGTTACGAAAGACTATTGTAACGGTTTTTTTACTGACGCGCCCAAGATTCATGAAGTCTTGAAACTTCGTGAATTTCTTTCCTCCGACTCCGAAGAGTACAAAAGCTATCTTTCTCACCCTTGCCTCATGACGTTCCTTGAGATATCCTTGAGAGACCTAAGCTTTCTAGAGCCTTCTTCAAAACTCTCTTTGTTAATGTTTCTATAGTTTGCTTGTGAGAACTGAGATTGAAACCAGAAAGAGTCTTCTTTCCCTCATTATCACAGATTCAATTTTGATGACCAAGAAAATATCAAGACTGTTTGTTCCTATTGTGAAAGAGCTGATTGCACGTGCTTATGTGGAAAGATCGGCTTGGTTGTAGAGATCGACTTTTTGGAATCAACATCTTCAAATGGAAGAGGAGTTCCTCATTCCCTGCATGGTGCAGAGCTGGATGTAGTATTCCAGGTAAGGTACAAGTTGAGTATTGATTGTGATTGTTGAAATAAGTCTTTCAAGTGGTTTTTCTCTTTGTCATCAATCTGGTGTTATTGATTGTGATTGTGATTACTTAGAGAATTTAGTAATTGTTGTGATTGTTGTCTGGTTGTTTCTTTGATTAAGAAAGAAATCTATGAGTATATTTTAGAGTTAATGAGCTACAATAATCTGGCCATATTGATTTGATTATTCCGCATAATATACTAAGTGTTCATGAAATTTGCTGATAAGCTTGTGAGATTGTGCAGCAGTAGATTACAAAGGACCAGAATTTTTAAACCTATTCAACCCCCCCTTCTAGGTTTGGTTATTGTATATTGAGTCTTGAACCACCTTGTTCAATATTCTTTGTAATCCTCAATAAAATATAGGGTACACAGAGTGTAGTACGCATCGACAAGGTGTACGATCACAATACCCTCTAGGCAGTGCTGGCATGGACGAGAATTAAACAAGATTTTTCAAACACCAAGAAATGACCATACGAGATTGTGATGCACGCGAGTGCGTTACATAGAGAAAATATCATATTGCGCAAATATATTTTAAAGATTGTTGAAGCTAATTAAGGACTATATCAATGTTTGTTTTCTATGAAAAATTAATGTCAAGTAAGGATATATAGGAAGTCCACTTGGGTCCTCCTATATCAGTTGCTTCATTGGCCAAATGACTACCCAAAATACAATTGAACCTGTGGACAAAAGACGCCTCAATCACATTGTCTTGTTGAATTTCTTAACAAACGAACTCACTCCGAATGCTTCGGCTAGTATTTTTTTTTTCAAGTATGGTTTCCGCTTAGTGCTTGCAAGATAGTTTGCAGATCGTACAGAAGTCAATTGTGCGGTAATCTGACGACTAGCTAGCTAGCTTCCTCGCCACTTTAGTCTTAGCATCTTGCTTTATTTACAAGACTTGTAGGAAGTGCCTTACCCATTGGGGTTTGATTTAACTTAGTTACTAATCAATGCAATCAATTGTTGCATAATTTCATAAAAATGGTGTGTGATCTTCACATAGTCTATTGTATAGACGAACTGCCTAATAGGGAGTAGAATTGCAGAGATTTATTTAAATGTATAAAATATGGAAACAAATCCAACAGTGTCGTCTTTTTTTTTTTTTTAAAAAATTTCTACGCCCTAGAGTTACGTCTTGTCATTTTCTCATTGATATTTAAGACCTTAGATAGGATCCAATACACAAAATTAAGCCACGTATCCCAATTTTTACTCATTTCCACCCTTAGGATCTTGTTGTAACAAAATTCGAGGGCGTGATGTAGCGAGCTGATCCGTATTATGGACTGCTAATACTGGCAGATGTAGTGGATAGACGTCGTAAAGTCTTACTTGACATGCCGTAGAAGTTAAAATCTATCCTTACTTTTCAGTAATTTTCTCGACGAGACTTTGGTTGTTTTATACACTGGCCAACACTCATCCTCCTTCTATCAAACGTAATATTTTTCCTTCCCGTATCTTAATGATTCCGAGTTCGTATGTTGCTGGTTTGATAATCGTTTATACAAGACAGATCATCTTCAAAACCTTTTTTATTAATATGTACGAGGAATCATACTCAATCGGTAAAAAAATGTAGAATTAATCCAAATTTATGATTTGGTTTTTATATCATAAAGATCGAGGATTATTTTTTACGTATCATTACACTACAAGAAAAATGACTTTGGCTGTCAAAAAAATTTGTCACCCAAAGTGCCATTTTTTTTACTAAAGGTTTTGGGTGACAAAACCATGTTGTCACTTGGTTTGTAACCTAAAGCCTATTAGCAAAGGTTTTAGGTAACAAATTTCGTGTTTTGTCACTTGAAATAGAAATAAACCATGGACGGTTTTCTGATATTTTGATGAAATTCAAAATCGTCATGCCCAGTATCTTCCATCCGTTCACATGAGAGGTGTGAACGGTTGGTCATAATGACGATGTGCACACGGTGATACAACAACGTAATTCTGTCGAACGCCAACATAAAGATGCCTGCAATGCTGTTTCATTTATGACGAAATAGTCTTTTTCACCTTCAAAAACCGTTTGAAACACATCTACAGTGCGGACGCTTATTCATTGAACCCGTTCGAATTATTTCGTACCTTTTGGACAGTATATAATTAAAAGACCGTGTGCACGTAAGAAATGAGGTTCGTTCGGACGTCTTTTTTACCGTTCGAACCGTTTGTTATGTATTTGAATTAATTTAATTTAAAATTTAAAAATTATTTGTAAATAATATAAATAGAAAGATATGCAATACTCATAATATAGTAAAATGTCTACAAATATGCAATAGTCATTAAAAGTAAATAAAATACATAATGATAAGTACTGATCAAGTAGTGAAAATACATAAATCTACCCAAATTTTCGTTTGGGTGTCGTACAGGATTGCAGCTGTTTGATCTGCTCCATCATCTGCTCACGCATTTGTTGTTCCATTAGTTGCATCCTCGTTCTTGCTGTTCGACTAGGTTCCTTTGCTATCCTGCATCGTCTTCTGATGCTCTTCTTCTTTCTGCGTTGCTGCTCCGCCATCATCTACATCAGTTCTTCGTCTTTCTTCCTTTTGCTCCTCCATCATCTGCTGAGGCTCTCGCATCGTCTGCTCCATATCTGTCTGTTTGACCAGAAGCACTTCATATCCATCTATCTAGCCCTCATCTTCTCAGTCTCTAATCTGGCCTCTTCCAATCTCTGAGACAAATCAACGGATGATATAATAAAGATGATCCAATAACCAACAGAGTCTTCCCCAATACCTCAGTGAAATCTCCACTTGGGTGTATGACTTTCCCTTGACTCATGTGAACTACACCGCCTCCATTTTTTCCTACAAAATTAGAAAAGAAAATAAAGTTAGCACATATGAAACATAAGAGATAACGAATGCATCATTAAATCTAACGTTACAACTTACAAAATTTTCTGTGCATCTTCTGATGTCCACATGCCATCCTTATTAGTATGCTTTTTTATAAGCAACGCAGAATCTCATCAGATTCTGAATTTTTTTGTATACCAAAAGGAAATATAAAACGTGCATATTTAAATACCTAAATCATTTATTTAAATAATAACTAAAAAATTGTAAATTTATTACTTACTAACAACACTCTCGCGTGTTGGAAAGACCTTGCTCCCGATGTGTACAATCTTCAGCTTAGCTCTCTATTCTCCTGGTTGATTGCACATGTATAGTTGTTACTGCAATTAATAATAAGATAAGATAAATGTTTAGGACGAAATAAAAATTTTTAACCTGAAATTCCTCGCTAGCGAATAAATCACGGACACAAGTTCATTCTTCTTGTTCATCTCGGGATACAGGTGCTCTAACGCTTCTTCTTTGGAATTGAACACCAAGTAATGTTGGAACATTCTATTTCTGTGCGTCCTGTACGCTATGTTCATCATAGACTTCACAGTGATGCGATTCTCGGTTCGGTCACAATCTAGTTGGAAGTCATCCTTAACATATATAACAATTAGTAAGTATAAAATTTCCACAATTAAAATTTAATAAATTTACCAACACTTGGTTCATCACATATGATTAAACATCGTCGGGGAAATCTCCGGCATTATCTTTCTATCTTAGTCATTTGTGTAAGTATTTTCCAACTCTTAATCAATTATGTAAATATTTTTCAAGTCTTTTAAGTACATTGCAAGTTTCAAGTCATATTTATCTTTTTATGATATCTCTACAACATGCATACTGCCAGATTGAACAGTTTTAAGTTTCTTCTTCATGCATCCACACATACCACCAAATTGGACGGTTCTAAGTTACTGCTTTCATGCACTACCACCTACATGGCCAGTTTATTCATTCCTTTTCTTTAAGTTAATTTTGGTTTTAGACCAGTAACAAGTGGATACCTACCAAGTGGCCTTAAATCGCTGACCTGCAGGTAGAACGAAGCTTGTCCCTTTCACAAGGGGGTCTAAAAATTATTGTGTTTATATCTACTACTTCTGCTTCTTTTGATGGCCCGTCTTCAGCACTCTCCTCTAATCACCGCTTTGCCCCTTCAAAGTGTATCACCTGGTGGCCAGTACAGCTCTATTGGCATCAAAGCCAAGTATGGGTAGTAGTGATCTGTATCTCTCTTTTGTTTCAGTTTTTGGCCATTTAGTTGTTGGCTTTTGTTCACAATCGATATTTTGATGATTTTAATAAATGGCAAAAGACATCTTCAAAGACAAATACATTTTATCAAAGGCAAAGACAAGAAGATGCAAAGAGCTCAAAAGTATTCAAGACCATAGGTATATTCTTGTGACTCTTAGTTTCACTTTTGACAAGGATTTGAAGCACTTACTTGCATATCTTTCAAAACATCCATAAACCGTTTTCTCTTTTGTTTGAAGATTTGTTCAAAACACCCCAATCAAACTCCCAAACCTTTCATATACTTATGGGAAGTAAGTCTCTAAAATTGGGTGTTTCAAAGAGGTCAAAAACGTGATTTTAATTGAATCGGATCGTGTGCTTAAATTGAGGAGGTCGACCGGTCGACTTGGTATAGTCGACTGGTTGATTTTGAATATCCGTTGAGATCTGACATTATGATTGTTGGGTAACGGTAACTTCAGTTCATGTAGGTCGACCGGCTCTAACAGACGACCCCCAACGGCTATTGGCTAGTTTTCTGTGGCCTATAAATACACCTTCATAACGTCCAAAATACGACCACATATTTAGATCACTTGAGGTATTCCATATTTCTCATATCATTCACACAAAACACACTTTTATATCCTTGTCTTTGTGTGAATCAAGAGATAGGGCTTTCCAATTTCATATCTACTCTTTGAGAGAGTTTGTTCTTTTATCTTTATATCGTTTCCTTTAGTGAGGTTGTTCACTAAAGAAGAAACTTAGAGAAGTATGTCTCAAGCTTGGTTGTGAGTGGTGAGCCCGAAAAACCACTTGGTTTGAGTGTTAAGCCAGAGAAAACACTCTATTTGAAGATAGTGGGAAAACCTCAAGGCTCGGTAAAGAGCTTGAAGGGTGGATGTAGCGGGTTTGCCGAACCACCTAAAAATTGACTCTTTACATTTAATTACTTGATAACTGAAAAAGTGAAACCCAATTCACCCCCCTCTTGGGTTATGTTAATCCTAGGATTTACATTGGTCACTTTACTTCAAGCTTCTTAATAAATTTCCTATGCCCCTGTCTAAGTTTTAGAAGTCTAGCATACCTAAACTGCGAGTCTAGAGTCCAAACAGTAAGTCCCAGAAGAGGCCTGAGTGAATGGGCATGAGAGGATATGTCCATTTAGGTTTGTTGAGTCGTAAAGTTTACTTAGATATGTTTATTGTAGGTTTTACTTTGTTTGTTTTAGTTTGATTCTTGTGTCCGGAAGTTAACATGAATAGGATGTTTAGATCCACTTCTTCCACTTCTAGGTCATCTGGTTCCACTCCACCCATTCTAGTTTAAGATTATGAACTGAAGATATAACCATAGGTCATCAGTTAGACAAGATTGAAGTTAAGCTAGATAGTCAATCTCCCATAACTAAGAAACCTTTAATTCAGATATCTTAGTAAAGTCAATCAGTCCCATCCTACCAAAGGTAAAAAAATCTAATCTTCAAAATTCTTAATCAATAGACATCTACATTGGTGATACAAAACAAAATTAGTGAAATAGAAACCAGTTCAAACAATTAGAAGTCAATAGGATCCACACTCGTCGTCCTAATCTATGTCCTTAACAAGAACTAGTATAGTAAATCAACTCCTCATGATCTTCAATTCAAAGAAAGGAATTCCCATAGTCAATTCTCTGTCTCTTCAGATAAGTTATATAAATGGAATATTGATGCTTATCTGAGCAGGAAATCCTCAACAAACTCCACACATGACCATGGTAGAAAATAGCTACTAGTCAACCAATCACTTAGTCATCCTGAAGTTGTTGAGTTAATCATCTCCGGTTTCACTGGCTCTTTACACCAATGGTGGGAAAGTATCTCACAGAAGAAGATCGTGATTTGATTCGTTATGCAGTTCAGCATGAAGAAGTAGGTTACCCGATCTTTGATGAAACCATAGGTCAAGGTGTTAGTGATGGTATTAATACTATCTTCAGAGTAGTATACTTCCTAAAGGATCGTTTGTGGTATTTGTTAGACTTTTTGAAGGAGGACCTATCCTTCTAGTGTTTCCTATGTGATGGTGCTACGAGAGGCAGACCATACTATTCATAGAAATTACCCATTTCATCCTTAGCTTTTCTTTATCTTTGCTAAGTTGATTACTAATCTTCATTTAATACACATCTTAAATTAATGGTACTAACAAATCACCATACATATTGGTTGCACGTACCAAAGCCATGAGTTTAGGTCCATATTAAGTATGCAATTAGTGGGGTTCAATAAGGTCCATGGCTAGGGACTTGGATATGAGTTTTTGACATGACAAGCTAATTAAACACTACCCCATCCCTCCCTAGAGAAGAACAGAATTTAGAAAAGGCACATTAGCTAGTACGAGTCGATTATTAGGCATTAATAGTTCATTGGGCTCATTAACAAAACCCTTGATTTTAGGCTAATGCCGAATGAACGGATGTTGAGACTAGGGTGACGATGAGAATCGTCACCATGTTCGTAACCTTGTGTAATAGCACCAATGCCCTAGCGTTAGCAGTTATAATTGTAACGCATGTTGTGTTATGCACCTTGCAAAAAATCGAAATTTGAACAAATTAGCTATTTCGGGTCCAATGACAAAATACCATTCAAGCTACGTGTGCGGAACATTCAATGGCTTGGGAGTTCTTGCTATGATCGATGGAATGAGTTTCTTTTATGACAGTTGAATAGTTAAAGGATCAGTTGCACGACGCTATATTTCATTAGACGAAACCCTTTTTAGGCTAATCATTGAAAACATTAATCCGTTGACTCTTCATGAGACAGCTTAAATTACTCTATGTTTTGTACCCGTACCATGCCTTGAGTACTAATGAGGTTCGTTCGGACGTCTTTTTTACCGTTCGAACCGTTTGTTATGTATTTGAATTAATTTAATTAAAATTTTAAAAATAATTTGTAAATAATATAAATAGAAAGATATGCAATACTCATAATATAGTAAAATGTCTACAAATATGCAGTAGTCATTAAAAGTAAATAAAATACATAAACGATAAGTACTGATCAAGTAGTGAAAATACATAAAACCCAAATTTTCGTTTGGGTGTCATACAGGATTGCAGCTGTTTGATCTGCTCCATCATCTGCTCACGCATTTGTTGTTATTGCATCCTCTATTCTTGCTGTTCGACTAGGTTCCTTTGCTATCCTGCATCATCTTCTGATGCTCTTTTTCTTTCTTGCGTTGCTGCTCCGCCATCATCTACATCAGTTCTTCGTCTTTCTTCCATTTTTTGCTCCTCCATCATCTGCTGAGGCTCTCGCATCGTCTGCTCCATATCTGTCTGTTTGACCAGAAGCACGTCATATTCCATCTATCTAGCCTCATCTTCTCAGTCTCTAATCTGGCCTCTTCTAATCTCTGAGACAAATCAACGGATGATGATAATAAAGATGATCCAATAGACCGTAATGAACAGCTAAACCTCGCACGTAACCCGCTTTCATCCCCAATACCTCAGTGAAATCTCCACTTGGGTGTATGACTTTCTCTTTGACTCATGTCGGAACTACACCGCCTCCATTTTTTTCCTACAAAATTAGAAAAGAAAATAAAGTTAGCACATATGAAACATAAGAGATAATGAATGCATCATGAAATCTAACGTTACAACTTACAAAATTTTTCTGTGCATCTTCTGATGTCCACATGCCATCCTTATTAGTATGCATTTTTTTATACAGCAACGCAGAATCTCATCAGATTCTGAATTTTTTTGTATACCAAAAGAAATATAAAACGTGCATATTTAAATACCTAAATCATTTATTTAAATAATAACTAAAAAATTGTAAATTTATTACTTACTAAACACTCTCGTGCGTTGGAAAGACCTTGCTCCCGATGTGTGTACAATCTTCAGCTTAGCTCTATTCTCCTGGTTGATTGCACATGTATAGTTGTTACTGCAATTAATAATAAGAAAGATAAATGTTTAGGACGAAATAAAAATTTTTTAACCTGAAATTCCTCGCTAGCGAATAAATCACAGACACGAGTCCATTCTTTTTTGTTCATCTCAGGATACAGGTGCTCTAACGCTTCTTCTTTGGAATTGAACACCAAGTAATGTTGGAACATTTATTTCTGTGCATCCTGTACGCTATGTTCATCATAGACTTCACAGTGATGCGATTCTCGGTTCGGTCACAATCTAGTTGGAAGTCATCCTTAAGATATATAACAATTAGTAAGTATAAAAGTTTCCACAATTAAAATTTAATAAATTTACCAACACTTGGTTCGTCACATATGATTAAACATCGTCGGGGAAATCTCCGGCATTATCTTTCTATCTTAGTCATTTGTGTAAGTATTTTCCAACTCTTAATCAATTATGTAAATATTTTTCAAGTCTTTTAAGTACATTGCAAGTTTCAAGTCATATTTATCTTTTTATGATATCTCTACAACATGCATACTGCCAGATTGAACAGTTTTAAGTTTCTTCTTCATGCATCCACACATACCACCAGATTGGACGGTTCTAAGTTACTGCTTTCATGCATTACCGCCTACATGGCCAGTTTATTCATTCCTTTTCTTTAAGTTAATTTTGGTTTTAGACCAGTAACAAGTGGATACCTACCAAGTGGCCTTAAATCGCTGACCTGCAAGTAGAACGAAGCTTGTCCCTTTCACAAGGGGGTCTAAAAATTATTTGTGTTTATATCTACTACTCTGCTTCTTTTGATGGCCCGTCTTCAGCACTCTCTCTCTAATCACCGCTTTGCCCCTTCAAAGTGTATCACCTGGTGGCCAGTACAGCTCTATTGGCATCAAAGCCAAGTATGGGTAGTAGTGATCTGTATCTCTCTTTTGTGTTTCAGTTTTTGGCCATTTAGTTGTTGGCTTTTGTTTACAATCGATATTTTGATGATTTTAATAAATGGATTAAGTTTTCAAAAGGGACATCTTCAAAGACAAATACATTTTATCAAAGAGCCAAAGACAAGAAGATGCAAAGAGCTCAAAAGTGAAGATTCAAGACCATAGGGTATATTCTTGTGACTCTTAGTTTCACTTTTGACAAGGATTTGAAGCACTCACTTGCATATCTTTCAAAACATCCATAAACCGTTTTCTTTTGTTTGAAAGATTAAAATATTTTGAAAGGTTTCAAAACACCCCAATCAAACTCCCAAACCTTTCATATACTTATGGGAAGTAAGTCTAAAATTGGGTGTTTCAAAGAGGTCAAAAAGTGATTTTAATTGAATCGGATCGTGTGCTTAAATTGAGTCGACCGTGAGGTGGTCGACCGGTTTAGTTGATTTGAAGAGCTCGTTGAGATTATGACCATTAGGGTAACGTAACTTGTAGGTCGAACCAGTTCATGTAGTGGTCGACCGGCTCGTTTTAACAGAACCCCAACGGCTATAAATGGCTAGTTTTCATATGTGGCCTATAAATACACCTTCATAACGTCCAAAATATAGAGAGATCGACCACATATCATTTAGATCACTTGAGAAATATATCAAACCTCCATATTCCATATTTCTCATATCATTCACACAAACACACTTTCATATCCTTGTCTTTGTGTGAATCAAGAGATAGGCTTTCCAATTTCATATCTACTCTTTGAGAGAGTTTTTGTTCTTCAATCTTTATATCAAGAGAGGTGTTTCCTTTAGTGAGGTTGTTCACTAAAGAAGAACCTTAGAGAGGGTATGTCTCAAGCTTGTTAGGTTGTGAGTGGTGAGCCCGAAAAACCACTTGGGTGGGTTTGAGTAAACACTTGTACGGTTCTCTAGCACCGAAAGCTAGAGTGTACACTATTTGAAGATAGTGGGAAAAACCTCAAGGCTCGGTGAAGAGCTTGAGGGGTGGATGTAAGCGGGTTTGCCGAACCACCTAAAAATCTCGTGTTTGCTTCTCTAAACCCTACTCTTTACATTTAGCACTTATTTACTTGTTGCATCAATATACTTGTGCAAAATTAGTCTTTACTTTGCAAACAGACTTTAGGGGGTTAAAAGCAAAAGTTTGGAAACCCAATTCACCCCCCTCTTGGGTTATTAATCCTAGGATTTACATTTGGTCACTTTACTTCAAGCTTCTTAATAAATTTCCTATGCTCCCTGTCTAAGTTAAACCCCAACCTTAGCAGTCTAGAAGCATACTAAAGCGAGTCCAGAGTTCCAAACAGTAAGTCCCAGGAGAGGCCTGAGTGGATGGGCATGAGAGGATATGTCCATTTAGGTTTGTTGAGTCGCAAGGTTGAAGCTTAGATAGTTTATTGTAGGTTTATTACTTTGTTTGTTTTAGTTTGATTCTTGTGTCCGGAAGTTAAACATGAATAGGATGTTTAGATCCACTTCTTCCACGAGTTCTAGGTCATCTGGTTCCACTCCACCCATTCTAGGTATAGCAAATGAAGAAGAATATGAACTCCAAGAAGATATAACCATAGGTCATCAGTTAGACAAGATTGAAGTTAAGCTAGATGGTCAATCTCCCATAACTGAGAAACCTTTAATTCAGATTAGACAACCCTTAGTAAAGTCAATCAGATGTTAAGGGAATTAGTCCCAACTGATCCTAGTAAATCGGAAGGTAAAAAAACCCTCTTCTAATCTTCAAATAGGTGCTCTTAATCAAGTAGACATAGAACCTACATTGGATCCTGATACAAAACACCAAATTAGTGAAATAGAAGACCAGTTCAAACAATTAGAAGTCAATAGGATCCACACTCGTCGTCCTAATCCTATGTCCCTTACCAAGAACTAGTATAGTAAATCAACTCCTCTGATCTTCAATTCGAAGAAAGGAATTTCCATAGTCAATTCTCTGTCTCTTCAGATAAGTTATATGAATGGAATATTGATGGCTTATCTGAGCAGGAAATCCTCAACAAACTCCAGCACATGACCATGGTAGAAAATAGCTACTTAGTCAACCAATCACTTAGTCATCATGAAGTTGTTGAGTTAATCATCTTCGGTTTCACTGGCTCTTTACGCCAATGGTGGGAAAAGTATCTCACAGAAGAAGATCGTGATTTGATTCGTTATGCAGTTCAGCATGAAGAAGCAGGTTACCCGATCTTTGATGAAACCATAGGTCAAGGTGTTAGTGATGGTATTAATACTATCTTCAGAGTAGTATACTTCCTAAAGGATCGTTTGTGGTATTTGTTAGACTTTTTGAAGGAGGACCTATCCTTCTGGTGTTTCCTATGTGATGGTGCTATGGGAGGCAGACCATACTGTTCGTAGAAATTACCCATTTCATACTTAGCTTTTTCCTATCTTTGCTAAGTTGATTACTAATCTTCATGTTAATACACATCTTTAAACCTTCTTTGTTAATGGTACTAACAAGATCACCATACGTGAGGTTATATATATATATTGGTTGCACGTGACCAAAGCCACGAGTGGAAAGGCATACCAATCATTTAATTTGACTTGGATTGATATTCAAGCTCCCGTATGCATTTTTGGAAATTAATTAGCAACAATTTTTCTAAATATATATATATATATATATATATATATATGGTTCTTTCTATAATTGTTTCAATAAGGTCCATGGCTAGGGAGTTCTTGCTCCAATATTGATTTGGATATGAGTTTCACCCGGCCCTTGCACATGACAAGCTAATTAAAGCACTACCCCATTCCCTCCCTAGAGAAGAACAGAATTTAGAAAGGCAACATTAGCTAGTACGAGTCGATTATTAGGCATTAATAGTTCATTGGACTCATTAACAAAATCCTTGATTATAGGCTAATGATACATAAAAATCATCACAAATACATACAAATATGAGTGAAAAATCGTCCGGACAGCAAAAGTAAACCGTTCGGACGTTTTGCTAACTAAGTGACGATGAGAATGGTCACAATTTCTACAATATCGTCCAAGCGTTTCTTTACACATGTCCGAACAAACCTTGCCTAATGAATAATAATCGTTAGCACATTGGGAGAAATTAACAATCATCATGAACAATTAACCACGTCCGTATGCAGGGATTAGCGTTCCAACGGCAGAAAATTACATACGTCCGGAGCTTGAAACAAGTCTGCACAGCTGTGAAAGCTTTTTTGCGAATCTTGTGGTTCCACGTTACAAAACCTCTAACACTTCATGTTGAAATCGTCCGGACCAAGACATAACATTGGACGTTTGGAGTTCTAGAAGTTTTTCGAATCGTACATATTTAATGATGTTGAATTTGATTGGCCACATGTCAATATAACCGTTGAGTGGGTCGCACACCTTAAATACCGTCGTACTCTTCCTAGCACATTAAAATCGCCAGACTTTGTCAAAATCACAAACTCACTCTGTTCTATCAAACTTTCTCCAAATGACTTTATAAAAATCACAAACCCATCATTTAATTTGACTTGGATTGACATTCAAGCTCCCGTGTGCATTTTTGGAAAATTAATTAGCAACAATTTTTCTAAAGAAATATATATATATATATATATATTCTTTCTTATAATTGTTTAATAAGGTCAATGGCTAGGGAGTTCTTGCTCCATGATCGATCTGGATATGAGTTTCACCCTGGCCCTTGTACATGACAAGCTAATTAAAACACTACCCCACTCCCTCCCCAGAGAAGAACAGAATTTAGAAAAGGCACATCAGTTGGCACGAGTCGATTATTAGGCATTAATATTTCATTAGACGCATTAACAAAATCCTTGATTTTAGGCTAATGATACATGAAAACATTAATCCGTTCTCTTCATGAGAAAAGCAGCGAATTAAATTTGGCTTACTCTATGTTTTGTACATTTTACGTACCATGCCTTGAGTACTAATTTGTGGCTAGTAATACTTATTTTATTGCTCATGAATAAGAGACAAAATAAATGTAAAGCAACCGAGCCATCAGAGATCCATTGTCCTAAATAAATTAACCATGCTTAATTTGTCCGTCTGATACATTTTAAAAATAACATTATATTTATATAAAAGTCCAAATAAAATATGCACATATATGGATAATATTGGGTAAGAAATGGGTAGAACAAAGAATATGATGCTTGAAGGAAGGAGGGCGATGGCCGAGTGTATATCTAACTACTTTTTTCTATGATCTGTACCTCTTCAGTACGTTTTCTTTCCTTTTCTTTTTTGCTTTTAATTTTTATGCAAAAGGTTTTGACATGAGGCCTAATCAGGAAAGTTGCGAAATATATATATAGAAACCAAAATCCACGCTTGAGAAGGCAGAGTTGACTAGAAGATCAGAGCATGGTTGGATTGATACTCGTGCTAGCTAGCCAACAAAAGAATTTGTGTTTTTTGGAAATGTTTGCCCTAGGGAGGTCTAATTAATTAATAATGCTTTATCAGGGAACAATTTTCGAAATTAATTAACCTATATATTGTTATTATTTCCAAAAAATAAAAAATAAAATGCATAGACATATCGACCCTTAAAGTTGTTTATAGTATATAAAGACACAATATGAAGCTTTTCCCGCTGTCTAGATAGCTACATATGTATACACACACTTAGACATATATTATAACTTATACACAGATCTCCAATATCTGTCTGATGCACAAAACCGGAATTTCACAGACCACTTTTATCTTTTTGTAAAGATATTGACCCGATATCATCAGTTTGGCATCGGCTTATTTGAGTCGATCATTTCTCGATCTAATGCATTTAATTACTCTAGTTAATTTAGGAGATGACTAAAATCCTCGGGCATATACAAATGATATGTAAACGAGATGACCAAAACAGTATCTCTGATTTCCTTACCCATGAATTCTAAGTCAACTCAAACCTTCAGGATTGGAATATCCCCAAGGTTCCGGCCAGTAGTGAAATATACTCCAAATCAAGTTTTAATCCTTTATCCTTTAAAGGTAATTATCATGTCAAAACCTTAGAGCAGGTTTATGCTCTGAGTAAAACCCATGAGAAATGTCAACTTTGGTCTCCGGATGTTCTTAAAAAACATAGAGAACAAGGGTTCAACTACATTCACATAGGATTAGTCCAAGTTGCAGTTAAACCATTAACCCGGAAAGGGATTAATGTTTTTGTTTTGTTGTGTCTTCGTGATGCTAGGTTCACAGATTACAGCACAAGTATCTTAGGTATAATCGAGTCCAGTCTCCATAATGGTTCCATCCATTTTGATTGTTTTCCTGATTTTATCTTAAGTTTAAGTGATAAACATCTTCTAAAAGCCTTAACCTTGAACATTAAAACTTATGAGATGTTAGAAGGAAGTCAACCTTTAGCTTTGATCTATAGGATTTATTGCAAGTGCATCCGAAATGTTCATGCCTTAGTCAAAAGTCCTAAAGACCAAACATTGTTAATCTAAAGTCATACCAATGATGCCAACATCAAGGTCCCCAAGTCAATTGTCTTGAAAGAGGTCACTCTTCCTAGTGATGGATCTTAAAATGAGAATCCAACCAAACCAGTTCATAGTGACATCACCAAGTTAGATATGATCCAGCAATATCTGATGGTTCTGTTAGGATTAGTTTTGATGAACCACGTAGGTTCACAGGATTTAGGAACAGGTAGTCGTGCTTCCAGACGTTCTACTTCTAGTATCCCTGAACCCATTCGTAGAGACCTTTATCTTCCACTCAAAGGAGTCCAAGTAAATTCTCAGGTTAGCACCCCCTTGTATTCTACCCATTTCAACAAGTAACTGAAGAAGATGATGAGCAGGGTTCACCTACTCAGACAGATTTCGAGTCTGTAATCAATCCTCAGTTAATGACCATAAGTAAAGCCTTTAGTCCAGACATGAAAACTCTAGAAGATGAGTTTATGTCTGAAGCCAATATAGTCAAAAGGACTCAATATCGTGAAAATCACACGAAGACCGAAAAGAAAGTCATTTATGACAGGTGGCAATACCTTATGCTTCAATTAGGTACGAACATAAGTTTCTTTGAATATTTGGAGAAATATCACCCACAGAACTTGAATTGTCAAGTCCTCACCAAAGTCAAATGGAATACTTCAGATAAAAAGTCCATTCGTGCTAGTCATCCTCCACCGAGACTATCACAGTATCCCATAAAGGATCAAAAGTCATAGCCCCACCCTTTAAGATTCCAGATTTGAATAGTAAGAAACAACTGGCTGAACAAAACAATTACACCAACCAGTATCTCCAAACCATAGGTCATCAGTTAGACAAGATTGAACTTAAACTAGATGGTCAATCTCCCATAACTGAGAAACCTTTAATTCAGTTATCCAGTAAACCCGTAGGGTTAGGTCTCCTCTCCAAATCAGACAACCCTTAGTAAAGTCAATCGGATGTTAAGGGAATTAGTCCCAACTGATCCTAGTAAATCGGAAGGTAAAAAAACCCTCTTCTAATCTTCAAATAGGTGCTCTTAATCAAGTAGACATAGAACCTACATTGGATCCTGATATAGAACACCAAATTAGTGAAATAGAAGACCAGTTCAAACAATTAGAAGTCAATAGGATCCACACTCGTAGTCCTAATCCTATGTCCCTTTGGACGTTACAAATGGAATGTAATGCCCTTTGGTTTGAAAAATGCTCCAAGTGAATTCTAAAATATCATGAATGATATTTTCAACCCCTATAGTCATTTCACCATTGTCTATATTGATGTGTTCTAGTCTTCTCAGGTCCATTGATGAACATTGGAAACAACTTCATAAGTTCCTTCACATTGTTAAGTCAAATGGCTTAGTAGTCTCAGCCCCTAAGATCAAGTTATTCCAAACTAAAGTCAGATTTTTAGGTTTTAATATTTATCAAGGTCAAATCCAACCTATTGATAGAGCCATTCAATTTGCTGACAAATTCCCTGATGTTATCCTAGACAAAACCCAACTCCAAAGGTTTCTAGGGTCCCTCAATTATGTCGCTGAATTCTTCCAAAATCTTCGACATCAATGTAAACTTCTTTTTGATCATCTCCAAAAGAATCCTCCACCCTGGACTAAAGAGCATACTGCCATTGTCCAGCTCATTGAGTTACATGTTAAGTCACTCCCTTGTCTAGGCATCCCTTCTCTGGATTCTTCCAAAATAGTTGAAACCGATGCCTCAGAAATTGGTTACGGTGGCATTCTCAAATAGAAAGTCATGCCTGATTCCCAGAACAAATTGTCTGTTTTTACTCTGGCAATTGGAATCTGGCTCAGCAGAATTATAGTACTATCAAAAAAGAAATTTTATCTATATTACTATGCATAAGCAAATTTCAAGCTGATTTATTAAATCAAATTTTTGGTTTCGTGTTCATTGCAAAAGTGCAAAATTTGTTTTAGAAAAAGATGTTCAAAACATTGCATCCAAACATATTTTTGCTCGTTGGCAAGCCATTTAAAGTATTTTTGATTTTGATATTGAGTACATCAAAGGAAGCCAAAATAGTATGCCTGATTTCCTTACCCGTGAATTCTTATAGGATTCCCATGGCTCCTAAACCCAAAGGAAAAGAACCTGCCAAGTCAACACCACCACCAAAGTTATCTCCCGGACATGTTGTCCTCCAACCAGGTTGTTTAGTCACCTATGACCCATCTCCCAGTCAACCTACAAATAATGCTAACCGATTTCGTGTCTTAGGCGAAGTACCTAAACCTTCACTTATAGCCAGAGTGACCTCAATCTGCTCTAGCCTTAGTAAACCGAATAGGTCAACCAACCTATTCAGCTTTAGCCTTTTCTAGTAATCCCTATCAAGTCATTGAGACTTTGTCTCCGGCCCAGTCTTCGATAAGACTACCAAATACAGCCCAGTCTCCGGATAAAAGACTACAAAGTAAAATTTGTACATCCCAAGAATACATTTGTATTCTTTTTGAAACCCTACATCAGTCAGGTGTTCCATGTCGAGCCATGTCACAAGTGCCTGCTTGACCAAAAATGGGACAATTGGAAGGCAGTCAGCAAGATAAAGAACTGGTCGAAAAAATGCAAGTAATTGATCTGGTTCAAGCTTATTTGCCACCCAAATGAAAATTCATCCCAGATCACCCTTCCAAGTCCATCAGCTTTTACAAAGCTATTCTAGTCAGCACTGGTTTTGTAAAAATCGACCCCATCATTGATCAATTTGATCTGACTCAGAAGAAAGTTATCTTCCACAAGTTATTCATAGTTCTAATCTTGTCTTGTGATGAATGGGGATCACATCCCTCTGAATTACGAGATCTTCCAGGTCATCCCATTCCCTTCAGTTATTATGATTATAATGAAGCATGCACTAAAGTACTTCTCTACCAAAATGAGTCTTTCACTCATTCTTGGTTCCTCAACTTTGATAGTAAATTCTCAAGTCAATTTCCTTCATGGTTTCACCACTGGTGGCAAATGTTCGGCTCCCTTCCTGACACTTTCCCTTTTCTTCTTCTTAAGGCCATGAAAGTTTACTCCACAAGTCATAAAGTTAACTACCATCAAACTCAATTTCCCATAATTTTCCTATTTTCGAGTAAATACAAGATCTCTTGGATTCTTTAATGAGAATACCAAATAAGTCAAGACATCTGCACTCGTAGATTTTATGTAAAATGGTGGGACAAATTTCAGTTTGATCGCATCATTTTCCAAGTTAGAAAGGAATTTCCTCCTCAACAGGAAATTTCCCAATTTATGGTTGATAAAGCCAGTCTCCAGACAGCTGTGGCTTTGCCATGGCCTAAGTAAAAACCAAGGAAGATTTGCAGGAGTTCTACCAACAACTCCAGATTCAAGTGAGCCAGATCAGCGGCCAGGACCCAGATGAGCATTCACCAGCCTCATCTCACTGTCCTTTGCCAGTCAAGCCAAACCTAACTACTTGGACCCATTATTCCAAGATAGTCAGAACCCGTATGATCTCGATGAAGATTTCTAAAGCCATGTAATCTCCACCGACATATAATGTCAAAGTTAGCCGAAAGTAACCTCTACAAGTCACTATTCAAGCACAGTAAAAGTCAACAGTGAAAGCAGCCGAAAGTAGCCAACATGTCACTGTTCATCCATAGTCAAAGCATGCGTGATTACATAGTATCCATGTGATTCTACAGTCACCCTTCTGTCTTTAAAATAGAAGTCCAAGTCATTTGAAATAAGATTTCGAACTCCGATTCGATCTCTGCTCTCTCTCTCTAGGATAACAATTTTCTCCCCTCAAGTCTTTCTATCCTTTCTAAGTCTTCGAGTCATGTATCCGGCATTATCTTTCTATCTTAGTCATTTGTGTAAGTATTTTCCAAGTCTTAGTCAATTATGTAAATATTTTTCAAGTCTTTGAAGTACATTGCAAGTTTCAAGTCATATTTATCTTTTTACGATATCTCTACAACATGCATACCACCAGATTGAACAGTTTTAAGTTTCTTCTTCATGCATCCACACATACCACCAGATTGGACGGTTCTAAGTTACTGCTTTCATGCATTACCGCCTACATGGCCGGTTTATTCATTCCTTTTCTTTAAGTTAATTTTGGTTTTAGACCAGTAACAAGTGGATACCTACTAAGTGGCCTTAAATCGCTGACCTGCAGGTAGAACGAAGCTTGTCCCTTTCACAAGGGGGTCTGAAAATTATTTGTGTTTATATCTACTACTCTGCTTCTTTTGATGGCCCGTCTTCACCACTCTCTCTCTAATCACCGCTTTCGCCCCTTCAAAGTCAGTCACCTGGTGGCCAGTACAACTCTTTTGGCATCAAAGCCAAGTTTGGGTAGTAGTGATCTGTATCTCTCTTTTGTGTTTCAGTTTTTGGCCATTTAGTTGTTGGCTTTTGTTCACAATCGATATTTTGATGATTTCAATAAATGGATTAAGTTTTCAAAAGGGACATCTTCAAAGACAAAGACATTTTTATCAAAGAGCCAAAGACAAGATCAAGAAGATGCAAGGAGCTCAAAAGTGAAGATTCAAGACCATAGGGTATAATCTTGTAACTCTTAGTTTCACTTTTGACAAGGATTTGAAGCACTCACTTGCATATCTTTCAAAACGTCCATAAACCGTTTTTTTTTGTTTGAAAGATTAAAATATTTTTAAAGGTTTCAAAACACCCCAATCAAACTCCCAAACCTTTCATATACTTATGGGAAGTAAGTCCTTCTCGAGGTTAAGCTGAACTTGATTGTGCTTGTTGAGGAGGTTGAGGTGAAGCGGTCGACAGTTGATTTTGAAATAGATCCGTTGAGCTCTGACATTATGACCGTTGGATAACGGTAACTTGAAGCAGTCGACCAGTTCTCGACGGCTCGTTTTAACAGACGACCCCCAACGGCTATAAACGGCTAGTTTTCATATGTGGCCTATAAATACACCTTCATAACGTCCAAAATATAGAGAGATCGACCACATATCATTTAGATCACTTGAGAAATATATCAAACCTTCATATTCCATATTTCTCATATCATTCACACAAATCACACTTTCATATCCTTGTCTTTGTGTGAATCAAGAGATAGAGCTTTCCAATTTCATATCTACTCTTTGAGAGAGTTTTGTTCTTCAATCTTTATATCAAGAGAGGTGTTTCCTTTAGTGAGGTTGTTCACTAAAGAAGAAGCTTAGAGAGGGTATATCTCAAGCTTGTTAGGTTGTGAGTGGTGAGCCCGAAAAACCACTTGGGTGGGTTTGAGTGTTAAGCCGAGAAAATACTTACACGGTTCTCTAGCACCCGAAGCTAGAGTGTACACTATTTGAAGATAGTGGGAAAACCTCAAGGCTCGGTGAAGGAGCTTGAGGGGTGGATGTAGGCGGGTTTGCCGAACCACCTAAAAATCTCGTGTTTGCTTCTCTAAACCCTACTCTTTACATTTAGCACTTATTTACTTGTTGCATCAATATACTTGTGCAAAATTAGTCTTTACTTTGCAAACAGACTTTAGGGGTTAAAAGCGAAAAAGTTTGGAAACCCAATTCACCCTCCCTCTTGGGTTGCCTTAATCCTAGGATTTACATTCGTCACTTTACTTCAAGCTTCTTAATAAATTTCCTATGCTCCCGTCTAAGTTAAACCCCAACCTTAGCAGTCTAGAAGCATACTTAGAAGCGAGTCCAGAGTTCCAAACAGTAAGTCCCAGGAGAGGCCTGAGCGGATGGGCATGAGAGGATATGTCCATTTAGGTTTGCTGAGTCGCAAGGTTGAAGCTTAGATAAGTTTATTGTAGGTTTATTACTTTGTTTGTTTTAGTTTGATTCTTGTGTCCGGAAGTTAAACATGAATAGGATGTTTAGATCCACTTCTTCCACGAGTTCTAGGTCATCTGGTTCCATTCCACCCATTCTAGGTATAGCAAATGAAGAAGAATATGAACTCCAAGAAGATATAACCATAGGTCATCAGTTAGACAAGATTGAACTTAAGCTAGATGGTCAATCTCCCATAACTGAGAAACCTTTAATTCAGTTATCCAGTAAACCCGTAGGGTTAAAGGTCTTCTCTCCAGATTAGACAACCCTTAGTAAAGTCAATCAGATGTTAAGGGAATTAGTCCCAACTGATCCTAGTAAATCGGAAGGTAAAAAAAACCCTCTTCTAATCTTCAAATAGGTGCTCTTAATCAAGTAGACATAGAACCTACATTGGATCCTGATACAGAACACCAAATTAGTGAAATAGAAGACCAGTTCAAACAATTAGAAGTCAATAGGATCCACACTCGTCGTCCTAATCCTATGTCCCTTACCAAGAACTAGTATAGTAAATCAACTCCTCTGATCTTCAATTCGAAGAAAGGAATTTCCATAGTCAATTCTCTGTCTCTTCAGATAAGTTATATGAATGGAATATTTGCTTATCTGGCACATGACCATGGTAGAAAATAGCTACTTAGTCAACCAATCACTTAGTCATCCTGAAGTTGTTGAGTTAATCATCTTCGGTTTCACTGGCTCTTTACGCCAATGGTGGGAAAAGTATCTCACAGAAGAAGATCGTGATTTGATTCGTTATGCAGTTCAGCATGAAGAAGCAGGTTACCCGATCTTTGATGAAACCATAGGTCAAGGTGTTAGTGATGGTATTAATACTATCTTCAGGAGTAGTATACTTCCTAAAGGATCGTTTGTGGTATTTGTTAGACTTTTTGAAGGAGGACCTGTCCTTCTGGTGTTTCCTATGTGATGGTGCTATGGGAGGCAGACCATACTGTTCGTAGAAATTACCCATTTCATCCTTAGCTTTTCTCCTATCTTTGCTAAGTTGATTACTAATCTTCATGTTAATACACATCTTTAAACCTTCTTTGTTAATGGTACTAACAAGATCACCATATGTGAGGTTATATATATATATTGGTTGCACGTGACCAAAGCCACGAGTGGAAAGGCATACCAATCATTTAATTTGACTTGGATTGATATTCAAGCTCCCGTATGCATTTTTGGAAAATTAATTAGCTATATATATATATATTTATATAGATGGTTCTTTCTTATAATTGTTTAATAAGGTCCATGGCTAGGGAGTTCTTGCTCCAATATCGATTTGGATATGAGTTTCACCCCGGCCCTTGTACATGACAAGCTAATTAAAACACTACCCCACTCCCTCCCTAGAGAAGAACAGAATTTAGAAGAGGCACATCAGCTAGTACGAGTCGATTATTAGGCATTAATAGTTCATTGGACTCATTAACAAAATCCTTGATTATAGGCTAATGATACATAAAAATCATCACAAATACATACCCTCGTTGCGAATGAGTGACGGTAAAAATCATCACAAATACATAAAAATCGTCCGGACAGCAAAAGTAAACCGTTCGGACACTTTGCTAGGTGACTAGTTCCAAATTTTGGTAACTAAGTGATGATGAGAATCGTCACAATTTCTACAATATTGTCCAAGCATTTTTTACACATCGTCCGAACAAACCTTGCCTAACGAATAATAATCGTCAGCACATTGTGAGAAATTAACAATCATCATGAACAATTAACCACGTCCGGACGCAGGGATTAGCGTTCCAACGGGAAAATTACATACGTCCGGATGCTTGAAACAAGTCTGCACAGGTGTGAAAGCTTTTTCCGCGAATCATGTGGTTCCACGTTACAAAACCTCTAACACTTCATGTCGAAATCGTCCGGACCAAGACATAACATCCGGACGTTGGAGTTCTAGAAGTTTTTCGAATCGTACATATTTAATGACGTTGAATTTGATTGGGCCACGTGTGAATATAACCGTTGAGTGGCGTCGCACGCCTTAAATACCGTTCGGACGCTTCCTGAGCACATTAAATCGGCCAGACTTTATCAAAATCACAAACTCACTCTCTTCTCTCAAACTTTTCTCCCAAACGTTTTCACTACCCGTTCAAGATCTCTCAAAAAACTTCAGGTAAAACATTCTTCGTGAGTTTGCTTCTCAATTTCATGCATTTCAATTCAATATCGTCCGTTGTTTAGTTTGTTGAGTTGTTTGCATTCATCAAATTATGTTGTTTAGGTTGTGTTCAACAAATCACCATGCGGACGGTTCTTTACAACTATTCGGACTGTTTTTTCATACGTCCAGATGGTATTTTGACGTTCGAACATCTTAGAATTTAAACGCAATTTGACATTTGTGCGAACGGTTTGTGCTTATGTTCGGCGGTTTTTGCTAGATTGACCATGGAACTTTTGGGAGAAGTATCACCAATGTCAGGGGACAGACTGAGCGACCAGCTTGGGCGGACACTTTTTTAGTAGAGTTGAGAAAGAGTATTCGGGCTATAGTGGAGCCGACGCATTCGTTGTGCATAGAGCTCCAATGCTGCTTGACTAGTCTAGAGAACAAATTTGGTCTAACGGATAGGGCTCTGATAGAGGAGCTGAATATTATGCGGATGGAACTGTTCTCTGTGAGAGAACAATTGTCTCAGTTGTCCCAGTCTATCCATACCGTTCCGATATAGCTACAGACACTCGTCAGACGGGTGGATAATATGGAGGAGCATTTGGGCATGTTCGTGACACCCTTGGACAAGATCTGGATGAGCCAGCTTGTGATTTGGACTAGTCTCCTGTTTATGCTTTATCACTATTATTTATTTATCATTAGAAGGACCGTCTCCGGCTTATACTAGACATTATGATTGTGTTTTTCGTTCGGTATTTGGATTATGTTTGATATTTTTATATTAATTATGTTAATTAAATTTAAATAGTTTTCTTCACTGTTGTATGTTCAGACATCTACCTATCACTATTTGGATGCCTGATAGTATCCCTATAGGGATACATTGTCATTTTGCTTGTGTCCGGACGCTTTTTCAGTGTAGTCCAGACTTTTGAATGTTAAATTTAAATAGTTTTCTTATCTATTTTGGTTCGGACGTCTATCCAAAGCTGTTCGGATGCTTTGTAGACTATCAAAACAATACGATGACGTTCTTATGGTGTCCGAACAATTTTACTTTGTGTTCAGAGGGTTTTTTTTTGTTCGGACAGTTGTCTAACCGTGCAAACCCCCTTTAAACTGTACGAATACTTTTGTACAGATGCTAAAAAAAGTAGCAAGAGCATGCATTCCAGCAGCCAGGCTTATGACGAGCAACCTTTCACTCTAGCTTTAACGTTGGAGCAGCATACAACAATCATTATGTCCCACTCGATTGTTGTCGAGCGGAACATTAAGTTAGCAGATATCTATGATCCTACATTTGAGGGTCGGACGTTTTTGAAGGTGGTGAAGCATGTAGGTTGTGTTCCGTTCTTCCATATGACCGGCTATGCATCGAAGAACATTGTGCGGGAGTTTTATTGTGCCATATTATGGGCGAGGAACCTCGAGGAGCCTAGTATGGAGGTCACTGTCGTAACGTTTAGATCACATTCTCGCCAGAAGAGCTAGCAAGATTCTTGAGTTATGAGAGGGATTTGATAGCATTCCCAAACCTGCCAAAGAGCGAGGAGGGCCCGCCTACTAAGGCCAAGGTTTTTTGGACTATGTAGGGCGAGGATACAACTATTTTGGAGGGAAGCTACATGAAACATAGGCAACTGCTTCCTTTTCAGCATATCATGTGTTGGCTTTTGTGCACAATCAAGATTTTGATGATTTCAATAAATGGATCAAGTTTATAAAACGAACATCTTGAAGACAACGATGTTTTGATGAAAGAGCCAAAGACTTGAAGAAAGAAGATCAAGAACATGCAAGGAGCTCAAAAGTGAAGTTTCAATACCTTAAGTTATAAACCTTATAACTCTTAGTTTCACTTTTGACAAGGATTATGAATCACACTTGCATATCTTTCAAAACGTGCATAAACCGTTTTACCTTTTTTTTGAAAGATTAAAATGTTTTTAAAGGTTTTAAAACACCCCAATCAAACTCTCAAACCTTTCTATACTTATGGGAAGTAAGTCTTTAAAATTGGGTGTTTCAAAGAGGTCAAAAACGTGGTTTTAATTGAACCGGATCTGACCTCGATGACCACATATCATTTAGATCACTTGAGAAATATTCAAACCTTCATATTCTATATTTCTCATATCATTCACACAAAACACACTTTCATATCCTTGTCTTTGTGTGAATCAAGAGATAGAGCTTTCAATTTCATATCTACTCTTTGAGAGAGTTTATTCTTCAATCTACATATCCAAAAGAGGTGATTCCTTTAGTAAGGTTGTTCACTAAAGAAGAAGCTTAGAGAGGGTATATCTCAAGCTTGGTTGGGTTGTGAGTGGTGAGCCCGAAAATCACTTGGGGTTTGAGTGTTGAGCCCGGGAAAGCACTTGTAAGATTCTCTAGCACCTGGAAGCTAAAGTGTACACTATTTGGAAGATAGTGGGAAAACCTCAAGGCTCGGTAAAGGAGCTTGAAGGGTGGATGTAGCGGGTTTGCCGAATACCTAAAAAGCACGTGTTTGCTTCTCTATCCCTACTCTTTACATTTAGCACTTATTCTATTATTGCATCTATATATTTGTGCTAAATTAGACTTTACTTTACAAACACGGTTTTGGGGGTTAAAAGCGAAAAAGTTTGGAAACCCAATTCACCCCCTCCCTCTTGGGTTGCCTTAATCCTAGGACTTACATCATGCATCTGATCCTATGCTCCGCCAACAACCCGAAGAAGCACACCATGGAGCTGTCTTATAGCGAGGCCAAGTTCATGCACCTGGTAGTTGTACGGGGGCTACCTGTTGATATGGCATCATACATCTACCAGTGCAGTGGCCCTAAAGACTGATGCTCAGACTTCATTCCCGCACGAGATTCTTCTGACCCAATTCCTTCACGTCTTGCTAGTACCCAAGGGTGCTAACGAGCAGAGGGCGGTTCCACTTGGGTCAATCAACAAGACAACGCTCTCTAAAGCCATGGCCCAGACACGTCGAGCGTTGCATGCCGCTCAGGTAGCTAGAGGTAGACAATAGGAGTAGCCTAAAGAGGCAATGGAGGAGCAGGATCCTAGACAATCCTCGACCCAGGGAATTGGCGCACAGCAACCGAGTTGGGTGGATGATATGATGTCATAGCTAACTCAGCGGATGCAGTTGATCATGCTGCCCACCCATGAGATGGTGACGTGTATCAATGGTCGGCTGATAACTTTGAAGCGTAAGGTCATGAACATGGACTATATGATAGCGTTCAGACGCATGCAACATCATGCAAACAAATAGGAAATTTTACACAGCAATAATTCCCTCATAAACTAATACACGTAGGCGTTTGAACTCCCTTTTATGCTTTCGAATGGTTTTCATGCATAAGAAAGATGCAAAATCGAAGACAGTGTAGCAAAAAAGGGGAAATCCTTAGAAAACTAGAGATTTGAGCAAGAGGAGAAGAGGGGAGCTGATTTTGGGCATCCAACCTCATTGAATAGGGTGTGGAAGGAGCAACTCATTTGGGATTTCATTTTGGATTGCATTTGAGGTTAGTGGGTTTTAAAAATTTCTTTGTTTTAGGATGAAAATTGGATTTTAATATATGAAAGCATGTGTTTTTCGAAATTTTAGAGTAAAAAATTATAGTAAAGGAGTTTAGGGTTGGTTGTGATGTGTTTATATTGCATTGTTTGTTATTTGGGTTGATTTTGGCATGTTTTTGGACAGATTTTGGCATCTTTTTGTCAAAAAACTGTGTTGTTCGACAATTGCTATCCGGACACCCTTTCTTGGTTCAGATGAGTTGTTACAGGCGTCTGAACGCTATATTTTTTGTTTAGATGGTTGGTACTCCGTCCAAACGGTTTTTGCTATTATGTTTAATACATCCATTAAGCCTTAGTCCCGTTTAAGAAATACACGGACTTCGGATAACGAACTCCGTGTAATTCTTGAATTGTCCATGTTATGGACAGTTTGAGTTTACAATATTCGTAATATGCGTAATATGCCTAATTGGTTCAGCTGTTGTGACAAATGTGTTTAGAAATTTGATGGATGTCTCCTTTTGTCCTTCGGATACACATTTAGCATTGAGCTTACACACTCACCTTCAATGGTGGGTGTATATGCTCAATATTGTAGGCGTGTATCTAAAGACTGAGGGAAATACTGTCGAAATTTCTAAGCATCGGTCACAATGGTCATGTCAATTACTTGTAGTACGTGATATTGTAAACTTGAATGGAATAGGACCTATCACCCGAAGAAATTGAAGTTGAGTGTAAATGTCATCATTGTTTGCATTATTATTTGTATTTTCGTCTTTGAAGGAACAATATAAATAAGAGCTGGATTTATGAAGCTGATAGACTAAAAGGTGCGAAGTATAGTGATGATGTTTGGGATTTTATGAGTGTAGCCCATAGTTATGTAGATAGGCTAAGATGTCCATCGGTCACAATGGTCGCTATTTAACAGGGGTCGGTTTGTTAGTTTTAACACATCTCAAATGTTGTACAAAGACGATCCGTTTGTGCTAGCATCTTAGGGAAATCAAGTGTTTTATATTGATGATATGAAGTCGGGCGGTCACTGGAAGATTGTTCAAAAGATTATCCCTAGAAACACATATGATGTTCCACCTATTGAGGAGGAAGCTAGTGAAGAAGGACCGTCGAATCGTGAAGCATACCAGGAGAATAAGTCTATTGACCTTTTTGTGGACTTTAGCTCCTTTGACATGATCTAGTTGATTAGAAATGTTGTCGACACTTATGTGTCGGTAACCGATGAGAGTGGTTCACAACAACGTGAAATAGAAGGAAGCGATGATTCCTCGGAATCGTTCAGTGAATATTATAGTGATTCTGAAGAATATGACTCCGAAGACTAAAGTAACTTTATCGTTTCAATTTACTTTGCGTTTTATTTTATATTCATTTTGAGTAATATAATTCATTTTTTTTCCTCTAATATTAATTTATTTGGTCACAGGACGACATCATGCCAGTGGGAGGAAAATGTCTACGGTGCAATTCATCGATTTGTGTAGACAGTACTCCCGATACACAACTAGTGTCAAGTCCTTCGCTCAGAGATAGGGAGGAATTACCGTCGCCAACCATAGCTAGTCCAGTAGGCACCCAAAGTAGTTGTGCGTGTAAGTATCTTTCCCCTCGATCTTGATTAAATATTATGAATTTTAAATTTCTATGCTTAACTGAATTTTAAATTTATTGTTCTCTATTTGTAGCGACATCTGGAATTAGACACGTCAAGGGTAGTACGCACGAGATTGCATTACTCAAAGCTCGTATGGGCGGTGATTGTTGGCTTTTGTTCACAATCAATATTTTGATGATTTCAATAAAAGGGATTGAGTTTACAAAGCGGACATCTTCAAAGACAAAGACATTTTTATCAAAGAGCCAAAGATAAGAAGATTGAAGATCAAGAAGATGCAAAGAGCTCAAAAGTGAAGATTCAAGACCATAGGTATAACCTTGTAACTCTTAGTTTCACTTTTGACAAGGATTTGAATCACACACTTGCATATTTTTCAAACGTGCATAATCTTCTTATCACATGTTTGAAAACCAAAATGCACTTTAAATGTTTTCAAATCATCCCTATATAAACTCCCAAGCCTTGGTTATACTTTTGGGAGTTGGTTTTTGAAGCGGGATTTCAAAAACGTCAAAAATAGACTTTTTAATTGTAGCAGTCTATGAAAATGATTTATAGCGGTCGACCGCTACATGAAGCGGATGATGAGACAAAATTTGACATCATTCAAATTTTATGACCATTGAGCAGTGGCTAGTTGAAGCAGTCAAATAGTACAACGGTAAAATTGCCAAATCGACCCCTAACGGCTATAAACGGCTAGTTTTCTCATGTGGCCTATAAAGAGACCTTCCGAGGGTCTCTAAACAAGAGAGCTCGACCACATATCATTTTACATAGCTTGAGAAATGTCTTAAACCTTCCTATTTCATATTTCTCATATCATTCACACAAATTACACTTTCTTAACTTTGTCATTGTGTGAATCGAAGAGATAGAGCTTTCCATTTTCATATCCACTCTTTGAGAGAGTTTGTTCTTGTAAACTTCATATCCAAAAGAGGTGATTCCTTTAGTGAGGTTGTTCAATAAAGAAGAAGCTTAGAGAGGGTATATCTCAAGCTTGGTTGGGTTGTGAGTGTTGAGCCCGGGAAAACACTTGTACAGTTCTCTAGAACTTGAAAGCTAGTGTGTACACTATTTGAAGATAGTGGGAAAACCTCAAGGCTCGGTAAAGGAGCTTGGGGGGTGGATGTAGGAGGGTTTGCCGAACCACCTAAAAATCTCATGTTTGCTTCTCTAAACCCTACTCTTTACATTTAGCACTTATTTACTTGTTGCATCAATATACTTATGCTAAATTAGTCTTTACTTTGCAAACACGACTTTAGGGGTTAAAAGCGAAAAAGTTTGGAAACCCAATTCACCCTCCCTCTTGGTTGCCTTAATCCTAGGTTTTACAGTGATGACATGGCGTCCTCAATGCTCTCAAGTCATATTGGTGCATGAGTAAAACATGTGGTATTTAGACACTGGTTGCAGCAACCACATGTGTGGAGATAAGGAGGCGTTCTCTGCCTTAGACCAAACTTTTCGCAACACTGTTAAGTTTGGTGACAATTCTACAGTTTCTGTTATGGGAAAAGGAAAGGTAACAACGAAGACTTAGAAAGGATTGAAAGACTTGAAGGGAGAAAATTGTTATCCTAGAGAGAGAGAGAAAGAGCAGAGATCGAATCGGAGTTTGAAATCTTATTTCAAATGACTTGGAACTTCTATTTTAAATATAGAAGGGTGACTGTAGAATCACGTGGATACTATGTAATCACGCATGCTTTGACTTTGGATGAACAGTGACATGTTGGCTACTTTAAGCTGCTTTCACTGTTGACTTTTACTGTGCTTGAATAGTGACTTGTAGAGGTTACTTTCGGCTAACTTTGACATTATATGTCAGTGGAGATTACATGGCTTTAGAAATCTTCATCGAGATCATACGGGTTCTGACTATCTTGGAATAATGGGTCCAAGTAGTTAGGTTTGGCTTGACTGGCAAAGGACAAGTGAGATGAGGCTGGTGAATGCTCATCTGGGTCCTGGCTGATCTGGCTCACTTGAATCTGGAGTTGTTGGTAGAACTCCTGCAAATCTTCCTTGGTTTTTACTTAGGCCATGGTGAAAGCCACAGCTGTCTGGAGACTGGCTTTATCAACCATAAATTGGGAAATTTCCTGTTGAGGAGGAAATTCCTTTCTAACTTGGAAAATGATGCGATCAAACTGAAATTTGTCCCACCATTTTACATAAAATCTACGAGTGCAGATGTCTTGACTTATTTGGTATTCTCATTAAAGAATCCAAGAGATCTTGTATTTACTCGAAAATAGGAAAATTATGAGAAATTGAGGAAATTGAGTTTGATGGTAGTTAACTTTATGACTTGTGGAGTAAACTTTCGTGGCCTTAAGAAGAAGAAAAGGGAAAGTGTCAGGAAGGGAGCCGAACATTTGCCACCAGTGGTGAAACCATGAAGGAAATTGACTTGAGAATTTACTATCAAAGTTGAGGAACCAAGAATGAGTGAAAGACTCATTTTGGTAGAGAAGTACTTTAGTGCATGCTTCATTATAATCATAATAACTGAAGGGAATGGGATGACCTGGAAGATCTCGTAATTCAGAGGGATGTGATCCCCATTCATCAGAAGACAATATTAGAACTGTGAATAACTTGTGGAAGATAACTTTCTTCTGAGTCAGATCAAATTGATCAATGATAGGGTCGATTTTTACAAAACCAGTGCTGACTAGAATAGCTTTGTAAAAGTTGATGGACTTGGAAGGGTGATCTGGGATGAATTTTCATTTGGGTGGCAAATAAGCTTGAACCAGATCAATTACTTGCATTTTTTCGACCATTCTTTATCTTGCTGACTGCCTGTCCAATTGTCCCATTTTTGGTCAAGCAGGCACTTGTGACATGGCTCGACATGGAACACCTGACTGATGTAGGGTTTCAAAAAGAATACAAATGTATTCTTGGGATGTACAAAATTTTACTTTGTAGTCTTTTATCCGGAGACTGGGCTGTATTTGGTAGTCTTATCGAAGACTGGGCCGGAGACAAAGTCTCAATGACTTGATAGGGATTACTAGAAAAGGCTAAAGCTGAATAGGTTGGTTGACCTATTCGGTTTACTAAGGCTTGAGCAGATTGAGGTCAGACTCTAGCTATAAGTGAAGGTTTAGGTACTTCGCCTAAGACACGAAATCGGTTAGCATATTTGTAGGTTGACTGGGAGATGGGTCATAGGTGACTAAACAACCTAGTTGGAGGACAACATGTCCGGGAGATAACTTTGGTGGTGGTGTTGACTTGGCAGGTTCTTTTCCTTTGGGTTTAGGAGCCATGGGAATCCTATAAGAATTCACGGGTAAGGAAATCAGGCATACTATTTTGGCTTCCTTTGATGTACTCAATATCAAAATCAAAAATACTTTAAATGGTGCCGACGGGCAAAAATATGTTTAGATGCAATGTTTTGAACAGCTTTTTCTAAAACAAATTTTGCACTTTTGCAATGAACACGAACCAAAAATTTCTAATTTAATAAATCAAGCTTGAAAATGTCCAAAGGGGTTGAAAATATCATTCATGATATTTTGGAATTCACTTGGAGCATTTTTCAAACCAAAGGCATTACATTCCATTCGTAATGTCCAAAAGGAGTGGTAAATGCAGTTTTGTACTTATCTGACTCATGAACTTGGATTTGCCAAAATCCGCTTTTCATATCGAATTTACTATACACTGTAGCTTCTGAAAGGTGACCTATGAGATCCCGTTTATCCAGAATAGGATACTGAATCCATTGAAGGACTTTGTTTAGAGGCTTGTAGTTGATGACTAATCTGGGAGCTCCTCTTTCTGTTTCTGTATTTTTGTAGACATAGAAAGTAGAACAAGACCAAGGGGATTTACTATGACGAATGATTCCTTTACCTAATAGATCTTAGATTTCTTTTTTGCAGAACTCCATCATCTCTTGATTCATTTGAATTAGACAAGCTTTAATGGGAATGTTTTTCTCACTAAACTCCAAAACATATGGTAACTTGACTATGTGTTGCTTTCGATGCCAGAAAGCGTTGGGAAGATCAGAACAGACTTGTTGTTCAAACTTATCCTGGAATGACTTAATCTGAGATTGCAGATTTTGACTTAAGAGTTGGTCCTCAATTATTTTGAACTTGATTTCTTCCTTCAAAAAATCAAAATGCTGAGTCTTACTAACAAACTCAAAGATAACGTCTTGACCAAAGATGTTGGTTGTAAGTCCTTCACTACTTGTGGTGAAAGGATATAATAGATAGGTGAAAGGAGTGCCTAAAATAACTTTCTGATCAGGCATGTTTTTTACTGGAAACAAAGGGTGACTTAAAGCAGACATTATTTTTACAAATATGTGCTTTTGTTAACTTGTAATTAATACCCATCTGACTACCATTGGCAGAGAGGAGTCGTTCATTTGACTTCTCATAGTACTTGGTGGGGATTAAACCTTCCTGAATACAATTAAGATCAGCACCTGAATCTATTAGGGCAATAACCTCAAAAGAATATTTAGAGTTAACTATAATGGGAACTTTAGAATGTCATTTCTAGAAATGCATTCGACTTACTATACTGAGGAATTTGTTACTACTTTCAGATCTTCCTTAAGGATAAGAGGAGAAGATGGTTGGCATTTAGGTTCTGAGTGGTTAGACTCAAACGGTTGGCTTTGTTGCTTAAAATTTTGATTAATTTTGAGAAGGAGGACTTCTTGTTCGAAAGTTTTTTTTTTTTTGGGCTTTTAACTCACGAATTTCGTGTTTTACTTGTTGGACTTTAGTCTGTAAACCTTGTAGGCTGACAGGTTTATGGGCTTTCTTAAACTTGTCTAAGATTTTATTAAGACTGACTTGGGTTTCAGGGATTTTTAACTTATTATCTTTTTATGTAAAACATGTTTCAACTTGGTAAGATACTGAGCCTTGAGCTCTGGATCTTCAACTTTGTCGATTAAATCTATCAATAGTTCTTTCTGTTTACTAATGACATTAAGAGTTTTACCTGGGTGACAACAACTATCTTGACATCCTAATTTCTGGTTAGGAGTGTCAGACTCTGTGTCAGTACTAGGGTTGGAACTAGAACTAGAAGATGGAAAATCTTCTATTTCCAAATCACTACCACTAGAATCTCTTAATTCTAAAATGGAGAATAACTTAATTTTTTCACTATTAGGGATGTCTAAGGAATTAATGTTTTCCTTAACATGACATTCTGAACTGTAATGACCTAACTTTTTACATTTGTAACACCTAATTTTACTTTTATCTTTGGCAAACTTTGGTTTTGACTATTTCCTAAAGGACTTCTTGTGAAACTTAGGTTTACTATCTTCAGGAGGAGTATACTTCCTAAAGAATCGTTTGTGTTATTTGTTAGACTTTTTGAAGGAGGACCTTTCCTTCTGGTGTTTCCTACGGGATGGTGCTATGGGAGGCAGGCCATACTGTTCGCAGAAATTACGCATTTCATACTTAGCTTTTCTACTATCTTTGCTAAGTTGATTACTAATCTTCATGTTAATACACATCTTTAAACCTTCTTTGTTGATGGTACTAACAAGATCACCATATGTGAGGTTATCATATTCTATGATACCTGAGGGTTGACTTAAGACTTCACGAATCTTATGGGCAAAAAGATTGGGTAATCCATTAATGAATTTTTCTTTCCAAAATAGATTCTTACAGTCTTCTCTAAGCATAAACGGGGGGGATGAAGACATCTTTATACCATCTAAAATCACTTAAGGTTGGGAACTTAAGGCTACTAAGCTGATCATGGATCCTAGCAGAGATATTACAAGGTGTACCAAGAAAATATTTAATAATGGTATAAATAAGAGTATTAATACCATCACTAACACCTTGACCTATAGTTTCATCAAAGATCGGGTAACCTGCTTCATCATGTTGAACTGCATAACGAATCAAATCACGTTCTTCTTCTGTGAGATACTTTTCCCACCATTGGTGTAAAGAGCTAGTGAAACCGGAGATGATTAACTCAACAACTTCAGGATGACTAAGTGATTGGTTGACTAAGTAGCTATTTGCTACCATGGTCATGGAGTTTGTTGAGGATTTCCTGCTCAGATAAGCCATCAATATTCCATTCATATAACTTATCTGAAGAGACAGAGAATTGACTATGGAAATTCCTTTCTTCGAATTGAAGATCAGGAGGAGTTGGTTTACTATACTAGTTCTTGGTAAGGGACATAGGATTAGGACTACGGTGTGGATCCTATTGACTTCTAATTGTTTGAACTGGTCTTCTATTTCACTAATTTGGTGTTTTGTATCAGGATCCAATGTAGGTTCTATGTCTACTTGATTAAGAGCACCTATTTGAAGATTAGAAGAGGGTTTTTTTACCTTCCGATTTACTAGGATCAGTTGGGACTAATTCCCTTAACATCCGATTGACTTTACTATGGGCTGTCTAATTTGGAGGAGACCTAACCCTACGGGTTTACTGGATAACTGAATTAAAGGTTTCTCAGTTATGGGAGATTGACCATCTAGTTTAAGTTCAATCTTGTCTAATTGATGACCTATGGTTTGGAGATACTGGTTGGTGTAATTGTTTTGTTCAGCCAGCTGTTTCTTACTATTCAAATCTGGAATCTTAAAGGGTGGGGCTATGACTTCTGATCCTTTATGGGATACTGTGATAGTCTCGGGTGGAGGATGACTAGCACGAATGGACTTTTTATCTGAAGTATTCCATTTGACTTTGGTGAGGACTTGACAATTCAAGTTCTGTGGGTGATATTTCTCCAAATATTCAAAGAAACTTATGTTCGTACCTAATTGAAGCATAAGGTATTGCCACCTATCATAAATGACTTTCTTTTCGGTCTTCGTGTGATTTTCACGATACTGAGTCCTTTTGACTATATTGGCTTCAGACATAAACTCATCTTCTAGAGTTTTCATGTCTGGACTAAAGGCTTTACTTATGGTCATTAACTGAGGATTGATTACAGACTCAAAATCTGTCTGAGTAGGTGAACCCTGGTCATCATCTTCTTAAACAGTTACTTGTTGAGAATGGGTAGAATACAGGGGGTGCTAACCTGAGAATTTACTTGGACTCCTTTGAGTGGAAGATAAAGGTCTCTACGAATGGGTTCAGGGATACTAGAAGTAGAACGTCTGGAACATGACTACCTGGTTCCTAAATCCTAAGAGGTGTGAACCTACGTGGTTCATCAAAACTAATCCTAACAGAACCATCCAGATATTGCTGGATCATATCTAACTTGGTGATGTCACTATGAACTGGTTTCGTTGGATTCTCATTTTTAAGATCCATTCACTAGGAAGAGTGACCTCTTTCCAAACAATTGACTTGGGGACCTTGATGTTGGCATCATTGGTATGACTTTAGATTAACAATGTTTGGTCTTTAGGACTTTTGACTAAGGCATGAACATTTAAATTAGTTCGGATGCACTTGCAATAAATCCTATAGATCAAAGCTAAAGGTTGACTTCCTTCTAACATCTCATAACCTGAAGTTTTAATGTTCAAGGTTAAGGCTTTTAGAAGATGTTTATCACTTAAACTTAAGATAAAATCAGGAAAACAATCAAAATGGATGGAACCATTATGGAGACTGGACTCGATTATACCTAAGATACTTGTGCTGTAATCTGTTAACCTAGCATCACGAAGACACAACAAAACAAAAACATTAATCCCATTCCGGGTTAATGGTTTAACTGCAACTTGGACTAATCCTATGTGAATGTAGTTGAACCCTTGTTCTCTATGTTTTTTAAGAACATCCGGAGACCAAAGTTGACATTTCTCATGGGTTTTACTCAGAGCATAAACCTGCTCTAAGGTTTTGACATGATAATTACCTTTAAAGGATAAAGGATTAAAACTTGATTTGGAGTATATTTCACTACTGGCCGGAACCTTGGGGATATTCCAATCCTGAAGGTTTGAGTTGACTTAGAATTCATGGGTAAGGAAATCAGAGATACTGTTTTGGTCATCTCGTTTACATATCATTTGTATATGCCCGAGGATTTTAGTCATCTCCCTAAATTAACTAGAGTAATTAAATGCATTAGATCGAGAAATGATCGACTCAAATAAGCCGATGCCAAACTGATGATATCGGGTCAATATCTTTACAAAAAGATAAAAGTGGTCTGTGAAATTCCGGTTTTGTGCATCAGACAGATATTGGAGATCTGTGTATAAGTTATAATATATGTCTAAGTGTGTGTATACATATGTAGCTATCTAGACAGCGGGAAAAGCTTCATATTGTGTCTTTATATACTATAAACAACTTTAAGGGTCGATATGTTTATGCATTTTATTTTTTATTTTTTGGGAAATAATAACAATATATAGGTTAATTAATTTCGAAAATTGTTCCCTGATAAAGCATTATTAATTAATTAGACCTCCCTAGGGCAAACATTTCCAAAAAACCACAAATTCTTTTGTTGGCTAGCTAGCACGAGTATCAATCCAACCATGCTCTGATCTTCTAGTCAACTCTGCCTTCTCAAGCGTGGATTTTGGTTTCTATATATATATTTCGCAACTTTCCTGATTAGGCCTCATGTCAAAACCTTTTGCATAAAAATTAAAAGCAAAAAAGAAAAGGAAAGAAAAAGTACTGAAGAGGTACAGATCATAGAAAAAAGTAGTTAGATATACACTCGGCCATAGCCCTCCTTCCTTCAAGGATCATATTCTTTGTTCTACCCATTTCTTACCCAATATTATCCATATATGTGCATATTTTATTTGGACTTTTATATAAATATAATGTTATTTTTAAAATGTATCAGACGGACAAATTAAGCATGGTTAAATTATTTAGGACAATGGATCTCTGATGGCTCGGTTGCTTTACATTTATTTTGTCTCTTATTCATGAGCAATAAAATAAGTATTACTAGCCACAAATTAGTACTCAAGGCATGGTACGTAAAATGTACAAAACATAGAGTAAGCCAAATTTAATTCGCTGCTTTTCTCATGAAGAGAACGGATTAATGTTTTCATGTATCATTAGCCTAAAATCAAGGATTTTGTTAATGCGTCTAATGAAATATTAATGCCTAATAATCGACTCGTGCCAACTGATGTGCCTTTTCTAAATTCTGTTCTACTCTGGGGAGGGAGTGTGGTAGTGTTTTAATTAGCTTGTCATGTACAAGGGCCAGGGTGAAACTCATATCCTAGATCGATCATGGAGCAAGAACTCCCTAGCCATTGACCTTGTTAAACAATTATAAGAAAGAACCATATATATTAGTTGCTTCATTGGCCGAACGACGATCCAAAAAACAATTGAACCTGTGGACAAAAGACGCCTCAATCACATTGTCTTGTTGAATTTCTTAACAAATGAACTCACTCCGAATGCTTCGGCTAGTATTTTTTTTCTAGTATGGTTTCCGCTTAGTGCTTGCATGATAGTTTGCGGATCGCACAGAAGTCAATTGCGCGGTAATCTGACGACTAGCTAGATAGCTTCCTCGCCACTTTAGTCTTAGCATCTTGCTTGTATTTACAAGACTTGTAGGAAGTGCCTTACCCGTTGGGTTTTGTGATATTTAACTTAGTTACTAATCAATGCAATCAATTGTTGCATAATTTCATAAAAATGGTGTGTGAACTTCACATAGAGTCTACTGTATAGATGAACTGCCTAATAGGGAGTAGAAGTGCATAGATTTATTTAAACGTATAAAATATGGAAACAAATCCAACAGTCATGGTGAAAATACAATACTCATAATATAGTAAAATGTCTACAAATAAACAATAGTCATTAAAAGTAAACAAAATACATAAACGATAAGTACTGATCAAGTAGTGAAAATACATAAATCTACCCAAATTTTAGTTTGGGTGTCGTACAGGATTACAGCTGTTTGATTTGCTCCATCATCTGCTCACACATTTGTTGTTCCATTAGTTGCATCCTCTGTTCTTGCTGTTCTACTAGGTTCCTTTGCTGCTCCTGCATAATCTTCTGATGCTCTTCTTCTTTCTAGCGTTGCTGCTCCACCATCATCTACATCAGTTCTTCGTCTTTCTTCCATTGTTGCTCCTCCATCATCTACTGATGCTCTCGCATCGTCTGCTCCATATCTGTCTGTTTGACCAGAAGCGCTTCATATTTCATCTACCTAGCCCTCATCTTCTCAATCTCTAATCTGGCCTCTTCCAATCTCTGAGACAAATCAACGGATGATGCTAATAAAGATGATCCAATAGACCATAATGAATGGCCTAAACTTCGCACGTAACCCGCTTTCATCCCCAATACCTTAGTGAAATCTCCACTTGGGTGTATGACTTTCCCTCTGACTCATGTCGCAACTAACCGCCTCCATTTTTTCCTACAAAATTAGAAAAGAAAATAAAGTTAGCACATATGAAACATAAGAGATAACGAATTCATCATTAAATCTAACGTTACAACTTACAAAATTTTCTTATGCATCTTCTGATGTCCACATGCCATCCTTATTAGTATGCATTTTTTTATACAGCAACGCAAGACTAATCTCATCAGATTCTGAATTTTTTTGTATACCAAAAGGAAATATAAAACGTGCATATTTAAATAATAACTAAAAAATATAAATTTATTACTTACTAACAACGCTCTCACGCTTTTGAAAGACCTCGCTCCCAATGTGTGTACAATCTTTAGCTTAGCTCTATTCTCCTGGTTGATTGCACTCCTCCTATGCATTGTACATTTATAGTTGTTACCACAATTAATAATAAGATAAGATAAATGTTTAGGACGAAATAAAATTTTTTAACCTGAAATTCCTCGCTAGCGAATAAATCACAGACACAAGTTCATTCTTCTTTGTTCATCTCGAGATACGGGTGCTCTAAGGCCTCTTCTTTGGAATTGAACACGAGTAATGTTGGAACATTCTATTTCTGTGCATCCTGTACGCTATGTTCATCGTAGACTTCACAGTGATGAGATCCTCGGCTCAATCATAATCTAGTTGGAAGTCATCCTTAACATATATAACAATTAGTAAGTATAAAAGTTTCCACAATTAAAATTTAATAAATTTTACTTACCAACACTTGGTTCATCACATATGATTAAACCTCGTCGGGGACATCCTTCCACTTACTCACCTCAAATGGGACATGCTGTCAAACGAGCGCACCAATATGACTTGAGAGCATTGAGGACGCCATGTCATCACTGCCCATACGAGCTTTGAGTAATGCAATCCCGCACGCACTACCCCTGACGTGTCTGATTCCAGATGTCGCTACAAATAGAAAACAATAAATTTAAAATTTAGTTAAGCGTAGAAATTTAAAATTTAGTTAAGCATAGAAATTTAAAATTCATAATATTTAATTAAGATCGAGGAGGAAAGATACTTACACGCACAACTACTTTGGGTGCCTACTAGACTAGCAATGGTAGGCGATGGTAATTCATCCCTATCTCTAAGCAAAGGACTTGATAGTACTTGTGTATCGGGAGTACTGTTTGCTCAAACCGATGAATCGCACCGTAGACATTTTCCTCCTGTTGGCATGATGTCGTCCTGTGACCAAATAAATTAATATTAGAAGAAAAAAAAAACAAGAATGAATTATATTACTCAAAATGAATATAAAATAAAACGCAAAGTAAATTGAAACGATAAAGTTGCGTTAGTCTTCGGAGTCATATTCTTCAGAATCACTACAATATTCACTAAACGATTCTGAGGAATCATCGCTTCATTCTATTTCACGTTGTTGTGGACCACTATCATCGGTTACCAGCACATAAGTGTCGACTTCATTTCTAATCAACGAGATCATGTCAAAGGAGCTAAAGTCCACAAAAAGCTCAATAGACTTATTCTCCTAGTATGCTTCACTGTTTGACGGTCCTTCTCCATCTTCATTAGCTTCCTCCTCAATAGGTGGAACATCATATGTGTTTCTAGGGATAATATTTTGAACAATCTTCCATTGACTGCCCGACTTCATATCATTATTATAAAACACTTGATTCCCCTAAGATGCTAGCATGAACGGATCGTCTTTGTACCACATTCGGGATGTGTTAATACTAACAAACCGACCATAGTTAGATAGCGACCATTGTGACCGATTCTTACATCTCTTACATGGACATCTTATTAATTTCTATCATAATTATGGGCTACACCCATAAAAATCCATACATCAACACTATACTTCGCACTTTTTAGTCTATCAGCCTCATAAATCCAGCTCTTATTCATATTGTTCCTTCAAAGATGAAAATACAAACAATAATGCAAACAATGATGACATTCACACTCAACTTCAATTTCTTCAGGTGATAGGTCCTATTCCATTCAAGTTTACAATATCACGTACAACATGTAATTGACATGACCATTGTGACCGATGCGTTAGAAATTTCAACAGTATTTCCCCTCAGTCTTTTGATACACGCCTACAACATTGAGCACATACACCCACCATTGAAGGTGAGTGTTGGCTTTTGTGCACAATTGAGATTTTTATGATTTCAATAAATGGATCAAGTTTATAAAACGGACATCTTCAAAGACAAAGACGTTTTGATGAAAGAGCCAAAGACATGAAGAAAGAAGATCAAGAAGATGCAAGGAGCTCAAAAGTGAAGTTTCAAGACCTTAGGGTATAAACCTTGTAACTCTTAGTTTCACTTTTGACAAGGATTTGAATCACACTTGCATATCTTTCAAAACGTGCATAAACCGTTTTACCTTTGTTTGAAAGATTAAAATGTTTTTAAAGGTTTCAAAACACCCCAATCAAACTCCCAAACCTTTCATATACTTATGGGAAGTAAGTCTTTAAAATTGGGTGTTTCAAAGAGGTAAAAAATGTGGTTTTAATTGAACCGATCATGTGCTTAAGTTGAGAGGTCGATCGGCTGGTGAAGTGGTCGACCGGTCTTCGACTGCTTAGTATAGGGTCGACCAGTTGATTTTGAAATAGATCCGTTGAGCTTCTGACAATTTGACCGTTGGGTAACGGTAACTTGAAGCGGTCGACCGGTTCATGTAGCAGTCGACCAGCTCGTTTTAACAGACGACTCCCAATGGCTATAAACGGCTAGTTTTCATATGTGGCTATAAATACACCTTCATAACGTCCAAAATATATACACAACGACCACATATCATTTAGATCACTTGAGAAATATTCCAAACCTTCATATTATATATTTCTCATATCATTCACACAAAAAACACTTTCATATCCTTGTCTTTGTGTGAATCAAGAGATAGAGCTTTCCAATTTCATATCTACTCTTTGAGAGAGTTTATTCTTCAATCTTTATATCCAAAAGAGGTGATTCCTTTAGTGAGGTTGTTCACTAAAGAAGAAGCTTAGAGAGGGTATATCTCAAGCTTGGTTGGGTTGTGAGTGGTGAGCCCGAAAAACCACTTGGGTGGGTTTGAGTGTTAAGCCCGGAAAACACTTGTATGGTTCTCTAGCACCCGGAAGCTAGTGTGTACACTATTTGAAGATAGTGGGAAAACCTCAAGGCTCGGTGAAGGAGCTTGAGGGGTGGATGTAGGCGGGTTTGCCGAACCACCTAAAAATCACGTGTTTGCTTCTCTATCCCTACTCTTTACATTTAGCACTTATTTACTTGTTGCTTTAATATACTTGTGCTAAATTAGACTTTACTTTGCAAACACGGTTTTGGGGGTTAAAAGCGAAAAAGTTTGGAAACCAATTCACCCCCCTCTTGGGTTGCCTTAATCCTTGGACTCACAATTGGTATCAGAGCTTGGTGCTCGTTATACAAGATTTAACAATCTTGAGTTAGAATGGCAACTTCAAGCTTCAACACTCAAGTTGAAGGACTTTCCACACTTAGACCACCATTCTTTAATGGTAGTGATTATGCATATTGGAAAGTTAGGATGAGTATTTATTTTCAATCTATTGATTATGATTTATGGTTATGCATATTGAATGGTCCACATATTCCCACAAAGAAAGTTGGAGAGGTTGAAACCCTCAAAAACGAAAATGAATATAGTGACCTAGACAAAAAGAAAATCTCTAGATGCAAGAGCTATGAATATATTATATTGTGCTTTAGATAGAGGAGATTTAATAGAATATCTTCTTGCACAAATGCTAAGGAAATTTGGCATGCTCTAGAGATTACACATGAAGGGACAAACCAAGTCAAAGAGTCCAAAATTAGTATGTTTGTCCATAACTATGAGTTATTTAAAATGACACCGGAAGAATCCATTAGTGACATGTATACTAGATTTACCAACATTATAAATGCTTTGAATGCACTTGGTAAATCTTATACTAACTCGGATTTGGTGAGAAAAATCCTTAGGTCACTACCAAAGTCTTGGGAAGCAAAGGTGACCACGATTCAAGAGGCTAAAGATCTCACCAAGCTACCTCTAGAAGAGCTTCTCGGATCCCTCATGACCCATGAGATCCAAATGCTCGAAAATGAAGATGAGAGTAAGAAGAAGATGAGGATCGCTCTCAAATCTTCCATAATCGAAGATGATGATGACGATGACGATGAGGAAGACATAGTCTTGATGACTAGAAAGTTCAAGAACTTCCTCAAAAGAAAGAAAGAGAAGAGAAGCCTCAAATACAAGAAGACATCATGGAATGTTAACGATGAAAGCTCCTCCTCCTCCGAAGAAGATGGAGAAATCATAACATGTGCCTCATGGCATTTGAGGATGATGATGAGGTATACTCTTCGGATGATGAACCTAAACTTTCATATATTGAACTTCAAAATGCCTTTGATGAACTTCTTTGTCAATTTGAAAAACTTGGTTCAAAATATACATCCTTGAAAAAGAAACTCATTTTGATCTCAAAAGAAATTGATTTATTAGAAAATGAGAGAAATACTCTAAAGCTTGAAAATGATTTACTCCAACAAAAAGCTTTAGAATTTGAAAAAGAGAAAGTTGCTTTGAACAACAAAATAGTTTCTCAAAGCAAAATCCTTGAGAAGTTCACTCAAGGAAAGAAATCTTTGGATTTGATTCTTGGTAGTCAAAGATGTGTCTTTGACAAAAGTGGCTTAGGCTACAAGCCTTCTATTCACCAAAAATATTTTAAGAACTATTTTTTGAAGGCTAAGTCTTTTTGTGCACCTACTCAACATGCCATTTTTGCAACAAAGATGGGCATCTAATTTTTGATTGTGCATTAAAGAAACTTGGGAGCAAGACTCTCAAGAAGACATGGGTTCCAAAAGGAACCAAGGCTAACACCGAAGGACCCAAGAAAGCTTGGGTACCAAAAATGGTTTCTTAATTCCTTTGTAGGATTCAAGAAGGATGGAACAATAAAGAGTGCTTGGATGAAACTTGCCTATCAAGAAGGCTTGTGACATTTAAACCTTTGGATCCTTGAATATGTTCTGAACAAATTTATCCATGAGAAATCATTTTTATGAGATTTTGTGAGCTTAAATTTTTTGGTTGAAAATGACCTTTAAATTGTCATTGGTAGCTAAGAGGTTGGTACAAACCCACTCGGTGGGCTACTATCGTAATAGCGATGGACTCTTGAGTCCCCATTAGTCATCCTCTATACCATTTCAATATGATTGTCATTTGAAAGCCTCAATTGTTCTTTTGGATGAAAAAATTATTTTTTGAAGTTACATCCATGCATTCACTTTTTGATTGACAAAGGGGAGATTTCTTAATTTCAATATGCTTGTATTCCCTTTGATCCCATGATGGATTTGGTAGAATGCATATTTGGAAAAGCTTGATGGATAATGCATGCACATATCTTAAATTTTATTAAATTTTAGTAATGCATCCATCTACATTTATATTCTTTGTCTTTTTGATGTGACAAAGGGGGAGAAATGTGTTGATAGTTTTAATGACTATATATTCTCCTTTTGAATTGGATTATAAATATTGGCTACTAATGCTTTGTCTCAAGTTTCAAATGATTGTCCAATTGCAAAAGATAGGGGAGTCATCCCAAAACTATCAATTTATTGTCATCATCAAAAAGGGGGAGATTGTTGGCTTTTGTGCACAATCGAGATTTTGATGATTTCAATAAATAGATCAAGTTTATAAAACGGACATCTTCAAAGACAAAGACGTTTTGATGAAAGAGCCAAAGACTTGAAGAAAGAAGATCAAGAAGATGCAAGGAGCTCAAAAGTGAAGTTTCAAGACCTTAAGGTATAAACCTTGTAACTCTTAGTTTCACTTTTGACAAGGATTATGAATCACACTTGCATATCTTTCAAAACGTGCATAAACCGTTTTACCTTTGTTTGAAAGATTAAAATTTTTTTAAAGGTTTCAAAACACCCAATCAAACTCCCAAACCTTTCATATACTTATGGGAAGTAAGTCTTTAAAATTGGGTGTTTCAAAGAGGTCAAAAACGTGGTTTTAATTGAACCGGATCATGTGCTTAAGTTGAGGAGGTCGACGGCTGGTGAAGCGGTCGACCGAGCTTGGTATAGCGGTCGACGGTTGATTTTAAAATAGATCCATTGAGCTTCTGAAATTGACCGTTGGGTAACGTAACTTGAAGCGGTCGACCGGTTCATGTAGCGGTCGACCGGCTTTTAACAGACGACTCCCAACGGCTATAAACGCTAGTTTTCATATGTGGCCTATAAATACACCTTCATAACGTCCAAAATATATACACAACGACCACATATCATTTAGATCACTTGAGAAATATTCCAAACCTTCATATTCTATATTTCTCATATCATTCACACAAAACACACTTTCATATCCTTGTCTTTGTGTGAATCAAGAGATAGAGTTTTCCAATTTCATATCACTCTTTGAGAGAGTTTATTCTTCAATCTTTATATCCAAAAGAGGTGATTCCTTTAGTGAGGTTGTTCACTAAAGAAGAAGCTTAGAGAGAGTATATCTCAAGCTTGTTAGGTTGTGAGTGGTGAGCCCAAAAAACCACTTGGGTGGGTTGTGAGTGGTGAGCCCAAAAAACACTTGGGTGGGTTTGAGTGTTAAGCCCGGGAAAACACTTGTATGGTTCTCTAGCACCCGGAAGCTAGTGTGTACACTATTTGAAGATAGTGGAAAAACCTCAAGGCTCGGTGAAGGAGCTTGAGGGGTGGATGTAGGCGGGTTTGCCGAACCACCTAAAAATCACGTGTTTGCTTCTCTATCCCTACTCTTTACATTTAGCACTTATTTACTTGTTGTTTTAATATACTTGTGCTAAATTACTTTACTTTGCAAACACAGTTTTGGGGTTAAAAGCGAAAAAGTTTGGAAACCCAATTCACCCCCCTCTTGGCTTGCCTTAATCCATGGACTCACAGTGAGTACGTAATCTCAATGCTAAATGTGTCTTCGAAGGACAAAAGGAGACTTCCATCAAAATTTGTAAACACATTTGTCACAATAGTTGGACTAATTATGCATATTACGGATATTGTAAATTGAAACTGTCCATAACATGAACACTTCAAGAATTACACAGAGTTCGTTATCTGAACTCCGTGTAATTCTTAAACGGGACTAAGGCTTAATGGATGTATTAAACATAATACCAAAAATCGTTTGGGAATACCAACCATCCAAATAAAAAATATAGCGTTCAGACGCCCGTAACAACTCATCCTAACCAAGAAAGGGTGTCCAGATAGCAATTGTCGAACAACACTGTTTTTCAACAAAAAGATGCCAAAATCCATCCAAAAACATGCCAAAATCATCCCAAATAACAAACAATGCAATATAAACACATCACAACCAACCCTAAACTCCTTTGCTATAATTTTTTCCCCTAAAATTTCAAAAAACACATGCTTTCACATATTAAAATCCATGATTTTCATCCTAAAACAAAGAAACTTTTAAAACCCACTAACCTCAAATGCAATCCAATATCAAATTCCAAATGAGTTGCTCCTTCCACACCCTATTCAATGAGGTTGGATGCCCAAAATCAGCTCCCCTCTTTTCCTCTTGCTCAAGTCTCTAGTTTTCTAAGGATTTCCCCTTTTTTGCTACACTATCTGTGATTTTGCATCTTTCATATGCATGAAACCATTCAGATGCATAAAAGGGAATTCGAATGCCTACGTGTATTAGTTTTCGAGGGAATTATTGCTGCATAAAATTTCCTATTCGTTTGCATGATGTTGCACTCGTCTGAATGCTATCTTTCAGTTCACAACGCCATTTTAGTAATCCTCAAACGACAACGTCTGGTCATAAACGAACACGTTCGGAAGGGACAACATTGTCTGAACGTTATCTAAAATTTCACGACACCATTTTAGAAATACCCAGACGATAGCATCTGACCATAAACAACAACATCAGACAATATATTATCCATCTGAATGATCTCTTACATTTCATGACGCTGTTTGTAAATTCCCAAATGATAGCGTCTCAATGAAACGATTGTGAACGGAAGTGTCCTGACCGTATTTATAACCGTTCGGATGGTGTATTTTATATAATATGACTCCGTTCAAGCTTACAGTAAATAGTCCGAACATTTATCAGTCCATCCAAACAGTTTTTTATGATCTGTTTTTTTAAGCTTATACAATTCAATTTATTACCAAGTTTTAAATAACCAAGTTATTTAATAATATAAATAACCTTAACCGTGTTAAGTTCTAATAAATAGTTTCTTTTTAAGGAATGTAACGAAATTAAAAACATAACATTAATTAACATATTGTATTAAGTTCTAATAGAAATAACATAAATATATCAAATATCCTCAAAACATAATAAAAAAATAAACGTCATAATAAAACTAAATAAAGATAGACTACTCCTCATCATCATCCGTGAGTTTTAGAACCTCAGAACTTTTTGAAGGTGCTCCTTTATCTGCACAACCCACTGAGTCAGGGCAAATAACTCTGCATCAGTTGCCACGCCCTTTATGGCTTCAGAACTGCAGCGACCTCCTTCTTCAACCTGGAGTCCATGTGCGTGACCTTACGCTCCAAAGTTATCGGCCGACCATTGAAACTCGTCACCATCTCATGGGTGGGCAGCATGATCAACTGCATCCGCTGAGTCAGCTATGACATCATATCATCCACCCAACTCGTCGCTGTGCACCAACTCCCTGGGTCGAGGATTGTCCAGGATACTGCTCCACCATTGCCTCTTCAGGCTGCTCCTATTGTCTACCTGTAGCTACTCGAGCAGCATGCAGCGCTCGACGTGTCTGGGCCATCGATTTAGAGAGCGTTGTCTTGTTGATTGACCCAAGTGGAACCGCCCTCAACTCATAAGCACCCTCGGGTACTAGCAAGGCGTGATGGAATTGGGTCAGAAGAATCCCGTGCGGCAATGAAATCTGAGCATCAGTCTTCAGGGCCATTGCACGAACAGACTGGTAGATGTATGATGCCATATCAACAGGTAGCCCCTGTACAACTACCAGGTATATGAACTCGGCCCCTATAAGATAGCTCTATGGTGTGCTTCTTCGGTCGATGGCGGAGCATAGGATCAGGTGCATGATATGCCAAAAAGGAAGTAGCTGCCTGTGTATCATGTAGCTTCCCTCTAAATAGTTGTATCCTTGCCCTACATAGTCCGGAAAACCTCGGCCTTAGTAGGCCGGCCCTCCTCACTCATGGCAGGTTTGGGAATCCTATCAAATCCCTCTCGTAACTCAAGAATCTCGCTAGCTCTTCTGGCGAGAATGTGATCTAAACGTTACGGACAATTACCTCCATACTAGGCTCCTCGAGGTTCCTCGCCCATAATATGGCACAATAAGACTCCCACACAATGTTCTTCGATGCATAGCTGGTCATATGGATGAACGAACCCAACCTACATGCTTCACCACCTTTAGAAACGTCCGACCCTCAAATGTAGGATCATAGATATCTGCTAACTTAATGTTCCGCTCGACAACAATCGAGCGGGACAAAATGATTGTTATATGCTGCACCAACGTTAAAGCTAGAGCGAAAGGTTGCTCGTCATAAGCCTGGCTGCTGGTACACGTATGCATGCTCATTTTTTTAGAATCTGCACAAAAGCGTTCGTATGGTTTACATGGCGTTTGCACGGTTAGACAGCAGTCCGAACAAAAAAAACCATCCGAACACAAAGTAAAACCTGTTCGGACAACATAAGAACGTCATCGTATATGTTTTGATAGTCTACAAAGCATCCGAATAGCTTTGGATAGACGTTCGAACCAAAATAAATAGGCAAGGTTTGTTTGGACGATGCGTAAAGAACACTTGGACGATATTGTAGAAATTGTGACGATTCTCATCATCACTTAGTTACCAAAATTTGGAACTAGTCACCCAGCAAAGCGTCCGAACGGTTTACTTTTGCTGTCGGACGATTTTTATGTATTTGTGATGATTTTTACCGTCACTCATTCGCAACGAGGGTATGTATTTGTGATGACTTTTATGTATCATTAGCCTATAATCAAGGATTTTGTTAACGAGTCCAATGAACTATTAATGCCTAATAATCGACTCGTACTAGCTGATGTGCCTCTTCTAAATTCTGTTCTTCTCTAGGGAGGGAGTGGGGTAGTGTTTTATATAGCTTGTCATGTACAAGGGCCGGGGTGAAACTCATATCCAAATCGATATTGGAGCAAGAACTCCCTAGCCATGGACCTTATTAAACAATTATAAGAAAGAACCATATATATATATTTAGAAAATTTGTTGCTAATTAATTTTCCAAAAATGCATACGGGAGCTTGAATATCAATCCAAGTCAAATTAAATGATTGGTATGCATTTCCACTTGTGGCTTTGGTCACGTGCAACCATATATATATATATACCTCACATATGGTGATCTTGTTAGTACCATTAACAAAGAAGGTTTAAAGATGTGTATTAACATGAAGATTAGTAATCAACTTAGCAAAGATAGGAGAAAAGCTAAGGATGAAATGGGTAATTTCTACGAACAGTATGGTCTGCCTCCCATAGCACCATCACATAGGAAACACTAGAAGGACAGGTCCTCCTTCAAAAAGTCTAACAAATACCACAAACGATCCTTTAGGAAGTATACTACTCCTGAAGATAGTATTAATACCATCACTAACACCTTGACCTATGGTTTCATCAAAGATCGGGTAACCTGCTTCTTCATGCTGAACTGCATAACGAATCAAATCACGATCTTCTTCTGTGAGATACTTTTCCCACCATTGGCGTAAAGAGCCAGTGAAACCGGAGATGATTAACTCAACAACTTCAGGATGACTAAGTGATTGTTGACATAGGATTAGGACGACGAGTGTGGATCCTATTGACTTCTAATTGTTTGAACTGGTCTTCTATTTCACTAATTTGGTGTTCTGTATCAGGATCCAATGTAGGTTCTATGTCTACTTGATTAAGAGCACCTATTTGAAGATTAGAAGAGGGTTTTTTTACCTTCCGATTTACTAGGATCAGTTGGGACTAATTCCCTTAACATCTGATTGACTTTACTAAGGGTTGTCTAATCTGGAGAGAAGACCTTTAACCCTACGGGTTTACTGGATAACTGAATTAAAGGTTTTCTCAGTTATGGGAGATTGACCATCTAGCTTAAGTTCAATCTTGTCTAACTGATGACCTATGGTTATATCTTCTTGGAGTTCATATTCTTCTTCATTTGCTATACCTAGAATGGGTGGAATGGAACCAGATGACCTAGAACAAGTGGAAGAAGTGGATCTAAACATCCTATTCATGTTTAACTTCGGACACAAGAATCAAACTAAAACAAACAAAGTAATAAACCTACAATAAACTTATCTAAGCTTCAACCTTGCGACTCAGCAAACCTAAATGGACATATCCTCTCATGCCCATCGCACAGGCCTCTCCTGGGACTTACTGTTTGGAACTCTGGACTCGCTTCTTAAGTATGCTTCTAGACTGCTAAGGTTGGGGTTTAACTTAGACGGGAGCACAGGAAATTTATTAAGAAGCTTGAAGTAAAGTGACGAATGTAAATCCTAGGATTAAGGCAACCCAAGAGGGAGGGTGAATTGGGTTTCCAAACTTTTTCGCTTTTAACCCCTAAAGTCATGTTTGCAAAGTAAAGACTAATTTTGCACAAGTATATTGATGCAACAAGTAAATAAGTGCTAAATGTAAAGAGTAGGGTTTAGAGAAGCAAACACGAGATTTTTAGGTGGTTCGGCAAACCCGCCTACATCCACCCCTCAAGCTCCTTCACCGAGCCTTGAGGTTTTCCCACTATCTTCAAATAGTGTACACTCTAGCTTCGGGTGCTAGAGAACCGTACAAGTATTTTCTCGGCTTAACACTCAAACCCACCCAAGTGGTTTTTCAGGCTCACCACTCACAACCTAACAAGCTTGAGATATACCCTCTCTAAGCTTCTTCTTTAGTGAACAACCTCACTAAAGGAAACACCTCTCTTGATATAAAGATTGAAGAACAAAACTCTCTCAAAGAGTAGATATGAAATTGGAAAGCTCTATCTCTTGATTCACACAAAGACAAGGATATGAAAGTGTGATTTGTGTGAATGATATGAGAAATATGGAATATGAAAGTTTGATATATTTCTCAAGTGATCTAAATGATATGTGGTCGATCTCTCTATATTTTGGACGTTATGAAGGTGTATTTATAGGCCACATATGAAAACTAGCCGTTTATAGCCGTTGGGGTCGTCTGTTAAAACGAGCCGGTCGAAGTCGTTATACCCAACGGTCATAATGTCAGAGCTCAACGGATCTATTTCAAAATCAACTAGTCAACCACTATACCAAGCGGTCGAAGACCGGTCCACCGCTTCACCAGCCGGTCGACCTCCTCAACTTAAGCACATGATCCAGTTCAATTAAAACCACGTTTTTGACCTCTTTGAAACACCCAATTTTAAAGACTTACTTCCCATAAGTATATGAAAGGTTTGGGAGTTTGATTGGGGTGTTTTGAAACCTTTAAAAATATTTTAATCTTTCAAACAAAAGTAAAACGGTTTATGGACGTTTTGAAAGATATGCAAGTGAGTGCTTCAAATCCTTGTCAAAAGTGAAACTAAGAGTTACAAGATTATACCCTATGGTCTTGAATCTTCACTTTTGAGCTCCTTGCATCTTCTTGTCTTTGGCTCTTTGATAAAAATGTCTTTGTCTTTGAAGATGTCCATTTTGAAAACTTAATCCATTTATTGAAATCATCAAAATATCGATTGTGAACAAAAGCCAACAACTAAATGGCCAAAAACTGAAACACAAAAGAGAGATACAGATCACTACTACCCAAACTTGGCTTTGATGCCAAAAGAGTTGTACTGGCCACCAGGTGACTGACTTTGAAGGGGCGAAAGCGGTGATTAGAGAGAGAGTGGTGAAGACGGGCCATCAAAAGAAGCAGAGAGTAGTAGATATAAACACAAATAATTTTCAGACCCCCTTGTGAAAGGGACAAGCTTCGTTCTACCTGCAGGTCAGCGATTTAAGGCCACTTAGTAGGTATCCACTTGTTACTGGTCTAAAACCAAAATTAACTTAAAGAAAAGGAATGAATAAACGGCCATGTAGGCGGTAATGCATGAAAGCAGTAACTTAGAACCGTCCAATCTGGTGGTATGTGTGGATGCATGAAGAAGAAACTTAAAACTATTCAATCTGGTGGTATGCATGTTGTAGAGATATCGTAAAAAGATAAATATGACTTGAAACTTGCAATGTACTTCAAAGACTTGAAAAATATTTACATAATTGACTAAGACTTGGAAAATACTTACACAAATGACTAAGATAGAAAGATAATGCCGGATACATGACTCGAAGACTTAGAAAGGATAGAAAGACTTGAGGGGAGAAAATTGTTATCCTAGAGAGAGAGAGAGAGAGAGAGCAGAGATCGAATCGGAGTTCGAAATCTTATTTCAAATGACTTGGGACTTCTATTTTAAAGACAGAAGGGTGACTATAGAATCACATGGATACTATGTAATCACGCATGCTTTGACTATGGATGAACAGTGACATGTTGGCTACTTTCGGCTGCTTTCACTGTTGACTTTTACTGTGCTTGAATAGTGACTTGTAGAGGTTACTTTCGGCTAACTTTGACATTATATGTCGGTGGAGATTACATGGCTTTAGAAATCTTCATCGAGATCATACGGGTTCTGACTATCTTGGAATAATGGGTCCAAGTAGTTAGGTTTGCTTGACTGGCAAAGGACAGTGAGATGAGGCTGGTGAATGCTCATCTGGGTCCTAGCCGCTGATCTGGCTCACTTGAATCTGGAGTTGTTGGTAGAACTCCTGCAAATCTTCCTTGGTTTTTACTTAGGCCATGGCAAAAGCCACAGCTGTCTGGAGACTGGCTTTATCAACCATAAATTGGGAAATTTCCTGTTGAGGAGGAAATTCCTTTCTAACTTGGAAAATGATGATCAAACTAAAATTTGTCCCACCAATTTACATAAAATCTATGAGTGCAGATGTCTTGACTTATTTGGTATTCTCATTAAAGAATCCAAGAGATCTTGTATTTACTCGAAAATAGGAAAATTATGGGAAATTGAGTTTGATGGTAGTTAACTTTATGACTTGTGGAGTAAACTTTCATGGCCTTAAGAAGAAGAAAAGGGAAAGTGTCAGGAAGGGAGGAACATTTGCCACCAGTGGTGAAACCATGAAGGAAATTGACTTGAGAATTTACTATCAAAGTTGAGGAACCAAGAATGAGTGAAAGACTCATTTTGGTAGAGAAGTACTTTAGTGCATGCTTCATTATAATCATAATAACTGAAGGGAATGGGATGACCTGGAAGATCTCGTAATTCAGAGGGATGTGATCCCCATTCATCACAAGACAAGATTAGAACTATGAATAACTTGTGGAAGATAACTTTCTTCTGAGTCAAATCAAATTGATCAATGATGGGGTCGATTTTTACAAAACCAGTGCTGACTAGAATAGCTTTGTAAAAGCTGATGGACTTGGAAGGGTGATCTGGGATGAAATTTCATTTGGGTGGCAAATAAGCTTGAACCAGATCAATTACTTGCATTTTTTGACCAGTTCTTTATCTTGCTGACTGCCTGTCCAATTGTCCCATTTTTGGTCAAGCAGGCACTTGTGACATGGCTCGACATGGAACACCTGACTGATGTAGGGTTTCAAAAAGAATACAAATGTATTCTTGGGATGTACAAAATTTTACTTTGTAGTCTTTTATCCGGAGACTGGGCTGTATTTGGTAGTCTTATCGAAGACTGGGCCGGAGACAAAGTCTCAATGACTTGATAGGGATTACTAGAAAAGGCTAAAGCTGAATAGGTTGGTTGACCTATTCGGTTTACTAAGGCTAGAGCAGATTGAGGTCAGACTCTGGCTACAAGTGAAGGTTTAGGTACTTCGCCTAAGACACGAAATCGGTTAGCATTATTTGTAGGTTGACTGGGAGATGGGTCATAGGTGACTAAACAACCTAGTTGGAGGACAACATGTCCGGGAGATAACTTTGGTGGTGGTGTTGACTTGGCAGGTTCTTTTCCTTTGGGTTTAGGAGCCATGGGAATCCTATAAGAATTCACGGGTAAGGAAATCAGGCATACTATTTTGGCTTCCTTTGATGTACTCAATATCAAAATCAAAAATACTTTAAATGGCTTGCCAACGAGCAAAAATATGTTTGGATGCAATGTTTTGAACAGCTTTTTCTAAAACAAATTTTGCACTTTTGCAATGAACACGAACCAAAAATTTCTGATTTAATAAATCAGCTTGAAATTTGCTTATGCATAGTAATATAGATAAAATTTCTTTTTTGATAGTACTATAATTCTGCTGAGCCAGATTCCAATTGCCAGAGTAAAAACAGACAATTTGTTCTGGGAATCAGGCATGACTTTCTATTTGAGAATGCCACCGTAACCAATTTCTGAGGCATCGGTTTCAACTATTTTGGAAGAATCCAGAGAAGGGATGCCTAGACAAGGGAGTGACTTAACATGTAACTCAATGAGCTGGACAATGGCAGTATGCTCTTTAGTCCAGGGTGGAGGATTCCTTTGGAGATGATCAAAAAGAAGTTTACATTGATGTCGAAGATTTTGGAAGAATTCAGCGACATAGTTGAGGGACCCTAGAAACCTTTGGAGTTGGGTTTTTAGGATAACATCAGGGAATTTGTCAGCAAATTGAATGGCTCTATCAATAGGTTGGATTTGACCTTGATAAATATTAAAACCTAAAAATCTGACTTTAGTTTGGAATAACTTGATCTTAGGGGCTGAGACTACTAAGCCATTTGACTTAACAATGTGAAGGAACTTATGAAGTTGTTTCCAATGTTCATCAATGGACCTAGAGAAGACTAGAACACATCAATATAGACAATGGTGAAATGACTATAGGGTTGAAAATATCATTCATGATATTTTGGAATTCACTTGGAGCATTTTTCAAACCAAAGGGCATTACATTCCATTCGTAATGTCCAAAAGGAGTGGTAAATGCAATTTTGTACTTATCTGACTCATGAACTTGGATTTGCCAAAATCCACTTTTCATATTGAATTTACTATACACTGTAGCTTCTGAAAGGCGACCTATGAGATCCCGTTTATCCAGAATAGGATACTGAATCCACTGAAGGACTTTGTTTAGAGGCTTGTAGTTGATGACTAATCTGGGAGCTCCTCTTTCTGTTTCTGTATTTTTATAGACATAGAAAGTAGAACAAGACCAAGGGGATTTACTATGACGAATGATTCCTTTACCTAAGAGATCTTAGATTTCTTTTTTGCAGAACTCCATCATCTCTTGATTCATTTGAATTAGACGAGCTTTAATGGGAATGTTTTTCTCACTAAACTCCAAACATATGGTAACTTGACTATGTGTTGCTTTCT
>CM025849.1:17451000-17483262 GCA_003952965.2 Morella rubra | reverse complement strand
ACCGGAAGTTTTGGTCGATTCACCGAAAAATCGGTTTCGTTGATTTTTTTTTTAAAACTTAATATTAAAACGAAGTTGTTCTATTTTAAATAAAACGACGTCGTTTAGTTATTTTTTAAATATATATATATATGTGGATCAAAACGTGCCACAGTATTTTGATTCTTGAAAAAACCCTAAGTCCCCCTCCCTCCAGGCCCTCTCTCCTTCGAGACCCTCACTCCCTCAACTCTCTCTCAGTTTGACGATAACTTACATTACTCTCTCTCTCTCTCTCTCTCTTTGTTGAGCCCCGTCTTCTTCGGCGACGCAACTCCTTGTGTTGCTTCTCTCTCTATCTCTCTGTATCTTTTTGTCGCTTTCTCTATCTCTCTATCGCGCTTTGATGTGAGAATTTATTTCACACATTTTTTTAATAGTAATTGTTTTGATTTAGAGTGTTTTGTATGTTTCATAGCTTGTTTGTTTAGAATTTTAAGTGTCTTTTACATTTATTTAATTCTTAGAATTTTTGATGTTTGCAAGTATTTAATTATTCAATAAGGTTGAAATTGAGTTGATGAGAAGAGCAAAATTCGGGCTAAGCTGAGAGAGCAAATCCTAGTTGAACTGGTCTAGTAAAAATAGAACACTGTTCGGTTTTTGGATTATAACTAGAGCTACAAACCTCTGATTCAGGTTTCGTTTTGCTTGTTGAAAAGCTAAGAGGCCTAAAACTTTTATGAATATTCCAAAACCTAGTTCTGCCATTTTGAAGTTCAAAAGCTACAAAAAAAAGGAGAAGTCTGAATCTGTCCAGAAGTTTACTACAGCTTACACATTATTTCAGTTTTTGGCCTCTATCTGAGTTCTAGAAGTCAAAAAAATGCAAGCTCAGATGCGTTGGAAAGCTGAACGAGATCTAAAACTTTTGTGAAGGATCAAACTCCAAATTATGTCTTTTTGATGCTCTAAATCCATCTGGAAGTCAAGCATATAATATTATTTGGGAGAGCTTTTCAATAGTGCAACTACATCTTCAGAAGACTTAGACGACGTGGGAGCTTGGAGATCAATTCCTTTGGTTTTATTTTCTGTCAACAATATTTTCTTTACACATTGAAACTCGGTGATCGATGCTGCTTTCTGTAGATTCTATTTCTCAAGTTTAATGAAGTTTACTTAGAAGAAAAGAAGAAAATATTCAGAGGAACGTCGTAGCTGGGAATTTCTGCCATTTTAGAGTTTTTTTTTTCTTTCTCTAGTTTTTAGTTTTTGAATTATTATTAAGATGTTTAATTCGAATTTATCTTTGAAAAATAATTGGATTGTTTTATTAGTTATGATTTGCTAGTTTTCTTATTCTAAGGCTAGGATGTAGTCATTGAATTTTTGATATGATTTGAGTATGGATGTAATGAATATAATTTGTTAATTGCAATTTGATGATTTCGGTTTTCATTATTGAAATTTACTGGCCATGAATTGCATGCTTAAGATGTTGAATGAAGCAACAAAGTTGAAGTTTAATATTAGTCGTGAATTCATCAAACCTTGGTAGTGTAATTTAGAAATAAATACACACCCTTGTGACCTATATATCCATAATTCCAAAGAGCATAATGAATCTTTATTAATTTCTGTGATCACGAAGTAGACATAGAATTAATATAGGTATATGTGTTATACCTTGAAAGAGGATATCACATAAAAAAGAATTCGGTCATTGTGATTAACAAAACATTAATGCAGGAAATCATGTTTAAACTCATTGAAAGAATTCAATTGATGAAATCCAGCCCTAGAAATCTTTAATATTTGATTTTTCAGGTTAAGAATTTGCAATCATTCACATCAATTTGGGATCGTCTAAATAATATAGGAAATTTTATAAATTGGTACTTGAATCTCCTCCTTGTGGAAACGATACTCTTTTTGCCCTATTTTACTTGTCACGACCCATGCACTTGTGGTAGACTTTAAAGGCTATCACGTCTCTCTCTCTCTCTTTGTGGGGTAATAATGTATCTGTTATTATAGATAATAATGTATTCTGTTCAAATCATATGAGTTAACATAACATAACGAGGGAGAAAAAGAAGAAGCTTGTTCTATTTATGATCATAATATGATATGATTATATTGGTTTGAACTTTAAAGGATGGCCGACATTTTACTCCAAAATTTAACTCTAATCATTTGGTGTCTTGGTGAGTTGATGTGATGCAAGTGCAATGTATACTTGTTGTGTTCATTATATAATTGAGATCTTGGTAATGAATTGAGAAATGTTCATTTGAAGCTCGGGTTGTATATTTTAATTTTCTGATATATCAAAGATATTTGTATTTATGAATTGTGAAAAAAATGAATTAACATCTTTATTTTTTGTAAAAAAAAAAGGCTTAAATTGGCCAAAAAATATGGCCCAAAACATTATCAGAATTCCACTAAATTCGTTTCCACTTTTGTTAAGTCTGGCTAGAGTCGAAAGTAGAAGCAAAATCTATTTTAGTCATCCACTAATTTACTAATGGAATGTTTAAATTCCGTTTCCAATGTGTACTCTGTTCACCCCTAATACTAACATGCCAAGATTCTAACATTTTATCAAACCCCTGCTTTATGTAAAGACGAGCCATAGTGGGCCACGTGTATGCTATGTTTGTACTTCTTTTGCTCCATCTGGCTCTTCCGTCGCTGTAAAGCAGCTTTCACCTTTACAAGGCCAAAATTGCAAGTAAAGCATTGTATTTCTTTACTCAGCGCTTTCTCTTTTATCTGCAAAATGCCTGCTTTTTATTCTTTTGATTGCTATTTAAACTCTGCCAGTGAGCTGTTGCTCAGATGCCACCTTCTCCCTTTGTGGAGAGATAGATCCGGGGGTCGAATCCCCCACCCCCATTTTGCCTTGAAAAATAAAGTGCTATTCAAATTCAGAGAAAAATGCACGACAGATCTTTTTTTACATTTAGCTTTTTTGACCAGTCAAGGGCTATGTTTATGTTTTTAGCTTGAGACCCAGTCTAATTTTTGTTCAAATCTCCCATAATTTGCCTAGAAAAAAAAAGTGCTATTCAAATTCTTAGAAAAATGAACAGATCATTCTTTTTTTTTTTTTTTAGCATTTAGCTTATTTTGATCATTTGAATTTTGAAGATTAAGGGTTATGTTAATTTTTGTTTGAGTTTCACTCTAATTTTGTCTCCTAATTAAACAATATCATACTAAGGAATTGTTTAGGGCCCTAGCCATGTGCCTAGATTTTCTTTTATTGTTTGGCTAACTATGAAGAGGAGATTGGCCACAAAGGAGCACCTGAGGTCTAAGGGATTGGGCATTTTTAATCGTTGTGTGCTCTGCAGTGATGGAGAGGGGGTTGTGGAGCACTTGTTTTTCAAGTGAAAACAAGTGCTCCTTCTCACAACGTAAAGGTTCAATTTTTGAATTCAGAATAAAATCCATCGTAATTCTTCTATAAAAAGGCTCCGCCGGATGCCAACCGTCAAACCAAATAGATATACATTCACCATTCCCCACTTCAGATTTGATTCTTCGATGGGCAATATTTCCCAAATGCATTATTTGACCGTGGATGGAAACTAAAGGAGTCTGCAACTCGATATCTTTCCAAAACACCCACAGAGATTGAGATTCTGATCTTTTTCCTGTTACTCATTTTTGTTTATAGCCTTGATATACCCCTCACATGGAGGGTCTGAGTTTTTATTCCTTCGTTGAGGGCTATGTCAGGTCTCTTTTGTACAGTGCTTTGACAAATTAATACACTTACCAGTTAATTAAAAAAAAGGTTAATTATAATTTTCTCTCCCAAATTAGTACCTGATTCTCAAATACCCCTATAAATTTTAACTCGTAACTCGCCCTCACAAACTATACTTCTTGTTGCGATTTCATTCCCCAACCTGCTGAAATTGTTATATCGAACGGTTTTTGTCCCAAATAAACTGCACATGACCTTTTTCTTACTTGAAAGACAAATTTGACCAAGTCGATCCTTAGTGAATCATCTTTTTTTTTTAATTAAAAAAAATCAGCTAATTACATATTATTTTTTGGCTCTACAAATTGTTAGAAGCACTGTAGAAGACTAGAGAGGACTCAAACGAGGGTAAATTTGTCTTTTCAAGTAAAAAGAAGGTTATGTGTCGTTTACATAATATAGAAACTGTTCGATAGAACAACTTCAACAGGTTGATGATGAAATCGTAATTAAAAGTATAGTTTGTGGAGACGAGTTGCAACGAGTTAAAGTTTGTAGGAATATTTTTTGTAAAGCTATTTGAGAACCAAGTGGCAACTTAAAAGAGAAAATTGTAATTAACCCCCCAAAAAAATGGTGTTGAGGGACGAAATCGATAATTTTTAAATCACATCGCACCTACTAACGATGTGGCAAGACCGTATGGAAGGAGTGTATACGTGTCAATACCTAATTAGTGGTGACATGTATACCGACTGATCTTTAAACTCACAAAAGAACCTTTTTGATAAAATGAAAAAATTCAAGATCTATTAGTGATCATTTTGAGAACTTAATGACCATTTTTAAAAGAATGTAAAACACAAGGACGAAAAAGATCTTTAACTATTTTTTTTTAACTATTTTCCTTGTCTTATTTTTAAATTTTAACTTTAATTTAATTTTTTTAAAAAAAAATTTCAATTTTACTTGTCTTTTTATTTAATTTAAAACTTCTGTTAAATTAATTTTTTGTTATAATTGTAATATGTATATTGAATATACTTGACCTGCCACATCTATTTTTTGAGAGGTTGCATTTCAAAATCTCGATAGTAATTTTTAAATTTCTCTTTTTTAAATAGTCAAAACCCAATGACCAAAAAGGCCTTTTCGCCCTTTCAATTCTCTGACATACAAAATTCTATACAATGTCCATAAAAAGAATTAGAATTAGCCATATCAGGACTGGCGCTATCCGAGTAGTGAGGGCGGGAGAAACAACTAGAACAGAATCATTTCAGTTGCCGCCCATGAACATGGTCTAATTGACATGTAGCATGTCCCTTAGCAGAGCAAATAAAAGCCTTCACAAGTGATCACTTTGACACCCCCAGGATATCATAGAACAGAAGATGTTGGCCAAGAGCATAACTGAAAATGCCGTTTTATGAGGCAACACCGTTGTGCTGTTGCTTGTTTTGAAAGATTGTCCCCTAAACCGTTTTCTCAAAATGATCTTTTTCTTCTTTTTTTGCCTTTCAAAGTAGTTTTCAGTTAAAACGAAATTGCATTTCTGACGATCGGGAAAAGCCAAAATATCTGTGCAGTAGATAAAAGGTCAGAGAGGAAACAATCACACATCACCGGTGAATCTCAGACGCGCAAAGCTCAAGGTTAAAAACACCTTGCAACCACAGAAGAAAGAACAAAGAAAACAAACGCAAAAATATGACAACCTTGAAACACCTGATGGAAGTTAAACACGAGAAAGGAACACATGCGGCTGCAGCCCTATTATTTTGCCCTTTAAATATGAAGTCGAGAGTAAGTCTCACCCGAATTCAATAAGAAAAGTAAAATATAATAAGACCAAAGGAGGCATATTAGAAACGAAGTAAAACAAAGACGAAAGCAGGCAAGAACCATATGACACGGCATAAACGCAGGTTTATAAATAGTTGAGCATCTTAGAAAAGAAAATGACATGCTGATACTGAAAACCACAGAGTTTCACATCAAAACGAAGTTGTATATCGACAATCATCCATACAACTCATCTCAATGCTATAAAACGAAAAATATTCAATGGAAACAACGGCTTCCACCACAGCTAGTCAAGCAACAGGAAGACTGACTGCTCGACAACCACTTCATCCTCAGGAACAAGGCTAGTGGACTGCAATGGAAACTTATGACGCTGTCCTCAAAACTGTTAAAACGACCAAAACAAAATTGAAAATGGGCAACATCAATAACAGACAAAACTATTCTAGCTACGACAGACATGAAAGTAACCTTTCACTTTTTCTTTGCTGCAGACTTGGTAACTTTAGCGCCGGAAGGATCTTTCTTCTCCACACTCTTGATAACACCAACGGCCACCGTCTGCCGCATGTCCCTCACAGCAAAACGGCCAAGAGGTGGGTACTCGGAGAAAGTCTCAACAACCATGGGCTTGGTGGGAATCATCTTCACCATCCCTGCATCACCATTCTTCAAAAACTTGGGCTCCTTCTCAATCTCCTTACCAGATCGTCTGTCAATCTTAGTCACCAGCTCGGCAAACTTCACAGCGATGTGGCAAGTGTGACAGTCAAGCACTGGAGCATAACCATTACCAATCTGACCAGGGTGGTTCATGATGATGACCTGGGCGGTGAAGTTTGCAGCCTCCTTTGCAGGATCATCCTTGGAGTTGGAAGCAACAAAACCACGCTTGAGATCCTTGACAGCAACATTCTTCACGTTGAAGCCAACATTGTCACCAGGAAGGGCCTCCTGGAGAGCTTCATGGTGCATCTCCACAGATTTAACTTCAGTTGTCAGTCCTGTGGGGCCAAAAGTCACAACCATACCAGGCTTCACGACACCAGTCTCCACACGTCCCACAGGGACGGTTCCAATACCACCAATCTTGTAAACATCCTGGAGTGGAAGACGGAGGGGCTTGTCTGAGGGCCTCTTCGGCTCCGAGATCATGTCGAGAGCCTCAAGGAGGGTGGGGCCCTTGTACCAGTCGAGGTTGGTTGACCTCTCAATCATGTTGTCACCCTCAAAACCAGAAATGGGGACAAAGGGAATCTTGTCGGGGTTGTAACCGACCTTCTTCAAATAGGATGAGACTTCCTTTACAATTTCATCATACCTTGCCTTGGAGTACTTGGGAGTTGTAGCATCCATCTACACAAGCAGTAGGCAAAGGCAGACACACGTCACATTCAACCTTAAAGCATGATCGAATTGTAATGCTACAATAAATGTCATCTACATAGGTTGCACAAAGCTCACCTTGTTGCAGCAGCAAATCATCTGCCTGACACCAAGGGTAAAGGCAAGCAAGGCATGCTCACGGGTCTGCCCATCCTTGGAAATACCAGCTTCAAAACCACCAGTGGTGGAGTCAATAATGAGGATAGCACAGTCAGCCTGTGAGGTACCCGTAATCATGTTCTTAATAAAGTCACGGTGTCCAGGGGCATCAATGACAGTGCAATAGTACTTGGTGGTTTCGAACTTCCACAAGGCAATGTCAATGGTAATACCACGCTCACGCTCAGCCTTGAGCTTGTCCAACACCCACGCATACTTGAATGATCTCTTGTTCATCTCAGCAGCCTCCTTCTCGAACCTCTCAATGACACGCTTGTCTATACCCCCCAACTTGTAGATCAAGTGCCCAGTAGTGGTTGATTTACCAGAATCGACATGTCCAATGACCACAATGTTGATGTGAACCTTCTCCTTACCCATTATGGCCTTTTGAAGAAAACTGAAAAAAAGAAATAAAAGGATTAATAGACAAATCAACATTTCACAATTAATCCCACCATAAAAACAATAAAAAGAAGCTTTATTGATAAACACATGCTATTGTTAAACAACTTTTAGGGAAGAACAAATATATCAGAACAAGTTGTCAAATTCAACACTTTGGCACATTAATTTGGTTGTGCATGTCATGAAACAGTGGTAACCAAACCCACAACCAAAAATTTCAAAACCACAACTCACACCCGCCCACCAACCATAAAGGACAAATTGCATAAACGTTCATCTCAGAATTTTGGTAAGGAAACAATAACTAACACTGATTGGTGTAGGCACAAATATTCCCCAATGATAACTCTACTTCCGCAAACAATAGTACCAAAACTCAAACATCCAAAAAGGGTTTCGATCCATTAGATACAGGATCACAAGCCGATTACTGAACACAGGTAACATGACTATAGAGAAAAGCTGGAACTTACTCTAGCCGCATCTAAAAGACCAGGTATAAACCTCTATGGGGTAAACATATTGAACCCGAGCTCACTAACAAACATAATCTTGAACAAAATTAACACAATAAACAAATGAGTATAATCCTAAGCCGCATACAGTGAAAATAAAGACAATCCAAACGAAACCCAGAAGCCAAATCTAGAAACACGGACGGAAAATCAGATCTAAACCCGACCGAGTTCAGAAGAAATTCAGATCCGAAAATATATAAATATATATGAGCAAAAATAAAAACAACCAATTCCATACGCCAACAGCAAACAAAATAACCTTGCTTTTTTAACAAATAAATACCACCGGAATTAGAAGAACTGCAAGGGACAGTGCTAGAGATCTGTACCTGTCGAACGGGAAGAAGAACAAGTATAGTAATTCGCTAGAGAGACCCCCTCGCCGACTTCAGACACGGCAGTGGAGAGCGAGATAGAAGAGAGGATGAGGATATCCGTGTTTTTATAGGGGCACAGGGACTTCAGTGCATCTAGGGTTTCTCTCTTTACCGTTCGATTGAAGATCTAGGGGATTGGACGGTTGTAAATGGCGCTTGCCACGTCGGAGTGCAGGGTTCCACCACTTAAGTTATTGCGCAACTGCGTTTCCCATTAGCACTAATACCTTGGGTTAAATTACCGTACTGCTCTTATGTATTACGGAAATGGTGCATAAGTCCTCCGCTTTGCATCAATCTGTCTCCAGTGTCCTCAAACCCTGAAACGCTACCCTAACTTTGACGAAATATACTATTTTATTAATGACATTTTAATTTTTATTTACTGGTTTTGCACCCATTGTAATTTTAGTTCTGTAGTTTTTAAGGTTCAAAATTTTAGTATGGGTGTCAAAATATAGTTTGGGTGCCATGAAATTTCAATAGAATATTTCAATTTTTTAGTGAGTGTTCTGATTTTTTTACACCAAAAATTTCACCAAAAATTAGGCAGTGGCATGTTCTGTGTATTTTTAATTTAATTCTTAAAAAAGCTTATTTTTTCAAAATTTTCTTTATAAAATTATTATCATATTTCATTTGAAACTAAAAAAAAGCCTATTTTTTTTTTTTCTTGATTTAAGTACACGATAAGTACATGTGGTATAACTTTTTGACAAACTAGTCAGTGGGTCATCGCTTTCAACGAATCAGCACCTGGATCTTTAAGTAAAAATGTGTCCCTCCATTTTGTAGCTGCTATCATGTCAAAAAATAAACACATAAGCACAAATAAGAATCTGCCGCGTGTCCCACTCATCCAAATCATACGCCAGCTTAAATTTTTTCCGATTCACATTTTCACCTCAGCTTCCCTGTCGCACCACTTAACTACATATCCCCACGTGATAGTCACCCAAAAAAAAGCCCCAAATCGTCTCTAACCCTAGCCATCCTGATCTCAGAGGTACAATAACGTTTGTCCCACTCTCAAACGGCTGACTATTAGTTTTGCTTTGGAATACAAGAGTGATTGTGGCAGAAACAACTGGGATCCTTTAGGCGGGAGTATCGGCTATTTGCCGACTTCGATTTATTTCCCTGGTGTAGGGAGTATGGAAAAGTGCAGATGATGTTGGGTTTTCCTAACTCGAATTATACTGGTCATGAATTTCCTTTTTATCCTAATGCAGTGTTGATTGCAGAGGGCCAGCGGGATGAGAAGGAGAATCGACTTCGTGGTGTTGCTTGCAGAATTTTGAATTTTACTGGGTCTTGGGCAATGCTTTTGTTGGAGATTGCTCGATTGGGATGAGTTTGAAAATTCCTGCAATTTTGTCCTCGAGGAATCGCAGTACTGTTGTAGGGGAAATTAGCTCGGGCTGCTTTGGCAAAATTAGCTTACATGCTTATTCGACTAGAGAAATTGACCTTTGGGATTTGACGTATGAGTATACTCAGACTTACAATGTAAGAAAGTCTTGTGCCGAAGGGAAGACTGTTGGGGGCAAGAGAAAGATATATTCTGATGGGCATTGACCAGACATGAGATTCGCTATGTATGTAAGAAACAGCCAAGAAAAAGTGGCAATGGGTTTTTCTTCCCCATTGTTCGTTGCTGATTGGCTTTATCCAGAATAACACGTTGTGCTGCCAGTTCAAAGGGCCAACAGAGCTGATCTAAATACACTGGGACGACGACTTTGCAATGGGGAAAACAGAGTTGATCGATGATGAGGTGTAAATACGTTTTGGAAAAAATTTAAGTTGGCATCTGAGTTGGATGAGGGGGACACGTAGCAGATTCTTATTCGTGCTTATATGTCTATTTTTTGCGTGTCAGCACCTCCTGGGTGTTCAACCCGGTGTAAGTGTCGTTATGGTCAAAACTGACGCCGGATAGGCCGATTTTCAAATATTGATTACCGTTGTAAAAATCGTTAGGGCAATAATAATCTTAACGGTAATGGTTCTTGATTAACTTACATTTATATTATGTCATTTTTTTTTTTTAGCATTTTATGCTCTTGGTCGAATCTTTTTTTTTTTTTTCTCCTTGAGATAACCTTAGTTATTGGCATTCTTCTGATCTTCCCAAGTGGCAGCCATTGGTATACGAGTATCTCAATGGATAACATATCACGGCTTGGCACTAAATGTCACCACATATCTAACCCCTTTCCATTCAATAGTCCCATGTGGGATACGAAACCGTCAGGTTGGAAGCATTAAGGGATTGCTAGGAGAATTTCAACCATCCACGGGACCTGTAAAACCAGGTGCAGCTCATCTCAGTGATTGCCAGCTGATCGATATCACTCATACATCTCTGGTCAAGGAATTTTCCGAGCTTTTTAAGCTTCAAATTGATCATAGAAACGTAAAAAGAAACTAAGAAAGTAAAAAATGCGCAAGTTCAGTTAAAATAAATAACTACGCGCAAGTTGAGAATTTGAGAGGGGCGGGGGTAAAAAGAAACTACGTGAACAAAAATAATTATAATGTAAAAGAAACTAAAAGAAGGTAAGAAACGCGCGAGTGCGCAATAGAGGGACACTGGAGTCACCCTGTCTACGCTGTTTACATTATTTTTTTAAAAAATAATAAATAAAAAACCTGGCTTTATCGATACCGAGAACCGGTAAAATCTATTAGTTTATTCAAAAAGAAGCCACCGACAATGACACTGGTTAGGCCGGATACTGGTACTGGTACTGGTGGAACTGGATTGTTCCAGTTAGGCTGAACAGCCTTACCTACCGTTAGTGGGTTAACGTCTTGGGAACGGAGAGATCTTTTTTTTTCTATAAAGGTAATTCTAGAAACTGATTTGTCGAGAGTGTTACCTTAAAGAACTAATTTTTTAAAAGGTTATATACCTATGAGCAATTAAGCCTCACAATAAACATAAAAAATTCAGTTAAATCATGTTTTTTTTCGTTTTTTTACTAATTCTCGTACACTAAATTTTTTAAACTCCAAAATTTTGAGAGCCAAACGCCACCAATCATTAACAAAATCTTATGCCACGTTAGTATCACACTCCAGATCAGATCTAATTAACTACGTCAGCTCATCCCTATGCGTCTATGTGCCATGTTCATTTTGAGAAAATTTTAAGAATAATATGAATATTTAAGACGATATTTGAACTTTTATTGGCATGTGTATAAAAATTGTGAAAAATTGTTAAAGTTATATTGATGTGTGTAAAAAGGTAATGATGAGTTGTATTGGTATGTTAGAATGTTTAGTATAAATTTAAGAAAGTTGATTTAAATTCTTAAATTTTTAGGCAAACGAACGTGCATGCTTCACTGATTAGAGAAACGAACATCTAAAGAGACACGTAAGAGAAACCAGAAGGTTTTCTCGAAGACTGGTACGAAGAAGGCTACTGCTACTAAGGATTTAGATGAAGAGAATCTTTACGAATGTCTGGTTTGTTGAGACAGAGAGAGAGAGGGAGAAGCATCTTCTCTTTAGCTTCAACAACACTCTCTCTTTAACTTAACATGTTTCAACCGTGATGATTTATCTTTTGTTACCAAGATATTTGCCTTTTTGTCTGGTTTTTTGCTTGATTTATGAGGTCCTTGTGGCGTCTTTAGATACCCAGATCTTCCAAACCAAAACCTTATGTTCCTTTGTGTAGATTAAGTTGATTTATTACAAATGGCTTTAGGAGGATACAACGACCTCTCCGATCGCGCACACCAGAAGAAGAAGAAGGAGGAAGTCATTATTGGCATCTCTTTCGTCCTTCTGGTGGCAATTGTGATTGTTGTGACCATCGGAGCAACCTGCAACAAGCAAACTGATTTTGACTCTAGTGGCAAAGGCGGTGACAAGACTTTGACATCCATGAAGGCAATTAAAGCCATTTGCCAGCTTATTGATTACAGTCTACAGAGAAACTTGCGAGAAAAGCCTATCAGGTATCAGCCGCGGGTGGAAACACCAGAGATCCCAAAGAGCTTGTTAAGGTTGGGTTCAACGTCACCATCGACGAAATTAAGGTGGCGATTGAGAACTCCTTATTTTGAAAACGCTCGCCAAGGACCCTAGAGCAAACCAGGCCTTAGAGAATTGCATAGAGCAAGCTCCTTCATTACAACGTCAATGATCTCAAAGACTCTTTCAACAAGATTGGTACCTTAGGTATAAGCGAGCTCGAGATGATGTCAAAGACCTCAAAGCTGTGGCTCAGCACCGCGATCACCCACGAGCAAACCTACTTGGATGAGTTCGAGAACACGACCGGTGATACAGGGAAAAAATGAAGTCTTTTTTGAAGACTTCGCAGGAACTCACTAAGAATGGCCTTGCCATGACAATCTCTCTCTCTCTAGTATAGGGTTTACAAAAGGAGAGATCGAGTTTGAAAGAGAGATTGGAGTACTGATGTCACGCCCCAAACCTCATAAGCTAGAAGGTGACTTACTAATAATAAACAATTAAACTTTTATTTAAAAACATATCTAAAAAAATGCGGAATAAATTTTATTTAAAAACTTCAATAAATCTCTCTTAATAAAACTTAAAACTCTTTCAAAACACAAAGTCAAATCTAAACATGATTAGACTCATACGAGAGTCAAATATTTATTTAAAATAATCTCTTTGCTACTCGCCCACATGCCATATAATCCTGACTCTCGACATGCTCCTCATCAGAATCTGGAAATAGGGAAAACAATAGCGGGTGAATTCGACAACTCAATAAGCAAAATCATTATACAAGTGTATCCAATGAGCCACACTGAAACTGTAAAAGACAAAAGTAGTTGAAATCTTTATTAATGTTGAAAACTGGTTTTTGAAAATTTTAAAATAAACATTTTTATCAATAAATCAGTTTTACCTACATAACATAATGCTATAGAAAATCCATTTGGCAATAACTGTGGGTCACATTTATCCCGTGACAGGGTTGTGCAGTTGCTACCTAGTTTGGAGATCAACCAAACTAAGCCAATACTATGGGTTTAATTCTTCCTTACTAAGGCTTGGCCATGTCCAAGTGTGCACTCGGTAAGAATCTACAAAATAAACCACTCCGTTTCCAGAATGGGTGCACTCAATGGGTTGCAATTGGTACCAATGTGTTGTCTCTATAACTCTATAACTTTGGGCCTCAGGATTTGAAAATACGTAACATATCATACAATAAATATCACTTTGAACTTTGCATCTTTCTCTTCTTTTCATGAAACATAGTGCACAAATCTCAAATAATAATGAAGTCAAAAAGCTTTGATTTTAATCAATGAAAACATCATGTAAAATCATAAGACATAAAAATAGGCCAATGTTTACACATTTCATGCTATAATCTTTGACAATTTTATTGAAACATAATGCACATAAAACTCCGAGGGTTTTCAATAAAACATGCAATTTCTCAAAATATCACCTTGGTCTTTTAGGAATATCTAGCATAATAACCCCGCTTACTTGGATCTTCAAGCAAATAAGCCTCTGACTTAGCACTTATCAATATAAAATTTAACGTACTATATTATGCTCAAACAAAACATAATTGAAACTCTAAATCTGCCCGATAGGATTAAATCAGAAATTCATTGGACAAATTCTAAAATATAACATACCAATCTCGGGTTTCCATTAAATCCCCAAATTAAAATATGTTCTTCCCTAAGATGTTAACTATGCATCTGTAAAATTTCATATCCAGATTTCTCATATAACTCAGTCAATAAAATCAACATTCACCTCTGTTCACGGAGTCAAACTATGCCCTGAATAATTCAGTACTCATCATTTCCAAAATTCATAAAGATCTCTTCTAGTATCCATTAAATCCCGAAATTTATACCAAAGATTCATATATGTGTTATAAAGATACTCATAAAATTTCATGTTCAAATTCGAAGCCTAGCTATGTCATCCGGTTCAAAACTTCAATATGTATCAAATGACCTTTCTCAGCAATTTCGATTTCTCTAAGCCTAACTTCCGGATTTTCAAAACCACTCCAATACATCTCCACAAATTACAAAACTTTAACTCAATCCTCTTGCGGATATCTAGTATGAAATATCTAAAAATTATAATTTTTCAAGTCTAGGGTCAGCTATACAAAAATAATTCAATCTACTACTCAAATCAAGAATCTGAATTTTCCTGAACAAATCTTGAACCCAAATTTCAATTACTCCAAGAAACCCATTAAAACTATTTCAAAAATCTTAAAATAATTAGGATAGATATAAACATCATGGTTTGATTTCTCATAAAAATTTGATAAAAAGAATACAATGAAAATATCAAGAAATTTGAAATAACTGAATTTGCTTCAAGAAAATTCGTCTAGATTGTTGAAAGCAAGAAAACCCTTCTTCTTCCTCTTGTTGGCGTAAAAGTGAGGTGTTTAAAAATTAAAACCAATATGTAACTATATATAGACTCCCTTTAAAACTTTAAAACTTTTAATTTTAAATAATCACTGTAGTAAATTCTTTAGAATTTTAAAAAGGTTTGACTAGTCAAAGATAAAATTCAACTATTTTAAATGAGTTAAACTCAAAATTTAAATTTAAAAAGACATTTCAAATATCAAATAACAAATTCAAATAATTTTAAAATAGAAATCTCGAGTGTTACAAATGGAAACTCATTTAGAGAGGTGGCATGATACATCATTTAGAGTGCACTGACATGGCTAATTGGGTCTGATCTGGAGTGCGATGCTGATCAGGCATAGGATTTCGTCAATGAAACTGACATGAGAGTAACGGAAGAACTATTTTTCGAAAAGATGGTAAATCGATGGACTAAAATTTTGAACCCTAAAAATCAAAATTCCCTTTATCTTTCTTCTTTGGATTTTGTTCGTTTACGTGGGATGACTTGGTCACGCGTGGGAGACACCGAAGAGAGGATAGTGGGTGGGCTTAATGAAGTTAGGCTCAAGTCAGTGGAAAAAAACGAATACGGAGAGGCCTGAGTGAGGGTTGTCTATTGATGATTATGCAACTGCACATGGACACGGCCATGGCCACGTCACAGGCTATTTTATGGATCGGCCAGGCTTGAAAATTGCATTGAAGAAAGAGAAGCCAAATGTTAGAATCCGCAGCACATAAACAACAACAAAATGACCAAGAGAAAAGAAAATAAGACACAAAAATGGTTTTGCAAGATTACCCACGTCCATAGGCAGCAAGAACAAAATACTATTACTATCATTTTATCTAGGGTCATGTATCCATTTTTTCCTTAAGTTTTGATCTCTTTTAATCGTCGGTTTTCAAATCAATCATAGATGTCTTCGTTTATAATTTTTCTCAAAAAAAAAATTTTTTCTTAAAATTTCATTTTCAAATTAAGGGTTCACAAAAATAAAAAAAAAAATTGTCACCTAAAAAAAAAAAAATTAGTTTATTTTTTTTTTTTTAAAAAAAAACTAAAATTTAAAAAAAACTTCAAAAAATTTTTAAAAAAAAAAAAAAAAAAAAAATTAAATCAAAGTTAATTTTTTTGAGTGGCGTGTCAGTTATGATAATGGCTCTTATAAAAGGATGCTGCCACTGCCGCTGCCGCCGCTGCACGCAATAAGAAGAGCAGCCAGAGGTGAGTGAGAAATTGGCCACCTCGTCTAAGTTCTCGAAGATGGTATACTTTATCACTGTGAATTGCTGCGTAACACAACATCTCCGCCCACACAGACTGCATCACTTTCCACTTATCTTCTCTATTTATTAACTCTTCAGCGAGTCTTTCGCTGCTCCTAAACAATGCACAAGCTTCCCTCAGATTTGTAGCTGGTCTTCCTCCCTTCAAACACTTTATCAGAGTTGATCGTTGATTTGTAAGTAGCCCATCAAGTTCTTCTTGCTCGGCTGGGGATAGAAACATAGAAGGATGCATGAGTAGAAGATACATCATATAATCCGATAGGATTTTACTTGTTTCCATTTCTTCATCGCTATTTCCTATGCTGGGATCAGAAAGGTGGTAGCAAATGTCTGTTGCAATGTGCCACTTGAGAATGCTTTCACGGAACTCTAACTTGGTGCTTTCTTTTAGCTTCCCGTCGTAACAGCGATGCTGTTCGAGTGCCGTTTGACCCCTCGATGAAATAGATGAAATTGCGCCAACTAATAGATATTTAATGATCACTGACTTTAAAGAGACTGGCACTTCCACGAAAGTGTTGTGCTGAAACCTGTCTAGCAATATTTCGTCGATGCCAAGCCGTTCTAGGACTCCACAAAGCTTTCCTGTTCTATGATTGAAGCAAGAAGCTAGTAGAGAATATTGTCCCAATGAACATGACCACCTCTTTTTATGCTTTTCAAATAGCCAAGGAAGCCTTCTGAAGATTTCACATGGCAACCAGTTTTGTCCAATTCGCACTGGCCAATCTGAAGAGCGAAGCAAAATTATCCCATAGAATTCTAGTACAACAGCTCCAACCAAGAGGACAATAGAGATACTTGTATCAACATTTGAGTAGCAATGGCATGACTTCTCCTTCACGAAGACAATTAATAAAATCATTAACAAAGCGGAGAACGAACAGAAGGAACTGATAAAGAGGAGGATGCATCCCGACCAAGTGTAAGTTAGGAAGGCCTTCGTGTAGAGCACATCAAATAGATAACCCAATTCAATCTCTATTATGTCAAACACTTCAATCCCCGCTATTCCCATTGAGCTTATTGCTTCTTTCACAAAGGTAAGTTCGGGATTGTCCGTTTCCAACCAGTCTTCTACGTATACTGGACCTAATCCAGTTAACATATTATTGGTGAACCTGCCCTTTGCGGAGAAGAAATTAAAAATAGCAAGCCTGAGTAGCCAGAATCTGGATAGAAGAGGTTTCCCCAATTAAAGCCTCTGCCTCACAAGAATTATCAAGATTTTCCGCTGCCCATTCGGAATAAGGTATATTGCCTGATATCCATTGACTGCCCGCCAAACGAAGAATCCAGACCCGCTCCCCATTCTTAATAACTCCGCCAAGAGAAGAGGAAATGTTAGGAATGAGAGCCAAGAAGTAGTCCAAGACAAAAGGACGACATAAATGGCTAGGACCAGTTGGACAATTGCCCCAACCAAGTGTCTCAGCCACAAACTATTATCTTCGTAGGCATATGCAGTTACGGTACCTGGTCCACCAAGGTGCAGTAATAGCAATGGCGCCCACAATGCCTTTAGTACTTCGTTGGTTGGATGAACAACATTAGTGGAATCAACTTGGGCCTGTGTAAGGTTGCCTAAGGCAGCTGTGGCCACCCAATCAGCCATTAAGTACGCAACCCAAACAACGAGACTTATCCACCTACTGGCACAGTATTTCCTGCGGTTTCCTAAGATGAGGAGAGTTACTTGTAAGATGAAGCTGAGGAGAATCATGACCCGAATGTCCCAGGCGTTCCATAATTTCCTCACCCAAACTGGGATTGGATTCATAATATTCTGCACCCTTTCCTGTTCATGTATATGAGGGGTTGAAGACAAAGGAGCTAAGCTTTTAAGAATGGCGCGGAAGGATGCAACACATGCTAATTGGTCTAATAATATTGATTAAAAAAGTCTATAGCCATGCATGCACTTCATTGTCAAACAATGTTGGAGTAAAATTAGTTTGAAATCAGTGGTGATTTAGAATTGTCAAATTCCAAAGAGTTAACTTTCAGCAACCAAGCCACAAGATCCGCCATTAACAAGATCAATTTATAGCTACCATTGCTATATATCTCGTATGCTTACTCATAAACATGTACATATGTTTAATTTGCATGCCTCCAAAGCATGCTTGTAAGTAGATGAAAACAAAAGTTTTTAGAAAAATACGAGGAAGAAAATAATTCGGAAAATAGAGATATCATATAAGAAATATAAGAAAGCAATAGTTTACTAATAAGGGCATATATATAGATTCTAATTTAAGCATGCTCATTGCATCAAAGACAAATATATATTTTGTGTATCGATAAGATATTTATGATGAGAACTAGTACTTTTTGAGAATGTTTTGGCATTTAAAGAGAGCCAAATTCATCATTAAACTTTGTTAATTTGGACATATATGCGTGTTTGAATAGAATCTAATTGTTCGAACAGATATACTTGGGGATAATTTTGAATTTTCGTCACTGATGAACATCTGCGACCGGGCTTCAGGGATGAAATTGTTTTTTCGTTGCTGATAAGCTTCTATGACGAAAATAGTATCTGATCTAATGACAAAAAATTTCACCACTAAAGACCGAAAATGTCGTATTGAGGGTATGCATATATACACATTTATTCTAATTTAAGCATGCTCATTGCATCAAAGACAAATGATTACAAAACTAAACTAATCAATTGGTGTACAATTTTGTCATTGGTAGATAATAATTAAGTTATTGGACGATTTGGTGACATTTAGGAATTTTTTTTTGTAGCATGCTTTTTTATTATCGAAGATAAAAAATTGTTTCATTCCTAAAACACTTTCAAATTAAGTATTAAAGTCAGATACTATCTAATCTATGTAGGAGATTGTATATAAAGAAGAATGTATCTATAGACGATGGAAATATGAAACTTACCTCACTTCTCTTGAGCGATTGATGAAAGAAAGACCGATGAATTAATTGATACTCTATTTTCTGAATGTTTTCAGGATGTTAGATTGTCACGCGTATATATATATCTTGAAAGGATTCAAGGAAAACACAAAAAAGAGAATAAATTACTTGCTTATACTTTACCCTAAGTTATATAGGACTACAAAGGAGAGAATAAATTACTTGCTTGTACTTTACCTAAATTATATAGCACTACAAAGAAGAGAATAAATTACTTGCTTTCACTTTACCGAAATTATATAGGACTACAAAGAATAGAATAAATTACTTACTTTCACTTTACCCAAACTATATTTCTAGAAGTGAATGAAAAAAAGTAGAGGATAAATTATTATCCTTTACCAAAGCTATATATCCAGATGTGCTTGTCAAGAAAAGTCCTTAACTGAGTAGCGGTTCTAAGCATTTGAGGAGCTTCAATTAGTATGATCCCTACTAATCTTTCTTGAGGGTGCAGATTACTTGCTTTGCATCCCATCAATGTTTAATAGTTATTATATAGCTAGTTTGATAATTAATTAATTGCAGAAGTTTTAGAGAATATTATTAATATTTTCTCATAACCGTAATTAACCAAAAGTTATATATCGAGGCCAAAATCAACCTCATGATGCTGCCTGCCACTCTTGAGCACTCGAGAAAAGAGGTAGCCTTATAGTTTAAATCTCGAGGTTATAAGGAGCATATGGAGAATGGTCCATCTCGTTTCCCCAAACACATTTTTATCCAGCCTCATTACAACCAAAAGATATACAAAAACCAACAAGCTTCGCACAAACAGCAAAGCCTTTTTCAAAACATTGTGCTCGACATCAACACGTACACAGTAACACAAATAAAGCTTACATATTACGACTAATAGAAGATTCCAACTAATTTTGAACTACTCATACGAAGACATCAGGGGGAAAGAAGTTTTATCCATCATGTTTTGGAGAACAAATGCTGTAGGAGTCTGTTCCAACAGGGAGTGGTTTTGAGTGCCCCCTCTGCTGTTCAGGTATTGAAACCGCTATTCATTTTTTTTTTGGATTGTCCCATTAGTCAGAGACTGTGGAGCTATGGGCAATGGCGGTTGCGAACTGATTCTTTTGTGAGAAGTCCTATTATTGATTGGATTAAGTTTATTCTAGAACCTAGCAATCCTACTGCGAGCAGAAGATCTGACTGGAATGATTTCATTATCTATGTGGCGGTGGTGATTGACTCCATATGGTTTGCTAGAATATTCTGATGGTTGGTCCTTCAGGATATGGACGTGGTGTTTGAGAATATTTGGATTATATATTGAGGAAGACATCCTTTTTATCAAACTTCAGTGGTTGGTGCACCCGAACTGGCAATTTAATTGGATCCCAAGGGAAGTTTGGTTTTGCTATTTTTGGTTTATTGATGGTAAACATTATTCCCTCTGACATTGTTTCCTGGGATGTTGATGCTGTTTGTTAATGTTTCGATCGAAAAAAAAAAAAAAAAAAAGTATAGTTGGATATCAGAATCTCGAAAAAAGGGCTATTCAATCGGAGTTGAAGTGAATGAGGTGATGTGAAGCTGAGAGTTGAAGAAGAGAGCGACGGAGTGAATAGTGGAGCCTGAGCTTTATGTTATTGCAGGGAGGGAGCCAAATAGTAGAACATAGCTGTACACTACAATGGAGTTGGAAACATTGATTTGACGAAGTGGAGGAAAGTGATCAAGGATGGAAAGCAGAGTCATTTCACGACATGGCCAATGACTACACTGATGTGAACGTTCTGCTCACCTATTATGAACTTCTGAAAAGAAAACTGCAGAAGGGAAGAAAAGTAATGCACAGATTAGAGAAGTCAACATTCGCAATCCATTCCCAGCATGTTAACAACAATCAATAGTTTAGTTGATAAACACATGCTATATTGTTAAGCAACTTTGAGTGAAGAACAAGAATATTATAAAAAGTTCTCGAACGAAATACGTCATTTCTTTTGGATACTGCTAGTTTTTTTTTTTTTTATACCTGTTAATTGTTAGGGCTTATGTAAGATTTTCTTTGTATGGTTCAACTCTTGAAATGTTTGCCTAACGGCATTATTCAGATAAAAAAAAAAAACACGTCATTTCTCCAAACAAGTCTACAGTCCTTGGCTGCTTGGCAACATATATTTGGTAGCACATGTGATAAAGCAGAGATATCCAAGCCCGCAACAGAGAATTTCAAACCACAAACCTCACCTGCCTACCCACATGAAGGATCAATTTCATATAAGTGCAGCTTCTGAATTTAATTAACAAAACAATACTACTGTTTCCTGCCGTCACAAAGAGTTTTAGCGAGATTGTGAGTATAATTCTTAGTCGGGTGCAGTGAAAACAACGAAATCCAAGCAAAACCCCCGAGAAGCCAAATATACGAACGCGAACGGTAAATCAGATCTAAACCCAACAGAGTTCATAAGAAATCCAGATAAAAAAAAACAGACATGAGCATAAATAAAAACTCAATTCCGTAAGCTAATAACAAACAAAAACCTGGTTTTATTTTTTATTTTTACAAACCAATAACAAGGGCATTAGAAGAGCAGCAAGAGACAGAGTGACAGAGACCTGAACCTGTGGCAGAAGAAGAAGAAGCAGAAGGAGGATAAAACTAGCAAGAGAGACTCCCTCGCCGACCTCTGAGACAGCTATGAAGAGTTACAGCCGACAGAGAAGAAAGGATTTTGCCAAACGAGAGAGTCTGCGATGGATCTTCTTTTCTTTTTCTGTTGTTTGTTTTTCGGGAAAATGATAACTTGCTCCACGAAGTATAGTATAAATAAGCAATGGAAAGAAACGGCGAAGAAGAAAAACAGAGCTTGCAAGAGAATTTCTCTCGTTGTATTGAAAACAGAAGACCCTAGAGGTCTATATACAATTGCCAAACCAATCAAAGAATACCTCAGGGAGCCAAAAATAGCAGAAAGCTCTAACAACCTACAGGTGCCGAAGAGCAACTCTACAGCTCAGCAAATAGCAATATTACAAAAAGGAAAAGAGCAAAAGGACAAAACACTGACAAACTCCTCAATCCTTAGAATGGCTAGTCATCCTTTTTCACGTCAATTGGCATTTCAAGAAAGGAAAAGAGCAAAACGACAAAAAGCTAACCAACTCCTCAATCCTTAGAATTACTGCTGCTCGAGTCCTTTTTCAAGTCAATTGGCATTTCTGTTATAACGGCATCTATAGAACCTTCTTCCATATTCTGTAAGAGTATAGGCTACACACTATCCGACCCACCTTCTCTATGGCGGCTGCGGTTTTCTTCCATCCTGATGGAAATATTTTGAATGCTTGGACTGCAAGATCTGCCGTGGTAGATCGTTGATTGGTGAGGCAGAAACATCTTTCCTATTTTTGAGGCGAAAGATCTCATTCTCTCAAATTTGATACTTGTAAGAGACTCGACTCTGGTTGTTGATAGCTTGCGTTCGGCTTCTATACAGTGGCGATCCAGGATCCAATTTGAAGGGGGGCGAACACATAAGACGAAATGATGGAAATATTTTAAAAGCATTAAAAATTTTAAAATGCTGCTGAGAGTGAACTGACAAATAATCCTAATTTGCATCTGAAAACGTTGCGAAAATGATAGTTTAGCAGCAAGAATCCCGCATGAAAAACCTGAAATCGGTGAGTGGCAGAAACATCTTTCTATTGGCTATTTCTGACGGCGAGTGAAGGTGATCTTCACGTTCTGAGCAGCAAGAACTCCATGAAAATTGAAAAACCTAACCAAACAGAAATAGCTAAATAATTAATTTGGGACACAAAAATATGAGTAGACTCGACTCTGGTTTGTTGATAGGCTTGCGTTCGTCGCCCCCCTGGCCACTACTTCTCTATCCATATTGATTCTCTAAAAAGATCTGCTCTCTTGTTCTGAACTCTATAGATCTTTTTTGAAACTTTCCTTGTTGGTCATTTGTTAAGATCCCTCGTGAAGAGAATTTTTAGGCTCATTTACTTGCAGCATGGGCAGCAGCCCATTCTTTTGTAGGAGTAAGTCCCCCCTCCCTCCTTTTTTTCTTAGTCGTGGAACTAAAAACCTCCTTGAATTTCCTATGAGTGTCGTTTTTTTTTTGGTTCTGTGATTTTTCGTTTGTTTCCTCTTGTTTTCTTAATATATATATAATATCAAGTCGTTTCACAAAAAAAAAAGGCTTAATTATACCAGGGTCCTGTGATATTGAGTTGTGACAAAGGGGGCGTTTGTTTGCCCAATTTTTTGGGTTAAAATTTCACCACACCAAACACATTTCACAAACCCAATAAACTTCACACTTTTACACATACATTTCACACTTTTCACAAACCCCAATAAACTTCAACATTCAAAAGATTCCCAAAATTTTGGGAATATTTCTCAAAATTTCGGTAAACAAACGCCTCAAAAATAGTCTCTAGGGTATCACTTTCTACAAATTAGTCTATGTGCTAACCCTTTTTGTTAAAAATAGATCCCTCCGTCTATAAGACGTCGAGATACTAACGGTAGGTGCTGATGTCTCAATTTTTTACATGTCAATAGCCAATAAGAAAAGGAAAATCAAAAATAAAAAATCAAAACACACGGGTGGGATTAGATCAGATCGAACTCAGATCCAATTTTTTTTGGTTAATTTAGATGAGAACCCTTATGAGAGTCTCATAGATATTCCGGCTTACCATCAAGGAAAATCAAAAGACTTTTTGACCCTTTTCTTTTTTCATCAAAACACTTCCTCTTATTCAAACACCAACCATATAAAAACTATGGCAGGTCAGTTCGATCATACAACCAAAGAGAATCCGGAAAATGCTCACAACCACAGGGATTGCCACCTGAGGAAATCTCAGAGGCAGCCCAACGAGCTAACTGGTGCACCACAAAATTAGCACCTCGCCTAACATGCCTTACCTCCCAACTTTGAAAGAGCTGAAGAACAGAATGAATATCCGAAATTTTATGATGAATACTCCAATCCAGCTGGGGAGGGAATTGATGAATGGCTTTAATCACTAACCTTTCTGTATGCCAGTTTTACTCCTAAATGTGCTGTCTCGGCCTCACCAAGCAATGAAGTAACAGCACCTAACTGATTCACCTTGAAACCGCATAATTCCCATATTGGTCTCTTATAATCGCACCTGTCACAGCAAAATCAGCCCGGACAGCAACATCTACATTTACTTTAATAGCATCCTTCGAAGGGGGTAGCCAAACCTCCCGCTGAGAAGACCCCTACTTATGAAGCCACGCGGATCTATGTTCCAGACTTAGCAGCCAAACTCTTCGTGCAAGCTCCGCCATATCACAGCCTTTCCCCTCATGGACTCTACAATTTTTGCCTATCCACACCATATCAATAGCATTCACGGCAAAAAGTTGGAAGTGACGCTGATCACTGATCTTCCAACGAGATACCAATCAATCGATACGGATGCAAAATCTTCTGAATCCAGTCACAAACAGTACCTTCGTTAAAGGCAAGGATGTTGAGCAGCCAAGGAGATTCGCTCCATATAGCTTGACTAAACGGGCAGCTCAAGATCAAATGATGGATGGTCTTTGTACAAGTGCCACACAAAGGACAAGAAAGCTCCCCTGCCTCCCCCTCATTGCTTCCAATACGTTCAGCTACTTTCCCTTTAGTAGGGAATACGTCCCAAATCACCTTCCAGAGCAACAGTTTCATTCTTTCATGAATTTTTAGTTTCCATAGAGCACGCCAATCTCCCTTCTCAATAAGACTCACTGGGCTGCCACGTTTCTGCACCAGATTGCGATGTGCTGTCTTCATAGAAAAGTCCCCCAAGGGGTCTTGGGGCCAAAAAAATTTATCTTGTGAGCTAGTTACTGGTAATCAGATCTGCAAAATAGCATGAGCAAACTCTTGAGTAAAGAAGCTGCATATCTTCACTGCATCCCATCGCATCCCACCTTCTAGTAACAGTTCACTGACCTTAAGAGCATTGGATTCCAGCAGAAGCCCGTCTCTTAATAGAGGACGAAAACCATCCATAGTAGGCACCCAAGGATCTCGGGCTGTTGAGATGCTTTTCCTATTGCCCACTTTATAGCACATACCATCTTTCAATCCTTCTCGATTTTGTAAAATACTCCTCCATAGCCATGAAGATTTGCCTGCAGCCTTTATTTGCCAAAAATCCTGCTGCCCCAAATATTTTCCACTAAGAACCCGAACCCACAAACTTTCGTCCTTTGTCATCACCTTCCAAGCCAGTTTAGAAACTAAGGCTTGATTTACTTCTTTTGTAACTCTGATGCCCAGACCACCATCTCTTTTCGATAAACATATAGAATGCCATGACTTTAGAGAGATATTCCTAGGCTTGCCAGCCTTGAACCCCCACCAAAAGTTCTTTAATTCACGGTCAATATCCCGACACCCATTCTGTGGCATAGAATAGAAGCTCAACAAATAGGAAGGGATCGAACCTGCTACTGCCTTAATCATACAAGTACGCCTAGCTTGAGAGAGAGTCTTCGCCTTCCACCCTGAAATTTTCTACAAGAACTTCGCTTTAATCTCATTCGCCACGCCCACCTTGGCTCTTGAAATTAGCAAAGGGAGGCAAGATGTTTTGCCTTAGAGGGGAGTTTCTTCAAACGCAGCTGATCTAAAATGGCAACCACAGGTTGTCCACGGAAATTTTTGCTGAAATGAACCGATGATTTTTCTCTATTCACTTTTTGCTTAGACCATGCCATATATTTACCAAGACATTCGTCCAAAATTGTAGCTTCCTGAAGTGTGGCCTTGCCAAATAAGAGAAGGTCATATGCAAAGAGGAGATGAGATATACTAGGTGCATCCCGACCCACCTTAATACTCTTGAGACGTCCAAGACTCTCCTCTCGGGAAAATAAACGAGATAGTACCTCCGAGCATAAAATAAACAAGGCCGGCGATAGAGGATCCCCTTGTCGTATTCCTCGAGTAGGACAAAAATTTCCAAAAGGACTCCCATTGAGCAGTATTGAAAAATAGGACGTAGAAATGCACTGCGCAATCCAATTTATCCATTTTCTACTAAACCCAAACAGCTCAAACACTTTCAAAACAAAGCACCATTCCACTCTATCATACGCTTTTTCCATATCAGCTTTGATAGACATCCACCCACCTTGCCCTTGTTTATGATTCATACTGTGAAATATCTTTGCTGCCACAATATAATTATCTTGTATGGCCCGCCCCGGGACAAAGGCGAGCTGAAAAGGAGAAGCTTTGGAAGCACTAACTTCAATCCATCAGCCATAATTTTAGAGATCAACTTATAGATAACTTTACACAAGCTAATAGGCCGAAATTGACTTACTTTAGAAGGGCTGTCAATTTTCGGGATAAGTGTAATGTGTGTAGAATTAAGCTCGAGCAGCAACTCTCCCCTCTCGGAAAAATCCTGCACTGTGCGAACAACATCCCTACCAACAACATCCCAAAAAAAAAGAAAAAACATAGCTGTCATACCATCAGGGCCCGAAGCTTTCTCAGGATGCATCTTCTTCAAAGTAGCCAAAATCTCATTCTCATCCGGAATACATGTCAGCATGGCATTGTCCTCCCTAGTAATCATAGGCTCAATTAAATTCTCAAGATCAATAGGAATATTTGGAGAGCTAGTCGTGAACAGAGATTGATAGAATTCCACTAACTCCCGCCCAACTGATTGTCTACCTGAGATCCAGCCCTTACTATCAGTCTTCAATTGCAAAATCTGATTTCTACAGCGACTAATAACCGTAGAAGCACGATAGAATTTAGTATTTAAATCCGATGACGTTAACCATGATACCCGGGATATTTGCCTCCACATTGCTTCCTCACGGCGTAGCTGTTCATCTAACTCAATCTTTAGAGACAATTCTGTTTGTAAGCTTTCCAAAGTAGGAGGTCCCTGCTGGCAGCACACAATCTGATCCGTAATATTCCGCACAGCAATTTGAATCTTTCCAAAATGTGCCTTATTCCATTTTCTTAAAGCATACCTGGTGGCCCGAATCTTATAGAAAAGACCTTGGGCTGGATTACTATGTTCACACCGATTCCAAGCAGCAGCAACAACCCCAATACACGAAGCTTCTTGAGTCCAAAAGCCTTCGAATTTAAAAGCTTTGGGAGCTGAAGGTTCAGAGCCAAATAAGTGCAAAATTAAAGGAAGATGATCTGAAGAAGTAACCTTATAATGATGGACAGCAGCACTAGGGAATGCCAATCTCCAGGATACATTTGCTATACCTCTATCAAGACACTCCCTTATATTAGCCATGCCAGGTCTTTTATTGCACCATGTAAACTTCAACCCCAAAAATCCCAAATCAACAAATCCCATAGTCTGCATAAATTGATGAAGCCCACGAGATGATGAGGAAAGCCGAACTCTACCTCCTTGCTTCTCTGCAGGGCGCAAAATATCATTAAAGTCACCCAAACACATCCACGGCATATTATCATTCAGGAATTGCCGCAGCTCCTGCCAAAAGTTTTCCTTCACCCTCCAAACCGAAGGCCCATAGACCAAGGAGCACATAAAATCTGGAATATCTCCTCCCAGAGACATCTCCAGATGAAGAATATTTTTAGACTTCCATAAAACCCGAAAACGAAGCTCAGGACGCCAGCAAAAAACGAGACCTCCTTTTCTACCAATCGGAGGCACAGTAATAAAATAAGAAAACCCAATCTTTTTCATAATGCGAGAAACAAACATACAATCAATCTTAGTTTCCATCAAAAAAATCCCAGCCGAATCCATTGTCTTCACAATTTCCCGGAGGGCTCTAGCTGCCGATGGGTCTCTCCAACCCCCGACAGTTCCATGATAGGAGCCTCATGGAGAAGGTGGGAGCATGGCTTGGCCCGCCTCCTCAGCCTTATAAAGCATTGTGTTTCCCACAGTAGTAGATCGCTTCTGAATCCGTCTGCCTTTAATCACCGTGCTAGATAAATAAGTTGTTGCAAAAGTCGACTCTCCTAGCTGAAATAGTGTAGCAAGAGGCACCTCCGAGCTCGCCACCCACGGTAGTTGCCCTTCCCTTCCTCGTTTCGATAGTTGAGAATTCGAAGGAGTCCCAGTATCAAGAGTTCGCTTCACACCGCCAGAGCACCCCACCACATGAGAATTTATGTTTGCATTCTGCTGCGGCATAGGGCTGGACTTGCCATTGGTAGGCTTCGGCCCATACTTCTTCCTAACTTTAAGAGGGTGGGCTGGACTTGAGCCCCCAGTGGCCCAAGCCTCCTGATGCAGAACAGATTCTAGGCCCAGCTGCAGTGATGTTAATGACGCCCTTTTACAACTCATATTTAGTCATCCTTTTAATTTAGACCAATATAAATCCATAATCCCTTAATTAGGTCTGATAGTTGTGTTTAATCACTTCACTGAATACTAAATTATTAATATTCCAAGAAAAAGGAATATTAAAGGCTTATATATCGGAAGTTGCATTGCATATTATTGGACAGTAAAAGCAAGTCAAACTCCTTTTCTAGTAGGACTCTTGATATGTTGTACATCAAAAGAGTATTGTGAAATAAAATTAAACCATTTTTATCATCTCACTTCCAACAATTTGTTTCTTATTATTAAGAAAATCTTTAACTGCTTTATTATTTTTTGAACTGAGAAAACCAGGCCTGTACAAGAACGAAGTATCCCTCAAGAAAGAGGTAGCCTTATAGTTTAAATCTCGAGGTTATAAGGAGAATGGTCCCTCTCGTTTTCCCAAACACATTTTGCTCGACATCAACACACACATACGACAAGAAGTTGGAAGAAATTAAGACCACATGAAGCAACTTGAATATCAATTTAATGATACAGAAACAAGAGTTACTACATGGCCAGCAAGAATTGGACTTCGGTGATGATCTACTTGAACATTTGTGGAAGAAACAAACCTGCCTGCTCCTGAATATAAAGGAAAGAAGCAGAAAGAATGAATGCCGCCTTTATGAATAGTAGATTTGAAATGGAGCTGTGGACCTATCGACTCTATGCTCTTTTTAGTGATACGATATCAGCACCAACAGCACCGAGGCTAGCATTCGCATAATATGAGCTCCAGTTTCCATGAACTAGGAAATGTGATTCCATATGAACACGGATTTTCGGATCTTGATTCAATTGATTAAGCAGATGTCCGGATTAAACTTATATGTTTATTATGGTTCAGACATTATATCACATTGATTGAACATAGCGCCGAAACGAATATAACATTTACCATATTTATTGCCATCATAAGGTTGGGTGCCCGAGACATCTCCACCATTCTTGAAAGTGTGCTCCTCGCAAATCCAAAAGATTTGAATCATATGCTAAAGAGAATATGAACGAATGTTTGGTTTGTTGAGACAGAGAGAAAGAGGGAGAAGCAGACTCTCTTTAGCTTCATCAACACTCTCTCTTTAACTTCATATGTTCAACTGTGATGATTTCTCTTTAGATACCCAGATGTTTGCCTTTTTGTCTGGTTTGTTGCTTGATTTATGAGGTCCTTGTGGCGTCTTTAGATACCCAGATCTTCCAAACCAAAACCTTATGTTCTTTGTGTAGATTAAGTTGGTTTATTACAAATGGCTTTAGGAGGATACAACGACCTCTCCGATCGCGCACACCAGAAGAAGAAGAAGAGGAAGTCATTATTGGCATCTCTTTCGTCCTTCTGGTGGCAATTGTGATTGTTGTGACCATCGGAGCAACCTGCAACAAGCAAACTGATTTTGACTCTAGTGGCAAAGGCGGTGACAAGACTTTGACATCCATGAAGGCAATTAAAGCCATTTGCCAGCTTATTGATTACAGTCTACAGAGAAACTTGCGAGAAAAGCCTATCAGGTATCAGCCGCGGGTGGAAACACCAGAGATCCCAAAGAGCTTGTTAAGGTTGGGTTCAACGTCACCATCGACGAAATTAAGGTGGCGATTGAGAACTCCTTATTTTGAAAACGCTCGCCAAGGACCCTAGAGCAAACCAGGCCTTAGAGAATTGCATAGAGCAAGCTCCTTCATTACAACGTCAATGATCTCAAAGACTCTTTCAACAAGATTGGTACCTTAGGTATAAGCGAGCTCGAGATGATGTCAAAGACCTCAAAGCTGTGGCTCAGCACCGCGATCACCCACGAGCAAACCTACTTGGATGGGTTCGAGAACACGACCGGTGTACAGGGGAAAAAATGAAGTCTGTTTTAAAGACTTTGCAGGACCTAGATAACTCGGTCACACGTGGGAGCCACCAAGGTGAGGATAGAGGGTGAGCTCAATGAAGTCGGGCTAAAGCAGTGGAAAAAAATGCATACGGAAAGGCCCGAGTGAGGGTTGTCTATTGATGATTATGGAACTGCACATGGACACGGCCACACAGTTTATTTTATGGATTGGTCAAGCTGGAAACAAACTTGGGAAATTGCGTTGAAGAAAGAGAAACCAAACGTTAGAATCCGCAAATATTGTTAGAATGCAAAGCTGCCAGCCCTTGGACCCGGGTCCATCTTTTTGGAAGGATTTATGGCGTCTTAAAATTCATGAGCACCTAAAGTTACTTTTTTGGAAGGTTGCATCAAATATTGTACCTACCAAAGGGCAAATAGCAGAGCAGTTTGGGTTTGTTGCAAGAGATCAGGAGAGCTGTAGCTTGTGTCAATCTGCCCGAGTCTATTCATCATTTGATATTGCAATGTGATTTTTCCCGAGTAATTTGGCGTGCGAGTCCTTGGCCGTTGAATATTCTTGCTTTGGGGGATATTACTCTAGTGGATTGGGTTAAGATACTTTGTCACCCACTGTCGCTGGGGGTCCCTGTAGAGGAGATGCATTTTTTCCAGTTTTTGCTACAAATGCTATGGACCTTCTATGGCTTAACCGCAACTTAGTGGCTCATGGGAAACCTTTTAAGGACCCATTAGAATTGGCTGAGCAAGTGAGAAGAGTTAGTGGTCAGCATTGGGAGGCATGGAAATGGAGAAATCTCGACTTCCCAACTCAGGTTTGGTCCCCACCTCCTCGGCATTCTATTAAAGTTAATGTGGATGCTGTAGTATGGGAGTCTTTTGTAGTGGCAGCAACAGTTTTTAGGGATGGTCAGGGAGTCATTATAGGAGCCTCAACTGTCTGTTTGGATTTGATGTTGCCTGTAGAAGCTGAAGCTCAAACGGCCAACTTGGGGGTTTTGAAAACTCACCGTAGGGGACTTTCTGATGTTATTATTGAAGGGGACTCCTCTATTGTTGCTTCAGCAATCAATTCTTTCCCCACTAGGGTTGACTGGAGGATCCATGATACTGTCAGGGGTATCCGATTGCTACTTCAAGGATTATCGCGTTGGAAGTTTCAATGTATCCGTAGAAGTGCGAATGGTGTTGCACACCACCTTCCTCGCTTGGCTGCCGCAAGAATTTCTGTGGCAATTACCTCTTTTTTAACCTCACTACAGAATAACACCTATAGCGCGGCCCGGCACCAAGTGCCGCTATAGGTTCAAAACGCTGCTTAGGATATAGGCAAGCGGTTTTTTAAGATCGCGCTTATATCGCCGTTGGCAGACAGCCTGTACGCAGAGGTTATAGAGGCCGTTGGGTTGTATACGTCGTCTATAGCGAACGGTCACACAGCGGCAGTCTCACCGCCGCTAATAGAGCCACGCGTGCAATTTTTTGCCGCGGACGATCTGTAGCGGCATCCAGTTGACCGCCGCTATATGTTTTTAGCGGCGGTTTGATATAGGGTTATAGCGGCGGTTAAGTGACCGCCGCTATAACCCTATCCGTTGGTTTCACCTATAAGGCGGTCCACGTGACCGCCGCTATAGGTTGTTTTTTTTTTCAATAATTTTTTTTTTATTTTTATTTTCCTACCATTCAAATTTTGTTATAGATTTTAATTGATTAATGCAAACAAAGAAAAATGCAATAAAACAAAATATATTTAATCATTAACTAAATAACCACTTCTTACAAGTTTTACAACAAACACAAAGAAGTTCTAAAAGTTTCTCAATAGTTTAAAAACTAATAAGTCATGACATTTAAGTACAAATTACTATTAATTTAATCCTCTCCACCTTCAGCACCATCTGCTCTTGCACTTTCTGCGTCATCGGCATTGTCTGTTATTACAATATTGTAAAATTAACAGACAGTAATGACATGAACAAAGATAAAAGAGCTTAGTACATACTTAAAAATTAAATTAATGGCAGTATTCATTTATGTTTGTATCTTACCAAC
>CM025849.1:17446668-17450000 GCA_003952965.2 Morella rubra | reverse complement strand
GTGCCGCGGTTTTTGCGTCATTTGTTGGATGCTTACCACCATGAGCATCATGTGCTAGGCATCGAGCGGTGTTGGTTTTGGTGGTGTTGGGTTTCCTGGTAACTCGTGTGTCTTGGTGCTATGTTGGCTATGAGTGGCAGTCAGCGTGATAGATAGATGTGAGTGGTGTTAAAGTGGTTTGTAATTGTGGTTGCTTGGTAGGGCCTACGGTCTTCAGCGCATTCGAAACTTATCATTTCGGGCGTTTGCATGCTCCACTTCTTTTTAAGTTACTTGATCCCCAAGACGTGCATAAAGACGACTATGAGGCAGGTTGTGCCATGCAGGGTTTTCTTAGGTGCTGCAGTTTACACCTATATTTGCGAGTTGCGTGATATGATCGCACTGCCTACTTTGTTTGGTTTGTTTGTTGTTTTTGTTGTTGTTATTGAGGTGGCCCAGATGTTTTTGGTCCTTTCCAGTGCTCTTTGTTTGGTGCTGGAAGGACCATAAAGTCGTCCCTTGTATGTTGTGTTGTTTTGGTTGTATAGGTTGTCGCTGTTTTGTTGGGTTGTTGCGTGTGTGGTTACGGGCCCTAAATGCCTGTCGTGTGTAGGTTTGCACGAGATGGCTACGTAAACATGTTGGGTTGGTATACTCGTGCTCTTTCGGACATTTTGGCTGATAGCGGGAACTATGTTACATGGGTTGTGGTGGGTTTTTGGAACTTTCGTTTGCACGAAAATCCTGGCGTTATAGTTGTACGCATCTGAATTGTCGTGCCAAAGTTGTGCCTTGTGAACTTTTTTCACGTAGCTTATTTCGTGGTGCGGCCAACGGTTATTCAGCCTGGTGCCGCAGTCCTTAGATAAGGAATGGCTTACTCTTAGCGTTGTTGGGTATGAGTTTTCTTGGGGATTTGCGCAGTTTAGTTCATGTGGAGGGTGCGTGTCTCATAGATAAGTCATGCATAGTGTGAAGATTGGTTGAACTAATATTTCAGACTTTTTGTGAAACTTTTTTGCGAGATTGGGGTTCTCTATTTTAAAGGTCAGTTGTAGGGTTTGTTTGATGTTATCTGCTACTCGGATAACCGTTGTAATTCTAGAGCTAATACGTGTAACAAACCCCGACTTCTGGAAGGTATGCATTTATTAGGTAAAAGGTTGACGCGGGCTCTGCCCGTTGCTTTGATGATTCATGATAACTCGACGTATCGCAAGGCCATCGTGCCGGCTACGCATCATTCAAATTTCTGCCATATCAACTTTCGATTGTAGGATATAGGCCTACAATGGTGGTGACGGTTGACGGAGAATTAGGGTTCGATTTCGGAGAGGGAGCCTGAGAAACGACTACCACATCCAAGGAAGGCAGAAGGCGCGCAAATTACCCAATCCAGACACGGGGAGGTAGTGACAATAAAAAACAATACCGGGCTCTTACGAGACTGGTAATTGGAATGAGTACAAACTAAATCCCTTAACGAGGATCCACTGGAGGGCAAGTCTGGTGGCTGGCGTAAAGGCACGCCGCTGTGGTTAAAGGGATGTTGTGCCAGTCTCAAGTGGAGCTCTGTATTATTTTGAGGTTTTGTTGCTAGTTAAAGTAAGTCGTCGTAGGTTGGTTGGAGTCTGTTAGGTTGGCGTAGGCTGCGGTCCGACCCCTGGTGTTGTCTGAACTCGATGCTGCTCGTTGTTCCCTGTCGTTATTAACCGGTTTTGGCGATGCGCCTCGGTTAGTTTCTTTATGTTTTTGAGGAGCTGTGTAACTTGGGCACTGGGGTGTGCTCTCGCGTGGCGCCTGGGCGCGGTGGTGGCTGTTTTCTCTTGAAGTTAAATCTAGAGTCTTGAAAGCGAAGCCTACGCATCTGTAGGTTTTATTCGGGATTAGTGCATGGTGAATGATTGACATTCATATGATTCGGATGATTCAGGTTCCTATTTTTGTGTTGGCCTGGCGTGTAGTCGGGATAATGATTGAGAGTAGTGGGAATCGTTCGGGGGGGATAATTCGTATTTTCGGGAGTAGTCAGGGGGGGAGGGTGGAGGAGGGTATATCTTTGGGGATTTAGTGATTAGGAGCGAAACAGTTGTTAGAGGCGAAGAGCATGGTTTGTGCAATAGTGAGTTTGTGCTATTATATCAAGAACGAAGTGGGTGGGGGCTTGTTCGAGAGAGCGATTGTGATAGATTGCGGTCCTTAGGTTGTTGGTGTCAATTCATAAACGATGGCCTTGACCAAAGTTAGGTGGTCGGCTTGGTATGTGTTCTTAGAGGTACTTGTTCCGTCCGGTGGCATCCTTAGCAGAGACATCAAAGTCTTATGGTGTTCATGGGGGAGTAATGAGTTCGTCTTAAGCTGAAACTTTAAAGGGAATGTGACTGGAAAGGGGCATTCTTCTAACCAGGAGTTGGATTGCCTGCGGCTTTATTTGACTCAATCACTGGGGAAACTTTTAACCAGGTTCACAGGACAATAAGTTAAATGGAATTGACAAGTAGGGGTTCTGAGTAGTTACTTTCTGTGATTCTATGGGTGGTGGTTGGGTCGGAGGTGGGCCGTTTCTTAGTTTGGTGGATGCGAGTTGTCGCTGGGGGTATATTGTGTGTCGGCGTGATTCGGGATGTAACGAGGGACTTGGGGAGGTTCAGGCGTTGGCTTAACTACCGAGTGCGGTATGGTTGACTCTTTTATGTGTTCGGCGAGGAGGGGTTCATGGCGTTTGTAAGTAGGATTCTCATGGCGCTATTAGGGCCAAGGAGATGTTTGTGTAGGTCATAGTAAAATTTTTTCGTGTGAATGCTCTGTTTTAGGCAATGTTTTCTGGCTGGGCGGGCAAGGAGGTTGCTGCTGAGGTCATGCTGATGGTAATTTCACACGGGAGTTTTTTATGCCGCTTGGGGGCGGAATCAGGGTTGGGTTTTTTCCCTGTCTGAGAGTATAGCGTTTGAGAAATGTCTTTAGATTCGTGAGGGGGTATAAGATCATTGCCATTGTTGGTTCTTAAAGCGATGGGCAGAGGTACTAGGTAATGTTTTCGTGTTATGTTCTTCTTTATTTTTCTTATGCTTTTTCTGCTGTTGAGGTGAGTTGTCACTTGTTGTTTGGATTTTGGGGTGGTATGGTTTTTTTTTTGTCCTTTCTTTTGATTTATAGCAGCGCACCAATTTGCTTTCCTTGGATTTATCGGTCTTCCGGGGGGTTCATCCGGTTGATGGGCTGATGTCCGTGCGTGAATGTGTTCGTAATTCGGTATGTGTGTTGGTTGTTTTTATGCGTATTTTGTGGTTTAAGTCGACTTTGATGCCCTTGTGCTAACTGTTGTTTTGTGGATAAGTTTCCACTTGGAA
>CM025849.1:17239168-17441668 GCA_003952965.2 Morella rubra | reverse complement strand
GCAAAACCCAGAAATCATTGACTCCCAACACATATTTCACTTGTCCCGTGTTTCTAATTGTCCATTCGACCAGATTTATATGAATTATGAGAAATGTTTACCATAAGATTTAATTTTTTTCACATTTTATCAAGATTTTCTATAAACTCATAAATTAAAAAAAAAAACACACACATTAATACAACATAACTGTATTTTTGCAGCGACATTGTTAAACTTTAGAGCCGCAGAGGGACTGGCTTCGTTTCATTCAGGTTAGACCTCCAGTGTAGAGGTAGAGGTTTGATTTCTGGTTAAGGATTCTCAAAGTTAAAACTTGGTTTGTATATAACACAAACATTAAATTTAACAGGATTAAATTTGTAGCAATCTGTTGAATAACATAGAACATCAAGAAATAACCCATTAGCCAATTACCTCCAGTTACTCAACAAGAAAAAAAAATAATGTTACCTAACCTTAAACACCAACATCTCCAATAATAGTTAGCTTCCTGTCCGCCTTCCAATAAAATACAACTTAATCCAAAAAAAGGAAAAAGAAAACAATAGTAATTGATGAAGAGATTCAAAATACCACTGACCTGTGAAAGAGTAATATGTTATAGGCAAGTCACCTAGTGTCCTCAATCACAGTTAGAAAACCACTGTAGTTGAGACTATTGAGTTCAACTGTCAAAGAAAATTGAAAAATAGATTTTTAATAAAGATACCTGGTCCAAAAAAAAATTAAAAACAGCGGGCTTTTGGACATTAATAAAAGTAAGGAAACTACTTACAAGCTTTACTTCTACAATCACACAACTTTTGGACATCAATTAAAGGCCATGAAAGATGATTTATGAACAAAATTGAACAATTTATTTCTTACTCGCATTAAATGATTTAAGGTCATTTTAAGCTCTGTTACTAGCGTTTTAAGCCCTGTAAAACTATAATGGGCTTCTTGATTTTTGTGCAAATGCCTATAACATATAATATTTAATCCTTATTTAGTTTGGACCGATTTCATTATCCATATACGGTAAAAGACTAAAATTGCATATTATTGGTATGTTTTTTTGCAGATTGCTAATGCGTATATTCCCTAAAAAAATTCATTCGATATAAGTATATAGAACTAAATTATCCCATTCGAATATACTATACGTATATAATTAATAACTTAAGTAACTATAGATAAGTTAATCGATATTAACATACTTAACAGAAATAACAAAACATAAAAAAATTAAATACAAAATAAAACATAAAAATAAAAATTAACAAAGAAAACATAAAAAAAAAAAAAAAAAAATTAACACTAAATCACTTTCTAGTATCTGCAAATTATATTTGTTAAATTATACAACCCAATTAGCAACCAAATATATAGCAACTATAGTCTATAATCAATCAAATCAAATAAAAAACTATACATTTTTTAGCAACTATAAACAGACTTGACATTCTAATTCATATAATAATATAATACAACAACAATTCATATATTTCAGCAATAAATTCATACAAATTCATATATTTTCAGCAACAAAAACAATTAATTCATATATTTTCAGCAACCAATTCATACATAATTCATATATTTCAATTTATATATTTCAATTCATATTTTTCAACCAATTCATACAAACCAATTCATATATTTTCAGGAATAAATTCATAATTTCAATTCATATATTTCCAATTGAATTCATTATATTTTCAGCAATCAATTCATAAATTTTCAGCAACCAATTCATACAAAACAAAAAATATATTTTCAGCAATAAATTCATACATTCCAATTATATTTTCCAACAACTAATTCATAATTCTAATTACTATTTTTCAGCAATCAATTCATATTTCAGAACCAATTCATATAAATTCAACAGTACAATTCATAACAACATCAAACAAAACCAATTCACAACCAATATCATTCAAGCCCTGACCTCCAATCTCCATATAATTAATTTCATTCATATTTTATAAAATACGAAAATATACATTGAGTCTGAGTCACTGACCTGAATAGCAATGCAAAACCAACATAGTTGAATTATTTCTGATTTGCTGTCCAACTATAACCAAAGACAACAAACCCCCGATCTACCAATCGGCAATCACAGATTCACAAGCAAGCCAAAGCCAAAGCCAAAGCACTTGCAATTTGCAAACTCTGCAAGAAGATAACATATGACTTATGAGAGTGTGTAGAGATAAAGAGAGAGAGAGACGTGGGTGGCAGCTTAGGGTCTTTAGAGAGAGAGAGCAGCTCTGCCTCTGTATGGTGCAAGGCAACAGCGAGCGGTGGCAGCTTGGGGGACTGGCGGCGGCGACAGCGACGGTGAGTGGCAGCTTAGGGTTAGGTTTTGTTTTTGCGAAGGGGGAGAATGGAGGGGATTTTCGTGAAGTTCGAATTGAGGGGTGGGGGAGCTGAAATTCGCGAAGGAGGGGAGGGGAGCTGAAATGCGCAAAGGGGAGGGGAGCTGAAATTCGCGATTGGAGGGGGAGGGGATTGCAATTCGAATGGGGGGGGGGGGAGCTGAAATTCGCGAGAGGGGAGGGGGGGCTGAAATTCGTGAAGGGGGAAAGGGGGGAATTTATTGAAACGCGCGTTTGAGTATAAATTCTATAGCAGCGGTCAGTGACCGCAGCTATAGATTGGCCTTAGCTGCGGTTTTCACAACGCCGCTACATGTTGTCTATAGCGGCGGTCAAGTGACCGTGTCTAGTGACCGCATATAAATCGCTGCTATATTGGGTTTATAGCGGCGGTTTATGACTGCCGTTATAGGCGTTTTTTCGGTCGCATTTTAAGTAAACCGCCGGGATATAGGGTATATAGCGGCGGTTTTGGTGACCGCCGCTGTAGACCTATTTTTTTGTAGTGCCCCCTTGAGTATGAGGACTGTGGAGGTTAATAATTTCTTACTTAACATGACCTCGATTGAGTTCTCAGAATTGACCATATAAATCATGATCTTTCACCTGGGCTAAATGTAAACCTTTCTTCTAATGGTGGATGCAATTGGAAGCCTTTGAGATATCATTCAATGAATCTAAACTACTTAATTGCCATTCAATTTATTTGGTCAAGTAGTTAAAAGCAATTGTTTTTTCATGCTGAAAATCCTGAAGCTCTACCTGTTTAGTTGTCTTAATTCTGTCAACCACTTGAAGTGATTTTTATCACAAGAAACTTTAATGGGCTTAGTGAAAGAAAAAAGAAAAACACTTTCATGACCTTTAAGATCGTATTAATACACTGTTATTTATTAATTAATTAATTTTAATAGTGTGATCTTAATAAATGTATTGTCTCCTAGATCTTTTTTCTTTAGAGTTTTGGGTTGTCTTTTAACAAATTCTTGATTTAAAAAAATAATAATTTTTTTTTTTTATTTAAATTTTTTTCTTGTTTAGTTTTTTTTTTTTAATCTATGTTAAGTATGTAACAAATTACCATAGTTCTTTGTTGATTCAAGCCTCTGCTGGTTGCTATCACTAAGTATTGATTAGAATGGGTTATAGCTTCACTAAGTATTGATCAGAATGGTTTATAGCTTCAGCTCTTGATATAAAATATAACAGTATTGAATCAGATTAACCATATATTTATAGTGGAAAGTTGCAAAAGCCTATTCTAAAAACTAAAATTGTACTCCTCAATTTAATAGCATGTGGTGGTTGTATGACTTAATCAGGACCAAAACCCTAGCAAGTAAAATCAACAAAAGAGATTCTAGAAGCAAAATTGAAAACAAATAGAAAGACTATTTTCTTGAAGGAAAAAGGAGTTGCAATGATTACTACGCTCTTTGAAACTTGTAGCTGGCATTGCTCAAAACAAAGTAGAACTTGGAGTTTCTGGAACTCCATAGGTCACAACTCGATTTCCCCCGGCACTCTGATCCTCCAAATTCAAAAAAGGACAGTGAGCACAGAATCCAAAACAAACCTAAAAACAAAACTCCATAAATTAATCTCTCAAGATCTGAAAACCCTAATCGGGGCACGAAAGAAGACATTGGAGGAGGCTGGTGGTGCGGCAGAGCACTCAGTGAAGGAGAAAGGATTGTCGGAAAGATTGGCTAGAGAGAGTGTGAGTAAGAGGGAGATACTCGGGGAAAACAGTTTTGAGCTATTGCCCTAATTTTTTGGACCTTCCATCGTCTATCCAGATCAGCGAGCATTTAGGGACTGTGTGACGAAACAGTTTCTCAAACAATATTTTTTTTATTTAATTTTTAATTTTGGACGATCCATCGTGAAATTAGCCGATCCAACAATATAGTGACGAAATGTTGTCACAAAACAATTCTATTTATAGTAGCAATCCTTTTCGTCAGCAAAAATTATTTTAATATTTTTCATTTTTTTCAATGACGAAACTTTCGTCGCAATAAGTAAGCTTGGGATGAACCCAAGCCAAGGCCAGCAATATGACATGACACGACTGCGCACGGGCTAAAGTTTCTAGGATTAAAGGCAATTTAAGAGGTGAGTAAATTAGTTTTCAAAATTTTTTAATTTTAATTCTAAAATCGTGTTTGCAAAGTAAAATTAATCTAGCACAAAATAATATATATATTCTCTATATGCATGAATCTTTGGTGAACATTACTAGAATTTACAAAAATAAATCATTTCTGAAGAATGAGAATGTAATTTTAGAATATCTTCACTTTGCGCGTTGGATCAGGAAGATTTTTTTATTTTTTATTTTTTTAAAAAAAACAAAACTATTTTTTAGAGACCCAGTAACCAACACAAACGCGGTAGTTTTACTGTTTTGTGATGATCACGAGGTCCCAAAATCCAACGGAGCACAATTGTTTTTACATGCAAAAAAAAAAAAAAAAAAAAAAAAAATCCTCTAATCGTACGGCCACTACAATTCTAAAATGTTCACCATTTATTGTTGAACTCCTGAACGTAGACAGAAAAATCCCCAACCCGATCCCTCTGCACCATAAGAATTATTACTTTGTCCTCTGTTTTCTTATCGTACTCCTCCTAGAAAATCCCTTACGCAAACTTCAGCTCTTTGAGGTAACTTTGAAACTCGATCTTTCTCAGTGCTGATATTTACGTTTAGTTTCTTAGGTTACTTCTGTATTCTTATTTTTCCTGGATCTTAGTTTGATTGCATTTAAGTCTCATTTAATCCCTTTTCCTCTCGTTTCCAATTGTTAAGTTTTGAATTTTATTACTTTTCCTTTTATTTTTTGTTAACTATCTCACATTCTTCATCCCTTCGTTTTCAAATTCCAATTTCGTCGTTAACCTTAACCTAGAGCAATTGTTCGAAGAATTTTGGGTTGACTTTTAGGGTTTCAGTTCCACTGAGAAGTGATATTTTTTACTGATTGGGTTGTTGTTCGGCTTTAGAGTTTTCCTGCATATCCTCCTTTTTTCGTCTGATCAATATTTGTTGGGTAAAGAGATAATTCTTGGGTTAAGTTGGGGGAAAATTTGCTTTTGGGGATTGAATATTCAACCCTTGAAGCGAAGTCCAGGGAGTCAGATATTTCTTTTTATGGCATTTGAGTGCCAAAAGCATACTGAGGTTTCGAAGACGTTAGTAGATCGTGTAGAAAATCGTTGTGCAGAACACATCGGATCTAATGGGGGCAATTCCAAACCCAAAACGGGAAAGGTTGCAACTTCAGAAACTGTATCAGAATGTTATTCCAAGAAAGGTGCTGTAACCTTTGCAGATTCGAAACAGGTTTTCGATTATGATGTTTTGTCCAATTTTCGTCGGTCAATTACCGACCTTCCTCCGGCATTGTTATCTGAAATCCTTAACTGCCTTGATCCGAAAGAGCTCGGTATAGTTTCGTGTGTCTCAACAAGTCTCCGAAGGCTTGCATCTGATCATAACGTATGGAAGGAATTCTATTGTGAGAGGTGGGGACTTCCAACTGTTCCAACACCTCATGGTCCAGGGTATTCAGATGAGAAGCCTTGGAAGGAACTGTTTGTAAAGAGGGAGTTCCGGAGTAAGACTTTTATGGGACGCTATAGCATGGATCTTTTGTATGGTCACACTGAAACAGTGCGCACTGTTTTCCTTCTAGCTTCTGCGAAGCTCATTTTCACTTCAGGGTATGACACAGTGGTTCGGATGTGGGACATGGAAGAAGGAATGTCCATTTCATCCTCACGACCACTTGGTTGCACTATCCGAGCAGTTGCAGCGGATACAAAACTTTTGGTTGCTGGTGGTACTGATGGATTTATCCAGGGTTGGAGGGCAGTGGAGGGGCTTCAACACTTGTTTGATCTTAGGGGTTCTCAAAGCCAGAATACAGAGTTTCGATTGTGGGAACATGAGGGACCCATTACTTCTCTTGCTTTGGATCTTACTAGGATTTATAGTGGATCATGGGACATGACTGTTCGTATATGGGATCGGCTTTCATTAAAGTGTTCAAAGGTTCTGAGGCATAGTGATTGGGTATGGGGACTTGTTCCCCATGATAGGACAGTTGCTTGCACATCCGGTTCAGACGTATATGTTTGGGATTCCAATTGTGGGACTTTAATAAACATTATTTGTAATGCTCACGTTGGTAATACTTACTCTCTTGCACGAACCCAAAATGGCAATTTTCTGTTCACTGGAGGAGAAGACGGTGCGATACACATGTTTGAGATTGGAAATCATTGTCGAAAGGCCAAAGCTTTGCTGGTAGCTACTTGGATTCCACACTCAGGTCCTGTGAACTCCCTTGCATTTGAGTTTCCATGGCTTGTTTCAGCTTCCAGTGATGGCAAATTGTCACTAATTGATATGAGAAAGCTATTAAGGATTAAAAGAAGTGCTTCAGGGAAGAGTGTTTCAAGGGCTAAGCGAGTGGACCAGAATAGTGTGGAGCCCCCACAAAGGATGTTACATGGCCATGGGAGCAATCTGTTTGCAGTTGACATTGGTGCTGATCGTATAGTGTGTGGAGGGGAGGAAGGTGCTGTTAGGATTTGGAATTTCTCTCAAGCTTTGGAAACTGAGCAGAGGACTAGTGCTCTAAGAGGAATTCGGTTAGAGAATAGGAGGCAGCGGAAGCTCCAAATAGCGATGAATAGCAAAGGTGGCCAGACTGATCACTGTTCAGTTGCAGCCAACAAGAACCCAATTAATGGTGACAGGGGTGTTGTTTGGCACAATAAGTGTGGGATGAGCAGAAAGGTGAAGGCATAGCAGCAGCTTATGATTACTGTTTGCTTCTCTTACTGTCATCCTTGACCTCATTTGTGTATTTTATGTCAGTATGGTCTATGTAGGTCTAATTGAAATCATTACATAAGTGGATCAAAAACATTCTTTTCATTTCATCGTAGCTCGTAGATGGCACCGGTTGCTTTTAATGCAGCTTCTCGTTCTTTTTGCTTTGTTTTATATTCTCTTGTGCAAAGAAGGTTTTCTTGAAACTACAATAAGTAGCAGAGAATGGAGGTGCGTGTTGGTGCTGGCAGAATTGTATTTGACAATGAGTGCATGCATATGTCTCTTGTGTTATGAGTTAAATTTGTGACCAATGAGACCATGCACGTGTCTCTTGTGTTTCAAGTATCTGGGTGTTGTCATCTGAGGATAACTGCTGCACCAAGTTTGCGTTTTACCAGACCATGTTGTCTGGTTTCCAGTGCTCCCCTTGCTGAGAAGCATTTCCAGACTTCAGGGGAATATGAAATGCTCTGGCATAGCTTGGAGCATCAATTCAAACTATATGGAGAGAGTTACCTATCCAGTAAAGGAGAATTTCTTTTAGGGTGTTTTGGACTATCGACCATTGCATGCTATTTGTTGCTTCAATAGTTTGGACGCTTCAGTATACACTCGATGAGAAGATATATGCAATTTGAAAGTCCATCAAGTTAAGACAAGAGCGTGCTTTCTTTTGAATTTAAAGAATTTAATTAGATAAAACATGGATGTTATACCCTGTAGTAGGTGTGTTGTTGACTCTAGGTGACGGAGTTTGGATGTAAGCAATTAGTTTTATTTCTAAAGTTAGGAAAAGGGGCAAACCAGACAGTGTCTTCTAACTTCTAGAAGTCCAAATAATTATTTTTTTAGCAAGTGAAAATCTAGGCAGTGCTTTTTTTTAGCCAAGTGAAGCAATGTTATTATAAAAAAAAAGGCTTAAATGCTAATCAGGTCCCTGTGGTTTAACATTTTCCCAAAAAGGTCCTATACTTCAATTTGGATGATTTTGGTTCCTGAGCTTTATGCGTCTTCCCAAAAAAAATCCCTCCGTCAATGTGGCTCCACCACTTTAACGTTTTTTGTTGATGAGTGTAACAGAGGTCCACATATACCCAATCACGAACTGACACGTGGACACACACTATCTCTTTCCTAACAAGTGCCATGTCAGCTGCCACGTATGGGTTCCACGTAGACATAAGTGAAACACTACGTTTTGGCCTCTCGAAGTCATCTCCTTTGGCTGAACAAAAAGAACAAACGCTGCATTTTCGTTGTTGCTGCATCAGAGTGAAACCAATCAAACACAATTGTTTAATCACACGAACACCACCTTAAACGAGTAAGTTCAAATAAGAACAAAAAAGTTTGCCTTGTTCCATAAATCAGTGTGGTTTTTGCAAATCCGGCAACAATAACAACTTTCTTCTTCCCTTCTTTGTACTCGATACAAAGATCCTCCTTCAATCCTCAAGTCACGTGAAAAGCTAAAGGGCAGTTGGGTTCAAAGCACTGAATGGCACATCCATTTCTACCCTTATAAACATAACACTTGGATTACTTGGATTCCCACCTCTTCTTGGGAACCTTCGAGCTATCAATCCCCTCCCGACCTTCCGTATCCGCGAAGAATACCTCCAGAACCAGCAGTGCACATACGATATAGGCCCAACTGCTAGCTACTGTGGGCTTCAGGTCACCTCCCTTGGTCGGACATAGGCAACAAGAAGAGGGCTTTTCATAATTCTCGGTTTGGGAAGAAATTAGGCATTGGGTAAAGAAAAAAAGAGGGGGATCCCGTGACTCCTTTCGTTTCTTGGCAAGAAGGCAAGAGCAGGACACATCAGTGTCTCTGTCTTATTGCTGCTCTTCTTGTTGCATGAGTATGAACCTTTTGAGAGGAGGTAAGCCGTGGAATTTGGAATCCACTCGGGCTTTTGGGTTCTGTGATTTGGTAGGTGGGAAGAGAAGATGCGAGATGGGAAAGGTTTAGCCTGAGGTTGCAGAGAGGTCGGGGTTTCTTTTTGTTAACTGAAGGAGATGACTTCAAGAGGCCAAAACACAGCGTATCACTTATGTCTACGTGGAAACCATGTGTGGCAGCTGACATGGCACTTGTTAGGAGAAAGATAGTATGTGTCTAGGTGTTAGTTCGTGATTGGGTGTATGTGGATTTCTACTAGACACGTCGACAGAAAACGTTGAAGTGGTGGGGCCACACTGACAGAGGGATTGTTTTCGGGAAGACGTATAAAGCACAGGGACCAAAATCATCCAAATTGAAGTATAGGGACTTTTATAGGAAAACGTTAAACCATAGGGACCTGATTAGCATTTAAGCAAAAAAAAAAATCAGACAGTGATTTTGAATTTTTTCTTTAAAAAAAAAAGACTAAAAACAAAGGGACTAGTATGATAAAACTTGAAACTCATGGACCTTTTTTTTATTCGGCCTCAAAATTAAAGGAAAAATGGTTTTAATCTTTTTTTTTTTTAAAATAAAAAAATAAATTAAAAATTTTAATTTCCTTGAAAAATCGTGGCAAGGCCGTTATCGGGCCCTAGGCTGCATTTCCTTATCCCTCGGCTAGATTTCCAATGGACCCAACAGAAGTGTAAAAATGAAAATTTTGGGTCTTTTATATCTGTAGACTGTAGGAGTCCATATAATCCCGCCACACCCGTATATAGACGCTCCCTCTCAATGTTCACTGCTTCCACCAAGAAAGCGAACCCAGTTGGATTTCAAGAAAGCAAGCAAAGAGAAGAAAGACGACCAAGAATAGCACAACAGGATGAGAAGGTCGAAAGAAAAGCAGCAGAGTTTCAATGCAAAGAAGCTGGAGACCACCGTGGCACCTAAAGGGCTGGCCCTTGTTCCTCTGCTCGTTCTCCTGATGCGGTTCGTCACCATAGCAAATGGTGAACTCCCAGAGGCACCGTTGCGAAGAAATGCTTCCGACCGAACCGCGCTGTACGTGTTGGGGGACTCTTCTGTTGATTGCGGAGATAACACTCTGTTCTACCCTCTCCTCCACCGAAATCTTTCTCTGTACCCATGCAATGGCTCCGATACGACCCTTCTTCCCCATCTTCTTGGTACTATTTTCTCGTCTCGAGTCGAGAACAAATATGTTCCGTCTTCATTTCCCGCTATCTTGAAATTATCGATGTTTTCTTCAAGAAGAAATTTTTTTTATATAAGAATTTTGGGAAGTTACCTAAATTTGTGGTCTTATATGTTGCTGTTCCTTGGATTAAATTAAAATTGGAATTGGGGTTCTAAATTTATCACTAAAGGTAATCAATTTTGTGGTTGATGAATGCAGCTAAGAAGATGGGTATGGCAAACATCCCACCATTCTACAGCCAAAATGGATCGATTGAAGAGCTCCTGCTTGGTCTGAACTTTGGCTCAGCAGAAGCAACAATAATGAAACCCAGCAGTCAGAGCCACCAGTCTCTCAACCAACAACTACGCCAAGTGTTTGAGACCGTACAGCTGTTGCAGCTTGAACTTGGCGAAAACAGTGCTGACCATCTTATCGGATCCTCTGTAGTCTACCTCTCCTTTGGCAAAGATGACTACATTGATCTCTTCCTCCGCAATTCCTCTGGCGTGAGGCTCAAGTTTAGTAGCCAAGAATTTGCTCTCATTTTGGTCAACCAGATGATGCATGTGATACGGAATCTTTACAACGCAAATTTCAGGAAGATAATATGCATGGGAACATTGCCTTTAGGATGCGCACCACGCACAGTCTGGGAGCGGTACAACAATACGACTCCTGGTGAAGATGGTGGACGGGGATGTGTTGGGGATATCAATAAGATGGTTTTGGAGTACAATACGATGCTGGAAGAGGGCATTGTGGAGCTTAACTCTAAGTTGCCTGGTGCACAGATAGTCTTCTGCGATGTGTATAGGGGGATTATGAAGATCTTAACCAAACCAGGACAGTACGGTATGAACCTTTTCCCCTACTACTCGGTGGGATACTTGATTCTTTGGCCCTATTGTCTCCTGCAGAACTTCTTGACCAGAACCTTTCCATCTGCTATACTATTTCACCCCTGATCTGTCATACTTGCAGGATTCAAGGATCTGAGAAGCGCATGCTGTGGGGCTGGCTTGTATGGAGCGATGATTGGGTGCCTATCTCCAGAGACGGCCTGCAACGAATCTTCAACTCATATCTGGTGGGACTTGTACAACCCTACACAAGCAGTGAACTCCTTGCTAGCTGATTCTGCTTGGTCTGGCCGACCATTCTCTGGCATGTGCCGTCCTATTTCCATCCAGGAATTACTAACCAAATGATTGATGCATCTGCCATGACGACCATGCATGCAGCAACCATGTGCGTTTTCTCTTTTTATGATTTGGTGGTTTAGCTGGGGTTGTTGTTGTTGGAAGTTAGTATAGCAAAAGAGGCCCTTCTGGCAGAATTGTGAACTTTGGAGGAGAAGAATTTCAAATTAGGAATTTCTAGTAACGCAATGTGGATTTAGATTTGTTGCCTTGTCGACTGAGAGGTATCGTGCACTTTGACAAGTTTGGCTTTGCTAGAATTAGGTGTTACTTTTTTTTGGGTTTGCTATTTGTTTTGCGCCTTTGTTTGTTGTGTTTACGAGTCCAGTTTAGTTTTCTAGATGTAACCACGGCTTTTCTCCGTGAGAGTTTCTAATAAAATTTGGAGGTACCGTCCTCTTTCTTTAAAAAAAAAAAAAAATGGTTATACGCAAGATTTTTGGAATGGAAGTTAGCAAGTTAATGGACTACCCAACAAAAAACAAAACAGCAATTTACTGTTCCAAACCAGTTTAGTTTCCCAAGATTTTCTCTAACTTATAATTGCCTAAAATAACTGAGATCAGTACAAAATGGTCATGTAATTTCTGTTTTCTAAGCAATTCAGGACTTTTTTTTTTTACCATATAATACAAAGATACAGCAAAGGGTGGACCAAGCTAAAATAGAAATAAAATAAATAGAATCGTAGTCAAAGAAATTGGGACTAAGATCCAACAGAGATTTCAAAAAGCCATGACCAGAAAAATCCTCATCTTCACGGAAGACCAAGAGTGCCGGCTGAGACTGTGGAACACCTTAAGAAGCTGCTAACAGGGACTGCTCAAGCCTCAAGGTGGAGCTGAAGCTGCTGGAGGAGGGGTGAAAAATGGGAGGAAGTCGGGGAGGGATAGTGTCATGGCCTCACCAAAGCAAATGGCCGATTAGAAAGAACCAAAGCAAATGGCCGATTAGAAAGAACCAGAGAAATGTCAAGTTCAGTTAAACTCCACTTTGTTGACTGGGCCATTGGGGCAGGCCAACGTTGTGGGCTGCGTCCTTTTTGGGCCTTTATACATTTATCCATTTAGTTGCTTTTTAGTTTAATTGTCATTTCCTTTAGCCTATTGATCTGGGCCTTAGATTAGGGGCCTCTATGAGCCCAACAGCAGTAGTATATGTCAAGTTTCAATTCGTGTAAGAGGACATCAAAAATCTATCAAGCAAAAAAGTAAAGGAGAGTGACTCTCTCTCGAATAGAGTTAGTATCTTTTTCTTGCATTTTCCTATTCATCCAAATACTATCTTTTCCCTTTTTACCCTTTATTCCAATTGGGTACATTATATACTATGGCAGTATTTTTTGGGCCTTTAGTAGTGGTTTTCGACTGCCCCTAAAGACCCTTTTTTTTTTTTGTAGTGTGGTGCAACACGGGGTCTTAGGCTATTGTCCGAGCTACATTTAGCAGCTATAGATCTTTGGGAATAGAATTCTGATCAAATGCCATATCTGCAACGTATATCTAACTTAATTCACTATGAATCAATCCAAGGAAAAGACATAGGCTAGAGAAAAGGGGCATTTTCATCATCAATGAGCCAGAGAAAAAAATCTTGCTTTGTTTGAAAGTCAGGGGCAAAACAGTAATGTAACTAAGTTGCAAGTCATATGTTTGGCACGTCTTTACGCTTACCGTTTAAATTGACACTCAATTTAATCACAGGGTTCAATGTCTCAAAAATAAAATATTGGGTGCAATGTGTCAACACTCTCAAATATAAAGGATGCAAAGTGTATTAATTAACCCTTGATTTAAAGAATACAGCTTAGCTTCAAAAGAACAGATGGGCATTGATGATCCTTTTTTGTTTGTTTTTTTTTCTTTGTTACAGGAAGTTGGAAAGACTAGGGATGATTTGGTTACTCGTGTTTAAGGTAAAATTTTCATTTGGGAAGTGATGCATGCGGAGTACTTGAACTCCACAACATGTATGGGCCGGACATTGATCCAGGTTTAACTTAATTACAACCACTGGTTATATCCATGACGGCTAAGCATACTAAAAGTTGAATCAAGAACGACTAGAGTTTAATTATGTGAGCTCGGCAAAGGCATGGAGTTTGAGGCCGCTAGCCTTATAATTATACACTCCAATCTATTAGATGATTTATTGTTGACAGAAAAAGACAGAAAGAAAAAGCAATTCAATAAAGGCGTAGAATCTATACTAATTACAGCCAGCATCTAATGTTACAGGCCATAAGTTGTGTGTCTCACTATACTGGGTTATCAAAATTCGATTATCTCATTTCAACAAAAAAAAATTAGAGAGATCTTATTAATAAACTAAGCTTAAACCTAATTTATACCTAAAGGAGGTGAATAGGTATTTAAAAATAATCTTATAATCTTCTTTAAGAATCAAAACAAATTTTTCAATACACAAACTCAGATCATAATATTTATGCCTTTATCAAACACGTGACTTCTAATAAGAATCACTATGGCTTTCAAACACTTCAAAGCAAAAAGACTATCAAACTTCTAACTAATCCAAACAGCATATAATAGAAATCATATAACCTTTCAACCAAGATTATCAATCTAACAATTCAGATTAAGGAAATACAAAATCAATCAATCAAGAGATCAAAAGATAAAGATAGAGAGATAATCAAGCACACACAAACACCAAGTTTTTGTTGAAGAAGTGAAATCCCTTTTAAGAATCTCTTCAAAGAGAAAAACACTCCGGATGAGGCCACCACCAAATTAATCCAATATGAATTAGTAAACTTAGAATCGGTGGTCTTTACTGCAAAACCCTTTTGCCTATTTCTCTGATTCCAGTGAGTAAGACATCCAAGTGCCACACTTGGACCAGTACTATATCCCGCATTACGTTCAGAACCTTTGAACTTCTTTGTAGTAGATTCTCACATGTGAACTCGCATAAGCTTTTCACTGTAACTCCAGCTACACACTCCCTCGAGAGCTCTCAAGGGATCCTCAGAAGGACTTGGTGATCATGGAGATTTGTTCTTCTCGAAAATAGAGAGGGGATTTGGAATTTTTAGGAGCACTCTGTTTTTTTTTTTAACTTGTTTTAGAAATCTTGATTCTAATCGGGAAGAAAATTTGTCAAGTTGTTCTCTCTTTTTTCACTATTATTTTGTATATTAGAATGAGGTGATAGGTCATTTAAATAGGTGTCAAGAATTTTTGACTAAGTAACGAACTTGGTAGTTATTTTTTGTTTCTGAGTCTATCAAGCTGTTACTGAAAGAATAATGCCCTAAAAATTATTTATCTGAATAATATTTAGATGTCACATATTTATATTTATTTATTGGGTAATATGATGTGACATAAGATGTTACATAGATATTATTAAGTGACATTGTAGAAAAGTTATGCCAATGATTAATGAATCAAAGGCAGGAAGTATGACTCTTCGTTCCTTGTTCACTTGATATTTTTCTAAACCAAGTACATATTGATGTACAATAGATCAACACTCGTTGTGCCTCTATTAATAGGATGATGGACTTCGTCATTGAGGTGGTGACTTAAGCAAACGAGTGGGTGTAATGTAAGAGTATATGCACTGAAAAAAATCAAATATGAATACCTTCTGGAAATGATCACTGATGTTGATAAGGTATTCAAAACAATTATTTATTGTATCCTTAGACCTGAGAGGTTTATGCATGATCTATTTATTGTGTACTTGTGCTTTGATCGAGTCATTTGGTGATGATCTTTCTAGGTCAAATATTCCAGATAACGTTGGGTCTTATACATAATAAATGAGTTTGTATAAATGTTCAATAAGGAATCCATCAGTCTCTTGATGAGACAGTATATTCAATATATGTATATAGGGTTGGACTAGAAAATAAACCATTGGCCAATGGTATTTTGTGAAAATATTTGAAATTAATATTTATTTATTTATTTATTTGTGAAATTATTTTGGAAACAATTGATAGTTCAACGAGTTATAGATTGTGAATTGAGAATTATATAAGTTAGGGACTTAATTGGTGATATGATTTCGGTCCTATTGACTCAGATGGTGGAAGGATAAACAAACGAATAATTGTTAGCAAAGGGATTTCAAAAATCAATCTCAAATACTCGGGAGTAAATTGTAATATGTTGATGACATGATTACAATTAGTAGAAAATTAAGAATTAAAAAATATAAGGGAGTTAATGGAAACAGAGTTTTTTCATGTGATCCTACGACCGAGATTTGAGATCCCTAACGATCTCATGCACTATAACAGCTAGGGTTTTATATAAAAGGATAGCTATGAGATAATTTATAGCAAGTTTTTGAGTTGGCCATCAGGACCTCAGAAAAATACTATAATGGCTGCAAGCGTGGAAAGTAAGGAAGCAGAACATTTAAGCTGCCCAGTTATGAAATCAAAAAACTCATGGTATAAGATTAACAAGACTTGAAGATTACAGAAGATTGAATAATCAATCACAGACAAGTTGAAGCTTGTTTGTCAAGATCAAGTAAGTATAATATTCCGTAGGCAAACTTTCAGTTACTTCGTTAGTTAATCTTAAGCTCACTTTCAATTAATTTCAATTACTCTGTAGTTCAGATGCTTCATTCTTCTAACTCTAGGGCATAGGATAGCCCTCAACTAGCAAATATACTCTAGCCACTTGAAACCTTCATTTCTTCGTACGACCTTCGTGATAAGCCTTCTCCTTGAGCCAAGATAAGTTGTTGACATATCATAACAACATTACAATTAATAGAAATATTTTTGACACGGAATGTGTTTGCCAATATATTTAACCATTACATTCACATATCTGGCTTAGATAGAATTGATTTTTTCAAGGAAAAAGATATTTTTGGTCCTTGAGTTTTATACCATTTTTGTTCTTAAGTTTTGTACCTTTTTTATAATAGGTCTTTAAGTTTTAAAACAAAAAAAATTTAGTCCATGAATTTTAGGCACTTTTTTAAAAAAGTTCTTCTATCCAATAGAAATTTATGTCATTTGCCCACATGACGTGCGAACGTATCCAATAAGCTTTGTTGGCGATGTCGTGTTACTCAGTGTCCACCTGTCCCACAAAAAAGTTGTTATTCCAACTACCCGACTAAGCCCATATTCCTTCGACTATTTCACTTATTAGGTACCGCCGTACCGGTGAGAGATGGGCTGGGTGGGAAGCTACTCATTCAAAAGGCGAAAGCACACTCTCTTGCGCATATACGTGTTTAATTATTGATCTCCTGCGAGGAATCGCAACGGAGACTGTCGGATATTGTTGTATATTCTTTCGCTATCCCCCAGTAGTCTTCGTTAGGCTCCCCACTTATAAGCTATTATATATATATACCTTTCTTCGTACATAGATTTTGTTATTAATTAATTAGCTACTCACATCTATTTTGGGTACATAAAACTATATTTCACTTCATCACTTCGATCGGAAAGCGATGTATCTTTATATATATATATATAGCATGCATGTTCCTTATATAATTAATAAATTTCTCCGGCGTAATAAAAAAGTGCATGATAATTCAATGACCATGACTCTGGCTCTAATCATATAAAAACAGACGGTGACCAGTTTGGACACAGCAACGTGATGATGCCATTAGGTAAAATAATTGTCAACAAGAAGAGACTCACGGGATCTGTCCATCCAATGAAAATTTCCTCTTAAATCCCCGGCCTCCACTGTCACTATTTCTTCTTCCCCTTGCTTTCATAATTAATTCTACTCCATCCCGCCAAGTGATTTGTCATGTCGACATGCATGAAATTGGTGTGCTAGATGCTATATATAAACTTCCCTCTCGCCCCCAAATAAGTCCGTACCCTTATATCCTGGTGATTTTGTGCACTCTTCAATACCTAGGGTTGGCGGGGCGGTGATTTGTGCTATCTTGCTTGCAAATCACATGAAGCTGTTGACTCATGCTCTTCCCATTTAGTTTTGGAGGTGACCATGCATCGAGCGTTATGCTTCGTAGTTGTGGCCCAATATTATTATAACGAAATTAAGGGCATCCGAACATGTTAGATGAAATAAAAATTAATCGTGATAGAAAATATAGAACAATACTAATGACCACTTGCATAAAGGAAAGGAAACATAGTGGGGGGTAACAAAGAAAAGAGCAACCCACCTAAAGGCACAAACCAAAAAAAAAATAGACCTAGAAAACTTAGGAAGGGGATGGGTGGGCACAGCGAAGGGCGGGGAAAGGCTGCTCATTAGGGGCTGGGTAGAGACTTCAAGAAGGGAGAGAGCTCTTGGGAAGAAGTGCCTTCTAGTACGTAACCAGTTTTAAGGATCGTTTTGGTTTATTAACTTCAGTGAATCACTTCTCTGATACATTTTAATTTTGTGCCATCGACCTAAACAGTGCCTTCAAAGGGTGCCTGCTTTCAGCAAGGCCACCTCTTGGTTCTCATTGCTTTTTCCACCGAGTGTTTGCTTAGGGAGCTTATCGTATATCTGGGCTGTTCCTCTCGGATTTGGATCTTAGCCTAAAAGGTCTGTACAATACGATCTAATCATCGGACTATATTCGGAGTCTTCTTGGTTGGTAAGTCAAAATGGGGCGTACGTCCCTAGCCCATTGAGTGCTCTACCTTAGGCCAGCAACAGCACATGCGATCTACTGATAGATTTCGGGAAAAAGCCAGCAATATATATCATGCATGGGGGGCCTTTTCAACTCTAGCCACAAGTCATCCCCGTGTTTTGTGGGTTCGGTCCTCCAAAGGCCTGTTAGATCATGTTTTCTTGATACAAGAATTACATATCTCCAGCGTCGCGTTGATTACTATCATGATAACGTATCTCTTAGACGTTGGACGATGGAAGGAGGACCTGACAAAGTAAAATAGGCCATCTATTCAGAGGAAGGGTCATTTTGAAGTACATTGGAAGCAGGACCAACAGTAGACACGCCACATGGTTAGCCGAGTGTAATTAAACATGCAACATACTGTCTACCCAAGGGTTCAAAGACTGAGAACCGGGATTAATCCACCTTATGATCAGCCCAGGCCTCGTTGATTTGATTTGTGCGAATCATTATTACAAGTAAGAATAAACTGCATGTGTCTACAAATAGACTTTGTAACTGATGCGTATTCCATAACAGTGGCATTATACGTTATATGTGTCAGGCTTGGATATAATATTACAGTTATCATGATTCAATATTCTTCAATAGATCAGCACCATGTATGATGTATCCAAATTTGAAAGAAGAAGTTTCTAGAAATGTTTACTTTAAGTTCCTGAACCAGTCGCACATATTTTATTAAAGGTTATGATATTATAACTAATAGTACAACATTTCAGCAGAAGCATCAATCGTATGCTGAAAAGATGTGAAGGAAGAGAAATATGACAGCTTGAATGAGTAGCACCACACAAACTAGCTCTCCAAAAATCTCTTCTAGGCACTCAATGATGCTTCGGATCGGGGCCCCCGGGAATCATTCGCTGAGGCCTACGCGGGATCTGCTTGTCTGTTCCCTTGAATGGCGACCCCATGAGGAAAAGCTCCTTGGCACCCAACACCACCGGTTTGTCTGATTTGGTTGGATTGCTAGTCTCAATACTTTGACTAACAAGACGAGGTTCAGACACTGCAAGCGAGTAGAACACTAAAATGAGGCACAACCAAAACCCAAAGTTTGCCATGTTCTCTCAAGGGCTGTGGAAGAGCTGGCTGATGGAGGCTCTCAGAAGCAGAACGGCTGGAATTTATACTACTTTGAGTGTTTGTCTTATTATGCAGTACTTGGGTTTTCCATTTGCAATGCAAGAAAACCAAATGCCCATTTGTAGCCAATATGATGTGTCCATTAAGGTAATGTGTATCAGCAAAACTAGCATTGGGATCTTTAATTTGAATTCCTCCTTTCGATTCTCCAATGGCGCTGTTAAACGTATGGCGAGCTGCGTGCACATGCACAGTGGACCTAGTCAGGACTTTGGCCATACCTATAGGATAAATACTTCATTTTACCTGTCCCCCAATGTTCTTTGCGGCTCTCAATGCCTCATGGTTGAGATTCTCCAAAAGATTCACTTATAGCCACCAAACAAATAAAGCCTTTTTTCTCCTGCAACTTAAAAAGTACGTAATATTTTCCTGTGAATAAGGCCTTATTCAAAGCAAGTTGGTGGATCAGTTATGTTCTCTATGGTTAAACTGCATTGATGCGTGACCTTAAGCCACTTCAAAAGTTAAAATAGCTAATGCGTTATCATATTTCTGCATGGGTCCTTTTAAAAAGCAACGATGACATGGAGAACCGAAGAAATGCTTTATTGTAGACAAATCAAGCGAGCCTTGAAAGGCAAGTAGCTGCACACATCTCATCCTATAACCAATTAAAGGCACAGCAGAGGATGTTTATCCTTTGAAAACTACTTACCTTCTCTTGTAGCAAATGATCCTACAAGTGGTGGATGCAATGGAAGCTGTATGCTTGTATGTTCAAATATGCACAATCGAGGGAACATCTGTGCAGTACACGTAATTCCGACGAAAAATCAGAAGCAGGAAAATGCTTCGACCAAGATTATCTAAAGCTATCTAATGCAGCGCCTCAAGGTCTCAAGGCTTGGGGACTTCCCAGGTGCATAATTCAATGATTTTAAGTATGATTGGTAATTATTTTTCTGTACGTATAGATGACCACTATCCCCTAATCATATAAAAACAGATAGTGACCAGTTTGGTACAATTAGGTAAAATAATTGTCAACACGAGATTCCAGGATCTGTCGATCCATGAGAATTCTCTCTTAAATCCCCCTCCACTATCACTATTTCTTCTTCCTCTTCTTTTTGGGTAAGTGGTAACTTTCATAAATTCTACTCCATTCCGCCAAGTGATTTGTCATGTCAACATGCATGTACGTAATTGGTGCTAGCTAGATCCAAGCTGGCCCCCAAATAAGTCTGTACCCTTATCCGGCCTGCTGATTTTGTGCACTGCTCAATATCCAGATAGTCACAGGATTGGCCGGGCGGTATTTAATGTGCTATCCTGCTTGCAAATCACAAGCGGTTGACTCATGCTCTTCCCATTATTAGTATTGGAGGTGACGAGCGTTATCTATGCTTCGTAGTGGTGGCCCAAAATTTAGAAGGAAAGGGACATCATCCAAACGTTTTAGATGGAAATAAATATTAATCGTAATAGTAACTAGAGGACACTAATGACCACTTAAGCTCGAACCAATATCTCCTTCGCTTCCTCATGCTTCTTTTTCAGCATGTTGCAAATCTGCACCATGGACGGGGCAAATTAATTTATGATTTCCACGGAATCTAATTCTTCTGGGTTCATATAATTTGGCATTTACTGTTCAATCAACAGTCTACAGTCCTATTCTGGCCTATAAGCGTTTAAAAAAACGAAACAAGATACATATACAAGTCACTATACTAAAAGGAACACCAATGAAGAGGATGACTATTGCACAAGGGTTTCCACTTTCGTTCAAGTGAATTACAAATTCAGTATGATCCTTGAATTTATTAAGTATATATTGTGGATTTAGGAATGATAGTAAGCATAGCACATCAAGGTAGAATTTTTTTTTTCGGTGACCAGTACTGCTTTGTCAGTCAACATGGCCAAAAACTAGAGAGGTTTGACCTAACTCAAAGCCCCCTTTCTTCCTTCCTGGAATGACAAATTCCAACTTTAACCCAGGCTCATCAATTAAAGAAGAGGAATTAACTTTCGAGACAAAGTCAGTTTTTCACTTCTATGTTTGAGCCCAGTAGGCTTTTGTCAGCTAAAGCATTACTTATCTCTTGATAGCACATAAGTAAGTTCGAGTTTGCTCACATCATCAAGCTCCTCTGTATATGCCTCAGCCTTCTCTTTCCGTTTTCAATGACTTTCACCTCTCGGGGACTTTCAAGTCCAGAGGTTGGGTGGTCATCAACAACATGCTTGTCATTACTCCCTCCATGAATCCCCCGAGTGCAAACCTGGACAACATGTAAAGAAACTGAAGTTATTACCTATTAGGGCATCAACCTCCTTTAATTTTTCTCATAAAAAGTTTAACAGGATTTAAAATATTGACAAACTTCATTTATATCTACCTGTTCCTCAAGGACTCTTTCCAAAGGCACTTCAAAACTGCTGCAGCTGATTTGTAGCACACATTATATTATAGTCATTATAGGCAATCCTTTGTCGCTTGAATGTTTTTGTATGTGAGATTAGAGAACCACAAAATGATACATGTGAATTTTTGGAATTTGGAGGAAGATGCAAGACAATAGATGAAAGAAAAGGTGTGTAGAGGAAAACATTTTATTAAATAGACTCAAAAAGGCTAGGAAATATGGGAACCCCTGTCTCCCACTATAGAATACAAGCTTGAGTGTTTCTTCGTAGTTTTTGTTCTACACAATTTTTGAGACACGATGGCCTATTTATAGGCAATGAAAACGACTCACAGTAGATGCTAGACACTTCTATAGCATTTAGTTTGAAATGTCAAACCTTTTAGAAACTCTTTACTCTGGATAATTCTACATTAGTAAAACTGACATGCTTAAACTAGACTTTTCTAGAAACGTGCATTAATTTAACAGAAATAAGGCTGGAGAAAGAGATCAAAAGAAGTCTCATTACTCGTGAAGAAGACGGTGGACGAAATAAAAGTCTAAAACCTCTGCTTTCTGAAGCTATATATAATATGCAATTAGAAACTTCCTTTGTAATTTCCTGGTATTACTTTTCTGGATGACCAGGTTCTTCGCACCGCACTAAGACAATTACTTGCAACCTGATGATAACCCTCGACTTAACAGTGTGAGGGATGAGTATTCAGGCACATCAAAAGTAGACATGATTTGTTGTACTAATTAGGGGTTAATTAATGCAACATGCATCCATTTATATACACCCAAAGGGGACAATTATAAATAAGGGTACAGTTGTTGCAGCTTGAACGTGGCGAAAACAGTGCTGACCATCTTATCAGATCCTCTGTACATTGTCTACAGTTCCCCCAAGTCTTCTGGCCAAGTTTCTCCAAGTGCCTCTTTTAACCCGTCCTCTCTTCCTTGCTCTTCTGCAATGGCTCAAAGCTGTGATGCTATAGAGATGGCAAAATATTGCCCCCTATGTTTGATAATCCAACCCATTTCTATCATGCTCATAGACTTGTATCAGTGGAGGTCTGAATGTAGTGTTCCCACTAACTTGTCTCCAGTCATAAAATCCATACTCATTTTTTTGTAATCGGACACCTTTTCCTAACTGCTCCAACCATTGCACACCCAATACTATGTCTAGCCCAACAATTGGTAGTGAATAAAGATCCACTTCTAATTCCAAGCCCTGTATTTTCAGCTTAACCCCCTCGTACAACTCCTTGCAAATCAACTTTTCTCCACTAGCTACTTCTACGTCAAATAGCTCAACCTCTTTTAAGGATAACCCGAGACTACCTGCTATTCATGTGTTGATGAAGTTGAGGGATGACCCGTTGTCAATCAGCACAATGACTTCCTTTCTCTCGACGGTGCCTTGGGTTTTCCTCCTCATTGGTTTCTGAGTCGGTTTCGTCTCCTGCTTCCTCGAGTGCTAGTTCTATCATGAATACTTGAGTCACCTTGCATTTGTGCCCTGGGATGAATTTATCGTTGCAGTTAAAGCATAGGCCTTTCTCCCTTCATTGTTGCATTTCTTCCCATGACAATCTTTTGACTCCTAGTGGTGGGTTAGTAGTGGTGCTAGTGTAAGATCTACCTATCTCTCCTTTGTTGAAATCCCTAGGCCCTGAACATACCAACAGTCGTGCTTTGGTGGGTTCTTCTGACTTTTGTGTGTGACAATTTCTTCATGTCTTTGAGCTAATCTTCCTTGATCCTGGCTATTTCGAGTGCATGCATTACGGACTTCTGTCTCTTTAGTTGACTTCACCCGCGAGTTCTGGTTTCAAACCTCCTACGAACATCCCGATGAGGGCCTTTTCTGGCCACCAAAACACATGCATAGATAGTTTCTCAAACTCCCTCTGGTAGTCTCTCAAAGACCTCACTTGCTTGGTGACGGTTCTCCAAGGCACCTCCCTCCTTTGTGATTGGTATGTGCGCTTTAGCCACTGCCACCAATGGTTGGCTTCTCCTTCAAGGAAAAATGTGGCGTATGATACCTTTGCGTACCCATCCATATGATGGTGCTCAAAATATTGATTATCTTGGTTGATCCATGCATTTGGATCCTCCCCGTTGAACCGTGGAAATTCCATTTTAGGCTTGGCTTCTCGCTCTCTTGGATTCTCCCCGTCTTTTCTTCAAGTTTGGAGTATGACTCGTCTTGGCTTTCGGATCGTCCCCCTAAAGAGTGCACTCTCCTTTCTCCTTCTAAGCCTTGGTTGTGAGCTCGTGAGTCGATAGACCAACGTCCCCTTCTTCTTCGTCTATGCTCATGGTGATTTGGCCGAGCTTCCTGCTTCCCTCTATCTCCTTGCTCTTGCACGGCTATAGTGAGTTGCTGAATGGCTAACTTGAGTCGATTTGAGCCTCCATTGCATCGATTCTTTCTCTTTGTGTTGGCTTGTGTGGTTCGGCCATGCTTCCTTCAAAAAGGTTTTTTCAAGGAAAGTTCGAAAACTTCAATGATCTTCCCAATGAAATCAAGTTCCAATGGGCCCTCGATGAAACTCTCTTGAGTATCAAGGAGTCTCTCAATGAAAGCACCTATTGGCAGGTTCCTAGATTCAAACAACTAGAAAACCTTGGATACCTTATGCAAATAACTTGATTAAGGATGGATTGAGGTGGAAGATTTGTTCAAGGCAATCAGGATTGCCCTTAAACATCGTTGCTGGGATGGATTGCTCAAGACAAACTGAGGAATGCACTTCATGAACACCTATTTTGAGCCAAAGCTCTTTGAGTTTCTTCAAAGAAAATTTGCATGAAAAGAAAGATACATAGCTCCCCCTATTTATAGCACACGGCCAACTACAAAGAAATTACTACTCGCCACATGTCATGATCTTATTCGGCCATGTGTTGATTCCTAAAGGATATCCTACGACATATTCCCATGTCCTTAGGCTAGGTGGCGGCTCATCCTTGAATCAAGGAACCAAGGACATTAGGTGGCGATTCCTTTATGTCTTCAAGGACAAAATGACATAATCACCTAATATTCCTTGTCTTTGTCCTTTAGCTAAAGGACGAAAGGACATAACCTTCATTTTCGTCTTCTAGCTAAAAAGGACATAACCACCTAATATTCCTTGTCCTTGTCCTTTTGCTAGGTGGCAAAGGTACCAAGGATCCATGCAGTCCTCTCTCATGCCACCATGTGTCACCCAAGATTCTCCTTGTAATCTCCATTCTTTTGCTACCACGTGGCAGCCTATCTCTGATCTGGTGGTCCCTTGAGGTAGGTCACCGACTGTGCTGGGCTATGGGTGACTTGGTCATGTTGTCCTTGGGTGCCTTCAGTTGTTGGGCCAGGTTGGGTTTTGCATGGCGCACAGTTGGAAAGGCATGGCTGCCTAGCGCATGCGTTGGTGAGGCTTGGCTGCCAAGCACACACGCTGGCTCTACCTCTATGGCCTTTAGATTGGCCTTGTGAAGCCCCTTTTCTCAGGCTTTTCTGGTGGCTGCTTTCATGGCTTTTCTCAGGTCCGTATCATGTGTATATATATATGGTAAATCAAATATTGACTATGTATAAAATGAGTCTATAGATAACAATAATACTCATATCTATGTAAAAGATGAGTCTATAGATTGATAGAGATGAGCTACCATGGCATAATAGAGAAAAGTGTAGGCCTAGGGGTGTGCATTATCGAAATCAATTTTTGAACTGACCCCAACCTTGAATGCTCCTGAACTTGAGCCAAGCTAGCATCTTTAGGTAGGCTTTTTTTGGGGTCGGATTGATGGAAACCGACCCGGTCGAATCGATTTCAAGTGGGGTCGGGTTGTTTTTCACCTTTATATTGGGTGAACAAAAAAGGAGGATTGAGTTGAGATGTCAATGAACATTAGAATGTAGATTATCTTCTCTTAAAAAGGAACGCACTTAAAATGTTGTGGTCGATTGAAGTCGAGATGTCAGTTTGGCAAAGTTCTTATCAAATGTTGTGGATAAAATTTACAATTTAGATAACATATTACTAGAATAAATCACAATAAACTCTCATTAACTATTACCTCAATATCAAATATATTCTCAAACTATAACTTGTGGTCAGGAGTGAAGCCAAAAGATTAGGCAAAGGGGTGGGGTGAAATGACCTAAACATATGGACACAAATAACTTAAATACCAAATGCAAAATACATGTAGTCAGCGTTGAAAAATAAAAGTTTACAAGGAGAAAATAAAAGAAAACACCACACTTATGCTAATTGTACTAGACTTTCCTTAGCGAATAAAAATCTTCAATGATCATATCCATACTAATCTTTTAAGCAATTTCTTTCTCAATACAACTAAATACTCTGCAAGAAAATCATTTTTTTTTTATTTTTTATTTTTATAATTTTGTCTTCAAAAGGTTCATAGTTGAAAAAGCTCGCTCAATAGATGCTGTAGAAACTTCCAAATTTTCACCTATGCTTGACATAGGTCAGAATTGTAGAATGTTTGTAAATTTGGATGATGAGGAACATCATGCTCGTAGTGCTATAATTGATATCCCAATTGATTTTTTTCTTGTTCAGCAAAATACTTAGGATAATTTTTTTGTGGGATCAGAAGAAAATTTGAATTGTAAATGGAATTTTTGTATTTCTATTCAACGTGAACTTCAAGAACTGATTACATTCGATATTTAAACTAGAATATCTACCATATTGAAGGCAAGAGAATAATTGTATATAGAAACTATTAAAGAAAGATTATGGCCGTTGAACTCCTTTGACGGTCCTTTGTCACCTATTGAAGCCTTTTTTAAACAGGATGAAATACAGTTGATTTGACAAAGGCAAATTTGTAGCACTTTTGACTTTGTTAATACTGAGCAATAATGAGGCAAATCATTATGGAGACTACCATTTTGATTTTCGGTACTTTGTCATACTAAGGCTGAGCAATAAATGAGGCACAACATTATGGAGAATGCGATCTTGATTTTCGGCAATGAATCATGCTGCAATATTTTCTTTGATCTTGATTTTCATGAATTGTGTTGTAATTTTTTCCTTTAAAGCTGATTATCTCTCTAAGATTCAGCCTCAAGTTGCTCTGATTCTAGTTTTTGTACACCGAGCTGGTTTGTGTTAATACCCTCTTGCAAATTTTGCCGGGCTGGAGGCTAAGTTTGGTTTGAAAAGGGCAAGGGAAGCTTTGGACATTGGTTTAGTGAAGATATCCGTAACTTGATGCACAGTGGAGACATGTCGAGTAACAAAGAGACCAAGGGCAACTCGTTCACGCACAAAGTGATAATCTAATTCAATGTGCTTGCTGCGTACATGGAAAACCAGATTAACTGTGATGTGTAGAGCACTGAGATTATCAATAATAGAAAAATAGAATACTAAAAAAAATATAAATTGACATCAATAATTTTATAGAACTAAATGTTAAGAATCAAAAATTAAAAGAGATAACAATGAAAAATCAAATAAATAAACACAAAATATATAAAATATATAAAAAACACAATATTTCTGGGGGCAGATGTATAGTTTTTTTTTTTATATCAAGTTAAATTTTCTATTTTTTTAGAAATATTTTAATTTTTATATTATTTAATATAATTTTTAGACTCTTAGTATGTTATTTTTTTATTAAATTAATTTGTTGTGGACATGTGTCAGCCTTTATTCCGCGTGACATAGCTTTCGTCAACTAAGTCATTAATTTTTGTCAACCAGCTTTCTACTTGTTTAGAGTTAGACACTCGGTTAGTCTTTGTCTTCACAGATTCACTTCTATTATTTGGGTTCGGACATATAGCTTCCTCACACATACACAGTCTTGACCTGTCAATTTCCATGTCATTAGCCAAGTCTTAGGACTATTTTAAACAGGACTGTCAAACTTTTATTTCTTCAACCAGGAGAGGGACTAAAATAAAATATTCTTTAACCTCAACCGCTGTAGTACGAAATGAACCTAAAGACTAAAATGAGAAAAGTTAAATCACATGTACTAAGATTAATTAAGCCTAAATTTATTACAACACTCAATCATCCTGCTGAAAAATAGAATATATTAAATAAATTTAATTTTGTGAAAGAATTTAAGAACTAAAATAGAATAAATTTAAAAGAAGATTTGAATATTACAATATTTAGTATAAAAGGATAAAAAATCGCAAACTCAATGTTATTTGCTTGAGTTGTTGGTCGAGGAGTGTATGCTCCCTGCTTTTCTTACCACTTGGCACTTGAGCCTTCCTAAACTCAACTAATGTAATCGAAATTCCTGGCTCTTTAAAGAGCGATACCCTGCACAGAACCAGGTGAGGAACAGAGCTTCCGAGAGGTTGCCTCCGATGAATAAGTTAGAGTTCGGGTATTAAGAATAACACAACGTTTGGTAAACTAATATTTTATCATCATTACAATTCTCTCTCTCTTTTCACTTTTTTTACAAATTTTTTTACTTTTTCATCTATTTATTATTCTCTTTTCACATTTTTAACAACTCCTTAAATTTTGTTACCAAACAAATTAACTAGTCCTTCAGAGAGGGAACTTACCTCCTTTCATCATCTCGTTGCAGACTGTGGTGTCCGTGGGTCGGTGGCCATTACTTCCCTTTGTTGAACACTCTAACCAGCTGATTAGAGACGCATTAAAGAGGGAGTCTTCCCTTTCGTAAATAGAAGAAAATCCTGGCGAATACATGTTTCGATTGAATTGAGTTGTCCATTTGCTTTGATTACTTTGGCCTGGATGTGATAGAGCTGATCTTAGTAATCATGCAAGCAATCTTCTTTTTGTTCTCTGTTAGGGTAAAATATGGATTAAATTATATATAATATATAGTTTAAAATACAAAACAAAATAACTGTATACGAAGAGATTAAGTTCTCAAAATAGATCAGATGTTTCTAACGAAGGTGAACGTCCTTGATTTGGTGAGGTGGAAGGAGTCGTTCATTGTTTCTGGCCTGGGTTTGACATCGAGGGTTCTTGGGAACCACTTGGGTCGTTTTAGAAACCCACAAATTTGGTCTGTGTCCCGACTCCCGGCATCGCCATCATCCTCCATATATAATTGGACTATGATTTTTCCTTCTATGAAAAGAGTTTTACTGGAAAACAAACTACCGTAATCACTTAAAATTTTGATGTGTGTGCATATATATATCTATATATCCGGCTATTTGAAATTAGTAATCACTGAGGATTTATCTTTCTTTCCTCTCTCTAAATTTTAAGGTCCTGTTTGTTTGATAATTGATTCTTCATAACCAGATGTGCCCCTGTTTTTGCCCCCAAAATATCCAAATTTAACCTCACCATATCCCAATTTCAGGTTTAAGGTCTTTAGTGTGCATTAATTGATAGGAATTCATTTTTTAAATCTCCCATTGTTTCAAAGTAAAGCATTTTTTTTTTGTAAAGTAGTTTCAAATGCATTATGTTTCACGTAAACTAATCTAATTTCTGGTGTTTAGTTGTTACATCAAATATATTTTTTGAAAGTATTTTTTAATATTTTTCAATAAAGTTTTTCTCGAGTTCATGTTTCAAAATCCGACCTTGATTCTGAAAAAAAAGCTAAAACCATCGAGGTTGGGTTCCTTTGAATGCTTTGATTTCGGGTTAGATACCCGAACACGTACTAATTTTTTCGGGTTCATGTTTCAAAACCCAACCTTGAAAAAAGCTAAAATCATTGGGGTTAGGTTCCTTTGAATGTTTTGGTTTCTGGTTACAGACCTGAACATAAACCTAATTTTTCTGGTTCATGTTTCAAAACCCGACCCAACCTCGAAAAAAACTAAAAACATCGGGGTCGGGGTTCCTTTGAATGTTTTGGTTTTAGGTTAAAGACCAAACACAAACCTAATTTTTTGAGTTCATGTTTCAAAACCCGACCCTGAAAAAAGCTAAAATCGTCAGAGTCGGGTTCCTTTGAATTATTTGGTTTCGGTTAAAGATTGAATACAAACTTGATTTTTCTCAGGTTCATGTTTCAAAACCCGACCCCAAAAAAACTAAAACCGTCGGGGTTGGGTTCCTTTGAATGCTTTGGTTTCGGATTAAAGAGAACACAAACTTGATTTTTCTTAGTTCATGTTTCAAAACCCAACCTCGACCCGAAAAAAGCTAAAACTGTTGGGGTCGGGTTCCTTTGAATGCTTTGGTTTTGGATTAAAGACCCGAACACAAACTTGATTTTTCTCGGGTTCATGTTTCAAAACCCAATTCCGACCTCGAAAAAAGTTAAAATTGTCAAGGTCGGATTCCTTTGAATGCTTTGGTTTCAATTTAGAAACCCAAACACAAACTTGATTTTTTTTTCAGATTCATGTTTCAAAATCCGACCCCGACATAACCGACCAGTTCGGTTGAAGCATATCAATTTCAGGTCAATGGGTTTTTGGCCATCTGTAAGACTGAAAGAAATAAAATTTAGAGTTCAACAGATATTTTGGAGTTCAACATCATGCATTTTTCAAGTTTCATTCAAACAACGAAAGAAATAAATTTTTTCCACATTAATTTCGACGAAAAAAACATCATGTTAAATTTTCTACCATCTTGTAATAGCATAGATTGTTTCCTTAATGTGAAAAGAAAAATGAAAAAGAAAAACAAACAACAAAAAGCAAATAAGAAAAACATACAACGAAACACACCCCACACCCAGAGGCAAATAGTAAATTCTAAAATATATTTGGGTTAGAAGTGGAATCATGAAAACCAGAATTCGTCTCCCAGTGCTCATTATCCTTGTCAAGAGGATATATAGTAGGATCTAGCACCCCAGAATCCGCCTCTTGTTCTTGAATGCGAGTATTTGGTCTGGGGCCGGAGTTTGTTCTTGAGTATCAGCCATTGAAGCCGGAGGTTTTCGAGTCTTCCTGTACCAACTATATGGTGTCATCGACTTTGAGAGTTTTGTCAGTTCTGGTGGCCTTCAAAAGCCATCCCCCTGCTCGATTTGGACGGCTTCCATTTTGATATCGCATTCTTTTTCTCCTAAGTTCTTTCTACTTCTGATCTGTTAATAAAAGAAAGACTCTGAAACAAAATAAGTATAGAATACATGGAATACCACAGAAATAGAGAAAACTTTCATCAAATAAAAGGGAAGGGAAAGTAAGCTCCTTGCATGTGATTTTCAACCAATATTTGTGTTCAGTCATGATGTAGTGCGGTGGCGGAGGATGGTTCATTATTTTCCTATTCAGGTACTTCAGGAGGGTGGTGGCCGGCAGAAACGCTGGAAGTCGATCGGCCAGCCACAAGAGCCTCCAAAGTACCTGAAGAGGAAAATAATGAACAATCCTCGCCAGAATAATTTGCCTATGATCTACACGCTATCACTTGGGACGAAATCTTGCCTACCCTCCCCCTTTTAAAGAACCAACAAAAACAAAAGAAAAAAAAGAAGAGTAGCTGACGCTATATATCCTTTAAATCTAGCTGCATATTTAAATTTAAATCTTTGTTTTTCTTTTAAAAACTTATTTAGACATTTAACATAAATATAAGTCTCCCCCGTTTAATTTTTCAAGCCATCTATCTTGATCGATATTTTACAAATGTTGATTATCAGATACGATTTTTATAACCATTTTCTTCTGGAGCTTTTTTATTTTATTTTAACTTCTACCGGAAAAAATAGAGTCAAATTCAACTTCTCAATAACTCAGGAATCATGCACACAATCTCTTTTTTTTTTTTTTTTTTTGGGAAAATACACTTTTCACCCACAAACTGGATAGTGACAAATTGCACCCAAACTACCATCTTTAAGATATTGCACTCTCAAACTACAATATTAAACATTTTACACCATAAACTACCCACTTTGATACATTACACCCTCTAATTACTAATATTAAACACTGCACCTCCATTTGACAATAATACCTTGAGAAATTAATGAATTGACAACAATATTTTCAATATATGCAAAATAGGTCAAGGGCATTATTATCATTTTAGTCTAAAAATTTGATAAATGGTGCAAAGTGTTAAAAATTAATAGTTAGAGGGTGCAATGTGTCAAAATTGGTAGTTTATGATGTAAATTGCAAAACTTATAGTAGTTCGTGCGTGAAAAGTGTATTTTTTCCTTTTTTTTCTTCTCTCTTTGACAACAACAATTAATGAGGCATGACCGTTTTAGCTCGACTTAGCTCCTCGCGAAGTTAGCCATGAGCAAGCTATGCTTCCTTTTTTCGTCTCCATCGCCATACAGATCCTACCACTTAGTTGAACGCTCCCTTATTAAGCTATTTTTTCCAAATCCCTCCTTAATTTCCAAATCCCCCAAAATCCCATGGTGAACTCTGTTCTTTCCGGATAACGGAACTAAGTAATCTTTCTCAATTTTGATCGATTCGTTTTTTTTTTTTTGTTAAAGAATAAAATGGAGAAAGGGATTGAGGAACCATGCCAATTTTTTTCGGTTTCTCCATTCTGCCCTGTTCAACTTCGTCAGTTTTGTTAGTAAAGAGAGAAACTCATACTTGTATGTCCTCCAATTAAACCCAAGGGATAAATATTCCGAACACTAGCTAGAGGGAATTGACCAGTGAAATCAACCAAACCCGAAGATCTATCTTTTCCTGGTAAACTTTGAAATACAAGTGTGATCAATCAATCAGAACAAAGTAGCTCAACAGGAGGCGGATAAAATTAATTCTCTTGTGAAAAGACTTTTATTGAGAAACAAACAACGACTAACAACTGATAATACGTAGAAAAAAAAAAAGACTAACAACTGATAAAATTTGAAAAGCTTGTAAAATCCGGAAATTTGAAAATCATCATTGCTATGGATCGATTTGAAAAGCATTATCAGTTAATGGATTTATTTTTCTCGCCCCCTCTCTAAATGTACGCCGGCTGATGTAAATCTCTTATGGGAAACGGATTAGACGCTTTAATGTATATTTTTTCTAGGAAGGTAATAATCCTGATACGTTTGCATTTTAATGGAATTGTCAATTTGGTAATCAGGAATTAACACCCCCACAACTATTTCCGATAAGAAACTAACGAGAAGTTTCAGGTCTCGCACTGCAGGGCCTCCTGTCAGTCATCAAAATTTCATTGTCAAGACCCAAGCTTTAATCTTTCCCATTACGCTATAAAGAGCCATGACATACAAGGAAACAATTAGTCCCGCAGTTCAATTGCCCTTATCCAACTAACCGATAAGTGTCTACGTGGCCTGAAAAAATAAGAATATAAACCTTCAAATTCAATTTTTACTTATATATCAATTTTTATTTTTTAATATTTTTGTCTTTGGGCCATTTCAGTCATTTTGCATGTGATTTAATTCATGATAATTACAAAGTTCTGCTGAAAACCGACAAATCATATTCTACATGATCATTCTCCAATTCATATCAAAATAACATCAATGATTTTCTTGCAGTTTTGAAAGGGATAGCTCTTCATAGAGAGATTTCGTATTCCTTTTTCTGGAACCAAAAAGTTTGGGACTCAAATTACTTCTCCAGCACATGGATACAGCGTTCTATAGAATCATACCAAAACAACATGGAGATTCCCACAACCAAAATACCAATCAAAACAAGGTTGCAGGCAACACACGCCACCAGCAGTTATTTATTACAAAAAGCTGTAGGCTACTAACAATGCTTAAAAGCTGACGAAGCTCTTTTCCTTCAAGCTTTCGACAGTCTCCTTGAGACTCATCTCTAGAGGAATTTATTCAATACCCAACGTTTTTGTCCTCTCTTTGGACACCTGATATGTTGGCACAAATAGCTTATCATCTGCACACCTGTTAAGATTTTTGGGCCAAAGAAAAATGAGATGGAAATGTTTATGTAGAGAAACTATAAAAAAGAAACAAACTCTGAAGGAGCGGTGGAAACAAGCCATTTTGGTTTCCCGAGATATCATCAATATAACTCAATGAGAAAGAAATGACGAATAAACGAAATGAGGAGGAGATCTCAATTCAGAACTAAATAAACCTAATTAGTCAGTCCTGATACGAGATAATACAACAGAATATTTTGGTCCAACAAGGAAGACAGAATAAAAATCTAGCCACCCAAAGGAACCAAAAGAAAAAAACTACCTATTACCATATGTGAAATCGTAGAACCATGCCATGCAGAAAGGAATATGCAATAGGAGCGACTATTGCTAATGGCCAGTATCACCTAAACATTGCAACTTGAAAATAGATGGAAATAAGCACTTACTTATCTGGAAGTTGTAAAGAGGGATAAAGCTCACGTAAAATCCTCATAATTTCAGAATAGTGTGCAACTCTCTCAACCAAACAATATCTTCCACTAGCTGAAGGCATTTCATATGCTTGAATATGTGCATTGGCAACATCTTTGACATTAACCCATCCTAATAATAAATTGGGAAACACCTGTGCTCCTGCATCAAATAAAGAAGAAAATTTAAGAAGCAATAAAGAAGTAAACTGAGAGTGAGAATTCCTGGCAATGGATGGTTAATCATATCAGGCGACAATAAGCACCTCTATAAAGTAGGATAAAGTCCCTCAAACAGACACACATATGCACGTACAAATTGTAGTATTGGTGCAAAGGAGGAAGTGGAAATTAAAGGATGGCATCAAGCTGATTGGTTAATATCCTATTTCACAAGAAAAACAACAAACACACATTGATTTACAAGGTTAAACCTTAAGTGGGTTATTCTATAAAGCTCTCATTACCTTTCGAAATTTCTGTTCCCAAACATAAAAGATGCAGGTAAAAAGATCTACTTATGGACAGAATTTAGAAACCAAAACTTATATAGAAAACGATAAGATAGTATGAATACCATTCACTAAGTTTGAAATTACACCAGCACTTGTATTTAGCGTTGGCTGCAAGAGAGGACCAATCACCATTGCTGGGTTAATTGCAACCATGTCAAGACCCTCCTCTTTTGAAAACTTCCAGGCAGCTTCTTCAGCCAATGTCTTTGAAAGCACATGCCATTGCTGGAGAAACATTAAACATAAGAAACAGACACACTAATGAACCAATGACAACAAAATCGTTGGAAGTAGCAGAATTCCCCATTTCATGAGTGATCAAACAAGGCCATTGACTTGAACACATCGGTGATGGATGAGCATAACAGAGATTGACTTGTACAGATATTAATCTTAAAAATTATCTATTTTGCTTTATTGGAAATTAGCCACATTTTTCAATGAGTTAAAGCTGTAGGGTGATGATGCATAAAGGATCTCCTAAATAACAGAGCACCAGTCATGATCACTTGGAAGAACATGGAAATCTTAAAGTGCACTAAATCATTAAGGGCAAAATCATCCAAGTACTGAAATCGGAGCAGGAGCAATGCAGCGTATCTTAAGGCTCAAATATTTTGGGAGTGAGCTCATGCAGGTGGAAGGTGAAAAAAAAAACTTCCATACCTGCTTTCAAAACTATCTTCATACTATTTACATTTGTAAACCAGTGTTCCATCGTTGCTTGCAAAACTATTCAGAAAAATATTTTCTCAAGATTATAGAAGATCAAGAGAAAAAGCAAGACCTGTAATTAATCGATCCAGACCAAAAGGAAACCATTCGAGTTCAATAAAAAACTGTCTTTAACATATGAGATGGCTATTATTCCATGTTGCTTTTGATGCTTTTATCCCTTTGCAAAATTGATGCAATCACGAAAAATTAAAAGACCATATGGGTGGGTTGGTGACACAATGGTTAATGTCATTGACCTCACCCCTTAAGAGACATGATGGTATACTTCACTCCAGCAAAAGGACAAATTGCGTAGTTACGCTGTATAGAGGAAATAACCTGTAGATTAATATCTGGCAAGCACTGAGAGCTTGACAAGATCCCATTGTTTGTTCTTCCACTTGTTGGACGTATAACTCATCTCGACTAGCACAAAAGTTACAAACTAAATCACCATTACTATACTCCCTCAATACAAAATTGTCTGTCCACTAAAAAAGCCATCATTTTACGGAGACATCCTTTAGTTCATTGTCTTCAAGATAAAAAGATAAAAGCAAATGGTAGAAAAGTATTGACTTCTTCAATAGAATAAAGGATTAATTGGGAAAGCATTCCCAAAATTTTCAATTGACGTTTCAAAGTGAACAATTGTTTTGAGAACTCCCACATAAAATAAGGGACAAACTTAATTTGAGATGGATGGAATTATATAGGGGCATCCGAGCAATGAATCTAAGAGCAGTTTAAGTATGCATTGGAATAACTGAAATATGTAGCACAAAATATTTACTTTCAGAAGAGCATGAAACATAAAGCCCTACCTTAACTGCCTTGCAAATCTCGGGATCAGAAAACCAAGTCTCATCAACAACTACATCAGGAGTTCGAGGTCGTCCATTATATGCAACTGCAGCTATAGAGGATGTCAAAACTACCCTTTTGACAGATGGAGACTTTGCACATGATTTAAGGACGTTAAGTGTACCCTTCACTGCAGGATCAAGTAGTTCTGCATGAACAATTAAGGCAAATCAAGTTAGATCACTAGGAATAAAGTAGCAGAAGATACCATTAGTGAAGAGAACAAAGTCATTTGGGTGTTTATAGACAACATTTCATATGATCTCCTGGTTCTTAAGAAGGAAACATCATCCCTAAGGATGAAACAAAATAACGGGCTGCATTTTGATGGTGCTTCCTACAGGAAACAAGAACAGCATTAAGATAGTAATAGCAACATGGTTTGCATAGACTAAGTTAGAAACGTCGAAACAGAAAAATGAGACAAGCTACTTTCACCAGGTAATGGCCGGTAGTTACACAAGTCACCTCCCACAATGTTATGACTTTGTCAATGGTAATTAGTGGAATACAGGCTGCCTTTAAACGGTTCTTTCGAACTGTGTAAATATTACATCACAGACTTTTAGACATTACTATCTGTGCTGGCAACCATTTAGTTCAGTACTAGAGGGTCTAAAGGCATACGATTATCTACTTATGAACTAAAGGCATTTGGCATTTCCTATCCTAAAGATCTTCGCCTTATCATCTCCAACGCTATCACAAAGTCTCCAATTTTTATGATTATACCAAAAGGCCATATCCATGATATCTTAAGAGTAGATCATCATTCTAAATCCATTTTATGACTTGTTACTCCACCTCTTCAAAGTTCAAGTCTGTACTAAATTGGGACTTCCCTAGGTTTTTCTAGCAGGGTACCTAAATGCTCTGTTGACAATTTGTCGAGTGGAAAAAGGTGAAAGATAACCTTTTTTACAGACAAAAAAAAGGAACAAAAAAACATATGGAGCGGACATGCCTTTTTGAACTGGGAAACTTCATGTTTCAGAGCCTACTAAATTGATCAAAAACAAAACAATAACCTGCTGAATTTTCCTAAGTAAAGTTGCATAGGTATATTGGTTAACTTGGTAGGTTGAGTATTGGGAATTGTACAGAAAAGAAAACTTTTCAGAACAAAGAATGGTGCAGTAAATCATCTCTGAGTCCCTATTACCTGCTTCTCACCTCTTAATTACTAGACCAAAGAACGAATCATCAATCGGTACTCTTTACCTGGATCCAACACCAATGTCCAGGGTCCTCTTAATTAATAGACAAAAGAACTCATCATCAATCGGTACACTCTTTAAATGGATCCAACACCAATGTCCAGAGTCCTATATGTTGAAGAAAGACGTTTGAAAGACAATATTATATAAGTTTTTAAAGAATTTTTTTGAATCAACTCTTTAGAAGAATAGTGTTTGGAAAAATTCAAATTTAATTTCCAATTCCAGCAATAAATGATAAGTCAAAGACTTAGAACTATGTAATGCTCAAATACAAGTAAAAGGGATGAACCTGTGGGTCCTTGACATCATTATAGAAGGGAGATGAAGTATGGAAAACACCATCACAACCCTGAATAGCGGCATCAAAGGAACTTTCTTCAAGCAAATTTGCTTTGAACAGGTGAAGTCTCTCCTTAGCTCCATCAAGCTCAACTAGGTGGTTAGTTCTTTTTGGGTCATCTGCAGGAGATCAAAGTGAGCTCAATAAGGATATGACGACACTGACCATTATATATTAATCATACAGGAAAAAAAGGTTACTACTTTCAAATGACTCATTTACAGAGAAAATTCGAACAAAAGTAAGCATCTGCCAAAATTGAACAGAATGCCATTTTTTCATCTCTATAATTACAGAATTGCAAAACCAACAGCATAACATTATACCACCACTCTCACAACACCTTTTGTTTCTATAATGATAGTTGTTTCTCTACTCTTCAATACACGCATACAAATAATGGTCAATTACATTAAAAGATTGAATGTGAAATCCTTTCAACTTCAAACATTCCAATTCTTCGTCTAAACACAACCTAGAGAATTTGAACCTATACAGCTCGACGAGAATGGAAGGAAATCCTACTATTTGGTAATTCATTATTCAGTCACCGTTCAGTCAGTAGTCTCTGTTGAAGGTCAATCAAATGTGTACTCATGTCCTCAAACATTATCATTCAACAGGGCCTCTCTTTTTCCTCTTTACAAAAACGTCACAAATCATTTAGATGGAGACAAATTCCTGTAGTTGGGTTTCCATACAATACTTGGTGTAATTTCTTCTCCACAGTTTTCTTTGTCGTGAAGTCTTAAAGAATTTCAAGATAAAGAAACATATATGAGTCACCTAATGCAAAAACCGTAAGCTGGAAGTTGCCTCTACAATCAAGAACTAACCCAATCATCTCAAAATTTAGAACTTTGCCCTCGCAATCGGCAATCCATATTATCTAAGAAGAAATTCCAACAGCTCCTAACAGCCCTCGCCACTAAGAGACAAACGAAATCCAAACCCAGTGTCCTGGAAACCCTCAATCAGTGACCGTAAGAGCTTCGGTAGCTATATCAAGGTTTTACAAAGAACAAAAATTACGATCATTAGGCAAGCAGAGGAAACGGTAATTGCAACACTTTTTGCACGGAGGAATTTCGCATGATGAGAACATCCGAAAGACCAACAAGAAACATCCAATCGGAAGCCACAAAAACATTAATATAAATCAGAAAACGCCAAATTGAGTTAAACTCTATAAAGCGAGGGAAGACCGACTGGGGTCGCGTACAGAGGCCCTGACAGTGTAACCACGCTGGAGAAGAAACTTGACGATCCATGAAGCAGTATATCCGGACGCACCGGTCACGCAGACGAGCTTCCCTGCTGCACTGCTTATTTTCTGCTCCTCTTGATCTTCTTCTTCTTCTGCTTCTTCTTCAGCTTCTGTTGAAGTTTTGCTGTTTTTTTGGCTAATGCTCCCTTTTGCATATATATATAGAGTAACTCGCGCGGGGAAAAACAATTTCGAAACAAAATAATTTTTTTAAAATTTCGGAGTATAAAATTTTTTGTCAAATAAACATACTTAAAAAGTTCTAACTTTTTACACATACACACTCTACTTTTCACAAATCTCAATAAATTTAATAAAATAAAAATTCTTAAAACTTCGAGAATATTCTTTAAAATTTTGACAAATTAACGCCCAAAATATTAACTTTTCAAATTCCTTCACCAAATCTCAAGTGACGTGGATTTTCTTTTTAATGGTACAGGAAGTTTTTAAGATTTTGATTACAAAAATCATTTTTTTGTACAAATAAATATTTTTATTTTTTTAAAAAATATAAATAAATATTTAATTTAACCTGCCTGTGAAAATGTCATCTTTAGAGGACTTCTACCAATTTCTTTTTTGTTTCCCTTAAATTAAATTGGACGGTTAAAACTACTACAGCAATTTTAAAATAGAGTTAAAAAGAACTAAAATATATATAAAAAAAGGTACAATTTATAACTTTATAAGTGGACCCCACTGGATGCGAGGTTTTTTTTTTTTTTTTTTTCTAAATCACTGGATGCGAGGTATGCTACGCTGTCTTTTTTTCCTTTTATTTTTAAGTAGACTGTCACTTCTTTTTTAGACGTCACCTCATACGTTTATTTTTGGAAACCGACACTACCTCCCCTCGTGACGGGTAGGAGTGATTAAAAGTGATGTAGGTGCCGGTTCAAACATAACTGGCACTAGTACTGTTAATCACATTGAGCATAATTTAATACTAACACCGGCACTGGTTGGCTACAAAACCGATCATTGCTCGTGATGGCTAGTCACCACAATGTAACCTTCAAAATACTGAGAAAAAAAAAAACTTTGCAATTCCTCAATAGACCTGAGACCACAACCAACTCAAGGGTCAAGCCTCAAATCCACACGCCACAACACCACAACACCTTCTCCTCCTCATTTTCCATAGAAAACCATCACAGAGTGTAATGCCCTCTCTATTTTCGCCTACTTGACGTTTATGTCACCTTATATATTACCTTACATATAAGAGGCTATTTAAATTTCCTTCTATCAAAATTTCTCCTTGACAAAACTTTATTAGATTCATATCTAGCTAATATTTTATTTTTCTGTTATTTAGTTAAATATTTCCCTATGTGTCATGATTTTTTATTCTTGAATTTTGAACACTTTCATTTCCTTGTAAAGTTGTGTTTGTTTATTCCTTGCATTCATTAGGCATTAGAGAAAACCTAGTTTTGTCACTATTTTACCTTTTGGGTAGATACATTAGGAAGGTAGTAAATAAACACATTATTTCTCCTTGGTTATCATTATTTTTTTTTTCATTATGGCTAAATGAATCTAAAATTTTTCTTCATCAAGAGATTGATACATGTCTTGATTAATTTAAGTTTTTACCCTTTTTCACTATCTTAGGGTAATTTTTTTACAATAGTGACTTAATCCTATGTGACTTTAAACTCTTTTATTTTATTTCCTCTCTTTCCCCCTAGGTCTAGTTGTCCCATATGTTCTTTTGGTTGTTAAGCTATTTTGTTCCCTTTTTACATGCAATTCACGTTAAGAGCAAGAAGCCTTTGGTGAGAGTTTGTGTTTTGTTGGAAGATTTGAGAAGCTTTGAGCCTTCTCTAGATAAGAGAGGAGAGACATGTGCCATAACCCCCCTAGTTACTTATCTTAGTAAAACTCTAAGCTATGATTACCTAGAACTAGGCTAGGTTACTAAGGTGGCAAGGTAGTCATTAATTAGCTAGAGGCCAAATGAGTGTATGTGGCCTTTTATTCTCTTACAATTGCCGACATTTAGTGAAGAGATAGAGTTGCGTGTGAAACAAAGAAGAAGGAGGAAAAAGAGAAGAGGAAGAAAAATAAAGTGTAACCAAAAAGGGAGAAAAGGAGAAGAAAAAGTGGAGATAGAGGTTCGGCTGCCCCCTTCCTTTTGGTCCCTTTCACCTTTTGCTTTCTTTTCCTAACTCTTTCTTGCTTTTAAGGTGCTTTGGTGCTTTGTCCAAAGGAAAACAACTTATATTCACCAAACTCCAAAGAAGAGAGGTAAGGGGTTAGTTTGATTCTTGAAGGTTATTAGGAATGATTTGTAATTATCATCATGCACGTAAGTTAAGATTTTGATCATATAACATGTCCATTATCATGTTAGAAGAGAGATTATGTTGCTGGAATAAGGAAATTGTAAAGGTTTTCATGAGAAAAGGAGGAAGTCATAAATAGGTCAAATAGGGCTCCTTTGTGTTAACTTTGAGGTCAGTACAATTAGGCTATACTCGAATAGACCAAATGGGACCTTTTGGACCCTAAATTTTGAAAGTTATCTCAGAACAGGTTAGAGAATCTCTGGTTAAAATTTCAGCTCAATTGGAGTTATGGTTAAGAAGTTATTAGCTTTCAAAGTTAGGGGTAAAACTAAAAAGTTTTCTAAAACGAGTCACTTTAGGTATACTCGAATTGGGCTTTGATTTTTTTTTGGGCTGACCTAGCTGGGCCCTAGGATCGTTGGACTTTATTCTAGAATAGCCTTACATTGAAGGCCTAAGTCGTGGTCCTTATTGGACTTAGAGAAGCCAAATAAGTCTTAAATCATTTAGGTGCATGAGTTGTTAGACTTGCTTATTAAAATTTTAAACCACTTTGCATCACATTAGTTTGCTGATTTACATATCTTCATAACTAAGGCATGTAGTGATTATATTCTTTCAGTATGATGACTTAAATCTTTATATCTAAGGATTATAGCACGTGAACATCACATGAAATGGAAAAATTAGGACTTTTTAATGAAAAACCCTTGCTGTCCAAAACGTCCCCATGAAATCCTTAAAATTTTTGCATGAAAATTGGTGGATGTGTAGTATATGGTCACTGTAGGTCCCAATAAAAATTTTAGCTCAATAGGAGGTCGGAAAAGGTCAAAAATTCCCCTGGAGTTCTCTACGGGTAGTTTCAACATTTCATATAAAACGTAAGGGTAAAAAGGTCCAAACTGAGAAAATAACTTTATGATTGTGTATAGCATGAAAAATACATGGGGAAGCCCAAATTTGAGTCCAAACCGAGTAGAATTAGGGGCTCAAATCACAAAGCCCGTTTAGCAGCCTAAATGACTTTAGGCCCGTTAACCCTAAACAAGCCCAGTAAATCTTGAAACCTTAGGGATAGGCCCAATAGGGTCTAATGAGGCCAAGAGGCCCTCACTCATGGATTTTAGTGAAGAGTTGCAATTACTTAATAATTTACACGATTAATTCATTATTAAGCTAAATTAAAAAAAATTATTATTAATTCTTATCGAAGGAAGGACAACTAATATTAATGCATCCTTAAGCTATGTCTTTGCATTAAAATGTGAAAGTGCATATGTGCATTTTATGATCGACTTATGTGAATTGTGAATTTATTTTACTTATGATATGTCAATTGTATTTTTAATTTGCTATGTGCATTCCATTGATAATCTTTGGTGAATTGTTTATCGAATATGCATATGATAAGTCATGCTGCATCAACATATCATGGGTATGGGGATACTGTTGACTAAATGACCGAAAGAAACCCATACCCAAAGGTAGTCCTGAGATTAGGTGACGGTACCGTTAACCGTTGGATAGTGCAAGCCACACTGAGAGGATAGTGGTTGGTATCCCTGGGCGATGGAACAATTATGTCTAACTGAGTCCTGGGTCTTGGTGTCGGAGCACCGGACAGTCCCAGAAGAAAGGAGGGACGTACAACCTGGATTTTGGGGGTTAAACAGAGCGAAAGAAGGACACCTCTGACTGAAAGAAAGAAAGAAAGTGAAAGAACCGGGAAATAGATGCATTCAATCTGTATTGCATCGTTCATAATGCATTTATTGGTTTACTATGAATATTACTCCGTGATTGATTATTCTATAATTATGTTACTTATGTTTTATATTGTTGCATGTTTCATTCTCCCTTTTTTCCCCCTTACTGAGTCAATAAGACTTACCCCTTTTACCTGTTTATTATTTTGTATGTATTGTGACGGTCATCGAACTTGACAGATGAAGATATTCATGAGCGAGCAAATTTTGGATTTTGACTCACATGTGTTAGTCGTCCAGATTTGGACGTATGTTACTGATAAATTTGAGGTGTATATGGGGTACAAGCCCCAGTGGTAACTTAAAGATCCACCCCTGCCCCCTCTTTGCCGCGTGGAAAACTTCGGGTTGGTTGATGTAGATCCAGCCCTTCTACACATTGTCCCTCCCCCACTGGCCCCACCGGTGAAGGGTACTGAGGAGACGGTGTTTATAGACCTGACCTCCGACACTGAGTCGGAGGATTTATCAACTTTAGCTGTTGTCACTCTTTTGTTAGTTTTGGATCAGCCACTGTTTCATAGACACTTTAGTACGGAAAGCTTTAGGCAGCTTCCACTTTTGTACTATTTCCTCTTACTTTTGTTTTTCTCATGAAGGATGTTTTGTAAAAGAGAAAATATGTGATCATAGTGGAATTGTTTATATTTTCAAAAAAAAAAAAAAAAAATTCTCTTATTCCATTTCTTGTCCTATGCCATTTTGATTTTATTTTCTTAAATTTTCATTTCTTCTCTTAATTTTTTTTTTCAATTAATTTTCTAATGTCAATTCCTTAAATATCTCATTTTGTTATCGTTATTTTTTTTAGATAGAATTTCTCACTCTAGAATTATTTGAAATGTCATATTTCTAATTTCAAAATAAATTTTCAAGTAAACGTTTTCCGCTAAGCTTTTTCAAAGCCAATTCCAGGACTTTATAGGTTTAATACGTGTCGTAATCTCCGCTTGTGTGCATACCATTACTATAGGTGAGCCTAGGGGGTAAGTATTGGCACAAGGCATGACACATAGGTGCCATTGCAGAAGAAATCTATGAAAATAAAAATGGAAAATAAATAACTCATTACATACCACACCATTGCAGACGTGCGAGAAGAAGAGCTGTCAGCATTCAGCCGAGAGATGTTGAGTGAGTAGAGAGAGAGAAGGCAGCGAGGATAGGGAGAGAGAGCGGCGAACGTGTTTTGCTTGTCCAGCCTCCAGGACCAAAGCTTAGGGTGTTTAAACCCTAACCCAAACGCGTCGTTCCCTTTAAGTGGAGAATGACATCGTTTTTATAAAAAAGAAGAAAAAAAAGCCTCATACGGTGCTGGTTGTTTGCCGAATTAGTGGACGGTTACCATTACCAGTAATCGCACCACTAATCTATGCAAATGCACACCGACACTAACACTAGTAACCAGCAACTGCGAATGCAGTGGCCGTGGTGGTTCAACCACCCCCGCTAGTGCATTTGCATAGCTCTAGTGACGGGAGGAGACCCAAACTCATGCCTCGCATGCAGTTCAGGTTTATGGTCAAATGCACTTCTGATACAATTATTTCATACTTTAATTACTAAATATTATTACACTGATTCCAATGTTAATTTGGATGAACTGTTATTTTTGTTTAGTGAAATGACGAATTTTATTCTATGTAAAATATAATGATAAAAAAAATTGCAAGGGTAAAATCATCATTTCATTGAACCAAAATAGTAGAAATATAACAAAAATTAGTAGTTTTTCGTGTAAAGCATAAAAACACCAATAGTCGACAGGCAAAAAGTGTATTTAACAATAAATATTTTGATTTATGTGGTTAAGGTGTCATAAACACTCCTCAGGTCCAAGAAGTATAATCAAGGCTTAAATAACACGCGTGCCCCTGGGGTTTAAAGTTTTCTCAGGAATACCCTTAGGGTAAATTTTGTTGTCCCACCACTCCAATCGTATACCTGTTATATCCCTCCAGTAACATTCCGTCCATTTCGTGACGGAATTTGATAATGTGGGTCAAGTGACCACGTCACTCACAATTAAAAGGAGACGCGTGTTTTATTTACTGATTGGACTCAACTATTTTTTGACTTCCTCACCACGTCACTCACAACCAATGCAATTTACTGAAATGCCCACCATTCCACATCAATTAAAATTACCAAAACCAATCGGCAGACCCACGATTTCGACCCAGGAGACCTCCTTCCCCAACCTTTTCCCCAATTGGTAGACTAACATGCCCAGGGCGTCTTGGGCATGAAACAAAATAACCCAGGACGCCTGGGGCTAAAAATAACATGCCCAAGGCGTCCTTGGGTTTAAATAAAATAGCCTTGGGCGTCTTGAACTTAAAAAAATAGCCCAAGGCGTCTTGACCTTGAAAAATAATGACCTAGGACGTCTTGGGTTCAAAAAATTACAGCCCATAATGTTTTGGGCCTCAAAACCCAAAATGTTCTGGGCAACATCTTTAAGGTCCAGTAACCCGAACCCGTGTCTGAATTATTGTTTGTAATGTTTTCTTCTTAGTAGATTTTAGGTGGCTGCTAGCCGAAGTGATTTTTTCTTTTGAATGATATTTCAAAGGTTTTATACTTCGTCACCAAATATTTGTCTCTTTATGTGATTGAAGTTTGATTTAATTTTTCGCTACTTATTTGTTGATTGAGTTGATTATTATGCTAGATTGAATAATTTTATAACGTGTTTTAAAATTATTGTTAATCTTTAATTAGAGGATAAATATATATTCACCCCTTCATGATGTTAATAGGGTGTAAATCGGATTTTTCAACAACTGTATTAGGCACAAGGTTGCTCCTAATTACGCTGTGATGCATAGCATCAAAAGAAAGAAAAAAAGTGAAGGACATAGAAATGTGAGTTTCTTCTTTACTAACGTAGTGCGTGTAATCATTACTAATATTGACTTGATTTCAAGAATAACCACGCACTGAAAGTGAATGAAAAGTTCGAGTGTATGGCTGCTGCAGTCCATGACCCTTAATAAAGTGAAGGAGAATTAGTCATTAAAGAAAAGACAAGAAAAGGCCAATTCCTTAGGGACAATTCTGTTTTGGTCCAAGGTGCGCCAAGCAACTGAGGGTGGGTGGACTCTTCTCTAAAAGTTAGCTTTTGACATTCTTAATTGTGAAGGGAGGCTCTGTGATATGGGCACCAATTATCTGCGTGCAGGCTAAGAAAATGGTCTCAGGGAAGGGAAATGAGCTAGTGGAGAGGACACCGAGTTGCTCTTGGAGTTACTTTTCGTCCTGGTAACATAATTGCGTATACAGTGATGTCATTCAGTATCTAACGTGTGTGTAACTAACTATCCGTGTAATTCACGGTGGAATATTATGACCTGTAATCAATACAGCGAGAGTACCATTGCATGCCAATTTTTACTCTTCCGCAGAAGGCCGTGAAAGCTAGAAACAGAATGATGCTGGCGGTGGCAATCCCACTCTTGCAATGTCTTAGAACTCCCATTGGACTCCAATTTTTGTAGAGACTAGTTGTAATAGAGCGGCAGGTTTCCTTCTCGGACTTCTAGGGACGGGTGATAGGTCTGATGTGTGTAGATCTAATTGTTGAGGAGAACTGGTAAAAGTGTAAAAAAAAAATTTTTCCTTTCAATCGCAGCGATGATTCCAGCTTTGTCCAACTTGCCCATGTTGAGTTCTATGGCTGGGATATAAAATTCCTGCCTAACCTTACCTTACAAAGCCGCCAAGAGGAATGCATGGCGAGGTGTGGTTGCAAAGAGTTCCAATTTAGATAAAATATTACTAGAATAAATCACAATAAACCCTCGTAACTATTACCTCAATATCAAATATATTCTCAAACTATAACTTGTGGTCATGAGGAGTGAAGCCAAAAGATTATGCAAAGGGGTGGGGCTAAATGACCTAAACATATGGACACAAATAACTTAAATACCAAATGCAAAATACATTGAAAAATAAAAGTTTACAACCTCCCTTAATTTTTCTCATACAAAGTTTAACAGGATTTAGAATACTGACAAACTTCATTTATATCTACCTGTTCCTCAAGAACTCTTTCAAAAGGCACTTCAAAACTGCTGCAAGTGCTTTGTAGCATAAGATATTGTAGTCATTATATGCAATCCTTTGTCGCTTGAATGTTTTTGTATAGTGAGATTAGAGAACCACAAAATGATGCATTTGAATTTGTTGGAATTTAGAGGTAGATGCAAGACAATAGATGAAAGAAAAAGCGTGTAGAGGAAAACGTTTTATCAAATAGACTCAAAAAAGCTAGGCAATAGCTTTTCTTTATCGAAATAATGGAACTCATAGGAACCCGTATCTCCCACTATAGAAAACTGACTTTTCCATACACGTGCATTAATTTAACAGAATTAAGCTAGCATCTTTTTTTTTCGGTGACCAGTACTGCTTTGTTGGTCAACATGGCCAAAAACTAGAGAGGCTTGACCTAACTCAAAGCCCCTTTTTTTACTCTTCCTTCCTGGAATGACAAAGTCCAACTTGAACCCAGGCACATCAATTAAAGAAGAGGAATTACCTTTCGAGTTAACAATTTCAAGTCTTCTTCAGCTGTTTCGCTTTCATATTCACGGTTTTCAAGTCACTTCTATGTTTGAGCCTTCAGTAGCTTTTCATGTTTGTTTTGGAAATAATTGATAATTCAACGTGTTACAGATTGTGAATTGAGAATTATATGAGTTAAGGACTTAATTGGTGATATGATTTAGGTCTTATTAACTCATGTGGAATATAATATGGTGAAAGGATAAATAAACGAATATATAATTGTTAGCAGAAGGGATTTCACAAATCAATCTCAAATACTTCAGGGGTAAATTGTGATATGTTAATAGACATGATCACAATTAATAAAAGTCGAAAATTCGGAATAAAAGAAATTAAGGAGTTCATGGAAAAAGAGTTTTTCCATGTGATCCTACGGCCGAGATCTGCGGTCCTTAACGATACCACTCTATATCACAGCTAGGGTTTAGAAAAAGACTATAAGATATATTTTTTTAGACAGTTGGCCATTATAACTTTCAGAAATCCTGTGACGGCTGTGAGGCATAAAAGAAAGGAGACAGAATATTTGGATTGCTCAGTTGTGAAATTAACGACTCAAAGTGTGAGATCAACAAGACCTGAAGATTATTAAAGATTGAAGATTCAATTGCAGACAAAGTTCAAGATCGTTTTGAAGATTAAAGATTCAATCGTTTGTCGTAAGCAAACTTTCACAACTATGCACAATCGAGGGAACATCTGTGCAGTACACGTAATTCCGAAGAAAAATCAGAAGCAGGAAAATGCTTCGACCAAGATTATCTAAAGCTATCTAATGGAGCGCCTCAAGGTCTCAAGGCTTGGCGACTATCTAAAGCTGTCATAATTCAATGATTTTAAGTATGATTGATAATTATTTTTCTGTACGTATAGATGACCACTATCCTCTAATCATATAAATACAGATAGTGACCAGTTTGGCACAATTAGGTAAAGCAATTGTCAACACGAGATTCAGGATCTGTCAATCCAATGAGAATTCTCTCTTAAATCCCCCTCCACTATGACTATTTCTTCTTCCTCTTCTTTTTATGTAAGTGGTAACTTTCATAAATTCTACTCCATTCCGCCAAGTGATTTGTCATGTCAACATGCATGTACGTAATTGGTGTTTAAGAAAGCTTAATTAATTAGTACTCTACTTTCTCTTCTTCCACTCTGGCTAGCTAGAGCCCCCAAATAAGTCTGTACCCTTATCCGGCCTGCTGATTTTGTGCACTGCTCAATATCCAGATAGTCACAGGATTGGCCGGGCGGTATTTAATGTGCTATCCTGCTTGCAAATCACAAGCGGTTGACTAATGCTCTTCCCATTATTAGTATTGGAGGTGACGAGCGTTATCTATGCTTCGTAGTGGTGGCCCAAAATTTAGAAGGAAAGGGACATCATCCAAACGTTTTAAATGGAAATAAATATTAATCGTAATAGAAACTAGAGGACACTAATGACCACTTAAGCTCGAACCAATATCTCCTTCGCTTCCTCACGCTTTGGCCGGGGCAAATTAATTTATGATTTCCACGGAATCTAATTCTTCTGGGTTCATATACTTTGGCATTTACTGTTCAATCAACAGTCTACAGTCCTATTCTGGCCTACAAACGTTTAAAAAAACGAAACAAGATACATATACAAGTCACTATACTAAGAGGAACAGCAATGAAGAGGATGGCTATTGCACAAGGGTTCCCACGTACGATCATGAGGATCTGGTGTGATTTATGGAATTTTGTCTTTGCTCCTAGTCCTTTTCATGATAATTTGTATAGTAATTTACCTAGTCCATTTGTGGGAACTTGTATTGCTGGGGGTTGGTTGCTTGGAATCAGGGCATTGGTTTTTTAATCCGAGATTCTTTTTTTTTTTTTTTTATCTGAGAAAAACTGTGTAATATTAAACTAAGAAACCGAACCATGCATATCACAAGCCTGGATATGCTCAGGAATATCAACCGCACTAAAGAAACTGATCCTACCCGATCGGGCAGCCCAACTGGCCAGATTGTGAGCCAAACGATTACACCTCCTAGGCACCCAAGGAATCCTCCGTTCCGGGCACTCCCCCAAACACCAACAAATGTGCGCTATCAGATCGGAAATAGCCCAAAACCGGCAAGGCTCGTTGGAAAGAACCTCGTTGCAAACCACCAAAGAATCACATTCGAAAGAGACTTTGCTCCATTGTCGTCTCCAAGCTAACATCGCACCTTCCACCAAGGAAAATGCCTCACCCACTAAAGGGTCCATAGCAACTAAGCATTCCATGTAAATCATATAGAGGGAACTAGAAGAGTCTCTCACCGAGACCGCTATGTACGACCCATTCACCCGAACAGCCACATATGTGTTAACCTTAAGCCAACCAACCGCAGGGGGCATCCATCTCAGCCCCACCTTCTTATCCACTTCAGACCAAGCCGCAGAGTGTTCCCCATACTGTTGCCGAAAAGATCTCATCATATCCCTTGTGTCAACCGTAGCAGACCTGTGCACCACCTCATTGCGCTGAAACCAGAGAATGTCAAAGATTAAAGCCGCATTTAGAAGGAAGGCCGGCAAAAATCTAGTAGCCAAACCCAAGGCTCTATCAGCGTTTAAAACTACTGCCATCAAATCGGACGAGTTGGACAGCATCAGAGAATCCAATTGAAGAGGCCACGTTGATTCTCTCCATAACACCCGAGCCACCCTACAGTCCACAAGTAAATGTATGGTGTCCTCAGGAATTCCTTACAGAGAGGGCATTGAAAAGCTGCTTCCTCCGATATGTCCAGTATCCTCCCAAGCGCTCCTCTAGTTTTCAATGCCACGGCCGCCACGTTCCAAAGTACCATCTTGAGCCTATCTTGCAATTTGGCCCTCCAAATTGTATTCCAAGATTTTTTGTCAAGCGGGGCAATAGCAAGGGCTCTGTGTTCTTGTTACCCCAGCACAAAAGACTTCACAGAATACACACCCATCGGTTCCTGGACCTAAATCCATTTATCACTTTGATCAGAATGTGGGGAGGGCAATTTCAAAATTTATGCAGCCGTATCGGTCGTGAAGAACTCCCGAATCAACGCAACATCCCAGTGCCCGGACTCCAAATTAACCAGGTCACAAACCATCTGAGCAGAAGTAGTGGCCTCTCTGCCGTCCCTCCACAAAGGACGAAAATTTGGACAAAAAGGAAGCCACGGGTCGTCTCTAATTCGCACCACCTCACCCTGTCTTGGCTAGATACACAGGCCTCCAAAAAGTTGCTGCATCACCCCAAAAATACCTTTCCAGACACCTGACTCATGACCTCTCAGACTTGGCAAGTTCAACTAATCATGGCACCAATATTTTGCCTTAACAATCTGTACCCAAAGGTTCTCAACAGAACTGAAAACCCTCCACCCGAGCTTGGCAATGAGAGCTCTGTTGGTTTCCCCCATCTTCCGAAGTCCTAACCCTCCCAAGTCCTTCGGTAGGCAAATGCCCTCCCATGCCTTAGGAGTAAAATTCTGTGGTTTGTTTGATGGGAACCCCCACCAAAAATCTTTGAGAATCAGATCAATGTCCGCACACCACCCTTTAGGTAGAAGATGAACTGACATACAATACTGTGGCATAGTAGCTGCCACCGTCCGGATAAGAGTTGTCCTACCAGCTTGTGATAGTACCCACCCTTTCCATCTTGCCACTTTGGAAAGAACCTTCTCCTTTACCTCTTCAAAGGCCTTCTTCTTAGACCTGCCAACAAACAAAGGCAAACCCAAATATTTGCAATTTGAGTTCATCTTCTTAACTTGGAAAATACCACAAAGATCACCCGGCAAATCAGGATGCGTATTCCCACTACAATGCAAAGAGGATTTTCTCATATTTACTCTTTGCCCAGACCAGCAGTAATATTTGGATAAAACCCCCTTAATCACTTTGGCCTCCCTCCTGTTAGCCCTAGCAAATACCATCAGATCATCTGCAAAGAGCAGATGACTAATAGTAGAGCTTTGCCGTGCCACCTTAATCCCGTGCAACTCCCCTCGACCTTCCGCTTGAGCAAAGAGTCTTGAGAGAACCTCAGAGCCTAAAATAAATAAGAATGGCGAAAGAGAGTCGCCTTGACGAAGCCCTCGTAACGGTTTGAAAAATCCATGAGGCGTCCCATTCAACAAAATCGAGAAAGAAACTGTGGAGATACATTGCCCAACCCAGCCAATCCATTTTTCACAGAACCCTAAACACCTCAAAATATAGAGAAGGAAGCTCCATTCCATCTGGTCGTATGCTTTCTCCATATCCAATTTGAGAGCCAACAAACCCTTCCTCCCCCTATTCGCCTTTATAGAATGTAGAAGCTCTTGCCCCAACAAAATATTATGCTGAATAATTCGGCCCTGCACAAAAGCTCCTTTGAAAGGAGAGACGATCTTGGAGAGAACACTCTTGAGCTAAATGGTAAGAATCTTCGAAATAACTTTGTATTACAAAGACTTATAGGACGATATTCCTCAACCCTCGACGGATGCTCAGTTTTTGGCAAAAGCACCAAGAAACTATGATTGAGTTGCTTCAAAAGGTAACCCGACTGGAAAAAATTCTGCACCATCGAGACCAACTCCTCCTTCACAGTACTCCAATAAAGTTGGTAAAAAATGGCAGACATGCCATCAGGACCAGGGGCTTTGAGAGCACCAATCTGGTCAAGGGCCACCTTAATTTCTTCAGCCGAGGGAAGCCCACACAACTGATCATTTTCCTCCTCTGAGATGACAGGTCGGATGAGAACAGATAACTCAGTAAAATCAGCTCCCCCAGAAGGCATTTCAGATGTGTATAGACGCTGAAAGAAGTCCAACATATGCGCCCCAATGTCGTCCCTTTCCCTCAACCACACTCCATTACCGATCTTGAAAGCATCGATATTGTTCCGTTTACGCTGGATAATGGTTGACAGGTGAAAGAATTTCGTATTCAAATCCATGGTAGTTAGCCAAGTTACCCTCGACTTCTGTTTCCATATACTCTCTTCTCTTTTCAATTCCTCCGATAAATCCACCTAAATTCGCTTTTTCTGCATCTCTGTTCTGCTCCGAAGGGGCAAGTCCTTGAAAGAATTCCAGTCGGTCATATAACAACTGAATTTTACGTTGTACCTTCCTGAAATGTTCACTGTTCCAAATCCATAGTGCCTCCTTAGTAACTTTAATTCTTTGCACCAAACGAAAGGCCGCCGAACCAGACACCCCTCCATTCCAAGCTCGATCAACTACCCTTTTACCATCTGCATCACGCGTCCAGCGGCACTCAAACCGAAAAGGTTTACGCCCCGCATTCATCATTCCCTCCAAGTGCAACAACAGAGGTGTATGGTCAGAAGAGTGCAGCAGTAAATTGCGAATCAGCGCCCTTGGGAACAAAGTCATCCAGTCCCCATTGGCCAAACCTTTGTTAAGCCATTCGCGAATTTGATGTCTTCCTCGTCTCCCATTGCACCAAGTGAACTGAGGGCCGGAACTCCCCACATCCACCAGCCCATGCGAAAGCTTTAATTGGTAAAACCCATCTGTAGACGACGAAGCAACAGGTCTGCCACCATGTTCTTCATGCTATCCAGACATAGCATTAAAGTCCCCTAGAATCAGCCAAGGACCCTCGAAAGCATTGCCGATACTATTTACCTCCTCCCAGAAAGATTCCAGTCGCAAGGACCATGGACAAAAGTGAGCTCCCTTGGCTGATAATTAGGTGCACCAAAAATAATCACACTGAAAATAAATTGGTTCATGACAACCAGGTCAAATTCAAACCCCTTCCTCCATGCAAAAACCAGGCCTCCTCGCAGGCCGATAACAGGAACTTCTAACGTATCCGAGTACCCAAGAAGAGCCAGAATGCTCGTCGCATTATTCACCTTTGTCTCCACTATGCACAAACAATCTGGGTTAGATTGTTTGAGCATCGCCCGTAGAGTTTGAATTGTTGAGGCATGGGCAAGTCCTCGACAATTCTAGAATAGCACTGTCATTGGAGGTTTGGGGGCATGGGACGGCCCGCCTCCTCAGCCTCAGATGATAAGTCGACCTCATCAATCGAATTATCTGTAAAAGACAGAGCTCCCGCTCTCTGTCTGGCTCTGCAAGAGCCTTGACTTGCTCCTCGAATTGCAACCGCTCTTAAGCCTCCTCTAGTTGCAACCATGGTTTTCCACAAGTTTTTAGAAGAACTACCTCGTTTTTTAGAGATTTTGATCCAGTCGGCTAAAGGTTGGCAATCTTCCCCTTCGTTCTCCGGCTTGTTCATCTGAATTTCTGCCCCCACTAACTTCTTTGATTGCCTCGCTTCGTCAAGCTCTCCCCGTGCGACACGTTTTTTTCCCAAAAACCCATCACCTCTTCGCAACCCTATACTTGCTTCCCCCCTCTAAGGCCCTTTACCTTTACAAAGAAGCCAATCCGCGCCACGTTTGGGATCCCCCAATCCAGCCCCTTCAATGTCATCTGGGATCTCTTTGATAACCAAAGACCAAACCTTAGAAGAAGAGGACGCAAAAGATACGTCCAAAAGCCCAGAAGGTTCCTCACCGAGACCCCCCAGCCTACCCGAATGCCAATGACTTTGGGCTAGCCCAACCCGACCAACCGACTTGTCACCCTCTTTATAGTGTCTCCCCCAGTTCGACGGTTCATCAAAAAAACTCCTTTCCTTCCTTTTCAAACGCTCGTAATCCAACTCATGCTCTAGCGTTGCCTGCTACGCAGCCATTGCTGTCATCTCGTTGTTAGGAATTCCATGGTACAACTCGTACCTCACCCAACCCTCCTCAGAGCCGCATCCCACTACCCCAGAGTCGAGCGGCGACCACGCCACGCCCCCTTTGCCAAAGAATCTGTCAGAAAGTACGGGACGCCTTGGCTCACGCACTGATTGGGTGCGTGCAGATGCCGTCGTCACTTCTGCCTCCTCCATGGCCGTGCTGCTCCCACCATGGGGTTTTTTAGGTAACATCTACCCTGCGACCAATAAACCTGAGAGTGGTTGAGTGCTGCGCCGAGCTTGGAGATGGATGGGGAAATGATAAGTAGTAGAAGAACTAGGTTGGGTGAACTGAAAATTGTGTTGAATGGGAGTTGCAGAACCCGTCTGAATTTCTTGTACAGGCTTAGGGATAGATTTATCCAGCCCTGAAAACCTCTTGTAGTCCGAATCGTTAGCAATCATTTGGGGACTGAAATCCTCTGGTGCCCCTCGTAGAGTCGGAGGTGCACCACAGATGTTCGATAAATGGCCAAGCCGGCCACAATTGTAGCAGAATCCTGAAATTTTTTCAAATTTAAATTGAATCCAAGCAGCATCCCGGTTGACACGAGGAAGATAAAACCCAAAGCACAAAGGTTGAGTAGTATCCAGCAAAAACTTTGGCCCTGGTGTACTGAGCTACCCAAACCGATCGTTGTGAACGAAAGTCCACCTCCATGACCTCTCCAATCTTTCGGGCAGCCCACTCCACCCTCTGCCTCGTATTTTGCCTCAAAGGCAATCCATGCACCTGCACCCCGATCGGAATCTTCGATAAATCCACCTCATGCACCGTTTCTCCCTGGCACCATGGCTTCAACACCAGCGAAAATCCCTTGATATTCCAGGGAGCCAAGTCAAGAACCCGTTGCCTACAGTCTGCCGAAGGAAAGGAGAATATAAACCTATCGCCCTCAACTTCTTCCATAACCAAGTTCGGCACGAAATGCCAAGAACGGCAAATCGCCACCCAGAGCCCCACCTTATTAAAAGGCTTATCTGAGATGATGCGACCCACCAATGTCATCTCCATCAAAGCAGAAACATCTCCCTCCAGAGGGGAGCGGGAGTCCCCAAAGAGTTCCTCTCCCAGAGGTTCCGAAGAAGGACCTTTGTCCTCCACCCCCTCCGAACTACCCATCTTAACCATGACCAACAATAACAAGAAATGCTGAAATAAGTCACCAGAGACCAGAAAAAGAGACTAAATCTCCAGAAGCAACCCTCCAACCGAGAGCAGAAACACAAGATAATGCTACCCTCAATGATCCTGAAAAAGTAAGAGGGCACCAGTGAGTCGACGGCTCCACGCCAATTGCTAGCTAGTTAGCATGGCGTTGATTTGAGGAAATGACCTTTTAATCCGAGATTCAATTGTGTCTCATTGCATTGGTTTTTTAGATCACTGACTATGTGTTTGTGTATGTGTGCATCGTCTTAGTTTGTGCTGGATTGAGATATTTTAGGTGATTTACACTTTGATGTTTTGGCTCGGTACATGTTTCTGTTTTTTTCTTCTCTTTTCTCTTTAGGTGAATATATAGGGAGTGTTCGGCAAAATTTCCACCCTAATAAAATAACTCTCCAAAATCTCTCTCTCTCCTCATCAAATCATTACTTTTCACTCTAAATAAATATAAAAAATTAATTTCAATTATCTCTCTCTTCACTTTTTCCCCAACCCCAATACCCCAAAATTTCCACAGCCGAACACTATCATAGTTTATGAGTGTGTTATTGTCATTCTAGACCTCTGTTCTCTAGTCATGAAGATTGTATTCAACATCCTCATGGTATTTGTTTTACTTGCAATCTAGACAACAAATCCGGAAACTTATCACTTGCAGTCCTTTGACATCAAGTTCTGTCTTTTGCTCAATAAAGACAACATTAAGATGTTTGGTTTTTTTGTATTATCAAGATTTTTTGAATCCTGAGAATACACAAACTAAACATGTTTTTTAACATTATCTAAAAACAACTATAGCACGCATACCAATAAAGTTAACATCACCTAAAAATTCTCAAAACACAAAAATTTTCAAAATACTAACTAACCGAACACCTTTGTTTATTTCTTTCACTGATGGGGATCAGCTCAATAGATTCATAATAGGGCTGCCCATATGCCAAGGGTGCATCTTCAGTATTTTATAAAAATGAATATTTAAACGAGCAGAAAATTGTGACCACCAATGCTTTTAGCGACCATGTGCAGATGTTTTACCGGCAGCATTTGTGATAGCAAAATGGAATTCCAGCGGCAGCATCTGTGGTAGCGAAAAAAAAAATGAATTTCAACTACAAACAAAAAACTATCACTATATATCTACAGTGACGACGCAATCGTGACGAGCCCGCGACCATTTATTTTTGTAGCTACAGCTCTTTTTGCGAACAAAATCTATACTTTTACCGACAAATGCTACCCGTTGCTAAAAGCAAAATTTCTTGTAGCTAGGAGAGAGGAGAGAGCATAGCGATCAGAGGCTCACTAGGAGCGGTCCCGGTTGTTTAAGCAGCTAGCTGGGGTGGGTCGGAAGCTTCTCATTCAAAAGGCGAAAGCACATTCTGTTGCGTACGTGTTTAATTATTGATCTCCTGCGAGGAATCGCAACAGAGAATGTCAACCGGATGTTGTATATTCTTTCGCTATGATCCCCAGGCCAGTAGTCTTCGTTAGGCTCCACTTATAAGCTATATATATATATATATATATATATATATCTACCTTCTTTCACTATCCCCCTGACATTGCCATTAGGTAAAATATTAATTGTCAACAAGAAGAGATTCCCAGGAATATCTATCCATCCAATGAAAATTTCCTCTTAAATCCCCCTCCACTATCACTAATTCTTCTTCCACTTTGGTTTGGATTAGTCCGCTTTCATAAATTCTATTCCATCCCGGCCGCCAAGTGATTTTTCATGTCAACATGCATGTAATTGGCGTGCTAGTTGCCATATATAAACTTCCCTCTGGCCCCGAAATAAGTCCGTACCCTTATTCTGCTGATTGGCGGGGCGGTGATTAGTGCTATGTTACTTGCAAATCACATGAAGCGGTTGACTCATGCTCTTCCCATTTAGTTTTGGAGGTGACCATCGAGCTTTATGCTTCGTAATTGTGGCCCAATATTAATAACGAAACAATAGTGTGCAACTCTCTCAACCAAACAATATCTTCCACTAGCTGAAGGCATTTCATATGCTTGAATATGTTCATTGGCAACATCTTTGACATTAACCCATCCGAATGATAGATTGGGAAACACCTGTGCTCCTGCATCAAATAAAGAAGAAAATTTAAGAAGCAATAAAGAAGCAAACTGAGAGTGAGAATTCCTGGCAACGAATGGTTAAGCATATCAGGCAAGAATAAGCACCTCTAGAAAGTAGGATAAAGCCCCTCAAACGGACACACATACGCACGTAGAAATTTCAGTATTGGTGCAAAGGAGGAGGAAGTGGACATAAAAGGATAGCATCAAGCTGATTGGTTAATATCCTATTTCACATGATGGTAAACTTCACTCTAGCAAAAGGGCCAATTGCGTAGTTACGCTGTATAAGGAAATAACCTGTAGATTAATACCTGGCAAGCACTGAGATATGTAGCACAATCTAAGAGCAGTTTAAGTGTGCATTGGAATAACTGAAATATGAAACATAAAGCCCTACCTTAATTGCCTTGCAAATCTCGGGATCAGAAAACCAAGTCTCATCAACAACTGCATCAGGAGTTCGAGGTCGTCCATTATATGCAACTGCAGCTATAGAGGATGTCAAAACTACCCTTTTGACAGATGGAGACTTTGCACATGATTTGAGGACGTTAAGTGTACCCTACACTGCAGGATCAAGTAGTTCTGCCTGAACGATTAAGGCAAATCAAGTTAGATCACTAGGAATAAAGTAGCAGAAGATACCATTAGTGAAGAAAACAAAGTGATTTGGGTGTTTATAGACAACATTTCATATGACATTTGCATAATTCCAAATCCACGTACTCTATGACATTTGCATAATCTGTAGCCTTTCAGGAGCATATTGCACTCTGTCAGGAGTCTAAAAGAGACTTTCTATAACCGCATTCCTCTATCAAGCACTATTAAACTGGTCTATTATATATATCTTGCGGCCTCTTAACTTAAAACGAAGCTACATGGATTTTTCCCTTTGATTCCCAAACCACTTTCCTTAAAATATCAGGAGTGATTTGTCATGTCAACATGCATGTAATCCTTTTAACCCAAGACCCTCTCCAAACCCAATACCCTCTTCCATTATTGGGCGCATATCCCCCACTTCTCTTCCCTTCAAATACTTTTCAGTCAACACTTTAACCCAAAGATTATCACTTTTAGCCATAACTCACCAGGCTAGTTTTGCAAGTGGAGCTCTATATGTGTATCCTGCATCAATCTCAATCCAAGGGGGTAAGGGTTCAATCATAAGGATTATATCCAAGGAAGATTATAAATCTAAAAGCCTGAATTTGACCACCTTATTAATGAGATGAGATAAAGAGATCAGCTTAACTCAACCATTAGATTTAATTTTTAAAATCCTGACTCCTCCTTATAACATATATGGATGGAATCCGAATCCCAATCCAAGACCCCCCTCTCCTTTAGGTAAGCATAACTTTTGCCACGAGTGCAAGGATTATATTTCTATTTTTTTAAGAAGGGAACCTACTAGAAATTCTTAAAAGCTCGATCCCTCTCTTGGCAAAGCAACAAAATTGAGAGGATCTTGGCATGAGTTTAGTTATTATCATAAGCTCCTATGGTTATAAGCGTCGTAAGTGGCGGTCAGGATTCGCTTTTAAACAATCTAATGGTGAGGAGCCATGCCACGTCATTTAATGAGCTTAACTCGTTGAAAACGCAAATCTTGACCCGTTCTCCTCTATCGAAATTTGTTTTTCTTCTTGGTTCCTCTCTCAAAATTTCAAATAGCACAACATTCCTTTTCAGCTCTGGCGACTTCAGCTCCTGCGATTTCATCTCCCACGATTTCGTTTTCGGCTCCCACGATTCAGCCCCCAAATCGACATTCTCCTCTCTTGAAATTTCAAATCGCAGAACATTCTTTTCAGCTCCCACGATTTCAGCTCCCAAGATATCAGCCCCCAAATCACAAAACAGATGTGGTTGACGATAAATATATTAAATAGCTAAGGGAGTTAATATTTTTATTCTGTTTAGATTTTTGATTGTTTGGGATTTCGATTAAGCAGTTGTAGTGCACTAGATAGGGTTTTGGTTGGGGTAAAAGAAAGAAAGAAAAGGAAACAAGGCGGCAGAAGAAGCAGAAGCCGTAGTGGTCGCCGTAGAGGGAGAAGAGGTGGTGCTCCTTCGTTGTTCGGTGTTGGACGAGATCCTTGATTACCGTGAAGGAGCTCACTACCATGTGAGTAACGCAATCTCCCTGTCATTTGGTTAACTCTTTTGATATTTGAATTTCGTAATTTGTATTTTGAATTTTTTTAGTCGTTGAATAAGCTGATTTTCAGCTAAGTTTTAGTCGAGTAAGTCCATATTTGAATTTCTTGTAATGTTGTTTTTAATCTATAAAAGAGAAATGATAGGAATAATATTTGGCAGAGTTGAAATACAGAGAAATGATAGGAATAATATTTGGCAGAGTTGAAATACAGAGAAATGATAGGAATAATATTTGGCCATGTTGCTGGTTCTTCGCCAAGTTGTGCATCAATATTTAGACTATAACAAATCTGATTTTCACGTGTTGACATACTTGAGGGAACTTTATTGCTTCATTTCATTAGAGGTTCACCTGAACTCTTTAGGTGTTCTAACAATGTTGTGGCAAGGAATCAAGTTCCATCGATGCTATGCCTTGTGACAAACAAGTTGCATTTTAACCGGTCTCCCAGAAGCTAAAACATGCTTTTAGCAAGGATATTTGATGATAACTTGAGTCGCATTCAACCTCTAACTTGAAAAAAAAAAAATGAACGTTTACAAATGAGAAGACCCTAGAATAGTTTTTTTTTATAATTGTATCTTATACATAATTTCTTTATAATTATATTTTATATAGGGTAAAGTCGTCATTTCACTGAGTTGAAATGCAAATTTTCGTAGATTTTCTACTTGTATTTGCTGCTATACTAACTTCATCATGTGTTATATTTGCTTGGAATTTTTGCAGGTAGTGCTGGATTTAGAAGTATCTGTTGTAATGGGATTGTGTGCAGGTAGTTTGGACATTATAAAGGTTCTTTATATATCTTTTTAATGAAGATAATGTATGAAGCTTTTCCTTTCTTTTTTTTTTTTTTTCTTTTTCAATAGTTTGTTGAAATTAATAATAAGCGGGAAATGAACTAGGGGAACAAGAGGACACCACAGCACTTTTTTGGACGTCAGGCTATTGTAACTACACAATGCTTAAATGGATGGTCAGACGCCAGGCTATTGTAACTACACAATGCTTAAATGTGGTCTATGCAAACGTCTGATTGTTTAGTAGGAATTTCGTGATTGATTGCTCGCTTTGGAGAAACAGCTTTCTGAGGAACTCAAATTTTTAGAGCATTAGCGCACGTTGCTTGCACGCTAGTCTGCTTGCACGGAAAATCAATTTTTGGCGGTCTGGCACGAGCTGCCTGCATGCCAGTCTGCTCGCGCGAGGCTCTGGAAATTCCAAAGCCACACACGCGGGACGCCCTGGAAATTCCAGGGCCTCGCGTGTGAATGCTTGGAAATTCTAAGGCCTCACGCGTCAATGCCCTGGAAATTCAAGGGCGTATTTTCAGGTCGTCCCGCGCACGAGGCCCTGGAATTTCTAGGGCGCCCCGCGCTTAAGGCCAACTATAAAAAAAAAAAAAAAAAATTGAATATTGGGATTAGTTTTTTTCGTTTATTCAATCATGAATATTTGTGACATATGGGCTCAAAATAATAGACTCAAAATAGGCCAAAATGATTGTAATTGAACATGCATTACTGAACGAGGATTGTACAAAGAGGATGGTAGAACCTCCAAAACAGTCTCACAAGTGCATGCCAATACATAACTTTGGAAGTTCCTGTGCATCCATTTCCAATCAGAACAAAAATAGGTTCAATGTGTACTTTCCTCTCCAATCAAAACAAAAATAGATTCAATGTGGACTTTCCTCCTAAAACCATTCTCATCTTCTTTATCAGCACGTGGTCTGCATTATAATGGCATATTAGAGTTAATCAATTATATTTTTTGTTTAACAAAAAAGTATCTCATATATTGTAAACAAAAACGTAAACTTCTGAACTTATTTTATATCATTCACCTAGAAGTTTGTGGCATATACCACTATGTCTCCATTAACCTACAACTCGTCAAGGCTCTTAAATCGTCCACTTAGCAATTCGTCCTCGCTGTCTTCCTCCTTGTCATGAACTTCGTCCTCGTTGGATGCCTACAAAGGAGGAATACACAAGTATAATTTTTACGGTAATTTTATTCAAATAAACAAATAAAAAAATTAAGAAGAATGGTATTGGTAACATTTATTTTTCAACTCTAAGGACAAAAATAGAAAAAACATACCTCCAATTCATCACTTAGTTGCAAACGACGAGAAACTGGTTGTGATGAAGCACGGCCAACCCCACGGTGACGGGCACGACCACGTTCACACCTTTGCTCAAGTGCGCTCTTTAATCGTTTATTACCTTTATGCTTCGGCTCCCGAGTCTTGAAACCTTTTGCAACAATCCCCATATCAACATCCATTCCAGACCCCACGTTAACATGGGCAGAAGGATCTTCATCATCCAATGACAACTGAGCAAGTTCCTGTTTTAGTATAGCGTGGCAACGATCAAAGATGGGCCAAGATTGAGTTCTATTTCCATAACGCTGAATAGTTGAAGCAAACTGGTTTATATATCTCATGCGGTTTGCCACCTTTTCCAACATCAGATCAACCGTAGCATGTGACTTGTACATAGGCGCAAATGACTGCCTAACATCTTTTCTCCATATAGCCAAAATATACTCTTGTGGAATAGAGAACGAATCTCCCTTCTGTTTCAGCACCCATATAATGTGACTACATATAACACCCACAAATATGAAGAGTTTGCAACTACACTGGTGAAATTCATTCTACGTCTTGATCACATAATGCTTCAATGTTGAAAAATCATGGGTGGGGTCTCGACTGTCAACGTGTACCTCGTGCTCTTCGGTCCCAATACTTGCCCTCTAGTGGTCCAACTTAAGATAATTAAATTTCCTCCATTGCTGCAAAAAAACAGACAACAAAGCAGGAGTGTATACTTCTGCAGCATGATCACAAAGCGAGTCCTAAAGTGGTCCAATGTATATTGTATTGAGCATCTGAAAATTTGACACTGACTCGTTCTACCGCAACCCATTGATTGCTCGTTGGAAATTTTGTAGGAATCGATCCATATTTATAACTGTGTTCACGTACCTACGCAATGCTGCATTGAAACTTTCACTCAACTGAGTCATCGTCTTCCCAGCACAGAAAACATTGCGTACGTACTTTGGCGCCCACTTCTCACGCTTTTCATATATCTTATGCAACCACATGTTGCCTTGGAGTTCATGCTCCTCAATCATTTTACTCCAACACTTTTCAAAGTCATCTACCTCATGGTCGAACAGAAGCCTATTCCAGTCTCCTTTGAAGCCCTTGTTGCCAAATACTGGTCCCAAATTCTTCAATGCATTTTGAGATATATGCCAGGTACATAGAAAATGGTGTGTGTTTGGTAGGACAATTAGGATTGCAGTTAGCATACCTGAATCTTGATCCGTGAATAGAGATTCGGGGGCCTTTCCATTCATACACTCAACGAATGTCTCGAATAGCCAATTGAATGTTTGTGTCGTCTCATCAAACAATAAGCAAGCCCCGAACACGACTGATTATCGGTGATGATTCACCCTACAAATGCTCCTAATGGCCTGTGCTCACTGTTCGTCCTGTATGTGGTGTCAAATGACACAAAGTCCTCGAAGATGGCATAGTCGTTTTGCATGGCATGGTCCGACCAAAAGATATGAGTAATGTGCTCCTCTTCGTCCGTCATGACCCGAAAGTAGCAGTCAGAATCTTTTTTTAGCTGATCACCAAACCAATTAAGAAGAACACCGGTTACACCAACCTCTATTGTCTTACTTCTTATACCGTTAAGATAATTTTGTAGTCCTGATGAGTGAAGCCCACATGTTGTCTACCACCAGCTTGTGCTGCCATCAAGTCGTGGGCCAGTCTAGGGCGAATGCCTGCTATATCTGCCGCTATAGCCTCCGCACATTGCAATTCGGTCATTTGTCTTTGAGAACGGAGCATGTGAACTTTTGAAGTGTCGCAACTCATGATTATGTTGCCCACACCATTCAAAGATGCAATACTTCCCACTAGACTGCGCTGAAAAGTACAATTTGCGGGGCACCCATATCACGTATTTCGTCGCTCCCGCTTCACCGGCACACTAAATCCTTTTCTTTTTTCGTCCCTTCTTTACTACAAATGAAAAATCTGCTTGTCCAATACCCATGTTCTCTATGCTTGAAGCCAGCTTGTTTACAAATGTTGAAGCCTTTGACTGTTACATACCGATTGTACTAGTCGTATGCATGCTCGACATCCTTCCACTCTAAGCTCCAAACATCTACTATCTCCCCGTTGCCTGCCTTTACCATGTCACCTGCATGTACAAACCAAAAAAAATGATTAAACAAGTCCTGATACCATTTAAGCTGCTCAAATGAAGGACAACCAACTTACCTTCCGGGTTAGAAGTACTACTAGACCCTCGTCTATTGATATTGGGATTGATCCTTCCATTGCAGCCATATTGTCCCCTTATAATCTAAATACAAATCAACTTGAGATCCAAAAATTAGTCTTGCAAGCTACATGTGAAATAATTATCTCTCATGCCTAGGCTTTAAAAATAGCTACATCATAAACTAAAATACAAGGAAGGAAATTAGTAATTATTCTGAAATCGAATTCCAACTAATCATTCACAAATCATGGAATAATTGATCGGGCCTTACACAAGTGAATGCATGGTTTCCTACTGTCTATTCATTTAAAAACTCATGGGAAATTGAATAGAAAAACAATGACAGTAAATGTATAGTTTTTACTCAGAAATTCTTGATATATTGTATGCTACGTGGTGGTACTTTTCTGGTCTTGGGAAAATATGGTCATTAGGACGCTGACTTCAATCATTGTCATCATTCCACCACTCTGTTTTACTTTTATTGTAACTTGTTCAACATGTTCCATAGCTCCAATAATGCACCTACTCGGTAACTTCAAATAAGAAAATTATTTGGACTTGCATTGAAAGTTCATTTAACAAACAATTAAACTCAGAATGACCGTAAAAGTTGTGAATTAGAACAAACAAATTGAAAAGTATAAAAATGAATGAGACAAACTTCTAATTCTCATATACAGACAAACGAAGAAACTCAAAAAGGAACAACATCACAAGCATTCAATCAAAGACTTCTTGATATATTGTATGCTACGTGGTGATACTTTTCTGGTCTTGGGCAAATATGGTCATTAGGACGCTGACTTCAATCAGTACTTTTTTTTTATAGTTGGCCTCCCGTGCGGGATGCTCTGGAATTTCCAGAGCCCGGCGCGAGCAGGCTGGTGCACGGGTAGCGCGCGCCAGTGCTCTGGAAATTGCTGGATTTTATCCAACAATTTCCAGTGAGCTCCGTGAATCTATTGGCCCTGCTAGCTAAAAAAGGAACAACATCACAAGCATTAAATCAAAGACTTCTTGATATATTGTATGCCACGTGGTGATACTTTTCTAGTCATGGGCAAATTGAAAAGTAGAAAAATAAATGAGACAAACTTCCAATTCTCGTATACAGACAAACAAAGAAACTCAAAAAGGAATAACATCATAAGTATTCAATCAAAGACTGCCCCAACGAAAGTTTATGACTAAACTTACGTAGCTAAAAAAAAAAAAAAAAAAGATAAATGGATAAAACCCTATCTAGTGCACTACCACTGGTTAACCAAAATCCCAAACAATCGGAAATCTAAGCAGAATAAAAATATTAACTCCCTTAGCTATTTAATATATTTTATCGTCAACCAAGGGTGTATCGTCAGCTACCTGTTCTGCAATTTGGGGGCTGAAATCGTGGGAGCTGAAAAGAATGTTCTGCGATTTGAAATTACATGAGAGGAGAATCTCGATTTGGGGGCTGAATCATGGGAGCTGGGAACTGAAAACGAAATTGTGGGAGCTGAAAACAAAATCGTGGGGGCTGAAAAGGAATGTTCTGCTATTTGAAATTTTGAGAGAGGAACAAGAAAAAAAAAATTTCGAAAGAGGAGAACGGGTCTGGAGTTGGAAATGGGTTTGGTCGCATTTTCAACAGGTTAAGCTCATTTAATGACGTGGCATGGCTCCTCACCATTAGATTGTTTAAAAGCGAATCATGACCGCCGCTTACAAGGCTTATAACCATAAGAGCTTATGATAATAACTGGACTCTCTTGGCATCAATATCTCCAGCCTCGTTTTGCCTTTATCGACAATTCTCCATTATCGAAACAAGCATTAAGATTTTCTGTAGTGGTAGCTGAGCTGGAATAGTAGTGGCGCTGAGCTGAGGTGGAATCTTTGTTTCATCCGGCCGAAGAGCATATAAGTATGGTTTCTTACACTCTATTTTTCAGGCCTTCTGAGTACCCCAGCTAACTCGAGAAACATATAGTATATCCTTCTTTCACTAGCTATTAGCTACAAGATGTTGATCTGGTGTAGGGAAATTCTGCACAAAGCTGCAAAGGTTTACGTGGTAATTATCATTGCGCTCTTGATTTTTACCACTACGCCTCTTGAGGCGGCAAGGCGGCCTTCAGCTGACATGAAGTTCCCACCTGGTGCACAAAACGCATCTTTTGCACAGAAGAGAGAGCTGGTACCACCTTCTCGTCCTAATCCTTGCACTTACATTAATCGCGGACCACCTTATAATGGAAGCTGCGACCATAATTGACGATATTTAATATCGCATGCAGTTCTCAGTCGCAACGGTATGTTGGCTTGTCATGTTATGGAAAGAAGAGCAGAAGATCATCTGATGTGATATCTTTGCTCTTGTTTATTTTGTGTTATCATCATATATTTGAAGTACTGTACACGCTTGATTCAACTGCACGTATTAGATTCATGCTTATGAATCTATGATATAAATTAAGCTAATTACATATCATAGTAGTTAATGTTCTGGTGACAATATCCCATTAATACTGCTGCTATAAAAAAGCTCATGAAAGTTTTAAGTCTTCTAAGCTGATATTGAATTTTTAACTATCAAAAGAGCTATTTTCTTTTCGGAAGAAGGAGAATCTTCAATCTAAGCCACCTTTGCAAAGTGATCGACAATTTCCAAAAATAGTTGGAACAGAAAATACATAATTGAAAATTAGTTGAATGGCAATTTAAAGCCAAAAAAGCTTCTAATGAATTTGTTTCCATCGTTAATCTCTCTACTGTTATTTCCTTACTTGTTTAACTCCTTGGTGTTCTATGCAGATTAGACGTACGAAACTAAAGGGAGAGCTGGGGGGCAGTACCCAAATTCTGGAAAAAAAAAAAAAAAAAGCTTCAGTCTTCAGTTTTCGGTGTATCTTTTAATTGTTGTTTTTACATTTTATGCACTTTGGCCCTCCAGAGAATGGGTTTTATGTAATTTGGACTCTATGAATCAATTTGAAACTTATCCTTGCTTATTATTCTGATTCTATAGCGAACATGCATATATGATTTACCAGATAAGGTATTCAGTATCTGTGAGCACCAAAATTCAGCTTCCTAGCTGATTGATATTGATTTTACCAGATCGATGATCACTACAATATTCTCGTCATCATATTGGTTCCTATTTTTGCTATTGAGGAGCCTGGAAAGATGTTTTTACAAATTTTGGGAACTAGCTTTGAATAAATTCTGCTCTACATCTTCCCCATTGCGTTCCGGAAAAAATGATATAGGAATTCTATAATGCTACACTACACAATGTATTAAAAAAAAAAAATAATTTTTTCGGCTTTTCTTATTTATCTTATGGAGGCCAGTCAGTTACAAAGTTGAGGTAGCACACCTAGTTAGAAAAATTAAAAAAAAAGAAATAAATAAACGGTACCCTTATGAATTTTTAACACTTTCTCGCTCGAGCCAAACTGTTCATTGTCTGTTTTTATATGATTAGAGCCAGAGGATAGTCATTGTCATGGTCTATACGTACAGAAAAACAATTACCAATCATACTTAAATCATTGAATAATTATCATGCACTTTTTTATTACGCCGGAGAAATTAGTAATTATATAAGGAACATGCATGATATATATATATATAAAGATGCGTCGCTTTCCGATGGAAGTGGTTATGATCAAGTGAATATAGTTTAAGTACCCAAAATAGATGTGAAGAAGGTATATATATTATAGCTAATTATAAGTGGAGCCTAAAGAAGACTAGTGGCAAATCATAACTTTCGCCTTTTGAAAGCTTGCTAATTGTTCTCATCTGAATGGACCCCTTTACATTACCTAACGCTGCTATTTTTAAATGGCTGTCTTCACAAACTAGTCCACCATCCATCCTTCGTGGCCGTCAAGACCTTTATATCCCCATAAAATGGAAGATTAATGCTACAAGTGGAGTTCTTATGTGGATAGTACGTATTGTTGATCGACTACTACAGCTAGCCTCAAGCATATATGCATGCAGATCTTTGAGTTCAGACTATGCTGGAACTGACTGGGGGCCCTGGAGCCTAGGGTAGGTATTTATTGAGGAACTGCACCAATGTGTATATATATATATATAAAGGGGAGGTAGGTTCACTTTTTGAATAGAAAAACATCCAAAAGCTAGTAGTACGTACAGTGGCATGCATTCTACTGACCGGGGGACAAGATATATACTTAATTCCGTGACACGACCGTATGCTCTTGCTTGCCTAGGTAGGATACAACACGAGTTGTCTTGGCCCCAATAAGAATATTGGAACAATTTCTAGTGGAAATAAACAAATCATACAACACGAGTTTTCTTGGCTTCATGCTCATGATATTGAGTTTTTAACTTGCGAAAGAGCTATTTTCTTTTCGGAAGAGGAGGAGAATTTTCAACCTAAGTACGTAGCTTTTGCCACCTTTGCACGGGGATAGTGATCAGACAATTTTCAAAAATGGCTGGAACTTGGAAAATACACAATTAGGAGGAAAATTAATTGAATGGCAATATTAAAGCGAAAAAAGCTTCTAATGAATTGTTTCCATCGTTAATCTTTATTATTTCCTTACTTGTTTAACTCCTTGTTGTTCTATACAGATTAGACGTACGAAACTAAAGGGAGAGCTGGGGGCAGTACCCAAATTCTGGGGAAAAAAAGAAGAAGAAAAAGCTTCAGTCTTTCAGTTTTCGGTGTATCTTTTAATTGTTGTTTGGGCATTGTTTTTACATTTTATGCACTTTGGCCCTCCAGAGTATGGTTTTTATGTAATTTGGACTGTATGAATCAATTTGAAACTTATCCTTGCTTATTATTCTGATTCTTTAGCGAACGTACATGCATATATGATTTTACCAGATAATTAAGGTATCCATTTTTGCTATTGAGGGGCCTGGAAAGATGTTTTTACAAATTTTGGGAACTAGCTCTGAATAAATTCTGCTCTACATCTTCCGGCCATTGCGTCCCAGAAAAAATGATATAGGAATTCTATAATGCTACACTACACAAATGTATATAAAAAATAAAAAATAAAAACATTTTTTCGGCTTTTCTTATTTATCATTATGGAGGCCAGTCAGTTCCAAAGTTTGAGGTAGCACACGTAGTTCGAAAATTTGAAAAAAAAAAAAGAACATAAATAAACGGTTCGCTTATGAATTTAACACTTTCTCGCTCGAGCCATATTGGTCACTGTCTGTTTTTATATGATATAGAGCCAGAGGATAGTGGTCATGATCTATACGTACATAAAAACAATTACCAATCATACTTAAATCATTGAATTATATAGATATATATATATATATATATATATATATATATATATATAAAAGATGTGCATCGCTTTCCATTGAAATGATGATCAAGTGAAATATCATGGCGTTTAGCAAATTAAAATTTTAACCCTTAAAATTTTATTATTATTACAAAAAATATTTTCTCTTCACTTTTTTATAATTTTTTTTTTTTTTACTTTTTTATTTTCTATCTTCACCTTTTTACAAACTCTTAAAATTTTATCTTAAAATTTTGTTACCAAACGCAATGATAGTTTAAGTACCCAAAATAAATGTGAAGAAAGGTAGTGACCCAATTATATATATATATATATATATATTTAATAATTCAAGAGCTCGAGATCAGATCATTTCGTGTACTAAGCCTTATAAATTAACTTTAGAGCATGTATCGGAATTTCACTCAACACATCCCAATTTAAATCAAAGATGATAAAAATAGTATCGAAATTAAAACTTAAAACATGTGAGAACTCAAGTTACTGCTTACCACCAGGCCAAACTCCTCAGGTAAGGTAGTTATATTATAGCTAGTGGGAAATCATAAAAAAAAATCCTGAATTGACCCCTTTCCAAAGCATCGCGCGCGCTCTAACTTTCTATTGATGTTGACCTTTTGCCGCCACTGCACTGAACGAAAAGATTAGGTAGAAGTTTGATAGTCTTGTTGCTGAAGTGTTTGAAAGCTATAGTAATAATTCTTATTAGAAGTCACGAGTTTGATAAAGACATAAATGTTTGTGCATAATCGGAGTTGACGCATTTTGTAATCTCACATGCTAGCCATTATGCGGTAGGTCTTCATACGTCAAACTTCGACATAGGCTAGTGGGTGAAGATTTTTTTCAATTTTTTTCCTTCTTTTACTGGTGGCCTTTATCTTGCAATGCTACATCATAGTTAAATTTAACCTTGTACACGAACTTGCATCATAGTTCAATTTAACCTTGTCCAGTTTTGTTTGGTCTTTAAAGATGAAGATGTTTTAATGATTGCACTTTAGAAACAAAATGTCTCGATTTTGAAATTTTTCTTAAACAAGACTTGGATTTTGATATTAATGGTTTGGATTTATTTTTATAATTAAAAGTTTTAAAAGAAGTTGAAAAATAAAAATTAATACTCCAATTAAAATACTTAATCTAATAAAAGAACTAATTTTTTTTCCTAATTATTTTATTGCATATAGAATAGTACCTATCATATAATTATATTTGTAAAAAAAGTTTTTCAAAACTAAAGATTATAAAAAAGTATTTACTAACAACTATATCTCAAGTAGATTAAACGGTTTAGTAATTTTATCTATTCATTTATTGACTAAACTTGAATACAAAAGTTTAATTAGTAATTTTACATATAAAAGAACCAAATGTATGGTTAATTTTGAATTTATTATTATTATTATTATTTTTTAAACTAAAAAGCCTTAATTTTTATGACTTGCCTAAGTTCTCCAAAAATGTTGAACGACCCTAGCTAAGAATAACAAACAAAAAAACATAAAATCTGTACTATGGTCAAAATATTATATATTTATAACGGATTTATTTTTTTCGCCCCTCTCTAAATGTATCTCAGTTGATGTAAATCTCACTCTTTGATGTACATCTCTTCTGGGAAGCGTAAAATCCTGATACGTTCGCATTTTCATGGAATTGTCAATTTGGTAATCAAGTAACACCCCCACTACTATTTCCGGCAAGAAATGGTCGTAAGAAACTGACAAGAAGTTTGAGTTCTCGGACTCCAGGGCCTACCATGTCAGTCGCCAGAATTTAATTGTCAAGACCCAAACCAGATAGTGAAGCTTTAATATTCCCATTACTTTATACTGAAAACTATCATATACAAGGAAAAAGTTTCACAAGTACCCCAAAAAAAAAAACAAAAACTAAAAACACTGCAATACAAGAATATCGAAAACATGATACTAAATTCATCTGAGTCCAAATTAGGAAGCTCAGCGCATATTGGTTCAGCAATCCTTGCAGGATTTTCGTGATTGTCACCCACGAAAGTTGGTTGGAACGTCGAGGGCCATGTTACTTGGTTGGATCTCTCAGGGCTCTCATAAATTCTACTTGTACTGATGCGACTCCAGTTGTCCGAGAGTTGAGTGTGAGTAAGAATTCCTGGCAAGAGATGGTTAAGCATATCAGGCGACAATAAGCACCTCTAGAAAGTAGGATAAAGTCCCTCAAACAGACACATATGCACGTACAAATTGTAGTATTGGTGCAAAGGAGGTAGTGGACATAAAACGATAGCATCAAGCTGATTGGTTAATATCCTATTTCACCAAAAACAAAAACAAAAACAAAAAAACACACACATTGATTTACAAGGTCAATACCCTCCTCTTTGGAAAACTTCCAGGCAGCTTCTTCAGCCAATGTCTTTGAAAGCACATACCATTGCTGGAGAAACATTAAACATAAGACACAGACACACTAATGAACCAATGATAACAAAATCGTTGGAAGGTCAATACCCTCCTCTTTGGTCCTTACACTAAAGTACATCCACTATTTTTTTCTAAGCTAATGTGCGTGCATCACTAAAGTACATGTCCAGCACTAATTCCCAGCACTGATGCTCCCTCTGTATGGTTTACACGGCAAATTTCCAGCTTTTGTAGTCCGGATATGTGAAAATTATCGTCACGTTCCACTAGTGGGGTTCCTCCCCACTCCTAGCTCCCGATTCACATCCCCTAGCTTTTGTAGAAAAGGTCGTGTCCTGTCTTCATCAAAACTGGGTGCCTCTGGATTTTGGGCGTAGGAATGCAACGCATTCCATTCTTTTCGGTACTATTTTTCTCGCCCCTCTCTAAATGTACGCCGGTTGATGTAAATCTCTTATGGGAAACGGATTAGACGCTTAGATGTAAATCTCTGTGTTCGAAATCTATGGCTATTTATCCGGTAATTACTTTTGTCTAATAGATAGCCCGCACCAAGTATTTAACAACCAATAGATAGAGATTTACGTAAGAAATACATAGTATAGTTCTGATGCATATATATATTCACGTCAAAATGTGAGTGGTTATGGCCGCCACAGATCATTTCCCATTCCATGATACCTATGACTTGTTAGGTTCCTGCCCCTTAATGTTTATGGTGTAAGAAGGCCGATCAGTCTCAGACCTCAAATTAAGATGAAAGCAATTCCAACATAGTGCTACACAAATTAAGTGTTAATTTATTAGGAAAACTCGACATACGTACTTAAGTGGTACTTTATCATACACCAATCACACACACAAATCTGGAAAAATGCAATTGTCTTTAGACCAGATATAGCGTGGTCAGTTTTCCTTCTCATAGTGATTTATCTTGCTAGCTAGCATCAACAAAAAGAATATCAACATAGTGGCTCGGTCTTCTGTGTGGATTATAGTAATTGTTCTCAGACCTCAGCATCCAATGAAAATTTCCTCTTAAATCCCCCTCCACCATCTATCATGCATGGTGGGCCTTTGCGACAGAGCAGGTACGTGGTTGACTCTTGTGACAACAAACTCGTTGGAAGTAGCAGAATTCCCCATTTCATGAGTGATCAAACAAGGCCATTGACTTGAACACATCGGTGATGGATGAGCATAACAGAGATTGACTTGTACAGACATTAATCTTAAAAATTATCCATTTTGCTTTATTGGAAATTAGCCACATTTTCAATGAATTAAAGCTGTAGGGTGATGATACATGAAGGATCTTCTAATTAATAACAGAGCACCAGTCATGATCACTTGGAAGAACGTGGAAATCTTAAAGTGCACTAAATCATTAAGGGAAAAATCATCCAAGTACTGTCATCGGAGCAGGAGCAATGCAGCTATCTTAAGGCTCAAATATTTAGGGAGTGAGCTCATGCAGGTGAAAGGGAAAAAAAAAAAAAAAAACTTCCATACCTGCTTTCAAAACTATCTCCATACTACTTACATTTGTAAACCAGTGTTCCATCGTTGCTTGCAAAACTATTCAGAAAAATATTTTCTTAAGATTATAGAAGATCAAGAGAAAAAGCAAGACCTGTAATTAATCGATCCAGACCAAAAGGAAACCATTCGAGTTCAATAAAAAACTGTCTTTAACATATGAGATGGCTATTATTCAATGTTGCTTTTGATGCTCTAATCACTTCGCAAAATTGATGCAATCACAAAAAATTAAAAGACCATATGGGTGGGTTGGTGACACAATGGTTAATGTCATTGACCTCATCCCTTAAGAGACATGATTGTATTCTTCACTCCGGCAAAAGGATAAATTGCGCAGTTACGCTGTATAGAGGAAATAACCAGTAGATTAATATCTAGCAAGCACTGAGAGCTTGACAAGATCCCATTGTTTGTTCTTGCACTTGTTGGATGTATAACTCATCTCGACTAGCAAACGAAGTTACAAACTAAATCACCATTACTATACTCCCTCAATACAAAATTGTCTGTCCACTAAAAAGGCCATCATTTTACGGAGACATCCTTTAGTTCATTGTCTCAAGATAAAAAGATAAAAACAAATGGTAGAGAAGTATTGACTTCTCAAATAGAATAAAGGATTAATTGGTAAAGCATTCCCAAACTTTTCAATTGACGTTTCAAAGCGACCAATTGTTTTGAGAACTCCCACATAAAATAAGGGACAAAACTTAATTTGAGATGGATGGAATTATATAGGGGCGTCCGAGCAATGAATCTAAGAGCAGTTTAAGTATGCATTGGAATAACTGAAATATGTAGCACAAATATCTTTAGTTTCAGAAGAGCATGAAACATAAAGCCCTACCTTAACTGCCTTGCAAATCTCGGGATCAGAAAACCAAGTCTCATCAACAACTACATCAGGAGTTCGAGGTTGTCCATTATATGCAACTGCAGCTATCGAGGATGTCAAAACTACCCTTTTGACAGATGGAGACTTTGCACATGATTTAAGGACATTAGGTGTACCCTTCACTGCAGGATCAAGTACTAGTTCTGCCTGAACGATTAAGGCAAATCAAGTTAGATCACTAGGAATAAAGTAGCAGAAGATACCATTAGTGAAGACAACTATAAACTAAGAGTAAGATTGGTGTTTGTTTTCCCAAAATTTCGGGATATCAAAATTTCGAGCAATTCAAATACACTTCAAAATTTTCAACATCTACACTAATACACTCCAAAATTTTCACAAACCCCAATAAACCTTAATATCCAAAAAATTTTCAAAATTTTGAGAATATTCCGTGAGATTTTGGCAAAGAAACGGCACCAGTGATTTCCGCTAAGTGTTATGTGACCAAACAAATCTATACTACTCCAACTTCGTTTATAGTGACCAAACAAATCAAGCCTTTTTTTCTCCTGCAACTTAAAAAGTTTGTATTAATATTCTCCCTGTGAATAAGGTGACGAAAAGATCAAAGCAAGTTGGTGGATCAGTTATGTTCTCAATAAACTAAGTTTAAACCTAATTTATATCTAACGGGGTGAATAGGTATTTACAAATAATCTTATAATCTTCTTTAAGAATCGAAACAAATTTTTCAATATTACACAAACTCAGATCAGAATATTTATGCCTTTATCAAACACGTGACTTCTAATAAGAATTACTATAGCTTTCAAACACTTCGAAGCAACAAGACTATCAAACTTCTACCTAATCCAAACAGCATATCATATAAATCATACCTTTCAACCAAGATTATCAATCTAACAATCAAGATTAAGGAAATACGAAATCAATCAATCAAGAGATCGAAAGATAAAAATAGAGACATAATCAAGCGCACACAAACACCAAGTTTTTGTTGATGAAGTGAAATCCGAGTGAGGCTACCACCAAATTAATCCAATATGAATTAGTAAACTCAAATTGATGGTCTTTACTGCAAAACCCCTTTACCCTATTTCTCAGATTCCAGTGAGTAAAACATCCAAGTGCCACACTTGGACCAGTACTGTACCCTGCATTACGTTTAGAACCTTTGAATTTCTTTGCAGTAGATTCTCACATGTGAACTCGCATCAACTTTTCACTGTAACTCCATCTACACACTCCCTTGAGAGCTCTAAAGGGATCCTCAGAAGGATTTGATGATCTTGAAGAATTGTTCTTCTCAAAAATAGAGAAGAAATCTTGCTTCTAATGTGTCAACTTTTTTCAATTATTCTGTATATTAGAATGTGGGTAGGTCATTTAAATAGCTGTCAAGAACGTTTGACTAAGTAACGAACTTAATTTTCGTTTCTGAGTCCATCAAGTTACTCCATTAGTGACTCAAGATTCTTCATTCTTCGAACTCTAGGCTAGCCCTCAACTAGCAAATATTTGACCACTTGAAAACCTTCATTTCTTCGTCTTCGTAATAAGCATTCTCCTTGAGCCAAGATAATGTAACGGAAATATTTTTGACATGGAATGTGTTTGTCATTTTTTAAATCATTTTTGGTCCTTAAGTTTTATATCATTTTTATCTAAAAATTTAGCGTCTTTCAGTTACATAAGTGGCACTTTGGTTATTAAACTCTGAGTCCAATTTTATGTTACGGGGTCTAAGTATAAATTATTTCAATTACTCTGTACAAAGATTCAATATCGAACTCTAGCTCAGAAACTATTATTATCAACAAAACCTTCAGCTTTCTTGTCCAAACAGACCTTTGTCTACATCAATCAATCCGAAAGATAAAAATTAATCCAAGTTTTTGTTGATGAAGTGAAATCCGAGTGCCTCATACTGCATACCCTATCAGACAGTATCCAACACACTTTAACGCAGAATGCTTTTAGACATGTGAACTCGTCACTGCTTGCTCTGATCAGAAGGAATGATCAATTGTTCTTCTCAATAATACATTCACCCATTTAAATAGCTGTGTTTTAAGTCTTAGGGTTATCTGAATCAATTTGTTACTCCATTAGGGTAAGATTCTTCATTCTTTCTAGGCTTCTAGTGACTTACCTTAGTTTTATATCAAGATAAGTTTGATAACATTACAATTAACGGAAATATTTAGTTACATTCACATCTGGCTTAGATATAATTGATCAAGGAAAAAATCAGGATTTAGTTTTATAATACAACAAATAAATTTAGTCCATAAGTTTTGGGCACTTTTTTCAAAAAATTCTTCTATCCAATAGAAATTTATGCCATTTGCCCACATGACGTGCAAACGTATCCAATAAACTATGTTGGCGATGTCACGTTCCTCACTGTCCTACAAAACGTTGTTATTCCAACCTACCCAACTCAAGCCCATCTTCCTTCGACTATTTCAAATGATTTTAAGTATGATTGGTAATTGTTTTTCTGTACGTATAGATGACCACAATACGTACGGCTACGTGATCATGATGCCATTAGGTAAAATAATTGTCAACAAGAAGTGATTCCCAGGATCTGTCCATCCAATAAAAATTTCCTCTTAAATCCCCCTCCACTATCACTATTCCTTCTTCCTCTTCTTTTTGGATTAGTCCGCTTTCATAAGTAATTCTACTCCATCCCGCCAAGTGATTTGTCATGTCAACATACATGTAATTGGTGTGCTAGATAAGTCCGTACCCTTATCCTGCTGATTTTGTGCACTCTTCAATATCTAGTGTTCCTCACAGGATTGGCGGGTGCACTACAAGAAATTTGGCCTTTTGGGACGGAGGGCAAGTGTCCCAAAAGGCCAAAAAACCGTCCCAAAAGGTCTTTTGGGACGGTTTATGGCGTCCCAAGGACGCGTCCCAACAGCTGCATCCCAGAAGGTTTCTGGGACGCCAATTGGCAGTCCGTCCCAAATTCTCCATGTCCGAACTAAATATACACAAGTTCGGACTACAAATCGGAAACCGTCCCAAAAGACTCACTTCCAGCGATAATAGTCCGAACTACTGACGAAACAAGTTCCGACTACAATCAAAGAGTTAGTCTGAACTTATGTGAGTCGGAACTTGCAAAACTAAGTCGGAACCACATCAAGTTGGAACTACAAGAGGTAAGTCCGAACTGCCTTTGTTCAAACTATTTTACTTCAGTCCGAACTTAGACAGTCCGCACGGAGACATCATAAGTGCCAACAGCATACAGTTGGAACACGGTTATATTAGTCCGGACTATAACCAAGTGCCAACTAACAGTACGTATGTTGTAACTAACAAAGTGTAGTTGGAACAGGTTCCGATTGGAGCAGAGTTTATTAAGTTGGAACTTTTGTTGTTTCGGTTCGGACATCAGGGTTTAGTTCGAACAGTTGGTTCTCGGACTCAATAGATAGTAGTTGGAACGTGTTTTAAATAAGTTCGAATAGGGACCTGTAATTTTATACGTGTCCTAACTTGAAAAACCTGGGTTCGAACGGAGACCTGTAATATGCAGAATCCCAAAAAATTGAAACCAAAATTCCTCAATAAACCCATACATGAATGTGCTACAATAGATTTCAGAATACTATCATCCATACAAGAAACCAATACGGGTCTTCATAAGTCAAAGTTACAAAAATAACATCATTCTCCAAATTGTTAAACATTGTTTATAATATAATGATACTAAACATAAATCCAAAAATAACATATGTCCAAAATAAGCATCAAACCAAGCTAACATAAGTCCAACATAATTCCAAAATAATATAAATCACATTGTCCAACAACGAATATGGGAATAGGGTCTACAAACCGTGGGAAGAGTTTGTCATGAAATCATTCATGCGCTCCCTCATTTCCCTCATCAATCTGTTCTCCAACTCCTTCATCTCTTGTTGTCGCTCAGCTTGTCTGCGCAGCTATCTGCGCTCATCTGTCTCTCAAGCTTTCAATCTATCTATCTCCAACTGTGCCTCTCTTAATTGTCGCGCTACACTAGTGGATGTCAATCCCGAGCTTCTTGGAGGCTTCACTGCTCGCCCCAACCCCCTCACATAACCAGGCTTGGGGCCTAGGACCTGATGGAGGATATCAATGTCGTTGTAGGACCTCCCATCTGAGATAGCTTGCTCTTGCAATTCCCTCATCTTTTACTGCAAAAAACTTGCCATAAGATGAATCATTAATAATTAATGTTACATTCATTTGGTATATATATGTGAAATTATAATATTTGACAAATGGAAAAGAACTCTACAAGAGATAGTCGTAGTAAATCCGGCAGCATAACTGCTATAGTAGGGACTATTCCTGAGTACAAAAATTCATATAGCTACCAACACAAGCAATAGAGTATTTTCAAGAGAACCACAAGTAACCAGCAAAATCAAGTACCAAGACAACCACCAACCTAGCGGATCTATTACCAAGTACAACCACCAAGGATGACAATAACTATTAACAGTTTGAAACAAAACCATACCAAATGGGTCAATGTAAGTGTACTCACATGATTGTCCTTAGTAACATCGGACAACCAGTCCCCATTTTTCCGCTTGTGGGATGCAGCATACAATTCAGCTGGCCCAATCTCTGAAGTTACAGAAGGGAAGTTTCCTAGAGAATTACGTAATAAGTTAGAAATGAAGTAAATAAAGATAGCAATATACAAATAAGAATGATATCACTTACCAACACTTTTCGATATCGAGCAAACGTCCTTGTACCCGCTGTGTGGAAAATCGTCAAGCCCTTTCTATTTTCAGTGTTTACTTTACATTTTTCCTGGAAATAGTTTCATGATAAATGGTTAAACGCGTTCATAATTAGTAATTGCAGTCAAAGATATACATGTACCTCATATTTTGGATCAGCAAACATGTCACACAATTTCGCCCAAGTATCTTCATCCATGTCTGGATGGGGGTGTCGAATAGCCACTTCCTTATTCCCGCCCCCTTTTTTCTTGTAGTGCTCATGCAATCTTCCCTTGAACTGACGGTAGCTCTTCGCCATTATCATGTTCACTGTCCGTAGGTCCTCTCTCGATTATAATCAAGATTGAAAATGTCCTGTTACATGACATAATAATATTGTTAGTTATCTATATATAAAGGTGAAATATACTTACCGCACCCTGACGTACTCTTTGCACTCTGTAGGAACCTCATTCTATGATGAAGTCGCCATGGTATAGTACCACGAACTAATAATCCAATCTGAGTGGAAAGCTTAGTCGAATTCTCACCAACATCGGCGGCACAGTTATCAGGAATCGACACACTCAACTTATCGAGTCGAGTGGCCGTACCTTGTCTAATGCGAGCCCACACGTCCTACTACGCCGTCCAGAATTAGACGTGGCTACAAAGACCAAAAAATGGATGCGATTGCATTTACATAATAAAACGTTATAAGGAAACATAACTAAAAAAAAGAAATACATGAAAAAAGTCTAATACAACTTACATCCAGTACTGCTATGTGTCATACCCCCTAAGGATGGTGCAAGAGTAGGTTGTGATGAAGCACGGGTTTCAAAATCTCCAGATGCAGGGGTGGAGGGTGTAGGAGCGGGCATCATCGGCACCAACTGGCTTCTTCGTCTACATGATGTTGTTGCTGCCTGTTTCAAACACAATTATAATTCCAAAAAATAAGTTATGTTACACTAAAACTTAACATAGTCGCCTTAGAGTTAGATGTACCACGTTGTTGAAGACAGGGGGTGGTGATGAAGGGCATGGGGCGACCGCTCGTTGACGTTTCACTCGGTTGGCCATTGTCTCTCCACCTATTTCATACACAATTATAATGTTAGAATTTAAAAGAAATTAGTAATATAACGTGTTCATTAATCAAATTAACATTTTTCCTTTACGATATATGTAGTTCGAGCTTTCTAAGACTTATTTCATTCTCATATTCAAGTCTCATGTCCCCGTCATCTCCTATGTCTGAACTGTCATCATCCGAACTCTCATGCAATAGAATTCAGTTTTATCAAACATATTCTAACAATACAAGTTTCAACATTTGAAAAGCATGTTCTAACTTCAGAGTACATGTTTAAGCACACTGACACGAGTTCCAACAATAATATCATGAGTTCCCACTATATATCTCATGCAATGGAATTCAGTTTCAACAAACAATAAAGCTTGAAACAGTTGCAAAGCACAATTACAATTGAAAAATATTCAGTTAGACTTCAGAGTAAATGTTTAAACATACGTGAAATAAGTTCCAACAACAATCTTATTCGTTCCTACCATATAGCTCATGCGTTTCAACAACATATCCAAAATAGACATAATTGCAAAGCACAGTTACAACATATAAATACTCAGTTTGAATTCAGATTTAAATAAGTTTCAACATGCAAATATACAATTCGGACTAATACAAATACGTTTCAACAGCAAAATATGTAGTTCGAACTATGACGGACAGACCCAAATCTGCAGAAACCCAACGACTGAACAACCACGCCAAGGACCTCATCCAAACACCAAATCACAACAAGAACCATCAAAAACAAGATAGAAGTGTGTACAAGACATAGGAGAAGAGTGACTTACTCCACTGGCAACAGATTCTTGAGGTCTTCACGACAAATCCCACCTTCAAATCTCATCTTCAAATCACCACCATACATTGGAATCAAAGCAAGGAAAACTGAAGTAGATGTGAAAGAAATACCTCAATGGCACTTCTGACCGGAGCTTGGCCGGAGACAAGCCTCTCAAATGCCTTCACACCTACAAAACCCACAAAACCCACGACGATATTGAGATTTTTCGAGCCACCCAAGACCCCAATATCCCCACAAATTGCTAGCCCAATGTTTTCTTCAGTGTTGTCCTCGCTCACCACACCGTAGAACCTCCTTTGCCCAGCCGAACTCCCCCTTTTGTTTAGCAGCTTCGTGCACAAATGGGTCTGCACAAAGCTGCTAAGTTTTTTTTAAGTCTGTGTTCCCAGTTCGAACTAGTATATATAGGTTCGGACTAAGATATTAAGTTGGACGACACCGTTTGGTTCCCATTCGCTCAAGTTCGAACAATCTCACCTAGTTCGAACTTACGCAAGTTGGACAATACAGTTTGCTTCCACTCCGAAGAAATATATGTTCCAACTAGACTTATATATGATTGGAAGTGTAGATATGGTGGTTCAAACTTATATTGAAATGAGTTCGCACTATATACACAAAGACAAAACTTATATTTGGCCCAGTTAGGACTTATTGTTCGTAGTTCAAAACATAAAAAGGACTACGATAATTTAGAAGACACGTATCAATTTACAATTCAATCACAATCCGATAACACTTTCTAATCATAAAAACAATGTGAGGAAAACATAATAGATACATCAATTTAAATTAGCACTCCTTAACACATTAGATTGCAACATATATTAACACACGCGCTTGGGTTATTACTAATGTGTCAAGCCTAATATACATTTGTTTAATACGTCTTGCACATCTATACTAATGTGCTCATAATATCATCGGGTTATCAAATTGTGTTAAACACATTCTAACAAAATTAATTTACCTCACATCAACTCACACAATGCTACACTCATTATCAATGTCATCAAGTTAGCATAATGATCTTCATTACTCGATACATCTTGCACATCTATAGTAATGTGCTCATAATATCACCGGGTTATCAAATTGTATTAAGCACATTCTAACAAACTTAATGTACCTCACATTAACTCACACGTGCTACACTCATTATCAATGTCCTCAGGTTAGAATAATGATCATCATCACTTTATTGGTGTACATATGATCACAACATGGTAGGTATATGAAATAAAGATGACATTTAACACACATTAGAGTACATGTGATAAAAATATGAAAGGTAAGTCGTAGTAAAATAATAAATTTAACACACATTACCATATAAATAATACAATGTCAATATATAGTTCACACTAACATATATTAGTGTGCACCAAAGAACACCCAGTTCGGGCTACTAGATCATCGTTCGCCCTCATTTGTACTAGTTCCAACTTAACATACCGGGAAACAAAATTTGCATGGTCACATGAAATTCAAATGAAATGCGTGTTCGCACAAGATCATAACTTAGTGGGCACTATGCTTTAACCAGTTCGGACTACGTAATTCATGTGAACCCGTTCGCACTACATAGGAACTAGTCCCCACGGACATCAAGGACGTTCGCACAAGGTGGAACGACATCGTTTTGCTATTTACTTCCATATAAAAATGTCAAATTTAACATGGCACAAGGATTATCACGGGAAAAAAATTTAAAAAGTGCAAACTAATGGAATATAGTGCGAACCTAACTATACGCGGTCCGAACTCTTTCTTCTGTTGAATCTAAATTCGTAAAGTCTAAACAGTTCGCACTTGGAAAATATTAGTTGGGATTTATATTCACAAGTGCACACTAAGAGATAGCTAGCAGTGCTACTTGACCCAGTTGAAACTTTTTACACCATTAATACTTTTTTGCCTTGAATGTTTTTTGATAACGTAAACACCAGTAAAAGATAAACATAAAGATAACAATTGTCCATAAAGTCCATAAAGAAGTGTCCATCATATCAAAATACGTACAAAACCAAGGAATCCAACATATCCAAAATAAGTACAAAATATCATTGTCCCAAAATAAGCACATAACCCAAAAAGAAGATATAAAATAAGAACTAGACTACGAAAGTGAATGAACCATCCTTTGCATCGCATCAACCGAACCACTAAGGTCATCGACCTTTTTCCTAACTTCTCTATCATCCCGTGTTACTGTTCAAACTTCTTTCTGACAAGATCCCAAGCCAACCAAAACTTTCAAGAAGCTTGGTGGCCCAGGAGGATCTAGCTATATCATCTACCACTCCCTTAGCCCGTTTGAGCTGCGATCTGCTCTTCCTCAATGTCTCTATGCAGATCAGACCGGGAGGATTTTGCCTGCCCTCCCCAACATGTGAAGGGACCTTAGCAGCATCCAAGAAGTTTGTCACACTTCTGTGTCCAAATGGCGTTGTTTCTTTTTTTATATATAGTACCCATAGTGCGGACTTGGAGATAGGACGTTCAGACAATAAAGACAAGATATCTATCTAGATGTATGTATCCGCTAAAGATGTTTGCACTACATTTCACAAGTCCACACTATAGTAAAGAAAGTTAGCACTTTTATCCCTATTACATATGTTGCAACGGACGTAATATTAGTTCGGACTTACCTGACGCATTAAATGAAGGGTCACATCACATCAAGTCGATCTGCTTTGTCTGCAAAGTTAGAACTACATAGAAGCTAGTTCGGACTGGTTTAAATAAATCAAATTTTAGACAGGTGTTGAACATGGGGAGTTTTAACAGTCAAATCCCATATTAGTTCGAACTTATATATATGCAGTTCGCACATCGGACGTCGGTGCCAACTTTGTTCCAGATAGTCCCAACTTGAACATTATTGGGACGCTTTTCTACTGTCCCAAAGCTTAGATCCGAACTTCATTCATAGTAGTTGGAACTTATTTCTTTGTTGGGACGGTCTTTAACCGTCCCAAAAAGGTAGTTCGAACTGACGGAAATAAGTTTGAACTTGCTATATTTTTGGGACGAAATGTTGTCGTCCCAAGTTTCATCCCGCCAAATTCCCACATTTTATTTGGGACGGATGCTGGAAATTTCGTCCCTAAAACCCTATCTTTAGGGACGGAAAGAGGAACCGTCCCTAAAGACATGGCTTAACACCCCTTTTGGGACGGTTCTTTTTTTGCGTCCCAAAAGGGGCCTTTAGGGACAGTTTTGTGTCTGTCCCAAACAAAAACGTCCCTAAAGGCAATTTTTCTTGTAGTGGCGGTGATTTGTGCTATATATCTTGCTTGCAAATCACATGAAGCGGTTGACTCATGCTCTTCCCATTTAGTTTTGGAGGTGACCATCGAGCGCTATGCTTCGTAATTGTGGCCCAACATTAATAGCGAAATTAAAGGCATCCGAACATGTTAGATGGAAATAAACCATAGAACAGTACTAATGACCACTTGCATAAGGAAATATAGTGGGGGTAACAAAGAAAAGAGCAACCCACCTAAAGGCACAAACCAAAAAAAAAAGTCCAAGAAAACTTAGAAAGGGGATGGGCGGTATCGCAAAAGACGCACATGAGCGAAGGGTGGGGAAAAGCTGCCGAGGGGGGGGGGGGAGAGAGAGAGAGAGAGAGAGAGTTTAAGTGATAGTTTATGCAAAATTAAACTAAATAAATAACATGTTTTCAACAAAACATCAATCAGGATTATAATTGCAATTGCGGATTCGATTACTTACCTTGATACAGAAATTCGGGAATCCACAAATTTTAACCCGCTTCACGATCCTATCCAAAGTTCCAGCGATTCAGAATAGCAACTTGCCTCCTTAAGGGATTTATGTCACTCTCTCCTTTTAGGGATTTCTCTAATAGGTTCTGATGGCCAACCCCTTGAATATAACAGTTATATTTATAGGCCTTGGGAAACCCTAGAGAGAGCATAAGACATAGGATCCTTAGGGATCTCAAATTCCAGCGTAGGATTAAACTGAATAACTCTTCTTCTAATAAAATTAGGGCTTCTACTAATTACAATCAAGTCCATCAACATATTGTAATTGACCCCTGAAATTTGAGATTATTGCAAATATGCCCCTTTTACATACAATTAATTCCTTCCACCAAACTATATTCCATATGAGATATTAGGACTGGATTAATCATTTGGTTATCGAAGACACATAATTCTAACATTAAGAGGGGAGAGAGCTCTTGGAAAGAAGTGCCTTCTAGTAACCAGTTTTAAGGATCGTTTTGGTTTATAACCTGAATATGGTTAACTTCAGTGAATCACTTCTCTGATACATTTTAATTTTGTGCCATCGACCTAAACAGTGCCTTCAAAGGGTGCCTGCTTTCAAGCCCACCTCTTGGTTCTCATTGCTTTTTCCACGAGTGTTTGCTTAGGGAGCTTAGCGTATATCTGGGCTGTTCCTCTCGGATTTGGATCTTAGCCTAAAAGCCCGTCTATACAATACGATCTAATCATCGAGGACTACATTCGGAGTCTTCTTGGTTGGTAAGTCAAAATGGGGCGTACGTCCCTAGCCCATTGAGTGCTCTACCTTAGGCCAGCAACAGCACATGCGATCTACTGATAGATTTCGGGAAAAGCCAGCAATATATATCATGCATGGGGGGCCTTTTCAACTCTAGCCACAAGTCATCCCCGTGTTTTGTGGGTTCGGTCCTCCAAAGGCCTGTTAGATCATGTTTTCTTGATACAAGAATTACATATCTCCAGCGTCGCGTTGATTACTATCATGATAACGTATCTCTTAGACGTTGGACGATGGAAGGAGGACCTGACAAAGTAAAATAGGCCATCTATTCAGAGGAAGGGTCATTTTGAAGTACATTGGACGCAGCAGGACCAACAGTAGACACGCCACATGGTTAGCCGAGTGTAATTAAACATGCAACATACTGTCTACCCAAGGGTTCAAAGACTGAGAACCAGGATTAATCCACCTTATGATCAGCCCAGGCCTCGTTGATTTGATTTGTGCGAATCATTATTACAAGTAAGAATAAACTGCATGTGTCTACAAATAGACTTTGTAACTGATGCGTATTCCATAACAGTGGCATTATACGTTATATGTGTCAGGCTTGGATATAATATTACAGTTATCATGATTCAATATTCTTCAATAGATCAGCACCATGTATGATGTATCCAAATTTGAAAGATGAAGTTTCTAGAAATGTTTACTTTTAGTTCCTGAACCAGTCGCACATATTTTATTAAAGGTTATGATATTATAACTGAAAAGATGTGAAGGAAGAGAAATATGACAGCTTGAATAAGTAGCACCACACAAGCTCTCCAAAAATCTCTTCTAGGCACTCAATGATGCTTCGGATCGGGGCCCCCGGGAATCTTTCGCTCAGGCCTACGGGATCTGCTTGTCTGTTCCTTGAATAGCGACCCCACGAGGAAAAGCTCCTTGGCACCCAACACCACTGGTTTGTCTGATTTGGTTGGATTGCTAGTCTCAATACTTCGACTAACAAGACGAGGTTCAGACACTGCAAGCGAGTAGAACACTAAAATGAGGCACAACCAAGACCTAAAGTTTGCCATGTTCTCTCAAGGGCTGTGACAGGCTTTCCATTTGCAATGCAAGAAAACCAAAGGCCCATTTGTAGCCAATATGATGCGTCCATTTAATGTGTATCAGCAAAACTAGCATTGGGATCTTTAAGAAGATTCTCCAAAAATCTCTTCTAGGCACTCAATGATGCTTCGGATCGGGGCCCCCGGGATTCATGAGGTACGCGGGGGCTTGTCTGTTCCCTTGTCGACCCCTGAGGAGGCCTTGGCAGCAACACCACCCTTTGGTCCTAGTCTCAATATTTGCTGCAGACTTCCCGGGTGTCAGCTCAACTGGACGTATGTCAAAAGATTTCAAGATCCCAAAAGGTTTGTGATCGATTCAATGTCTACTTGTAGCAATATTTCTGTGTGAATCTTAGGCTTGAGAAGCATAGGCATTTTAGGAACTGATGAACATAATTATATGGTTGTCGTTTCCATTTTCACTATTTGCATTAAACGGTGTAGGATTTTATTTGCATCTTTAAAAATTCTTGGCCGAAAAGAAATGCACGGGATAGTGTAGTTTCGACTGATACTTCCATAAAAATTTTGTTAGTGTTCTCTGCAAATGGGACTTCTGCAGTTTATGGGTCAAATGGTTGAACATATTGCTCTCTGAAAGAAGGAACCATATTCTCTTTGGCTAATAATTATTAGTTGCTCTCCATGACTTGATTTGCGGATAATCATTTTCTTTTTAGGGACAACCGGCTTGTTTTATGATATTTGGAAATACTACGAGCGTGCTTGTGAAATTCCAAAATTGAATAAAACCTGTAGATTTGGTTTGTCAAAAGAACTCTCTGTGAGACTAGGCCATGGGTTCAGTTCCAGTTCTATGCATAAACTGCAGACGCCCCATTGCAGAGAACACCAAAATTTTTATGGAAGTATCAGTCGGAAACTATATTGTGCATTTCTTTTTCGCCAAGAATTTTTAAAGATGCAATAAAATCCTGTTTAATGCAAATAGTGAAAACGGAAACGGCAACCATATAATTATGTTCATTAGTTCCTGTGCCTATGCTTCTCAAGCCTAAGATTCACACAGCTACAAGTAGACATCGAATCGATCAAAATTTGTTAATGGAAGTCAAAATTTCAAACCTTTTTGGGATCTTGAAATCTTTTGACATACGTCCTGAGCGATGGAGATCGACAGTGCTGGAGCTGGCAAAATGGAACGGGAAGTTTTCTGCAAACAGTAATTTGGGTTATGAGGAAAACGGGTCATGTGGCAAACGTCAAATGGATCAAAACTCATTAATTGAGCCTTATTCGCAGCCCTTGCTTAAAAACTTAATGCACAGTGGCACCATAACCGAACCCACTAGGACTTTGGCCGTACCTATAGGATAAAGACTTCATTTTACCTGTCCCCCAATGTTCTTTGCGGCTCTCAATGCCTCATGGTTGAGATTCTCCAAAAGATTCACTTATAGCACCAAACAAATAAACCTTTTTCTTCTGCAACTTAAGAAGTACGTAATATTTTCCTGTTAATAAGGTTCAAAGCAAGTTGGTGGATCAGTTATGTTCTCAATGGTTAAACTGCATTGATGCGTGACCTTAAGCCACTTCAAAAGTTAAAATAGCCAATGCGTTATCATATTTCTGCATGGGTCCTTTTAAAAAGCACGATGACATGGAGAACCTGAAGAAATGCTTTATTGTAGACAAATCAAGCGAGCCTTGAAAGGCAAGTAGCTGCACACATCTCATCCTATAACCAATTAAAGGCACAGCAGAGGATGTTTATCCTTTGAGAACTACTTACCTTCTCTTGTAGCAAATGATCCTACAAGTGGTGGATGCAATGGAAGCTATATGCTTGTATGTTCAAATATGCACAATCGAGGGAACATCTGTGCAGTACACGTAATTCCGACGAAAAATCAGAAGCAGGAAAATGCTTCGACCAAGATTATCTAAAGCTATCTAATGCAGCGCCTCAAGGTCTCAAGGCTTGGGACTTCCCAGGTGCATAATTCAATGATTTTAAGTATGATTGGTAATTATTTTTCTGTACGTATAGATGACCACTATCCTCTAATCATATAAATACAGATAGTGACCAGTTTGGCACAATTAGGTAAAATAATTGTCAACACGAGATTCCAGGATCTGTCAATCCAATGAGAATTCTCTCTTAAATCCCCCTCCACTATCACTATTTCTTCTTCCTCTTCTTTTTAGGTAAGTGGTAACTTTCATAAATTCTACTCCATTCCGCCAAGTGATTTGTCATGTCAACATGCATGTACGTAATTGGTGTTTAAGAAAGCTTAATTAATTAGTACTCTACTTTCTCTTCTTCCACTCTGGCTAGCTAGAGCCCCCAAATAAGTCTGTACCCTTATCCGGCCTGCTGATTTTGTGCACTGCTCAATATCCAGATAGTCACAGGATTGGCCGGGCGGTATTTAATGTGCTATCCTGCTTGCAAATCACAAGCGGTTGACTCATGCTCTTCCCATTATTAGTATTGGAGGTGACGAGCGTTATCTATGCTTCGTAGTGGTGGCCCAAAATTTAGAAGGAAAGGGACATCATCCAAACGTTTTAGATGGAAATAAATATTAATCTTAATAGTAACTAGAGGACACTAATGACCACTTAAGCTCGAACCAATATCTCCTTCGCTTCCTCATGCTTCTTTTTCAGCATGTTGCAAATCTGCACCATGGACGGGGCAAATTAAATTTGAGATTTCCACGGAATCTAATTCTTCTGGGTTCATATAATTTGGCATTTACTGTTCAATCAACAGTCTACAGTCCTATTCTGGCCTATAAGCGTTTAAAAAAACGAAACAAGATACATATACAAGTCACTATACTAAAAGGAACACCAATGAAGAGGATGACTATTGCACAAGGGTTTCCACTTTCGTTCAAGTGAATTACAAATTCAGTCATGATCCTTGAATTTATTAAGTATATATTGTGGATTTAGGAATGATAGTAAGCATAGCACATCAAGGTAGAATTTTTTTTTTCGGTGACCAGTACTGCTTTGTCAGTCAACATGGCCAAAAACTAGAGAGGTTTGACCTAACTCAAAGCCCCTTTTCTTCCTCTTCCTTCCTGGAATGACAAAGTCCAACTTTAACCCAGGCTCATCAATTAAAGAAGAGGAATTACCTTTCGAGTCCCAGTTTTCACTTCTATGTTTGAGCCTTCAGTAGGTTTCATGTTTGTTTAGCTTTTGTCAGCTAAAGCATTTACGAATCTCTTGATAGCACATATGGTAAGTTCGAGTTTGCTCACATCATCAAGCTCCTCTGTATATGCCTCAGCCTTCTGAACATTTCCATCATTTTTAATGACTTTCACCTCTCGGGGACTTTCAAGTCCAGAGGTTGGGTGGTCATCAACAACATGCTTGTCATTACTCCCTCCATGAATCCCCCGAGTGCAAACCTGGACAACATGTAAAGAAACTGAAGTTATTACCTATTAGGGCATCAACCTCCTTTAATTTTTCTCATAAAAAGTTTAACAGGATTTAAAATATTGACAAACTTCATTTATATCTACCTGTTCCTCAAGGACTCTTTTCAAAGGCACTTCAAAACTGCTGCAGCTGATTTGTAGCACAAGATATTATAGTCATTATAGGCAATCCTTTGTCGCTTGAATGTTTTTGTATGTGAGATTAGAGAACCACAAAATGATACATGTGAATTTTTGGAATTTGGAGGAAGATGCAAGACAATAGATGAAAGAAAAGGTGTGTAGAGGAAAACATTTTATTAAATAGACTCAAAAAGGCTAGGAAATATGGGAACCCCTGTCTCCCACTATAGAATACAAGCTTGAGTGTTTCTTCGTAGTTTTTGTTCTACACAATTTTTGAGACACGATGGCCTATTTATAGGCAATGAAACGACTCACAGTAGATGCTAGACACTTCTATAGCATTTAGTTTGAAATGTCAAACCTTTTAGAAACTCTTTACTCTGGATAATTCTACATTAGTAAAACTGACATGCTTAAACTAGACTTTTCTAGAAACGTGCATTAATTTAACAGAAATAAGGCTGGAGAAAGAGATCAAAAGAAGTCTCATTACTCGTGAAGAAGACGGTGGACGAAATAAAAGTCTAAAACCTCTGCTTTCTGAAGCTATATATAATATGCAATTAGAAACTTCCTTTGTAATTTCCTGGTATTACTTTTCTGGATGACCAGGTTCTTCGCACCGCACTAAGACAATTACTTGCAACCTGATGATAACCCTCGACTTAACAGTGTGAGGGATGAGTATTCAGGCACATCAAAAGTAGACATGATTTGTTGTACTAATTAGGGGTTAATTAATGCAACATGCATCCATTTATATACACCCAAAGGGGACAATTATAAATAAGGGTACAGTTGTTGCAGCTTGAACGTGGCGAAAACAGTGCTGACCATCTTATCAGATCCTCTGTACATTGTCTACAGTTCCCCCAAGTCTTCTGGCCAAGTTTCTCCAAGTGCCTCTTTTAACCCGTCCTCTCTTCCTTGCTCTTCTGCAATGGCTCAAAGCTGTGATGCTATAGAGATGGCAAAATATTGCCCCCTATGTTTGATAATCCAACCCATTTCTATCATGCTCATAGACTTGTATCAGTGGAGGTCTGAATGTAGTGTTCCCACTAACTTGTCTCCAGTCATAAAATCCATACTCATTTTTTTGTAATCGGACACCTTTTCCTAACTGCTCCAACCATTGCACACCCAATACTATGTCTAGCCCAACAATTGGTAGTGAATAAAGATCCACTTCTAATTCCAAGCCTTGTATTTTCAGCTTAACCCCCTCGTACAACTCCTTGCAAATCAACTTTTCTCCACTAGCTACTTCTACGTCAAATAGCTCAACCTCTTTTAAGGATAACCCGAGACTACCTGCTAGTTGATGAAGTTGAGGGATGACCCGTTGTCAATCAGCACAATGACTTCCTTTCTCTCGACCTTTCTCTCGACGGTGCCTTGGGCCCTCCTCCTCATTGGTTTCTGAGTCGGTTTCGTCTCCTGCTTCCTCGAGTGCTAGTTCTATCATGAATACTTGAGTCACCTTGCATTTGTGCCCTGGGATGAATTTATCGTTGCAGTTAAAGCATAGGCCTTTCTCCCTTCATTGTTGCATTTCTTCCCATGACAATCTTTGACTCCTAGTGGTGGGTTAGTAGTGGTGCTAGTGTAAGATCTACCTATCTCTCCTTTGTTGAAATCCCTAGGCCCTGAACATACAACAGTCGTGCTTTGGTGGGTTCTTCTGACTTTTGTGTGTGACAATTTCTTCATGTCTTTGAGCTAATCTTCCTTGATCCTGGCTATTTCGAGTGCATGCATTACGGACTTCTGTCTCTTTAGTTGACTTCACCCGCGAGTTCTGGTTTCAAACCTCCTACGAACATCCCGATGAGGGCCTTTTCTGGCCACCAAAACACATGCATAGATAGTTTCTCAAACTCCCTCTGGTAGTCTCTCAAAGACCTCACTTGCTTGGTGACGGTCTTCTCCTTGGTGAAGGGCGAACCTCCCTCCTTTGTGATTGGTATGTGCGCTTTAGCCACTGCCACCAATGGTTGGCTTCTCCTTCAAGGAAAAATGTGGCGTATGATACCTTTGCGTACCCATCCATATGATGGTGCTCAAAATATTGATTATCCCGGTTGATCCATGCATTTGGATCCTCCCCGTTGAACCGTGGAAATTCCATTTTAGGCTTGGCTTCTCGCTCTCTTGGCCTCCCCTCCCCGTTCCTCTCTATCTTCTTCAAATTGGAGTATGACTCGTCTTGGCTTTCGGATCGTCCCCCTAAAGAGTGCACTCTCCTTTCTCCTTCTAAGCCTTGGTTGTGAGCTCGTGAGTCGATAGACCAACGTCCCCTTCTTCTTCGTCTATGCTCATGGTGATTTGGCCGAGCTTCCTGCCTCCCTCTATCTCCTTGCTCTTGCACGGCTATAGTGAGTTGCTGAATGGCTAACTTGAGTCGATTTGAGCCTCCATTGCATCGATTCTTTCTCTTTGTGTTGGCTTGTGTGGTTCGGCCATGCTTCCTTCAAAAAGGTTTTTCAAGGAAATTCGAAAACTTCAATGATCTTCCCAATGAAATCAAGTTCCAATGGGCCCTCAATGAAACTCTCTTGAGTATCAAGGAGTCTCTCAATGAAAGCACCTATTGGCAGGTTCCTAGATTCAAACAACTAGAAAACCTTGGATACCTTATGCAAATAACTTGATTAAGGATGGATTGAGGTGGAAGATTTGTTCAAGGCAATCAGGATTGTTCTTAAACATCGTTGATGGGATGGATTGCTCAAGACAAACTGAGGAATGCACTTCATGAACACCTATTTTGAGCCAAAGCTCTTTGAGTTTCTTCAAAGAAAATTTGCATGAAAAGAAAGATACATTGCTCCCCCTATTTATAGCACACGGCCAACTACAAAGAAATTACTACTCGCCACATGTCATGATCTTATTCGGCCATGTGTTGATTCCTAAAGGATATCCTACGACATATTCCCATGTCCTTAGGCTAGGTGGCGGCTCATCCTTGAATCAAGGAACCAAGGACATTAGGTGGCGATTCCTTATGTCTTCAAGGACAAAATGACATAATCACTAATATTTCTTGTCTTTGTCCTTTAGCTAAGGACGAAAGGACATAACCTTCATTTTCGTCTTCTAGCTAAAAAGGACATAACCATGTAATGTTCCTTGTCCTTGTCCTTTTGTTAGGTGGCAAAGGTACCAATGACAAAAGACACCTCCTCCATGTGGTCCTCTCTCATGCTGCCATGTGTCACCCAAGATTCTCCTTGTAATCGCTCCATTCTTTTGCTACTATGTGGCGGCCTATCTCTGATCTGGTGGTTCGCTGAGGTAGGTCAACCGACTGTGCTGGGCTGGTGGGCGACTTAGTAATGTTGTCCTTGGGTGTCTTCAGTTGTTGGGCCAGGTTGGGTTCTGTGTGGTGCGCGAGTTGGAGAGGCGTGGCTGCCTAGCGCGCGCGTTGCCGAGGCTTGTGATGAGGACCTGGGTTCTAAACCAAAAGACATGTCTTAAAGTTAAAGTTATCCAAGCCCTCTTATTAAGTCTTCTAATTAGGCACTCCTACGCAACATAGGATCTCAACAATCCCCCATCCTTCGAAGACCGACATCCTGGTCGTCTGCGTCTCCCACATGACCTCTATAAAGGGCTTTCACCAGACTTGGGCCTACCCTGACTCGTACTGGATCTATAGGGTTGAAGAAAATGAGTTCACGCAAGCCACCACATGGCCTAGGAAGGACGCATAGGACACCAATTGATGAGGACCTGAGTTCTAGACCAAAAGACATGTCTTAAAGTTAGAGTTATCCAAACCCTCTTATTAAGTCTTCTAATTAGGTTCTCCTAAGTAATGTAGGATCTCAATAGCTTGGCTGCCAAGCACACGCGCTGGCTCTACCTCTATGGCCCTTAGATTGGTCTTGTGCAACCCCCTTTCTCGGGCTTTTCTGGTGGCTACTTTCAAGGCTTTTCTCAGGTCCGTATCATGTGTATATATATATGGTAAATCAAATATTGACTATGTATAAAATGAGTCTATAGATAACAATAATACTCATATCTATGTAAAAGATGAGTCTATAGATTGATAGAGATGAGCTACCATGGCATAATAGAGAAAAGTGTAGGCCTAGGGGTGTGCATTATCAAGGATCAATTTTTGAACTGACCCCGACCCTGATTGCTCCTGAACTTGAGCCAAGCTGGCATTTCAATTTTGGGGTTGGGGTTAACTAAGGGAGGGAGGACAGAAGGCACACGTGGTATAAGGAAAAAAAAAAGTAACTTTTGAGAGTCAAGGTTAGGTAGGCTTTTTTCGGGGTCGGATTGATGGAAACTGACCCGGTCGAATCGATTTCAAGTTGGGGTCGGGTTGTTTTTCACCTTTATATTGGGTGAACAAAAAAGGAGGATTGAGTTGAGATGTCAATGAACATTAGAATGTAGATTATCTTCTCTTAAAAAGGAACGCACTTAAAATGTTGTGGTCGATTGAAGTCGAGATGTCAGTTTGGCAAAGTTCTTATCAAATGTTGTGGATAAAATTTACAAATTTAGATAACATATTACTAGAATAAATCACAATAAACGTCTCATTGACTATTACCTCAATATCAAATATATTCTCAAACTATAACTTGTGGTCAGGAGTGAAGCCAAAAGATTAGGCAAAGGGGTAGGGTGAAATGACCTAAACATATGGACACAAATAACTTAAATACCAAATGCAAAATACATGTAGTCAGCGTTGAAAAATAAAAGTTTACAAGGAGAAAATAAAAGAAAACACCACACTTATGCTAATTGTACTAGACTTTCCTTAGCGAATAAAAATCTTCAATGATCATATCCATACTAATCTTTTAAGCAATTTCTTTCTCAATACAACTAAATAGTCTGCAATAAAAGCATCTTTCATTTTTATTTTTTATTTTTATAATTTTGTCTTCAAAAGGTTCATAGTTGAAAAAGCTCGCTCAATAGATGCTGTAGAAACTTCCCAATTTTCAACTATGCTTGACATAGGTAAGAATTGTAGAATGTTTTGTAAATTTGGATGATGAGGAACATCATGCTCGTAGTGCTATAATTGATATCCCAATTGATTTTTTTCTTGTTTAGCAAAATACTTAGGATAATTTTTTTGTGGGATCAAAAGGAAATCTGAATTGTAAATGGAATTTTTGTATTTCTATTCAATGTGAACTTCAAGAACTGATACATTTAGATATTTAAACTAGAATATCTACCGTATTGAAGTCAAGAGAATAATTGTATATAGAAACTATTAAAGAAAGAATATGGTCGTTGAACTCCTTTGACGGGTCCTTTGTCACTGGTTGAAGCCTTTTTTAAACAGGATGAAATACAGTTGATTTGACAAAGGCAAATTTGTAGCACTTTTGACTTTGTTAATACTGAGCAATAAATGAGGCAAATCATTTTGGAGACTACCATCTTGATTTTCGGCACTTTGTCATACTAAGGCTGAGCAATAAATGAGGCACAACATTATGGAGAATGCGATCTTGATTTTCGGCAATGAATCATGCTGCAATATTTTCTCCTTTAAAGCAGATTATCTCTCTAAGATTCAGCCTCAAGTTGCTCTGATTCTAGTTTTTGTACACCGAGCTGGTTTGTGTTAATACCCTCTTGCAAACTTTGCCGGGCTAGAGGCTAAGTTTGGTTTGAAAAAGGCAAGGGAAGCTTTGGACATTGGTTTAGTGAAGATATCCGCAACTTGATGCACAGTGGAGACATGTCGAGTAACAAAGAGACCAAGGGCAACTCGTTCACGCACAAAGTGATAATCTAATTCAATGTGCTTGCTGCGTACATGGAAAACCAGATTAACTGTGATGTGTAGAGCACTGAGATTATCAATAATAGAAAAATAGAATACTAAAAAAAATATAAATTGACATCAATAATTTTATAGAACTAAATGTTAAGAATCAAAAATTAAAAGAGATAACAATGAAATATCAAATAAATAAACACAAAATATATAAATATATAAAAAACACAATATTTCTTGGGGCAGATATATAGTTTTTTTTTTTATATCAAGTTAAATTTTCTATGTTTTTAGAAATATTTTAATTTTTATATTATTTAATACAATTTTTAGAGTCTTAGTATGTTAAACCATTTTTTTATTAAATTAATTTGTTGCGGACATGTGTCAGCCTTTATTCCTCGTGACATAGCTTCCGTCAATTAAGTCATTAATTTTTGTCAACCAGCTTTCTAACTTAACGGAAGGACTAAAATAAAATATTCTTTAACCTTAATTGTTGTAGTACGAAATGAACCTAAAGACTAAATTGAGAAAAGTTAAATCACATGTACTAATAGATTAATTAAGCCTAAATTTATTACAATACTCAATCATCCAGCTGAAAAATAGAATACATTAGATAAATTTAATTTTGTGAAAGAATTTAAGAACTACAATAGAATAAAGCTAAAAGAAGATTTGAATATTAAAATATTTAGTATAAAAGGATGAAAAATCGCAAACTCTATGTTATTAGCTTGAGTTGTTGGTCGAGGAGTGTTTGCTCTCCTGCTTTTCTTACCATTTGGCACTTGGAGCCTTCCTAATCTCGATTCTCAACTGATGTAATCGAAATTCCCGACCCTTTCAACATATGATTACGTACGATTGGCCGCAGGTTGTGCACAGTAAATAACGATACCCTACACAGAACTAGGTGAAGAACGGAGCTCCCAGGGGTCAAGGACGGTTCAAGGGTAAGCAACTTAGTACCTAAAGCCTCACCCTAAGTAAGGCCTCATAAAAAGTTATTTTATTTTAATTTTTTTTGAACTCAATAAATAAAAAGACAATTGACCTAAGAAAATAAAAAAGTAATGGCAAGATGCAATATTTATTTATATATATATATATATATTTTATAATGAGAGACTGTTTTTACAGGTAATGTTTTTTTGAGGCCTCCGAATTTTTTTTAGATATTTTTAAAATTTACTTAAAGAGAAAAAATGCCTTAGAGACTTTTAAATTGTGCTAATCAAGGAATCTTGATGTCATATATAAGGGGCCATAAAAAACAATTAATGAGGCCTTTGAATATTTTATATTAAATTTAATAATTTTCAGATAATTTTAAATATTTTTATATTAAAATGTATATAAAAAACTTAATAATTTAGACCGCCTTATGCCACCATTTGATTTGAGCCGGCCCTGGCAGGTCGCCTGCAATGAATAGGTTAAGAGTTCAGGTATTAAGAATAACTTAGTCCTTCAAAAGAGGGAACTTAGCCCGGTGACTTCTGGGCTGGGCCTGTCTTGACATCTCTCGTTCTTGCGGCTCAGATCTATGGGCTAATAGAGCCGAGTAAAATCCGATCTATCTCCAGCTATGGTTTTATTGGTGATATGACCAGTTTGTCAGCTCTATTACTTCGTACCGGAAACTTGAGTCAAGAAGTAGGATTGCTTTAGTCCATATATCAAGATAAATTAGAAAAAACAACAACAGAAATGAACTAGTTGAAGAAAATCCTGGCGAATACACCTGTTTCGATTGAATTGAGTTGTCCATTTGCTTTGATTACTTTGGCCTGGATGTGATAGAGCTGATATTAATTAGTAATCATGCAAGCAATCTTCTTTTTGTTCTCTGTTAGGGTAAAATATGGATTAAATTACATATAATATATAGTTTAAAATACAAAACAAAATAACTGTATACGAAGAGATTAAGTTCTCAAAATAGATCAGATGTTTCTAACGAAGGTGAACGTGCTTGATTTGGTGAGGTGGAAGGAGTCGTTCATTGTTTCTGGCCTGGGTTTGACATCGAGGGTTCTTGGGAACCACTTGGGTCGTTTTAGAAACCACAAATTTGGCATGTGTCCCGACTCCCGGCCTCGCCATCATCCTCCATATATAATTGGACTATGATTTTTCCTTCTATGAAAAGAGTTTTACTGGAAAACAAACTACCGTAATCACTTAAAATTTTGATGTGTGTGCATATATATATATATATCCGGCTATTTGAAATTAGTAATCACTGAGGATTTATCTTTTTTTCCTCTCTCTAAATTTTAAGGTCCTGTTTGTTTGATAATTGATTCTTCATAACCAGATGTGCCCCTGTTTTTGCCCTCCAAAATATCCAAATTTAACCTCACCATATCCCAATTTCAGGTTTAAGGTCTTTAGTGTGCATTAATTGATAGGAATTCATTTTTTAAATCTCCCATTGTTTCAAAGTAAAGCATTTTTTTTTGTTGTAAAGTAGTTTCAAATGCATTATGTTTCACATAAACTAATCTAATTTCTGGTGTTTAGTTGTTACATCAAATATATTTTTTGAAAGTATTTTTTAATATTTTTCAGTAAAGTTTTTCTCGAGTTCATGTTTCAAAATCCGACCCTGATTCTGAAAAAAAAGCTAAAACCATCGAGGTTGGGTTCCTTTGAATGTTTGATTTCATATTAGATACCCGAACACGTACCTAATTTTTTCAGGTTCATGTTTCAAAACCCGACTCCAAAAAAAGTGAAAATCGTCAAGGTCGATTTCCTTTAAATGTTTTGGTTTCAGGTTAGAGACCCGAACATGAACCTAATTTTTCTTGGGTTCATGTTTCAAAACCCCACCCCGACCCCTGAAGACCCCAAAAAAAGCTAAAAGTATCGGGGTCGAAGTCTTTTGAATGCTTTGGTTTCGGGTTAGAGACCCGAACACGAACCTAATTTTTCTCAGGTTCATGTTTCAAAACCCACTCCGACCCCTGACCCCCAAAAAAGCTAAAAATCGGGGTTGAGGTCTTTTGAATGCTTTGGTTTCGGTTAAAGACCCGAACATGAACCAAATTTTTCTCGGGTTTATATTTCAAAACCCGACCCCAAAAAAAGCTAAAAAACATCGGATTTGAGTTCCTTTGAATGCTTTGGTTTCGGGTTAAAGACCCAAACACAAACCTAATTTTTCTCGGTTCATGTTTCAAACGCAACCCCAACCACGAAAAAAGCTAAAATCGTCAAGGTGGATTCTTTTGAATGCTTTGGTTCCGAGTTAAAGATTAGAACACAAACCTGATTTTTCTCGATTCATGTTTCAAAACCTAACCCTGACCCCTAGAAAAGCTAAAATCTTCGAGGTTGGGTTCCTTTGAATGTTTGGTTTGGATTAAAGATGTGAACACAAACCTAATTTTCTCAGATTCATGTTTCAAAACCTAACCCCGATCCCGTTAGAAAAAGGGAACACAAACTTGATTTTTCTCCATGTTTCAAAACCCAAGACCTGAAAATTCCTTTGAATGCTTTGGGGTTAAAACCCAAACACAAAATTTTTCTCGGGTTCATGTTTCAAAACCCAATTAAAATCGAAGTCGGTTCTTTGAATGCTTTGGTTTCAGGTTAGAAACTCGAACACAAACTTGATTTTTCACAGGTTTATGTTTTAAAATCCGACCTCGACGTAACCCGACTAGTTCGAGTTGAAGCATATCAATTTCAGATCGAGAGGTCGGGTCGATAGGTTTTTGGCCATCCTTAGACTAAAAGGAATAAATTTTGGAGTTCAACATCATGCATTTTTCAAGTTTCATTCAAACAACGAAAGAAATAAATTTTTTCCACATTAATTTCAACGAAAAAAAAACATCATGTTAAATTTTCTACCATCTTGTAATAGCATAGATTGTGTTCCTTAATGTGAAAAAAAAATGAAAAAGAAAAACAAACAACAAAAAGCAAATAAGAAAAACATACAACGAAACACGCCCCACATCAGAGGCAAATAGTAAATTCTAAAATATATTTGGGTTAGAAGTGGGATCATGGAAACCAGACTTCGTCTCCCAATGCCGTTATCCTTGTCAGGAGGATGTACAGTAGGATCTAGCACCCCAGAATCCGCCTCTTGTTCTTGAATGCGAGTATTTGGTCTGGGGCCGGAGTTTGTTCTTGAGTATCACCCATTGGAGCCGGAGGTTTTCATCGACTTTGAGAGTTTTGTCCGTTCCGGTGGCCTTCCAAAAGCCATCCCCCTGCTCGATTTGGACGGCTTCCGCTTTGATATCGCATTCTTTTTCTCCGAAGTTCTTTGTATTTCTGATCTGTTAATAAAAGAAAGACTCGGAAACAAAATAAGTATAAATCCAACACATGGAATACCACAGAAATAGAGAAAACCTTTCAGCTAATAAAAGGGAAGGGAAACTAAGCTCCTTGCATGTGATTTTCAACCAATATTTGTGTTCAGTCACGATGTAGTGCGTGTTGAGGTCCACACCCATAAGATAGACTTGGAATAAAAGTAGATTTTGAGTAGAAGTCTACTTGCTCTCCACTTCAAGTTCATCTGGGTTTCTCTTAGGGTTTCTCTTTGTATCTTTTCCTATAAATAGTGCTTATGTTATAGGAGAATGTGTGCGTGAGCATTGGGCAGAGAGAGAGAAAGAGAAAAAGCGTGGTGTGGCTATTGTATTAGGCGGGGAGAGTAATTTTCTTAAGCGTTCCTAATAAAATTGCTTTGGGGTGGACGTAGGCCAAATTGAGGGCCAAACCACATAAATTCTTAGTGTTTCATTCTTTAATTTTTGTGCCGCTTTTCTCAACAGTGCGGTGGCAGAGGATGGTTCATTATTTTCCTATTCAGGTACTTCAGGAGGGTGGTGGCCGGCAGAAACGCTAGAAGTCGATCGGCCAGCCACAAGAGCCTCCAAAGTACCTGAAGAGGAAAATAATGAAACCATACTTCCCAGAATAATTTTGCCTATGATCTACACGCTATCAGTTGGGACGAAATCTTGCCTACCCTCCCCCTTGCAAAGAACCAAAAAAAGAAGAAGAGTAGCTGACGTTATATATCCATTAAATCTAGCTGCATATTTAAATTTAAATCTTTATTTTTCTTTTAAAAATTTATTTAGATATTTAACATATGTATAAGTCTCCAGTGTTTAATTTTTCAAGTCATCTTTCTTCTTCGATATTTTACAAATGTTATGATCGGATACGATTTTTACCATTTTCTTCTGGAGCTTTTTTATTTTATGTTAACTTCTACCAGAAAAAATAGAGCCAAATTCAACTTCTCTATAACTAAGGAATCATGCACGCAATCTTGTTGTTTTATTTTTCTTCTCTCTTGGCAACAACAATTAATGAGGCATGACCGTTCGAGCTCGACTTAGCTCCTCACGAAGTTAGCCATGAGCAAGCTATACTTCCTTTTTTCGTCTCCATCGCCATACAGATCGTACAACTTAGTTGAACGCTCCCTTATTAAGCTATTTTTTCCCATATCCCTCCATAATTTCCAAATCTCTCAAAATCCCATGATGAACTCTCTTCTTTCCGGATAACGGAACTAAGTAATCTTTTTCAATTTTGATCAATTCGTTTGTTTTTTGGTAAAGAATAAAATGGAGAAGGGGATTGAGGAACCATGCCAATTTTTTTCGGTTTCTCCATTCTGCCCTGTTCAACTAAGTCAGTTTTGCTTTGTTTTGTTTTGTTTTTTTGTTTTTTTTTTTTTTTTTGGGTAAGTTAGTAAGCTTTATAACGGGGCATAACCCCCACGCAAGAACCAACAGGTTCAAATACGTCAGTTTTGTTAGTAAAGAGAGAAACTCACATTTCTATGTCCTCCAATAAAACCCAAGGGATAAATATTCTTCCCTCTGTTTTCAACTTCCGAACAGTAGCTAGAGTGAATTGACCTGTGAAATCAACCAAACCCGAAGATCTATCTTTTCCTGGTAAACTTCCATACCTGCTTTCAAAACTATCTTCATACTATTTACATTTGTAAACCAGTGTTCCATCGTTGCTTGCAAAACTATTCAGAAAAATATTTTCTCAAGATTATAGAAGATCAAGAGAAAAAGCAGGACCTGTAATTAATCGATCCAGACCAAAAGGAAACCATTCGAGTTCAATAAAAAACTGTCTTTAACATATGAGATGGCTATTATTCCATGTTGCTTTTGATGCTCTTATCACTTTGCAAAATTGATGTAATCACGAAAAATTAAAAGACCATATGGGTGGGTTGGTGACACAATGGTTTATGGCATTGACCTCACCCCTTAAGAGACATGATGTTACACTTCACTCCAGCAAAAGGACAAATTGTGTAGTTACGGTGTATAGAGGAAATAACCTGTAGATTAATATCTGGCAAGCACTGAGAGCTTGACAAGATCCCATTGTTTGTTCTTCCACTTGTCGGACGTATAACTCATCTCAACTAGCACACGAAGTCACAAACTAAATCACCATTACTATACTCCCTCAATACAAAATTGTCTGTCCACTAAAAAAGCCATCATTTTACGGAGACATCCTTTAGTTCATTGTCTTCAAGATAAAAAGATAAAAGCAAATGGTAGAGAAGTATTGACTTCTCCAATAGAATAAAAGGATTAATTGGGAAAGCATTCCCAAAATTTTCAATTGATGTTTCAAAGTGAACAATTGTTTTGAGAACTCCCACATAAAATAAGGGACAAACTTAATTTGAGATGGATGGAATTATATAGGGGCATCCGAGCAATGAATCTAAGAGCAGTTTAAGTATGCATTGGAATAACTGAAATATGTAGCACAAACTTTACTTTCAGAAGAGCATGAAACATAAAGCCCTACCTTAACTGCCTTGCAAATCTCGGGATCAGAAAACCAAGTCTCATCAACAACTACATCAGGAGTTCAAGGTCGTCCATTATATGCAACTGCAGCTATAGAGGATGTCAAAACTACCCTTTTGACAGATGGAGACTTTGCACATGATTTAAGGACGTTAAGTGTACCCTTCACTGCAGGATCAAGTAGTTCTGCATGAACAATTAAGGCAAATCAAGTTAGATCACTAGGAATAAAGTAGCAGAAGATACCATTAGTGAAGAGAACAAAGTCATTTGGGTGTTTATAGACAACATTTCATATGATCTCCTGGTTCTTAAGAAGGAAACATCATGCCTAAGGATGAAACAAAATAACAGGCTGCATTTTGATGATGCTTCCTACAGGAAACAAGAACAGCATTAAGATAGTAATAGCAACACATAGCTAAGTTAGAAAAATCTGAAACAGAAAAATGAGACAAGCTACTTTCACCAGGTAATGGCCGGTAGTTACACAAGTCACCTCCCACAATGTTATGACTTTGTCAATGGTAATTAGTGGAATACAGGCTGCCTTTAAACGGTTCTTTCGAACTGTATAAATATTACATCACAGACTATTAGACATTACTATCTGTGCTGGCAACCATTTAGTTCAGTACTAGAGGGTCTAAAGGCATACGATTATCTACTTATGAACTAAAGGCATTTGGCATTTCCTATCCTAAAGATCTTCGCCTTATCATCTCCAACACTATCACAAAGTCTCCAATTTTTATGATTATACCAAAAGGCCATATCCATGATATCTTAAGAGTAGATCATCATTCTAAATCCATTTTATGACTTGTTACTCCACCTCTTCAAAGTTCAAGTCTGTACTAAATTGGGACTTCCCTAGGTTTTTCTAGCAGGGTACCTAAATGCTCTGTTGACAATTTGTCGAGTGGAAAAAGGTGAAAGATAACCTTTTTTACAGAAAAAAAAAGGAACAAAAAAACATACAGAGCGGACATGCCTTTTTGAACTGGGAAACTTCACATTTCAGAGCCTACTAAATTGATCAAAAACAAAACAAAAACCTGCTGAATTTTCCTAAGTAAAGTTGCTTAGGTATATTGGTTAACTTGGTAGGTTGAGTATTGGAATTGTACAGAAAAAAAAACTTTTCAGAACAAAGAATGGTGCAGTAAATCATCTCTGAGTCCCTATTACCTGCTTCTCACCTCTTAATTACTAGACCAAAGAACTCATCATCAATCGGTACTCACCAATGTCCAGGGTCCTCTTAATTAATAGACAAAAGAACTCATCATCAATCGGTACACTCTTTACATGGATCCAACACCAATGTCCAGAGTCCTATATGTTGAAGAAAGACGTTTGAAAGACAATATTATGTAAGTTTTTAAAGAAATTTTTTGAATCAACTCTTTAGAAGAAAAGTGTTTGGAAAAATTCAAATTTAATTTCCAATTCCAGCAATAAATGATAAGTCAAAGACTTAAAACTATGTAATGCTCAAATACAAGTAAAAGGGATGAACCTGTGGGTCCTTGACATCATTATAGAAGGGAGATGCAGTATGGAAAACACCATCACAACCCTGAATAGCGGCATCAAAGGAACCTTCTTCAAGCAAATTTGCTTTGAACAGGTGAAGTCTCTCCTTAGCTCCATCAAGCTCAACTAGGTGGTTAGTTCTTTTTGGGTCATCTGCAGGAGATCAAAGTGAGCTCAATAAGGATATGACGATACTGGCCATTATATATTAATCATGCAGGAAAAAAAGGTTACTACTTTCAAATGACTCATTTACAGAGAAAATTCAAACAAAAGTAAGCATCTGCCAAAATTGAACAGAATGCCAAACAAAAGGACTGAATGCCATTTTTTCATCTCTATAATTACAGAATTGCAAAACCAACAGCATAAGATTATACCACCACTCTCGCAACACCTTTTGTTTCTATAATGATAGTTGTTTCTCTACTCTTCAATACACGCATACAAATAATGGTCAATTACATTAATAGATTGAATGTGAAATCCTTTCAACTTCAAACATTCCAATTCTTCGTCTAAACACAACCTAGAGAATTTGAACCTATACAGCTCCACGAGAATGGAAGGAAATCCTACTATTTGGTAATTCATTATTCAGTCACTGTTGAAGGTCAATCAAAATGCTGTGGACTCATGTCCTCAAACATTATCATTCAACAGGGCCTCTCTTTTTCCTCTTTGCAAAAACGTCACAAATCATTTAGATGGAGACAAATTTCTGTAGTTGGGTTTCCATACAATACTTGGTGTAATTTCTTCTCCACAGTTTTCTTTGTCGTGAAGTCTTAAAGAATTTCAAGATAAAGAAACATATATGAGTCACCTAATGCAAAAACCGTAGGCTGAAAGTTGCCTCTACAATCAAGAACTAACCCAATCATCTCAAAATTTAGAACTTTGCCCTCGCAATCGGCAATCCATATTATCTAAGAAGAAATTCCAACAGCTCCTAACAGCCCTCGCCACTAAGAGACAAACGAAATCCAAACCCAGTGTCCTGGAAACCCTCAATCAGTGACCGTAAGAGCTTCGGTAGCTATATCAAGGTTTTACGAAGAACAAAAATCTACGATCATTAGGCAAGCAGAGGAAACGGTAATTGCAACACTGTTTGCACGTAGGAATTTCGCATGATGAGAACATCCGAAAGACCAACAAGAAACATCCAATCGGAAGCCACAAAAACATTAATATAAATCAGAAAACGCCAAATTGAGTTAAACTCTATAAAGCGAGGGAAGACCGACTGGGGTCGCGTACATAGGCCCTGACAGTGTAACCACGCTGGAGAAGAAACTTGACGATCCATGAAGCAATATATCCGGACGCACCGGTCACGCAGACGAGCTTCCCTGCTGCACTGCTTATTTTCTGCTCCTCTTGATCTTCTGCTTCTTCTTCTTCTTCAGCTTCTGTTGAAGTCGTGCTGTTTTTTTTACCAACGCTCCCTTGTGAATATATATATATATGGGTAAATTCATAATTAGTTTAATAAGTATGTGTAAAAATCAAATTTATATTTTTAATTATCAATTCGGTAATTTGAGATTCATAATTTTTGAAAATCTTCAATTCTAGCCTCCTGTCCAAAATTGGGCGTTAAATCTGACCAAAAATATGCAAAATGACCAAAATACCCTTCCAAGATAAAATTACTAAAAAAATTCATAAAAAATAAATATTAAATTTTTTTAAAAAATAAATTTTTTAAATAAAACTATTAAAACTCTATTTCAATAATATGTTTATTTTTAATTTATTTCTTTATTTTTTTAATTTAGTCTTAGAGAGGTATTTTGGTCATTTTGTATGATTTTTCATCAAATTTAATGTCTAATTTAGATGGGGGCTAGAACTAATCATTTTCAAAAATTATGAGTCTTAAATCACCGAATTGATAACTAAAAGTACTAATTTAATTTTTACTCATATTTATAAGGTTAACTATAACTTTACCTATATATATATATATATATATATATATAAAGATTCAGAAGATTCTCAACCAACAATATCAAGTCCTGCTGTTCCAGAATATCAAGATGCTCAAGACCCTTATGATGGATATCACACGGAGCTCACCGATGAAGAAATAACACAGTTACAATCCTCCGTGTAGAAATAGCATTATGATGTCAGCAATATTATGTCACACTACGTCAGAAAGATATGTCAGTGATTATGTCAGATATCAAGGTCATTTCCCATATTACCCTTCCTTTTACTGTTCACTCTTTCCAAAAATACCCTTCACTGTTCAAGTTAAAGCAAGGATATTTTAGTCTTTTCTCTCTCTTTTCTCGCTTATATAAGACGCTCGCCTCTTCATTTCAAACCACGCCTCAGAACACCATCATATCATGACCCATTGATTTTTGACCGTCAGCTTGAGATAAGCGTTCAATTGTTTTTTCAAAATATTTGGAATCAATCAATCCTTCTTGTATGCAATTTAAATCCGCACCAGAATCTACTAATGCTATTGTTGTGAAAGTAAAATCATGAATACGTATTATAATTTCTACATGTCATTTTTGAAATATAATACGATCTATGATTTGTAAAAAAGGTTCAAAAGTAGTAGAAGTTGAAGGAATGAAAGATGAAGGTAAATCAGATACATTTAACTCTATGTCTTCAGATGTAGATTTTTGTGTTTTCAGAAAGCAAATTTATGTTAATAATTTATCTGTAATTTGTATTAAATTAGCTTGTGTATTCTGTAATTATTTTAATTTTTGTTTTTGTATTTTTATTTCTTTATGTAAAGATGCTAATGTAATATTATGTTGTGGTTGTTTATCAAATCGTTCTAACACTTTATTAAAATCATAATATTTAGGTTGATGTGGTAATTGTATAGGTTTCTCTTCTTTATGAGTTAAAGCTTTCATTTTTGCTAAATATTCCTGTTGTATAAGAGGATCAGATATTTGAGAATACCAATTTTACTCCCAGGTGTTATCTTCACAATTTTCCATGCAATAATCTGAATCATATTCTTCAACATATGATTGAATGATATCATAGATGGGATGTTCAAGTGTATATTGATATATGAGATATGTGGAATATACAGCAATAATGAAAAGAAATGCAAGTAATATAGGCATATTGTGATCAATGGATAAAAAGAGATTTAATAATAAAAACAACTCTGCATTCATATTGAAAACTTACTTGATACACACTGAAACTTGATTACAGAAATTGGAACACACTTGATACACATTTAATACAAACTGAAAACACACTGAATGATTATTGGAAAGGAAATGAAGGATGTATGAAAGACTGAAGTAGATGAAGGATGTATGAAGACTGAAGTAGTGATGAATGGAGCTTGGTTTGGAAAGAGAAGGTTTGAGTGCTGAGAGTAGTGACAGTTGAGAGAGTTGAGAGAGAAGCTCTGGATGATGTTCTGAGGCGTGGTTTGAAATGAAGAGGCGAGCGTCTTATATAAGCGAGAAAAGAGAGAGAAAAGACTAAAATATCCTTGCTTTAACTTGAACAGTGAAGGGTATTTTTGGAAAGAGTGAACAGTATAGTGAACAGTAAAAGGAAGGGTAATATGGGAAATGACCTTGATATCTGACGTAATCACTGACATATCTTTCTGACATAGTGCTGACATCATACTGCTATCTCTACACAGACGATTGTAACTGTGCTATTTCTTCATCGGTGAGCTCCATGTGATATCCATCATAAGAGTCTTGAGCATCTTGATATTCTGGAACAGCAGGACTTGATATTGTTGGTTGAGAATCTTCTGAATCTTCGGAAGATAATTGTGACAAAACTTCAAGTAATTCTTTTTTGTAATCATCCTTGGATTTTGCAGCTGCTAATTTGGATTGGATTTGACTTTTTTGAGCCAGAAATTGTGGATGTTGGGAAATTTGATGTTGGGCTTGATTAATGGCAGTAATGATATTTTCAAAATTATAAACGGACCACCATTTGATATAGAATTTCTGAGAAAGGATTTTCAATGATCTTGTTGGGTAAAAATGAATTTCCAACTTAATATCCATGGTAATAAATTGAATTGGATATGGAATCTTAAGACAAGGGGAATCTTTTTAACAGGAGGATTTTTCATGGCAGGGTATTTGGGTAAAGAAGGGGTATCAAAGGGTTCTTTCGACCAATGGTCAAAGACCTTTTTTAATGCTGGGGGAAATAATATGTCTGATGAACCAAAACGTTCCCACCATTGGATAAACCAACCGGGAATGATATCTGCTTGAAAATTTTTGAATCTTATAAACCATGTGTGACGATGGGTTTGATTATCAAAAAATAAAGAAAATGTCCATGCGTCCACATAATCATAATATGTAATATTTTTAAATTTTTATAAGGTACAGTCAATGAACGAAGAGTCCAAGGCTGTCCCCATTCTTTTGCAGATATGATCCTGCGTATTGTAAATTTTGAAAAACCAATTCTGGAAGGATCATATTTACAAGGAGTTTGTTCAAATTCCACAGATTTAGTATCCATTAATATATATTGATAAAATGCTTGTGTAAAGCAAGGATTCTTTGGAACATAGTTCCAACCAGGGGTAATATTTGCGAGGCTGTTTGATATGGATCCTGTATACTATATAGGGTTCTTCAATAATGGTAACATGTCTGATATAGTCTTTTGGAATGATATTGTCATTGGTAGGAGGTATTGTGGAGGTAGAACTCTCAGGATTTTGTACCTTTTGACTAAAAGTAGTAGGAGATATTATGGTAGAAGGAGGAGCTCGAGGACCAGGTATACGAGGAGTAGGACCTCTAGGATTTGTGATTTGACCAAGGACAGTAAAGGAATTTTGCAAAGGAAGATGAGTAGGAGTGGGTGTATTGATAGGAGAGGGACCACGAAATGGAAATGGAGGAAAGGTATTGTCTGAAAGAAAATCATCATAGGATAATTTTTTAGAATTGGATGATGAAGAACTCATTTTCCCTGTAAAAATTCACGGGTTAAGAAATCAGGAATGGAATTGGATGTTCCTTTGATATGTTCTATGTCAAAATCAAAAACAGAGAGAAGTGCTTGCCATCTGGCAAATAAATGTTTTGATGCAAGATTTTTAACATCTTTTTCTAAAACTTCTTTTGCAGATTTGCAATCAATACGTATTAAAAATTTTGATTTAATAAATCATCTTGAAATTTTAAAATACAAAGAACAAGAGCTAATATTTCTTGCTGAATAGTACTATATTTTTGTTGTGTAGTATTCCATGCATGTGAATGATATCTTACTATTTGTTCAATGGATGTATCATGCATGCGTTGCTTTAATATCCACCATAACCAATATTTGATGCATCAGTTTCTACTATTTTAAATGCATGTGGTGATGCAATGCCAAGACAGGGTAATTGTTTTACATGTTTTTTAATTTGTTGAACTATTGCTGTATGTTGATCAGTCCAAGGTGATGGTTTTTTCTTTAAGCGATTAAATAAAGGTTTACAAATTAATCTTAAGTTTTTATAGAATTCACCAACATAATTAAGACTACCAAGAAAACGTTGTAATTGTTATTTATCAGTAATTTTATCAGGAAATTTATCAGCAAATTCTATAGCACGAGTAAAAAGAGTAATAGTACCTTGATATATAGTATGACCTAAGAATCTTACTTTTGTTTGAAATAATTTTATTTTGGGAGCAGAAACAACTAAACCATTTTGTTCGATTATTTTTTGAAATTTATGTAAATGATACCAATGTTGTTTAATAGATTTAGAGAAAATAAGAACATCATCAATATAACTAAAGCAAAATCAGTATATGGTGTAAAAATATCATTCATAATATTTTGAAATTCAGAAGGAGCGTTTTTAAACCAAAGGGCATAACATTCCATTCATAATGACCAAAAGGGACCGTAAAAGCAGTTTATAGCGATCCTCTTCCGCCACCTGAATTTGATAGAATCCTGATTTCATATCAAATTTAGAGAAAACACATGCATCATGCAAGCGATTTAATAAATCCTTTTTATTCGGAATAGGATAACGAATCCATCGTAAAGCTTTATTTAAAGGTTTATAGTTAATAACAAGTCGTGGAACACCACGTTCTAGTTCAGCTTTGCCCCAAACATAGAAAGCAGCACAACTCCATGGTGATTTAGAAGGACGAATAAGACCTTTATCTAATAATAATTGAATTTCTTTTTACAGAATTCTAATTGTTCTTGATTCATTTGTATTGGTCTGGCTTTTGTAGGTATATTCGTTCTGAAAAATCAGGTTCATAAGGTAAATAAATAATATGCTTTTTTCTATTCCAGAAAGCATTAGGTAATGTAGAACAAACAGTATCTTCTAAATATTTATGAAATGTTTTAATTTCATTTTGATAGGTAGAATCTTTTATTTGTTCTTCAATGGTTTTATAAAGTACTTCCTTTTGTAAAAATTGTAAATGTTGTTGTTTACGATGAAGTTTATCTTGTTGTAAAAGATAAATTTCTTTATGAATGGATACATGTTTCAGGGCTTGTATATCTTTTGTAAAAGGAGGATAATAAAAGGGAAAAGTAACATCCTGTCCTAATATTTTTGAAGTAATACCTTGTTCTGTAACAATAAATGGATATAATAAAGCAAGGAAAGGATTTCCTAATATTACTTTAGAAGATAAGTTTTTGATTAATACGAAAGTAGTTTGAAAACAAAAACCATTATTACATATATGTACATTGGGCACTTTATAATAATAGATAATTTTTGACCGTCAGCTTGAGATAAGCGTTCAGTTGTTTTTTCAAAATATTTGGAATCAATCAATCCTTCTTGTATGCAATTTAAATCCGCACCAGAATCTACTAATGCTATTGTTGTGAAAGTAAAATCATGAATACGTATTGTAATTTCTACATGCCATTTTTGAAATATAATACGATCTATGATTTGTAAAAAAGGTTCAAAAGTAGTAGAAGTTGAAGGAATGGAAGATGAAGGTAAATCAGATACATTTAACTCTATGTCTTCAGATGTAGATTTTTGTGTTTTCAGAAAGCAAATTTCTGTTAATAATTTATCTGTAATTTGTATTAAATTAGCTTGTGTATTCTGTAATTGTTTTAATTCTTGTTTTTGTATTTGTATTTCTTTATGTAAAGATGCTAATGTAATATTATGTTGTGGTTGTTTATCAAATCGTTCTAACACTTTATTAAAATCATAATATTTAGGTTGATGTGGTAATTGTATAGGTTTCTCTTCTTTATGAGTTAAAGCTTTCATTTTTGCTAAATATTCCTGTTGTATAAGAGGATCAGATATTTGAGTTATAGCATCTAATAATAATTGATCAGTTTGTGTTAACATAAATATTTGTTTTTCTTTACATTGACAGATATCATCTAAACAATTACATAATTTGACTTTAGACGATGAAGTCTCAGTACTTTCAGAATCTGTATCAGAAGAAGTGAGCGTGTATGGTTCATTTAAAAATAGTTTGGCAATATGTTGTTTTTGTTCTAATGGAATTTCTAAGTTTTTGATGGCTTTTTTGACATAACATTTAACAGCAAAATGACCGGTTTTACCACATTTCCAACAAACAGGGGCTTGTGTTTTATTTTTTCCTTTTGTGTTTTTACGAAATTTAGGTTTCAAAGGTTTTTGAGTATCTTGCTGTATAGCTTTATTTCTTTTATATGATTTATATGGTTTATAATTTTTATAATATGGTTTTCTTTTATGTTTAGAAGGAGGTAATGGATTAGTAAAACCATATTGTGCACAAAACCCGCCTAATTCCTTACGTGTATTTTTCTTATCTAGTTCAATGTTTTCTTTAATTTCATATCATTACATAAAGTTAAACCTGTTTTATTAATAATATTAATTAAAGAACCATAAGTATACTATTATAATTTATAATACCTTGATCATTCATAAGTGTTTTACAGTTAGCAATAAATTTTTCTTTCCAATATACTTGATTACAATCATCACGTAAATATACTTTTGTTAAGAATATATCTTTATACCATCGGAAATCAGCTAAAGTAGGACATTTTAAATTAAGTAGAAAATCAGAAGCTCTTTCTCTATATATTGTAGGGTTTCCAACAAAATTTAATGTTATAGTATATAATAAAGTCATACATGAATCATTTTTAGTATGGCCATCAGTGCCTAATATAGGATTATTATCATTATCTCTTTCAACAGCAGTTAATATTGTAGTACGTTCTTCTTCAGTGAGATATCTATCCCACCAATTTTTTAATTGACCAGAAAAACCGCAAATAATACATTCAGTAACTTCTCTTTCTTTTTTATCACTACCACGTAATACACTAGCATACATCGACATTTCATGTAAAACATTTAATATTTCATATTCTGCTATGCCATCTATATTCCATTCAAAATATTATGTTCCGATAAGGCAGATGTAGCAACTAAATGTCTTTCTTCGTATTGTGTATCAAGAGGTGTGGGTCGAGGATAATAGTTACGATGATTTGTATTATAATATTTATGCGATATTTGTGCATGTTTTTGTTTAGTATGTAATTTATTTAAACTTAAGGTATCAAATTGATGTTCTAATTCTTCAATAGAATTTTCTTCTTCTTCTTCTTCTATAATATCATTTGATTTTGTTGAATCTGTGTCAGTATAATTTAATGTATGAAGAGTATTCTTCTGTTTTGATGTTGATGCAATGTCGGATTTATCATGTAATGATAATTTTTCTAACATTTCATTTATTTTATCTAATTTTGTGTCACTGGATAAACGAGGTATTTTAGTGGGAGGTAAAAATATAGGAGTTTCATATGTACTTTGAGGAAGTGTAGGTTTTTCAATTATATGCAAATGTTCTCCTATTTTTTGTAAATAAGTATTAGTATAATTATTTTGTTGTATAATAGTATCAAAATTTTTATCTATTTTTTGTCGATAAATATATTTGCAGTAGTACTATTATACTTTGTATAATCAAAGATTTATTATCATTAATACGTATTTTAATCATCTTGTATTTATGGGCATTTGTTTGAGAACATATGGATTTCTTAATGAATTGAGTTCTTCATCATCCAATTCTAAAAAATTATCCTATGATGATTTTCTTTCAGACAATACCTTTCCTCCATTTCCATTTCGTGGTCCCTCTCCTATCAATACACCCACTCCTACTCATCTTCCTTTGCAAAATTCCTTTACTTTCCTTGGTCAAATCACAAATTGTCCTACTCCTCGTATACCTAGTCCTCGAGCTCCTCCTTCTACCATAATATCTCCTACTACTTTTAGTCAAAAGGTGAGAGTTCTACCTCCACAATACCTCCTATGTTGTAATTATTGGAACCTATATAGTAGTTACAGGATCCATATCAAACAGCCTCGCAAATATTACCCCTGGTTGGAACTATGTTCCAAAAATCCTTTTTCTTTTATCAATATATATTAATGGATACTAAATCTGTGGAATTTGAACAAACTCCTTGTAAATATGATCCTTCCAGAATTAGTTTTTCAAAATTTACAATGATCATATCTGCAAAAGAATGGGGACAGCCTTGGACTCTTCGTTCATTGACTGTACCTTATAAAAATTTTAAAAATATTACATATTATGATTATGTGGACGCATGGACATTTTCTTTATTTTTTGATAATCAAACCCATCGTCACACATGGTTTATAAGATTCAAAAATTTTCAAGCAGATATATTCCCGGTTGGTTTATCCAATGGTGGGAACGTTTTGGTTCATCAGACATATTATTTCCCCCAGCATTAAAAAAGGTCTTTGACCATTGGTCGAAAGAACCCTTTGATACCCCTTCTTTACCCAAATACCCTGCCATGAAAAATCCTCCTGTTAAAAAGATTCCCCTTGTCTTAAGATTCCATATCCAATTCAATTTATTACCATGGATATTAAGTTGGAAATTCATTTTTACCCAACAAGATCATTTGAAAATCCTTTCTCAAAATTTATATCAAATGGTGGTCCGTTTATAATTTTGAAAATATCATTACTGCCATTAATCAAGCCCAACATCAAATTTCCCAACATCCACATTTCTGCTCAAAAAAGTCAAATCCAATCCAAATTAGCAGCTGCAAAATCCAAGGATGATTACAAAAAAGAATTACTTGAAGTTTTGTCACAATTATTTCAGAAGTCAAGTCCTTGTTCCAGAATATCAAGATGCTCAAGACTTATGATGGATATCACATGGAGCTCACCGATGAAGAAATAGCACAGTTACGTCGTGTATTATGATGTCAGCATGTTGTCATGTCAGTGATTACGTCAGGTACTGTTCACTATACTGTGTTTTAAAGCAAGGATATAGCTAAGAGGTCATCCAGAAGGAGATAGTCAGAGGGTGTTCCTTCATGGGAATCGTGGAGAATTGAAGATTATGAGAGTGTATATAGTTTCTGGGATGGGTGATTGGTCTTGATGTGGATAATCTTCATTTCACGTCGGTAGGTTTAAAATGAAGATAAAGCTGATTGATCTTATGGGTCAAAGAGAAGAAAAAGATGTCTAGAAAAAGAACTTTGAGATTTTTATCTTTTTGAAAAGATAAAGTGACGAAGAATATCATTAGTTGTTTTATCTAGTTTTTCTTTTTTTCTTATTGATTTATATTAATGTCATCTGGTAATATTTTATCATCCCATTTAATCATACGAGGTATAGTAATATTCAAAAATTCATTATTAGTAGTTAAAAGTAAAGTTTCTCCTGAATGAGGACGTACCTTTGATATGGGATCAAGAGTAGTCTTCATTAATTTATAATGGAGTCTATATACGACAGCAAGGTATTGAGCACCTTCCATCATATCATAACCCATTGATTTAATATTCAATATTAATGAATGTAAAATAGTAGGATCTATTAAAGATAATGGAAAACATGGGTAGCAATTAAAATAGATAGGTCCTTGATGTAAGGACGATTCTACTATTCCGAGTAAAGAATTGGAAAATTGATTATGTCGTCCATCACGTAAACATAAATAATACATAAGCATTTAGACCTTGTCTTGTTAAGGGTGTAATAGCTACTTGGACAAGACCCATATGCATATATTTAAAACCTTGATTAATATGATTTTGAATCATAGTCGAGTTTAATAAATATAAGATTTCATATTCTTTACCTATTGGAATTAATTGTTCTATTGTTTTAATTGCATAATCAGTATTAAACTTAAAATTAGATTGTTTATATAATTGTGAATCTTTTACTTTTGGTATAATCCAATTATTTAATGGTTTATTAGTACCTAATGATACATGATAATCATCAGTATTGATATGTGATGCAGTATTATCCATGCTGATATTATCTATACTACTACTATTAGAAGTTCCACTTGCTAGACTACGACTACTATTTGATCGTTTAAATAATCCTTTCATGCTGAAGTGTGATTTCAAAAGAGACTATGAAACAGGTCGCACCAACCGGGTCCGGCCTTTCTCACGGCTAATCCAGAGCCATACTGTACATCCATTTGCATTAGCATTCCTATACTTTACATTCTAAGTATCTAAAGATCAATTACTTTTGATCCTTTAAAATTTCATTCTCAAAGTCAATTTCTTAAGATACTAGTGAAATGGACTTTGAATAGCCTGGATTAGCCGTGAGAAAGGCCGGACCCGGTTGGTGCGACCGTTTCATAGTCTCTTTTGAAATCACACTTCAGCATGAAAGGATTATTTAAACGATCAAATAGTAGTCGTAGTCTAGCAAGTGGAACTTCTAATAGTAGTAGTATAGATAATATCAGCATGGATAATACTGCATCACATATAATACTGATGATTATCATGTATCATTAGGTACTAATAAACCATTAAATAATTGGATTATACCAAAAGTAAAAGATTCACAATTATATAAACAATCTAATTTTAAGTTTAATACTGATTATGCAATTAAAACAATAGAACAATTAATTCCAATAGGTAAAGAATATGAAATCTTATATTTATTAAACTCGACTATGATTCAAAATCATATTAATCAAGGTTTTAAATATATGCATATGGGTCTTGTCCAAGTAGCTATTACACCCTTAACAAGACAAGGTCTAAATGCTTATGTATTATTTATGTTTACGTGATGGACGACATAATCAATTTTCCAATTCTTTACTCGGAATAGTAGAATCGTCCTTACATCAAGGACCTATCTATTTTAATTGCTACCCATGTTTTCCATTATCTTTAATAGATCCTACTATTTTACATTCATTAATATTGAATATTAAATCAATGGGTTATGATATGATGGAAGGTGCTCAATACCTTGCTGTGTATATAGACTCCATTATAAATTAATGAAGACTACTCTTGATCCCAGATCAAAGGTACGTCCTCATTCAGGAGAAACTTTACTTTTAACTACTAATAATGAATTTTTGAATATTACTATACCTCGTATGATTAAATGGGATGATATTATATTACCAGATGATTGGAAATTACCCTTAATCACTCCACCTCCGAAAAAAGAAAATAAAGCCATTGAATATTTTACACAACATAATGATGGTTCCGTCACTTTATCTTTTCAAAAAGATAAAAATCTCAGTCGTTCTTTTTCTAGACGATCTTTTTCTTCTCTGACTACACCATCAAGATTTCAATCAGCTTTATCTTCTTTTAAACCTACCACAAATAGATTATCCACATCAAGTGAACCAATAGTAGAACCCATCCCAGAAACTATATACACAGATCATAATCTTCAATTCCCACGATACCCTGAAGGAACACCCTCTGATCCATCTCCTTCTGAACCTCCTCTAAAAACTTCACCTACACAATCAGAAATTTTTACGTTACAACGTAATAATAATATACATGTATTACAAAAAGATTACATTATCAATAAAACTCTATTACAAGAAGATTTTAATGCTTTACATAATATGGCTAAAAGATTATGGTTTTTATCTACTTATACTCAGAAGAACAAGCATTAATAAGACAAACATATTATCAATACATGCAAAATATTCAACAAGATATATATTTTTTTCAATGGTTTGAACAATATGCCTCTACTCTTAATGTTATTACTAAACCCATACCATGGTTAACTACAAATAGTCAAAAAATATATGAATACTATCCGCCAACAACTACTATAAGTCTTGACCATCAATCCAAACAATATTTTGCAACTCCATATAAAACAAATGCATTAAATAATAATGATAAAATTTTGATATATTATACAACAAAATAATTATACTAATACTTATTTACAAAAAATAGGAGAACATTTGCATATAATTGAAAAACCTACACTTCCTCAAAGTACATATGAAACTCCTATATTTTTACCTCCCACTAAAATACCTCGTTTATCCAGTGACACAAAATTAGATAAAATAAATGAAATGTTAGAAAAATTATCATTACATGATAAATCCGACATTGCATCAACATCAAAACAGAAGAATACTCTTCATACATTAAATTATACTGACACAGATTCAACAAAATCAAATGATATTATAGAAGAAGAAGAAGAAGAAAATTCTATTGAAGAATTAGAACATCAATTTGATACCTTAAGTTTAAATAAATTACATACTAAACAAAAACATGCACAAATATCGCATAAATATTATAATACAAATCATCGTAACTATTATCCTCGACCCACACCTCTTGATACACAATACGAAGAAAGACATTTAGTTGCTACATCTGCCTTATCGGAACATAATATTTTGAATGGAATATAGATGGCATAGCAGAATATGAAATATTAAATGTTTTACATGAAATGTCGATGTATGCTAGTGTATTACGTGGTAGTGATAAAAAAGAAAGAGAAGTTACTGAATGTATTATTTGCGGTTTTTCTGGTCAATTAAAAAATTGGTGGGATAGATATCTCACTGAAGAAGAACGTACTACAATATTAACTGCTGTTGAAAGAGATAATGATAATAATCCTATATTAGGCACTGATGGCCATACTAAAAATGATTCATGTATGACTTTATTATATACTATAACATTAAATTTTGTTGGAAACCCTACAATATATAGAGAAAGAGCTTCTGATTTTCTACTTAATTTAAAATGTCCTACTTTAGCTGATTTCCGATGGTATAAAGATATATTCTTAACAAAAGTATATTTACGTGATGATTGTAATCAATATATTTATGTAATGATATGAAATTAAAGAAAACATTGGAACTAGATAAGAAAAATACACGTAAGGAATTAGGCGGGTTTTGTGCACAATATGGTTTTACTAATCCATTACCTCCTTCTAAACATAAAAGAAAACCATATTATAAAAATTATAAACCATATAAATCATATAAAAGAAATAAAGCTATACAGCAAGATACTCAAAAACATTTGAAACCTAAATTTCGTAAAAACACAAAAGGAAAAAATAAAACACAAGCCCCTGTTTGTTGGAAATGTGGTAAAACCGGTCATTTTGCTGTTAAATGTTATGTCAAAAAAGCCATCAAAAACTTAGAAATTCCATTAGAACAAAAACAACATATTGCCAAACTATTTTTAAATGAACCATACACGCTCACTTCTTCTGATACAGATTCTGAAAGTACTGAGACTTCATCGTCTAAAGTCAAATTATGTAATTGTTTAGATGATATCTGTCAATGTAAAGAAAAACAAATATTTATGTTAACACAAACTGATCAATTATTATTAGATGCTATAACTCAAATATCTGATCCTCTTATACAACAGGAATATTTAGCAAAAATGAAAGCTTTAACTCATAAAGAAGAGAAACCTATACAATTACCACATCAACCTAAATATTATGATTTTAATAAAGTGTTAGAACGATTTGATAAACAACCACAACATAATATTACATTAGCATCTTTACATAAAGAAATACAAATACAAAAACAAGAATTAAAACAATTACAGAATACACAAGCTAATTTAATACAAATTACAGATAAATTATTAACAGAAATTTGCTTTCTGAAAACACAAAAATCTACATCTGAAGACATAGAGTTAAATGTATCTGATTTACCTTCATCTTCCATTCCTTCAACTTCTACTACTTTTGAACCTTTTTTACAAATCATAGATCGTATTATATTTCAAAAATGGCATGTAGAAATTACAATACGTATTCATGATTTTACTTTCACAACAATAGCATTAGTAGATTCTGGTGGATTTAAATTGCATACAAGAAGGATTGATTGATTCCAAATATTTTGAAAAAACAACTGAACGCTTATCTCAAGCTGACGGTCAAAAATTATCTATTAATTATAAAGTGCCCAATGTACATATATGTAATAATGGTTTTTGTTTTCAAACTACTTTCGTATTAATCAAAAACTTATCTTCTAAAGTAATATTAGGAAATCCTTTCCTTGCTTTATTATATCCATTTATTGTTACAGAACAAGGTATTACTTCAAAAATATTAGGACAGGATGTTACTTTTCCCTTTTATTATCCTCCTTTTACAAAAGATATACAAGCCCTGAAACATGTATCCATTCATAAAGAAATTTATCTTTTACAACAAGATAAACTTCATCGTAAACAACAACATTTACAATTTTTACAAAAGGAAGTACTTTATAAAACCATTGAAGAACAAATAAAAGATCTACCTATCAAAATGAAATTAAAACATTTCATAAATATTTAGAAGATACTGTTTGTTCTACATTACCTAATGCTTTCTGGAATAGAAAAAAGCATATTATTTATTTACCTTATGAACCTGATTTTTCAGAACGTAATATATCTACAAAAGCCAGACCAATACAAATGAATCAAGAACAATTAGAATTCTGTAAACAAGAAATTCAATTATTATTAGATAAAGGTCTTATTCGTCCTTCTAAATCACCATGGAGTTGTGCTGCTTTCTATGTTTGGGGCAAAGCTGAACTAGAACGTGGTGTTCCACGACTTGTTATTAACTATAAACCTTTAAATAAAGCTTTACGATGGATTCGTTATCCTATTCCGAATAAAAAGGATTTATTAAATCGCTTGCATGATGCATGTGTTTTCTCTAAATTTGATATGAAATCAGGATTCTATCAAATTCAGGTGGCGGAAGAGGATCGCTATAAACTGCTTTTACGGTCCCTTTTGGTCACTATGAATGGAATGTTATGCCCTTTGGTTTAAAAAACACTCCTTCTGAATTTCAAAATATTATGAATGATATTTTTACACCATATACTGATTTTGCTTTGGTTATATTGATGATGTTCTTATTTTCTCTAAATCTATTAAACAACATTGGTACCATTTACATAAATTTCAAAAAATAATCGAACAAAATGGTTTAGTTGTTTCTGCTCCCAAAATAAAATTATTTCAAACAAAAGTAAGATTCTTAGGTCATACTATATATCAGGTACTATTACTCTTTTTACTCGTGCTATAGAATTTGCTGATAAATTTCCTGATAAAATTACTGATAAATAACAATTACAACGTTTTCTTGGTAGTCTCAATTATGTTGGTGAATTCTATAAAAACTTAAGATTAATTTGTAAACCTTTATTTAATCGCTTAAAGAAAAAACCATCACCTTGGACTGATCAACATACAGCAATAGTTCAACAAATTAAAAAACATGTAAAACAATTACCCTGTCTTGGCATTGCATCACCACATGCATTTAAAATAGTAGAAACTGATGCATCAAATATTGGTTATGGTGGAATATTAAAGCAACGCATGCATGATACATCCATTGAACAAATAGTAAGATATCATTCACATGCATGGAATACTACACAACAAAAATATAGTACTATTCAGCAAGAAATATTAGCTCTTGTTCTTTGTATTTTAAAATTTCAAGATGATTTATTAAATCAAAAATTTTTAATACGTATTGATTGCAAATCAGCAAAAGAAGTTTTAGAAAAAGATGTTAAAAATCTTGCATCAAAACATTTATTTGCCAGATGGCAAGCACTTCTTTCTGTTTTTGATTTTGACATAGAACATATCAAAGGAACATCCAATTCCATTCCTGATTTCTTAACCCGTGAATTTTTACAGGGAAAATGAGTTCTTCATCATCCAATTCTAAAAAATTATCCTATGATGATTTTCTTTCAGACAATACCTTTCCTCCATTTCCATTTCGTGGTCCCTCTCCTATCAATACACCCACTCCTACTCATCTTCCTTTGCAAAATTCCTTTACTGTCCTTGGTCAAATCACAAATCCTAGAGGTCCTACTCCTCGTATACCTGGTCCTCGAGCTCCTCCTTCTACCATAATATCTCCTACTACTTTTAGTCAAAAGGTACAAAATCCTGAGAGTTCTACCTCCACAATACCTCCTACCAATGACAATATCATTCCAAAAGACTATATCAGACATGTTACCATTATTGAAGAACCCTATAGTAGTATACAGGATCCATATCAAACAGCCTCGCAAATATTACCCCCTGGTTGGAACTATGTTCCAAAGAATCCTTGCTTTACACAAGCCTTTTATCAATATATATTAATGGATACTAAATCTGTGGAATTTGAACAAACTCCTTGTAAATATGATCCTTCCAGAATTGGTTTTTCAAAATTTACAATACGCAGGATCATATCTGCAAAAGAATGGGGACAGCCTTGGACTCTTTGTACCTTATAAAATTAAAAATATACATATTATGATTATGTGGACGCATGGACATTTTCTTTATTTTTTGATAATCAAACCCATCGTCACACATGGTTTATAAGATTCAAAAATTTTCAAGCAGATATCATTCCCTGTTGGTTTATCCAATGGTGGGAACGTTTTGGTTCATCAGACATATTATTTCCCCCAGCATTAAAAAAGGTCTTTGACCATTGGTCGAAAGAACCCTTTGATACCCCTTCTTTACCCAAATACCCTGCCATGAAAAATCCTCCTGTTAAAAAGATTCCCCTTGTCTTAAGATTCCATATCCAATTCAATTTATTACCATGGATATTAAGTTGGAAATTCATTTTACCCAACAAGATCATATGAAAATCCTTTCACAGAAATTCTATATCAAATGGTGGTCCGTTTATAATTTTGAAAATATCATTACTGCCATTAATCAAGCCCAACATCAAATTTCCCAACATCCACAATTTCTGGCTCAAAAAAGTCAAATCCAATCCAAATTAGCAGCTGCAAAATCCAAGGATGATTACAAAAAAGAATTACTTGAAGTTTTGTCACAATTATCTCCGAAGATTCAGAAGATTCTCAACCAACAATATCAAGTCCTGCTGTTCCAGAATATCAAGATGCTCAAGACCCTTATGATGGATATCACATGGAGCTCACCGATGAAGAAATAGCACAGTTACAATCGTCCGTGTAGAGATAGCAGTATGATGTCAGCAATATTATGTCAGCACTACGTCAGAAAGATATGTCAGTGATTACGTCAGATATTAAGGTCATTTCCCATATTACCCTTCCTTTTACTGTTCACTCTTTCCAAAAATACCCTTCACTGTTCAAGTTAAAGCAAGGATATTTTAGTCTTTTCTCTCTCTTTTCTCGCTTATATAAGACGCTCGCCTCTTCATTTCAAACCACGCCTCAGAACATCATCCAGAGCTTCTCTCTCAACTCTCTCAACTCTCACTACTCTCAGCACTCAAACTATATATATATAGAGTAACTCGCGCGGGGAAAAACAATTTTGAAACAATATAATATTAACTTTTCAAATTCCTTCACCAAATCTCGGGTGATGTGGATTTTATTTTTAATGGTACAGGAAATTTTTAAGATTTTGATTATAAAAATCAATTTTTCGTACAAATAAATATTTTTATTTTTTTAAAAAAATACAAATGAATATTTAATTTAACCTGACTGTGAAGATGTCATTTTTAGAGTACTTCTACCAATTTCTTTTTTGTTTCCCTTAAATTAAATTGGATGGTCAAAACTACGAGAGGAATTTTTAAATAGAGTCAAAATTAACTAAAATATTAAAAAAAATATACTATTTATAACTTTATAAGTGGACCCTCACTGGATGCCAGTATGCTACACCGTCTTTTCTTCCTTTTGTTTGTAAAGTATACTCACCTCTCTTTCTTTTTCCTTTTTTTTAGACGTCACCGCCGTAGCTTTATTTTTTGACACCGATACTACCTAGCCTCGTGACGAGAGAAAGAGGAAAACAAATAAATAAAATAAAAAACAAAGAGAAGGGCTTGTCATCTGGCAAATAAATATTTTGATACAAAATTTTTCACATCTTTTCTAAAACTTCTTTTGTTGATTTGCAATCAATTCATATTAAAAATTTTTGATTTAATAAATTACTTAACATAATGATAGTTCCGTCACTTTATCATTTCAAAAAGATACAAATTTTAGCCGTTCTTTTTCACGACAATCATTTTCTTCATTCACGACACCATCACGATTTCAATCGACTTTATCTTCTTTTCAACCTACAACACCTAAACCATCTACAATCAATGAACTAATAATAGAATCCATCCCAGAAACAATATACACATATCATAATCTTACAAAAAGATAAAAACCAATGTATAGTACCTATAACAGTCATCAGGACTTTTGGCCATACCTATTACCTATAGGATCAAGGCTTCATTTTACCTGTCCCAAGATGTTGAACTTTGCGGCTCCCAATGCCTCATGGATAATAACAGGAGTTATTTTATTCACTATCGTACGTGGTGGGCCTTTGTGAATAATCTCAATCCAAGACCTCCTTAGGCAAGCATAACTTTTGCCACGAATGCAGGGATTATATTTCAATCCACAGCTTTAATCTTGGCGGTGATCTCCCACTAGTCTTCGTTAGGCTTCACTTATTATAATAATATAAATTATGTTACGATCTAATCATCTAGGACTTTATTCGGATTTTTATTGAGTGCTCTGCATTAGGCCAGCAACAGCACATGAGATCTACTGACATATCATGTATGGTGGGCCTCAAGTCATCCCCGTTCAGAAACTCCGACATCTCATTGATTGAGGAGTCAAAGGACCGAAAAGATTCAGCTTGACAAGATAACAAGTGTATACCACGTCTACCTACGATAGCTACTTTATACAAGACAAATCATAAAAAGAAAGTAGTAGAGTTCAATGTTTCGAAATAGCAAGTTGTTATCTTATAATTTATATTATCGTCTCTTTTTTTTTTTTTTTTTTTGTCTCTAATCAATCTCTATTTAAAACCTATCAATAATATATTCTTATGGAGAGAATTTTATTTAATATCTTTCTTCTTTATGTATTAGAGCGTTTTTTTTATAACCTACGTTAAATCGTGGCCTAATCTGAAAAAGCCTACGTCTTTCACCTACTTCTCAAGAACTGCAAACCAGACAAAAACCACCTAACCAAACTTACAATGGCGTCACTTGCAAATATCAGCATTTCTATTCAGCATCGTCTGACTCCAAACAATTACCAATACTGGAAGGCTCAAATGCTAGTGCTCGCTGCAACTCATGATTCTTGGGTGTTCTGACTGGAGCGGAGCAACAATCTCCTCAAACCATTGCTGCCTCAAGTTCCACCAGTACAGAATTTACAGCCCCAAATCCTGAGTTCAAAAAATGGATGAAGAAAGACCTACAACTCAGAGGTTGGATTATGGGGACTTCGAGTGATGAGTCTCTTAGCATCATTGTTGACCTTGACTCTGCCTCTAGTATGTGGTTCGCATTAAAGGAAGCCTATGCCAACGCTTCACATGAAAGAAGGTTAAATCTCCAACAGCAAATTCATAGCATTAAGCAAAAGCCTAAGGCCTCCATCAATGACTATCTGAGAGATTTTAAAAAATTATCTGATAGTCTTGCTGCCATTGAGTATCTTATTGATGACAAAGAAAAGGTTTTTTTATCTTCTTTCGCGGTCTTGGACGTGACTATTTACCATTTGTTTCTTTTTATCCCACTCATCCCAAAAGCTTACTCATCCTAAAAGCTTAGCTTTGGGATGAGTGGTAGATTCACATGGTATCAGAGTAAGGTCTCAAGTTCGAGACCTGATTCCGCACTCTATCTTCAATTTCAATTAAATATTGTATGTCCCAATTAAAGGAAAGTCTAGCCCACACATGAGGGGGAATGTTAGATTCAAATAATAAAATCTTCTCTTCCTATCAGTTTAAGCTTTTTGGATGAGTGGTAGATTCACTATTATCAATGTGTGTAATAGGAAGTAAAACACCATTACCAACCATAACCCTATCACTACCGCAGTAGGGTTTTAAGTTGTGAAGAATACTTTTGTTGGATGTCATATGAGCAAAAGCACCAGTGTCGAGTGTCCACTCATTGTCATCAGCACCATCTTGGAGGGTTAAGGCAGCAAAAGCTTCCTCTGCATCATCCTCTGTTTTTTATTGGTCATATCTCCACCAACAAACACGAGCCTCATGGCCAAGCTTTTTACAAATTTGGCAACGGACAACAGAAGTGGAATCACGATCCTTTGAACCTTGAGCAGGTGAATTGGGAGTAGTTGGTCTATAGGAATTTTCGTAGAAGATTTATCTTTAGAGGAGGGAGGTTCAGACTTAGTGGCTGACCTATGACGCTGATTTTTCTTTTTGTTTCTTTGGCCATAAAATACAGAATGTGATCCTACAGTAACATAATCTTCACGTATATGATCAGCAAAACTTATGAGCAACGAGATTACCTCATTGAAGGGTAGAGAAGGAGGACGCATCATGGAGGAAACAAATAGTAAATAGTTATGTCCAAGACCACGAAAAAGATAAAAAAACTTTTTCTTTGTCGTCAACAGGATACCCAATGGCAGCAAGACTATTGGATAATTTTTTAAAATCTTTCTTCTTTCCTTCTTTACCCTCCATTATCTATCATGCATCGTGGGCCATTGTGACAGAGCAGGTAGCCAACTCTCGTGAGATTGGGCTGGAAAGCACTTGCAAAAAAAAAAAAAAATCATGTTAGGCTCATAGGCCGGAGATCTTATATATATATCAGTAGAGGACCATAGTTTGTTACACACCTCCAGACCTTTGAGTACCCCAGCTATCTGGAGAAACATATAGCATATCCTTCTTTCTCTAGCTATTAGAGAAAAGATGTTGATCTGGTGTAGGGAAATTCTGCACAAAGCTGCAAAGGTGTACATGGTAATTATCATTGCGCTCTTGATTTTTACCACTACGCCTCTTGAGGCCGCAAGGCGGTCTTCAGCTGATACGAAGTTCCCACTTGGAGCAAAAAAGGCATCTTTTGCACAGAAGAGAGAGCTGGTACCACCTTCTCATCCTGATCCTTGCACTTACATTAATCGTGGACTACCTGGTATTGGAAGCTGCGACCATAATTGACGATATTTAATATCGCATGCAGTTCTCAGTCGCAACGGTATGTTTGCTTGTCATGTTATGGAAAGAAGAGCAGAAGATGTCTTTGATCTTGTTTATTTTGTGTTCTCATCATATATTTGCAGTACTGTGCACGCTTGATTCAACTACACGTATTAGACTTCATGCTTATGATATAAATAAGCTTAATATCGTAGTAGTTCATGTTCTGGTGACAATATCCCATTAATACTGCTGCTATAAACAACCAGCTCATGATATTGTTGAGTTTTAATTATCTGTTTTTTTTTTTTTTCTAAGCTGATAATGAGTTTTTAACTTGCAAAAGAGGTATTTTCTTTTCGGAAGAGGAGGAGAATTTTCAACCTAAGCACGTAGCTTTTGCCACCTTTGCACGGGGATGGTGCATTAATTAGACAATTTCCAAAAATGGTTGGAACTTGGAAAATACATAAATATTAGAGAAAATTTAGTTGAATGGCAATATTAAAAGCCAAAAAAGCTTCTAATGAATTGTTTCCATCGTTAATCTCTATTATTTCCTTACTTTTTTTAACTCTTTGGTGTTCTATACAGATTAGACGTACGAAACTAAAGGGAGAGCTGGGGTGCAGTACCCAAATTCTGGAAAAAAAAGAAAAAGTTTCAGTCTTCATGAGTTTTCGGTGTATCTTTTAATTGTTGTTTGGGCATAGTTTTTACATTTTATGCACTTTGGCCCCCCAGAGCATGGGTTTTATGTAATTTGGACTCTATGAATCAATTTGAAACTTATCATTTCTTATTATCACTACAAAAAAAAACCACCTATAGCGGCGGTCTAGACGGCCGCTATATCACCATTGGGTATAGCGCCTATAGAGACCGCTGGCGAAGACTGCCGCTCTGTAGCGGCGGTCATATAGCGGAGGCCTGATTGCTACTATAGGCCCAACCGCAGTTGTGATTTTTTTCGCAGAAGCTCTATAGCGGCGGTCGGTTGACTGTCACTACAGGTTATAACAGCGGTCACATGACGGCGCCTATAGTGTTATAGCGGCGGTCATGTGACTACTGCTATAACCCTTTCCATTGGTTTACATATAACAGCGGTCAGTGACCGCCGCTAAAGGTGTGCTGTTTTTTTTTTTTTTATTCAAATTTCGTTTTTTATTTTTATTTTCCTACCATACAAATTTTGTTATAGATTTTAATTGATTAATGCAAACAAAGAAAAGTGTAATAAAACAAAATATATTTCATTATAAGGAGGTCTTACAAGTTTTACATCAAACAAAAATAAGTTAATGGTATTTTCTCAGTAGACTAAAAGCTAACAAGTCATGACATTTAAGTACAAATAACTCTAAATTTAATCCTTCCACCTTCAGCACCATCTGCTCCTGCACTTTCTGCGTCATCGGCATTGTCTGCTATTACAATAATGTAAAATTAACAAACAGTAATGACATGAACAAAGATAAAAGAGCTTAGCATAAATTAAAATTAAATTAATGGCAGTATTCATTTATGTTTGTATCTTACCAACACTTGTTTTCCGACTTGCATGAGATGATCTATGAATTGCTGGTGAAACCTGATTGTTATTGGGAACATCTTGGTATTGACGTTGCTCCTACAACAGTTAAACAAACATTAATTAACTACGAAATATACATAAATAGAGTCAATAGTAATATTAAGGATAAGTAAATAAAACTTTTACCCAAGCTTGTGCCATCATTTGTATTGTAGATTTAGCGATGCTACTTCAGACTCCAACATCTGAACTCTATTTTCCATAAATACGGCTCTCTCGTTACTAGAGGATGCAAGCTGACTAGATCTTACGTTAGTGTTGGCAGATGAGATAAGGAGTTAGTCTTAATCCAACGTCAGTTTTTTCTTAAATCTCTTGGATGATCCACCTTCATTCTGTGACCAGGGCGAAACGAGCGGGTATCGACCCGGGCGGTCGAACCCAATTTCCGCTGCCCAACAGAAAATTCTACATGTAATCTGTTTTGTTTTTTTTTTTTTTTCATTAGCTGGCCTGGGTCCGATACCCATCAACCCAGGCCAACTAGAGTTTTACTCTTAGGGACAGATGCGGTAGTCTTTGCTTGTTTCCATCCGTTTGTCTGTATTGTACATGGGCTTGGCTTTTATAGACGTCTATACGTGGGCTTGTGCGTAAGATTGTGGGTGTTGTATAAGAGAATCCAATGAAACTCACAAACAGGCAAATAGACCGCAACCAAATTTGTTTTGGTTGTTGCTTTGGATCCAAGCCCAGCTTCTTAAATATCTCAACAGGAAAATAATTTCACTTTCACTGTAGCATGAGGCTTGTAGAATATTAGGTTGGTTGGTTACCTCTCCCATACTGAGGCATGTCACATTTAGTAGTGTAAACACAGGCTTAGTCACAGCCAGAACAGGACCATCCCAACCAAGAATCAGGATCCAGTGGAGACTAATGATGAGTTTTTTTCTTTGAGGGTTGCAGACAAGACACCAATCTGCTAATGTCTTTTTGACGGCCTGTAAATGTCACTCAAAATCCAAACCATAAAATCAACAACGGCCATTCATTACAGGGAAAAGGAATCACCCAAAAAACTGGAAATGTCAATTACTGGTGCACTGAAAGTCCAAATTTGTCCAAATTTGTAGATAATGCAATAGTGTAACAATGTGCACAACGATAGTTTCCATGCTTTCAGTTTTGTCATTTCATAATTTGTTGGTAAAATGGTGTTAAAGAACAATCGTTATTTTGTAAAATCGTAGGATATAATTGTCACCTTTCAGTTGCAGTACATATACGGTACATGTATTCTAATATTTATAATGCTTTTAGTCCTTAATTTTCAACATTGTAACTCTAAAACAATTTTTGCATTACGAAAGAAAAAAAAAAATTTCTTATTATTTCGCCTTTAAAGTTCGACACCCATAGATTTCAATCCTGGTTCCGCCACTGTAAAAATGTGTCCTATATATTTCCCATTTACCCTCCACATTTTATAGACTTCTCATTTTTTCAAAAACATTCAAACTTCATTATTCCAAATACAAATCTTTTCATAACAATACTTATTATATCAAGTATCTTTAGCTTTATAAGTGTCCTTTGACAATTTAGCACTCATAGGGAGCATATCACCCAATGTTTGGAGTAACCAAGTAAAAGAGGTATTACTCCATCCAACCTCTTCAAATGGTATAATGTAACTGTACAACTTACAAGTCACCCTTCATACAAAATTTTGCATCATAAAATTTAAGCATCACAGCATTTCAGTAGGAAGTTTTCTTTGTTCTCGTACATTATGGGATTTCCGGTACTAATGGAAATACCTTGTGTAATAGTTCATGCAGCCCAGATGATGGTTTACACATTTACCTGCAAAATAGAAATAGAGGGAATAGATGTTGCCCTATCACAATTCACCATGCGCAAACCAATCGTAACCCCGGAGACATCCCATATTGGACCAAATGATCATGTACCGTACGTATGTTATACCTCTTGTAATTGACGCACTTTACACAAGGGCAACAAATTCTCCATCACTACCCATACTTTTAGATGCAAAACCTAGAAACAAATTACTCCCAACACATATTCTCTTGTCCCGAGTTTCTTTTTCATCCAACTCTTGTCCATGAGCGACAGTAATAACTATATGAAATGCAACAAAAAAGATTATGCATCATTTTAATGTTCATCACATTTTATCAAGATTTTGCTATAAACTAACATAAATTAATAAACAAACACACATAAATACCAACAAAACTGTAATTAAACAGCATACAACATTATTAAACTCAGAGATCCCTTCGTAAAGAGGACTGGCTTCGTTTCACCTCAAGTTAGACCTCCAACGTCAGTGTAGAGGTATCCACCAGGAAGTGATCTCAAAAGTTAAAACATAGATAAACAAACAAACATTAAATATTGAATAACACAAACCTTGTCCTCCAATCTCCAACAAAAACAAATAACGAACATCATATAACAATTACCCCTCCAATCTCCAATAAACTCCACAGAACCAACAACAAATAATAGTTAGCCCTACGCTCTGCCTTCCAACAAAACCCACAAACACCAACATCTCCAATAAACTCCACAGAACTAACAACAAGTAATAGTTAGCTCTACCCTCTGCCTTCCAATAAAATCCACAAACTCCAATCTTCAAAAAAAAAAAAAAAAAAAGAACAAACAATAGTAATTGATGAAGAGATTCAAAATACCACTGACCTGTGAAAGAGTAATATGTTATCGGCAAGTCACCTAGTGTCCCTCAATCACAGTAGAAAACCACTGTAGTTGAGACTATTGAGTTCAACTGTCAAAGAAAATTGAAAAATAGATTTTTCAGAGACAGTAGGACTTTTTTGCCGCCACTTTAGATACTGACATTTCACAAAAAGGAAAAAATTAAAAGAGAAGAAAGCAATAAAAGCTAGAACATCACACACATGTATATAGTATTGGATCTTCATTTGATTTGCAGAAACTTCATTCCAGCACAATACTAAAGGATATGGTAAAGAGTTAACCTTATGGTGTACTAAGATTTTTCTCTCTTTCCTTTTTAATAAATAATTAGTTCTGCCTGTTCAGTGCATTTAGAACGATACAGCGAGCTTACTCAGAAGAGTTGAAAAAAAATAGCTCTTACCACACATTCAGCATTAAATACTGCTGAATGGATTAAGGATATATGAACTCTAAAATGAAATGTCCTCCATGAGCATGCCGACATGCATTAAAGATATTTGTTAACATGCAAATAGATGGGTTTCCCCTTTCTAGGCATTCTTCCTCCTCATCCAGGTTCAGCACCGCAGTATTCCATACATTTCAGAAGAAAATGACAGCAAGAAATTGTTACAGAACTACCGCTTTTTCCATTAACAATGAAAAACTAGCATGCATTTCGAGATAAAAATACTCATATTGACCCAATCTAAGCTGGTACTAAATGAAATGTCAGTGAAGGCCAAAAAGTTTGCATATAAGCACAGCGGGATACTCTTCAATAAAGATACCTAGTCCAAAAAAAAACACCCATAGTAAAAACAGAACAAAAAAAGAGAAGAACACCGAAAAGAAAGTGATACATAAGACAAAAAAGGCTTCTTTTCATTGGTTTTTGGAACTTGAATAGTAAGCGGTCACTCAATAAGAAGATCAAAATGGCTTATGTCATATCATGGGCTTTTGGACATCAATAAATGTAGGGGAAACCTAGTTACAAGCTTTAGTTCTACATCACATTATTTTCATGTTGCAGTGTAAATTTCCGTCACAATTTCAATCTGATTGAAATTTGAGAATATTGAGTTAGCTGGTCATACTGACCGCCGCTGTAGGTATACATTCTATAGCAGAGGTCACTGGCCGCGGTTTTGTTTCAAAACCGCTATTAAAAGTACAAGATACAATGTCGGTCATACTAACCGTCGCTGTAGGTATACATTGTATAGCAGAGGTCACTGACAGCCGCTATAGATTGGCCTTATAGCTGTGGTTTTGACAACACCGCCGTTACAGGTGGTCTATAGCTGGAGACAGTGACCGCTGCTATAGGTGGTCTATAGCAGCGGTCGTTGCTCGCTGCTACAGGGACCGCTGCTATAAGGGGTGTATAGCGGTGATTTGTGACCGACGCTAAAAAGACCACCGCTATAGACGTCTTTTTAGCCATGTTTTAAGTAAAACATCGAGATATGGGGTCTATAGTGGCAGTTTTATCGACCGCCGTTAAAAAGACCGCCACTATAGACCTGTGTTTTTGTAGTAGATCTCTAAGGTGCTAATCTTTGGTCGCCCCGCACTAAGATCACCTTCGAGTCAGGACCGCCACCAGAGCTTCGCATCTCACGTCAAATACATTGCAGCAACCGTCACCCTTTCTTCCTTCGGAACACGAGCAGCTTGAAAGAACTGCTCCATATCCTAAAGAAAGTTTTCTAACTCCTTTGAGCATCTCGTCCCAGTGAAGTGAAGGGGGTTCGAGACCTTCAGTTGAGGTGGGGCTTCCCCTTCGCTGGGAATTCCCCCAATAGCTCTCTTGAGTACAACTAGCTCGGTTTGTATGGAGTCCTTAAAAGACTCGATTTCCTCTAATAAGTTCCCTCCATACGATGAGCAGCTAATGTAGCATGCTCCTCAGCCCGATCTTCCAACTTCTGAAGAAGTTAAAGCAGACAGGTTCAGTTCAAGAGTACGTAAGAGAGTTCAGCTCTCTTTTGTTGGACATCAAAGACATGTCAGAGCCCAACAAGCTCTTCAATTTCACGTCTGGCCTACAAGGTTGAGCCTGTGCTGAACTGAGAAAGCAGGGGGTGCAATGACCTGCCTTGCATTTGCGATGGAAATGCGGCGGAAGCAGCTAGTGGACTTCCGGTAGTCCAAGGCCCTCAACGGAGGACATCAAAAATCACAAAGACCAAGCCCCAGGGCAAGGAAATAGCAGAGGTCACTGGCCGCGGGTTTCAAAATAAAAGTACAAGATGGGTCATACTAATAGGTAACAGGCAGAAGAGCCGAGGACAACACCGCCGAGGTGGTCCTGGAGAAGTGACCGCTGCTATAGTGGTCTATAAGCGGTCGTTGCTCCTGCTACAGGGACCGCTGCTATAAGGGGTGTATAGCGGTGAAACGCTAAAAAGACCACCGCTATAGACGTCTTTTTAGCCACGTTTTAAGTAAAACATCGGGATATGGGGTCTATAGTGGCAGTTTTATCAACCGCCGTTAAAAAGACCGCCACTATAGACCTGTGTTTTTGTAGTAGATCTCTAAGGTGCTAATCTTTGGTCACCTCGCACTAAGATCACCTTCGAGTCAGGACCGCCACCAAAGCTTCGCATCTCACGTCAAAAACATTGCAGCAACCGTCACCCTTTCTTCCTTCGGAACACGAGTAGCTTGAAAGAACTGCTCCATATCCTAAAGAAAGTTTTCTAACTCCTTTGAGCATCTCGTCCCAGTGAAGTGAAGGGGGTTCGAGACCTTCAGTTGAGGTGGGGCTTCCCCTTCGCTGGGAATTCCCCCAATAGCTCTCTTGAGTACAACCAGCTCGGTTTGTATGGAGTCCTTAAAAGACTCAATTTCCTCTAATAATCCCTCCATACGATGAGCAGCTAATGTAGCATGCTCCTCAGCCCGATCTTCCAACTTCTGAAGAAGTTAAAGCAGACAGGTTCAGTTTAAGAGTACGTAAGAGAGTTCAGCTCTCTTTTGTTGGACATCAAAGACATGTCAGAGCCCAACAAGCTCTTCAATTTCACGTCTGGCCTACAAGGTTGAGCCTGTGCTGAACTGAGAAAGCAGGGGGTGCAAGACCTGCCTTCTGCGATGGTGCGGCGGAAGCACTAGTGGACTTCCGGTAGTCCAAGGCCCCAACGGAGGAAAATCAAAAGACCAAGCCCCAGGGCAAGGAAAAAAAGGAACGGAAGGATGAAAGGCAGAAGAGCCGAGGAAAGGAGCCAAAGCGTAAGGGAAAGGCCCCTGTGGCAGAGAAATCACCTACCAAGTCATCAGGCTGTTTCATTTATGATGGCCCTCATACGGGATTGCCCAAAATGCGAAAAGCTCTCGGCCTTGGTGAAGGATAGTGCCTCGGGCGAGGATGATGTTGTACCCCATGCCCGAGTTAACCCCATCCAGCTCCGCCTAAGTGCTCTTTGGGCATGGACGCACCGAGTTACTGTACGTGCCCCTTCTTGCAAACAACAAAGAAATCATAGCCATGCTGGACACGGGAGCCACCCACAATTTTGTGTCCGATAAGGTGGTGGCGGCACTTGGACTGAAGGTCAGCAAGTGTCCAAGCCAAATCAAGGCTGTTAACTTGGAAGCCCAAGCTGTATTGGGCAGAGCTGCCCGTGTCCCCCTCGAAGTAGGAGAATGAAAAGGCAAGATGGATTTCCCTATGTTGCCTTTGGATGATTTCAACATCATCCTAGGCAATGAGTTTTTTGTTCGGGCCAAGGTTGGGCCAATCCCTTTTTTGAAGGGTCTGTTAGTGATGGACGAAAGACAGTCTTGTTTCGTACCCGCTTCCTCGAAGGTGCTGGCTAGAAAAGATGGAGGGGAGCCCCTTTCGGCAATTCAGCTAGAGAATGGGCTGAAAAAAGGGGAACTCACCTACTTGACATCCCTAAGGGAGGTTGTGGATATAGTGGAGGAAGAGCCTCCCAGTGAGGTGTTAGATGTGTTGGACAAATTTAGGGATGTTATGTCCTCTGAACTTCTAAAGACTTTACCTCCCTGAAAGGCTGTGGATCATGAAATTGAGCTTGTGCCAGAAGCTAAACCTCCTGTTCAGGCCTCTTATCGAATGAGTCCAAAGGAACTTACGGAATTAAGAAAGCAACTGGGGGAATTGCTTGATGCTGGGTTTATCTAACCTTCGAAGGCCCCTTATAGAGCTCTTGTTCTCTTCTAGAAGAAGCAAGACAGGTCCCTTCGAATGTTCGTAGACTATCGGGCCTTGAATAAGGTCACAATGAAGAACAAATATCCAATTCCTCTCTCATACAGGACCTTTTTCGATAGGTTGAGCCAAGCAACCTACTTTACGAAACTGGACATGTGATCTGCATATTGGCAAGTTTGAATAGCGGAGAGGGACGAGCTGAAGACAACTTGCGTTATGAGGTATGGTTCCTTTGAGTTTCTAGTGATGTCGTTTGGTCTCACCAATGCCCCTGCCACTTTCTATAACCTTATGAATGATGTTTTCCATGAGTACATTGACCACTTTGTTGTAGTATATTTGGATGATATTGTGGTCTATAGCGGTACAATGGAGGAGCACATCGAACACCTGCACAAGGTGTTTAGCAAGCTGAGAGAGCACTATCTCTTTGTGAAGAAGGAGAAGTGTCAGTTTGCCAGAAGGAGAATCATGTTTCTGGGCCACTAGATCTAGGAGGGCAATGTCAAGATGGATGAAAGGAAGGTGGAAGCCATCTTACAGTGGCCAGAGCCTTGGAGTATTGCTGAGCTGCAATCCTTCCTAGGACTTACAAACTACTATCACAAGTTCATTGAAGGATACTTGCATTTGGTGGCGCCCTTGACGGATCTCTTGAAGAAGGACCAGGGCTGGGCATGGTCCGAACGGTGCCAGGAAGCTTTTGAACAACTAAAGGTTGATGTTTCTTCAGAACCAGTGCTGCGTCTCCCAAACTTTGAACTACCCTTCGAAGTTCATACTGATGCCTCCGATAAAGCTATTGGCGGGGTGTTGGTCCAGGAGGGACACCCTAGAACTACCCTTCGGACACCCTATTGCTTTTGAAAGCCGGAAGCTGAATGGTGCTGAGCAGCGTTACTCAGCACACGAGAAAGAGATGTTGGCGGTGGTCCATTGTTTGATGGTTTGGAGAGTCTATCTCTTTGGTATAATGTGGCGAATACCTACTTCCACTCCCAAAAGAAGCTGTCACCCAAACAAGCATGGTGGCAGGAATTCCTCCAAGAGTATGATTTCGTATAGGAACATAAACCTGGGCGGCACAACCAGGTGGCGGATGCCCTCAGCCCTCAATCGCCAGCAAGTAGTGGAGTACGTATCTGCCCTTACCTCCTTACAGTCAGACTTTCTTGACAAGGTAAGGAAAAGTGTCCATGCTAACCCCACTTACCAAAAGTTGGTGTCTAATGTCCAAGTTGGCTGGTGAAGCAATATTGGCTGAAGATAGGCTGCTTTATACCAAAGGCAACCGGCTCTTTGTACCAAAGAGGAAGTTGCGGAAGAAGTTGATAAGGGAAACCCACAATGTTGAATGGGCCGGCCACCTGGAAAGAGAAAGGATGATGGCACTCTTGGGTCGGTCTTATCATTGGCCCAAGATGGAGGAGGATGTTGAGTTCTATGTTAGGACTTGTTTGGTCTACCAGCAAGACAAGTCGCAGCAGAGAAAGCAGGCTGGGCTGCTACAACCCCTCCCCATTTCCAAGAAGTCATGGGTGTCCTTATCCATAGATTTCATTTTGGGATTTCCCAAGACAAAAGGGAAAGGATTGGTCATGGTGGTGGTAGATCGATTAACAAAATATGCAATCTTTATAGCAACCCCCAAAGTATGCACGGCTGAGGTGGTAGCTGACCTTTTCTTCAAAAATGTTATCAAGTACTTTGGGATGCCGAAGGACATTATAAGTGATCGAGATCCATGGTTCACCAGCTGATTCTGGACCTTATTGTTCAAGCTATTGGGCTCATAACTAAAGTTTGCTACCACAAGTCATCCGCAAACCGATGGGCAAACCGAAAGGGCAAATGCATTGTTGGAAGAGTACCTGCGGCATTATGTGACTGCTAGCCAGCAGAACTGGGTGGACCTACTAGACGTTGCCCAGTTCACTTACAATCTACAAAGATCTTCAGCAACGGGGAGCAGCCCCTTCAAGTTAAACTTGGGGCACCAATCGCTCACTCACCACGAGATAGCAAGGCAGACTCGTGTTGGTAGATGCCCTGCTGCATTCCGGTTTGCTAAAGACAGGTAAGAGCTACTAACTATGGCTCAGGATAGCCTTGCCAAGGCCCAGAGGCGGATGAAGAAATATGCTAACCAAGGGAGGAGGCCCTTGGAGTTCCAGGAAGGAGATCGGGTGATGCTGAAGCTCATTCCCCAGATTTGGAAGAAGTTTCGGCAAGGACAGAGCCACCGCGGTCATGTCCCAAAGTATGATGGTCCTTTTAGAAATTCTGAAGAAAATAGGTAGGGTGGCCTACCGGTTGAAGCTACCTGAGCGACTCAAGCTTCACCCAACCTTACACGTGAGCTTTCTAAAGCCATATAATGAAGATTTGGTGAATCAGGGAAGGATGAAGTCAAAAAGGGCCCTTCCTACAGTCCGAGTGGAGTTTGACAAGGAGGCAGAGAAGATATTAGCCCAGCGGGTGGAGGGCTACAGCAAGAAGAATAGGCGGACTTATTTTCTTATAAAATGGAGAAACCTCACAGATTCTTAAGCAACCTGGGAGAAGGACACGACGCTGTGGCAATTTGAGAAGCAGATCTAGGACTTCCTCACCCAAGCCTCGACGGGGACATCGAGTTCTTTTGGTGGGGGTGGTCTGTCAGCATGATGTGCGGCACAGCCGAGCAGTGGCATGGGTGGCGACTAGCACCCATGCACACTGCCAAGCATCTTGACATGAGGGGTTGCATGTCAAGCTAGTTCGAGTGGGGGCACTTGAAAGGCCCAGCAAGATAGACTTGTCGGGCAAGGGCGTGGCAGGATGGACTTGCCAAGCAAGGCCATTCATCTGGCCTTGGTGCGCGCATGGGCTGCTGATGGGGCGCACAAAGGGGCATGGGCCAAGTGACTAAAGGCTCGGCCCATGCCACACGAGCTGCCTCGTCAGAAGCGCTGGGATGGCTAGGACAAGCATGCTCTGCGACTGTGGAAGCTTTACGACACGTGGCTGGTCGGCTCAGAATGTCAGAAACGTGTTGACAAGATCTAGGGCGTATCAGGAGGCGCCAGAGGCATGTTGACAGGCGCCTGGGGCGCGCTGACTGTGTCAGGAGGGCGCATGATGCCTCATGATTGCAGCTTAGAGCTTATGATATCTGCAGAAGGCTGTGCAGTCGGAAAATTTGAATTTGGGGTGCTACAAGGCAGTTGTGTACGTCAGTGGCCTTGCTAGGCGCAGGGCTGGCGCCCAATGCTACCTGCCTGATGCTGCCATACCTGCTGCATGGCTTGGCAGCAAGCAATTGCCAAGCAGACTCCCAACAGTGCATGAGCACGCCAGAAGCCCAGGCAGAGCTGCAGAGGCTGGCACACTTGCTGCAAAGACTGGCAACAAGCAAGCAGCTGGGATGGCTGTTGGTTGGCATGCCCAACACACTCTTGAGGGCTATAAAAACATGGCTTAGACCCTTGCTGAGAGAGGAAGGGGAGTTGGAGAGTGTTGCAAGCTTGTATTGAGAGCAGAGAGATGTTCTTAAGTGTAAGCCTTGAGGGCATTTCGGCTAGTGGTTCAGTTATTCTGATTCTGTAGCAAACATGCATATATGATTTTACTAGATAAGGTGTCCATTTGTGAACTTCATGAGCTTCCTAGCTATATATAGAGTCAGACTAATCACTGTCTGTTCTTATATGATATAGAGCCAGAGGATAGTGGTCATCAATAACGAACAGAAAAACAATTACCAATCATACTTAAAATCATTGAATAATTATCATGCACTTTTTTATGAATTATATAAGGAACATGCATGCATATATATATATATATAAAGATCATCGCTTTCCGATCGAAGTGATGATCAAGTGAAATATAGTTTAAGTACCTTAAATAGATGTGAAGAAAGGTTGTTATATTATAGCTAGTGGGAAATCATTAAAAAAAAATCCAGTCGGCATTCTCTGTTGGGATTACTCGCAGGAGATAAACTGATAAAGGCATTCTCTAAAGAATCAAAATCAGAATTGCAGGCGGTGGGATAATATTTATATTAGCCTTCTTTCCTTTTCTGCGTCGCAGTTTTGTAGCCTAGTGATCTTATCTTGCCAGCCAGCATCAACAACAAGAATATCGACCAGAGTGGCTCCACTCCAAACTCCTTGATTTCCGCCGAGTGTTATGTCTCCTTTTTCTGCTCCATTTTTGAGCTGTCCGCGGTGGGCCTCTCTGGTTTCTGATTTGAGAGTTATAATCGCCTGGCTGAATTGGTCCGCATACAACTTGGCCTAGCTTGAGACAATAACGCCTGTGACTTCCAACCCATAGTTTTCGAAAATAGCTTCTGTTTTAGGTCGTCCACACCTTTAGCTTTTAACACGAGGGATAATGTAATTAAGGCAGTCCAAGATGCTTAGGCTTGGCTGTTAGCATAACATGGAATCGCATCAGAGAATTATGTAGACCGGATTAATTTTGTTATGATCTCCCATTACTCTTCGTTAGGTTCCACTTATAAGTAATAAAATTATGTTACGATCTAACCATCTAGGACTATATTCAGAGTCTTATTGGTTTGGTAAGACAAAATAGGGCGTCCGGCCATTGAGTGCCAGCTCTTCCTTAGCCAGCAACAGCACATGCGATCTACTGATATATCATGTATGGTGGGCCACAAGTCATCCCCGAATTTTGTGGGTTCGGAACTCTAAAGACATGTTAGATCATGTTTTCTTGATACGAGAATTACGTATGATCTCCAGCCTCGTGTTGATTACTGATTAAGTATGAAAATACTGTCTTTTTCTGACCATTGAAGAATTGCGTATACAGTCATGTCATTCACGGTGGAATATTATGACGTTTAATCAATACAGCCAGAGTACTTTGTTATAACCGAAGAATCGATCTGTGAGGAAGGCTGTAGAACATTCAAGACGTAGTTGAGCTGGAATAGTAGTGAGGACCTGACAAAGCACAATAATCCACTTAATTATTATTAAAGGTGAGTATCGAAACCGATATAATAGTTTATTTCACTTCCATCATAGTCATAGGAAACCAAAAATTCATTCAGGAATCCGGAAATTCCGGTTCTATTATAGGCCGGCAAATGAGCTGTAAAAGGAGCTGATGCATGAAAGAGAAAACGAAAGAAAACTTCCAATGTAATTTCTAGATCACAGAAAACCTGCAGATAAGGTATCTCCAATTGTGTACTAGAATACAGATTTGATAAATCCAACCAAAAATCACTATTAAGATTTATCTCTTCGCACATATGCTTCAAACGTAAGAGACCAAATCTTTCAATCTAAACCATAATTAATCATATCCGATTAATGGCATAAAGTCTGCATAGCAGTGGCCATCCCCACACCATTACCAACAGTACTAGATGAACTTGCAGAGACAACCACCGAGAGGAAGATAACAATGGCATTTACGAAATACAACATTTTAGAAAATTAAAATTGACAAACCCCACCTTACGGGAGAGCTAGTGAGAGATTCGGCCACCGAAGCTTGAATTCAGCAAGCGAGAGAGAGGGAGAGAGAGAGAGATTTCGGGAGGGAGAGAGCTGTAGGGCCTGGAAGGCTGTTGCTGTACTCGATGGAGGAACTTTTTGACTAGTTGAATTTTGGTTGCTTTGGAATAGAATCTCTTGTGGCTGGCATGAAAGCCGAATGTTGCTAGTCATAGCAGGTTGCTGTGCAGGCTTGCAGGTTGTTTCTCTGGCTCCTGCGGCTGCACACGTTGGTTGCTCCTTCTCTTAGAGCTGGTTGTGCTCTGCCTGTTGCAGTGGCTAGTGAACAGACTTAGAGAGCTGAGAGATTTCGGGAGGGAGGGAGGAGACGACGCACGACGGAGGCCGGACTCAGTGGGGAGAGGGGGGGAGGGGGGGGGGGGGGGGGGTTTGCTGGGAGTCGATGACTGGCAGGACGCCTTCCAGCTTTGATGTTTTACGAAGAAGAAGACTCTAAAAGAGACTGAAGTCTCTCTTCGCGTGACCTGGGTCAAAACGACCCAGTAACTTGAATTTAATTTTTGTTTAAAAAAAAACTTCCGGAACAACGTACATGAAGAAAGAACAAACTTTTAACTTATCAATTAAAAAAACTTCCGGAGCTGGAAAATTCCGGCGGAAGCGCCGGAATTTTCGGTTTTCATTCTGATTCTGAAATTTTTTAAAAATAGAATTCGATTATAGTACTAGAATAAGTCAGAACTGATATTAGAACCGAAATTGAAAATTTGATTTCCATTGAAAAAAAATTTCACCCTGACCATCTATTCAGAGAAAGGGTCACTTTGATGTTGGATTAATGAGGTTATTTAAAAAGTTACATTTTTAAAAACCATCCGGCCGGAGATCTTATATATATAAGTAGAAGACCATAGCTTTATAATATCAGATGGGGCGCACAAAGGGGCATGGGCCAAGTGACTAAAGGCTCGGCCCATGCCACACGAGCTGCCTTGTCTAGGAGTGCCGGGATGGCCAGGACAAGCATGCTCTGCGACTGTGGAAGCTTTACAACACGTGGCTGGTCGACTCAGAATGTCAGAAACGTGTTGACAAGATCTAGGGCGTATCAGGAGGCGCCAGAGGCATGTTGACAGGCGCCTGGGGCGCGCTGACTGTGTCAGGAGGGCGCATGATGCCTCATGATTGTAGCTTAGAGCTTATGATTGCTGCAGAAGGCTGTGCAGTCGGAACAATTTGAATTTGGGGTGCTACAAGGCAGTTGTGTACGTCAGTGGCCTTGCTAGGCGCAGGGCTGGCGCCCAATGCTACCTGCCTGATGCTGCCATACCTGCTGCATGGCTTGGCAGCAAGCAATTGCCAAGCAGACTCCCAAACAGTGCATGAGCACGCCAGAAGCCCAGCAGAGCTGCAGAGGCCTGGCACACTTGCTGCAAAGACTGGCAACAAGCAAGCAGCTGGGATGGCTGTTGGTTGGCATGCCCAACACACTCCTGAGGGCTATAAAAACATGGCTTAGACCCTTGCTGAGAGAGGAAGGGGAGTTGGAGAGTGTTGCAAGCTTGTATTGAGAGCAGAGAGATGTTCTTAAGTGTAAGCCTTGAGGGCATTTCGGCTAGTGGCTCAGTTATTCTGATTCTGTAGCAAACATGCATATATGATTTTACTAGATAAGGTGTCCATTTGTGAACTTCATGAGCTTCCTAGCTATATATAGAGTCAGACTAATCACTGTCTGTTCTTATATGATATAGAGCCAGAGGATAGTGGTCATCAATAACGAACAGAAAAACAATTACCAATCATACTTAAATCATTGAATAATTATCATGCACTTTTTTATGAATTATATAAGGAACATGCATGATATATATATATATAAAGATGCATCGCTTTCCGATCGAAGTGATGATCAAGTGAAATATAGTTTAAGTACCTTAAATAGATGTGAAGAAAGGTTGTTATATTATAGCTAGTGGGAAATCATTAAAAAAAAATCCAGTCGGCATTCTCTGTTGGGATTACTCGCAGGAGATAAACTGATAAAGGCATTCTCTAAAGAATCAAAATCAGAATTGCAGGCGGTGGGATAATATTTATATTAGCCTTCTTTCCTTTTCTGCGTCGCAGTTTTGTAGCCTAGTGATCTTATCTTGCCAGCCAGCATCAACAACAAGAATATCGACCAGAGTGGCTCCACTCCAAACTCCTTGATTTCCGCCGAGTGTTATGTCTCCTTTTTCTGCTCCATTTTTGAGCTGTCCGCGGTGGGCCTCTCTGGTTTCTGATTTGAGAGTTATAATCGCCTGACTGAATTGGTCCGCATACAACTTGGCCTAGCTTGAGACAATAACGCCTGTGACTTCCAACCCATAGTTTTCGAAAATAGCTTCTGTTTTAGGTCGTCCACACCTTTAGCTTTTAACACGAGGGATAATGTAATTAAGGCAGTCCAAGATGCTTAGGCTTGGCTGTTAGCATAACATGGAATCGCATCAGAGAATTATGTAGACCGGATTAATTTTGTTATGATCTCCCATTACTCTTCGTTAGGTTCCACTTATAAGTAATAAAATCATGTTACGATCTAACCATCTAGGACTATATTCAGAGTCTTATTGGTTTGGTAAGACAAAATAGGGCGTCCGGCCATTGAGTGCCAGCTCTTCCTTAGCCAGCAACAGCACATGCGATCTACTGATATATCATGTATGGTGGGCCACAAGTCATCCCCGAATTTTGTGGGTTCGGAACTCTAAAGACATGTTAGATCATGTTTTCTTGATACGAGAATTACGTATGATCTCCAGCCTCGTGTTGATTACTGATTAAGTATGAAAATACTGTCTTTTTCTGACCATTGAAGAATTGCGTATACAGTCATGTCATTCACGGTGGAATATTATGACGTTTAATCAATACAGCCAGAGTACTTTGTTATAACCGAAGAATCGATCTGTGAGGAAGGCTGTAGAACATTCAAGACGTAGTTGAGCTGGAATAGTAGTGAGGACCTGACAAAGCACAATAATCCACTTAATTATTATTAAAGGTGAGTATCGAAACCGATATAATAGTTTATTTCACTTCCATCATAGTCATAGGAAACCAAAAATTCATTCAGGAATCCGGAAATTCCGGTTCTATTATAGGCCGGCAAATGAGCTGTAAAAGGAGCTGATGCATGAAAGAGAAAACGAAAGAAAACTTCCAATGTAATTTCTAGATCACAGAAAACCTGCAGATAAGGCATCTCCAATTGTGTACTAGAATACAGATTTGATAAATCCAACCAAAAATCACTATTAAGATTTATCTCTTCGCACATATGCTTCAAACGTAAGAGACCAAATCTTTCAATCTAAACCATAATTAATCATATCCGATTAATGGCATAAAGTCTGCATAGCAGTGGCCATCCCCACACCATTACCAACAGTACTAGATGAACTTGCAGAGACAACCACCGAGAGGAAGATAACAATGGCATTTACGAAATACAACATTTTAGAAAATTAAAATTGACAAACCCCACCTTACGGGAGAGCTAGTGAGAGATTCGGCCACCAAAGCTCAACTGAATTCAGCAAGCGAGAGAGAGGGGAGAGAGAGAGAGATTTCGGGAGGGAGAGAGCTGTAGGGCCTGGAAGGCTGTTGCTGTACTCGATGGAGGAACTTTTTGACTAGTTGAATTTTGGTTGCTTTGGAATAGAATCTCTTGTGGCTGGCATGAAAGCCGAATGTTGCTAGTCATAGCAGGTTGCTGTGCAGGCTTGCAGGTTGTTTCTCTGGCTCCTGCGGCTGCACACGTTGGTTGCTCCTTCTCTTAGAGCTGGTTGTGCTCTGCCTGTTGCAGTGGCTAGTGAACAGACTTAGAGAGCTGAGAGATTTCGGGAGGGAGGGAGGGACGACGCACGACGCACGACGGAGGCCGGACTCAGTTTGAGGGTGGGGAGGCTGGGAGTCGAGACGGCAGGACGCTTCCAGCTTTGATGGAGGAACTTTTTGACTAGTTGAATTTTGGTTGCTTTGGAATAGAATCTCTTGTGGCTGGCATGAAAGCCGAATGTTGCTAGTCATAGCAGGTTGCTGTGCAGGCTTGCAGGTTGTTTCTCTGGCTCCTGCGGCTGCACACGTTGGTTGCTCCTTCTCTTAGAGCTGGTTGTGCTCTGCCTGTTGCAGTGGCTAGTGAACAGACTTAGAGAGCTGAGAGATTTCGGGAGGGAGGGAGGGACGACGACGCACGACGGAGGCCGGACTCAGTTTGAGGGTGGGGAGGCTGGGAGTCGAGACGGCAGGACGCTTCCAGCTTTGATGTTTTACGAAGAAGAAGACTCTAAAAGAGACTGAAGTCTCTCTTCGCGTGACCTGGGTCAAAACGACCCAGGTAACTTGAATTAATTTTTTTTAAAAAAACTTCCGGAACAACGTACATGAAGAAAGAACAAACTTTTAACTTATCAATTAAAAAAACTTCCGGAGCTGTTTCAGTTTTCATTCTGATTCTGAAATTTTTTAAAAATAGAATTCGATTATAGTACTAGAATAAGTCAGAACTGATATTAGAACCGAAATTGAAAATTTGATTTCCATTGAAAAAAAATTTCACCCTTACCATCTATTCAGAGAAAGGGTCACTTTGATGTTGGATTAATGAGGTTATTTAAAAAGTTACATTTTTAAAAACCATCCGGCCGGAGATCTTATATATATAAGTAGAAGACCATAGCTTTATAATATCATATGAAGTAGATATATATTATTTATTAATGCTTGAAAGTTGCTGATTAAACCTGACAAGAATTTGTGAAAGGCTTAATAATTGGGCTTTCATGACAGTTAGTCCACAATATTTCCCTTGGGCTTCATTAAACAAAAGCGGCAATGCGTGCTCATCAGTTGCAGTTGGGCTTGTTTAGCCCAAATGTTTTGGATAACCCAGATAAGGTATCCATTTATAATAGCACCGGATCGATGATCACTACAATATTCTCGTCATCATATTGGTTCCCATTTTTGCTACTGAGGAGCCTGGAAAGATGCTTTTACAAATTTTGGGAACTAGCTCTGAATAAATTCTGCTCTACATCTTATTGCGTTCCAGAAAAAATGATATAGGAATTCTATAATGCTACACTACACGCATGTCATTTTTTCGGCTTTTCTTATTTATTGTTATTAGGCCAGTCAGTTCCAAAGTCTGAGGTAGCACACCTAGTTAGAAAAATTGAAAAAAAGAACATAAATAAACGGTTCGTTATGTTCCATCCTGACGGAGCCTAGGAAAGAGCAAATTTTGGGAACTAGCTCATATATACAGCCAGTGCAGAAAAAAATATTGAATCATTGGCTACGCCGCACTAATCCATGCATGCCTTATCATGCATCGCTTATAGCTCACCCTAGATGTGAAGAGAGGTATATATATTATAGCTAATTATAAGTGGAGCCTAAAAGACTAGTGGGAAATCATAACTTTCGCCTTTTGAATGAATTGACCCCTTTCCATTACCTAACGCTGCTATTTTTAAATGGCTGTCTTCACAAACTAGTCCACCATCCATCCTTCGTGATCTTCAAGACCTTTATATCCCCAGAATATGGAAGATTAATGCTACAAGTGGAGTACTAATGTGGATCGTACGTTTGTTGATCGATTACTACAGCTAGCCTCAAGCATATATGCATGCAGATCTTTGAGTTCAGACTATGCTGGAACTGACTGGGGGCCCTGGAGTCTAGGGTAGGTATTTATTTAGGAACTACACCTAGGTTCACTTTTTGATAGAAAAACATCCAAAAGCTAGCCTGTAGTACGTACAGTGGCATGCATTCTACTGACATATACTTAATTCCGTGACACGACCGTATGCTCTTGCTTGCCTAGGTAGGATACAACACGAGTTGTCTTGGCCCCAATAAGAATATTGGAACAATTTCTAGTGGAAATAAACAAATCATACAACACGAGTTTTCTTGGCTTCATGCTCATGATATTGAGTTTTTAACTTGCGAAAGAGCTATTTTCTTTTCGGAAGAGGAGGAGAATTTTCAACCTAAGTACGTAGCTTTTGCCACCTTTGCACGGGGATAGTGATCAGACAATTTTCAAAAATTGGAACTAGGAAAATACACAATTAGGAGGAAAATTAATTGAATGGCAATATTAAAGCGAAAAAAGCTTCTAATGAATTGTTTCCATCGTTAATCTTTATTATTTCCTTACTGTTTAACTCCTTGTTGTTCTATACAGATTAGACGTACGAAACTAAAGGGAGAGCTGGGGGCAGTACCCAAATTCTAAAAGCTTCAGTCTTCAGTTTTCGGTGTATCTTTTAAATTGTTTTTACATTTTATGCACTTTGGCCCTCCAGAGTATGGTTTTTATGTAATTTGGACTGTATGAATCAATTTGAAACTTATCCTTGCTTATTATTCTGATTCTTTAGCGAACGTACATGCATATATGATTTTACCAGATAATTAAGGTATCCATTTTTGCTATTGAGGGGCCTGGAAAGATGTTTTTACAATTTTGGGAACTAGCTCTGAATAAATTCTGCTCTACATCTTCCAGCCATTGCGTTCCAGAAAAAATGATATAGGAATTCTATAATGCTACACTACACCATTTTTTCGGCTTTTCTTATTTATTGTTATGAGGCCAGTACAGTTCCAAAGTTGAGGTAGCACACCTAGTTAGAAAAATTGAAAAAAAGAACATAAATAAACGGTTCGTTATGAATTTAACACTTTCTCGCTCGAGCCAAATTGGTCACTGTCTGTTTTTCTATGATATAGAGCTAGGGGATAGTGGTCATCTATACGTACAGAAAAACAATTACCAATCATACTTAAGGCTATGTTTGTTTACTAAAATTTTAGCCTTGTAAAATTTTAACGCAATAAAATAATTGCAATATAATCCCTTTCTTCTATCAAATCATTATTTCACTATAATAAATATAAAAAATTCATCAAATCATCTCTCTCTTCACTTTTCACCAAAAACCCACAACCTTAAAATCATTGAATAATTATCATGCACTTTCAGGAGAAATTTATTAATTATATAAGGAACATGCATATATATATATATATATAGATGCATCGCTTTCCTATTGAAGTGATGATGATAGCGAAGTACCGCTCTTAGGAGCTTCTGAGCGAAATGCTCTCTCCGTCTCCTTTCCTGTTTCTCAACTACTTTTGCCCTAAATCTCCCCATCTGATATCTCTGCCGATCTAATCTCACCTTGTCCCAAACTACGTAGCCATCATCATTTTGCGTGCTATCAGTGAATCATTTTCTTCCTCTGTTCACTTGTTTTCTTCTTTCACACTTAGTAAACAAGAGAGGGGTGTTACACTTGTATTGATGATCCACATGCATATCATTTTGCTTTGGGGGAGGATATGAGGGGCACGGTTCCTAGTGAGGAATTGAGTTCTATATATCATCCTCAGAAGTGGCATGGTTTGGGTGATGTTAGGGGAAGAGGAAGGGGTTTAGGCGGTGTTAATGTGGATAGAGTTGTTCCTGGTGGTTCTTTGGGAATGTCGAGGGGTTTGGATCCAATAGTGATTTATCATGGTGGACGGAGCAATTTGAGGGATATTGTTAGGGAAATGAGTAGAGATGGTAATAATTGCTCAAAAAGGATAGTTGGGTTGGGCTATATATCGTAGGAGACCTTTGATATTGAGGGGGTATTAGCTCTGTCATTTATAGGATAATAAGGTGAGTGGATCTGATGGGATATTAGAAGCATGTTTATTTTGAGAAAATTTTAAGGATTTTGAGAAAATTGTGAATATTTAGGTTATGTTTGAGCTTTATTGGCATGCGTGTAGAAGTTGTTGAGTTGTATTATTGTTTGTAAAAAAGGTAATAAATAGTTGTATTGGTATATGTGTAGGAGTAATGTTAAGATTGTAAATTTAGAAAGTTGGATTCAAATTCTAAATTTTTAGCCAAACGAACATTCCCCAGTTGGGTAGGAGTCCTATTTTGGACTATAGTTTGAGGTCTGGGCAGTCTAAACACTTTGATGTTTTGGGTCGAATAGGCTGAGGATCTAAGGCTTCTGAGGTGAATAAGGCCCATCTTGGGTTAGTATAGGTGGGTATAGAGGAGTCTAGCCCAAGGCAAACTTTGGTGGAGGAATGGGGTTTGATATCACATAAAAAGGAAGGAGAACAGATTGAATACGAAGTAGTCCTGGGAAGAAGTGTAAGAAGCAAGCATTGTCCCCTGGATTGGTTGATGAAGAGACAATGGCTTTGGGTTCTGTTTCTGGAATTACAGACGGTAGTAGTGCACATAAGACAAAAAAATATGAGCCGAAAAGGAAAGTTTCAGAGGTGGGAAAGGGGGAAGAAGAGGAGCAAACTAGGAAGGTTTATTCTTCTGATATGGCTAGGGCGGCAGACCTAATACTGCTCCCAACTCCTCAATGAGTCTTATATCATGGAATTGCTGGGGTCTAGGGAGACCTGCACATCTAGAGCCCTCAGGCTACTGGTGAGAGAAGTGGACCCTGTGGGTATTTTTCTAATTGAAACAAAAATAAAGGATAATCATCTAATGAAGATAATGAGTCGGATTGGTTTTTCTTTTGTTGTTTTGGTCCCTTTTGTGGGATGTAAAGGTGGTTTGGCGTTATGTTGGAGACCTGAGTTAAAGTTTGATATTCTAAAGCTTTCGGGATCCATTTTTCATTTTTTGATGAGGCCTGGAGGTGAGAGACTTGACTTCTTGCGTTCTTTTGTGTATAGGCCTCCTTTGTGGAGATTTAAGGCTGCTTTTTGGGCGAAGTTAACTAATCTAGGTGGTTTGGAGGGGCTCCCGTGGGTCTGTATAAGTGATTTCAATGATATAATGAGACAAGGGGATAAAAGGGGTGGTAGGATGGTGACTAGATCTTCTTCAAGAGGGCTGGGTCAATTCATGGATTGCTTGGGTTTTGTTGATTTGGGTTTTTTAGGTCGTAATTTTACTTTGAAAAATGGTAGATCTGGATTGGCATGCATACGTGAAAGGTTGGATAGAAGCATTACAAATATTCCTTGGCGCACTAGCTATTCGAATGCAAGGTTACGTCATATCTATTTTACTAATTCAGATCATGTGCCTTTGATTTTAGATCTGTTTGGTTGTGATGCTAATGTTGCTAAATGCTTTAAATTTGAAAAATTTTGGGCTCGGGATGAGTCTTACTGTGGAGTGATTGCAGATTTTTGGAGGAGACTGGTTTGTGGTTCCTCGGCTAAAATTTTGTTTCATAAAATTAGGAGGTTTAGGGTGTGTTGAGGAAATGAAATGTTGAAACTTTTGGGAATATACATAGTAGGATTTCGTCATTAAAGGAGTAGATCAATTTGTACTAGAAGCAAAACCTTCGAGTCAAAATATTTGGGTGGGGAATTGTTTGTTAGATGAACTTGATGAACAGTTGGGTCGAGAAGAGATGTTGTAGAAACAAAAGTCTAGAGAAGTGTGGTTAACCTCCAGTGATTTAAATACTAAGTTTTTTCATGCATCGACTGTTATTAGAAGGTGTAGGAATTGGGTGGTAGAGATTAAAAATGCTATGGGTGATTGGATTTCTGGACGTCAAGCCATTGGTCAAGAATTGGTTTAATTTTATTTTGATCTATATTCTTCTGATCATACAATAATTCTGAATGATCTGGAAAATTTGATTCAGCCTCTTATTTCGGATGAAGAGAATGCAGATTTGATCTGAATTTCGAATAGTATGGAGATATGGGATACTGTGAAAAAGATGAATTCGGATAAGACTCCGGGACCGGATGGGATGAAGATTTTTTTCTTTAAACAATTTTAGGAGATAGTAGGGGCTGATATTATCGCAATGGTTCAAGATTTTTTTATGAATGGTTTCTTGATGCCTGGTATAAATCAAACTAACTTGGTGATGATTCCTAAGGTTGTCAATCCAGCAACTGTTGCTCAGTTCTGTCCTATAATTTTGTGTAATGTGCCTTATAAGATCATATCCAAAATTTTGACGGATAAACTGAAAGTTGTTTTGCCAAAACTTGTATCTCCTTATCAGCTTGCCTTTGTTCCTGGCAGACTTATTCAGGACAACTATATTGTGACTGTGAAAGTGTTTAATAGTATGAATCATAAGTGAGAAAAGGGTGAATGGATGGAAATTAAGGCGGATATGGAAAAAGCCTATGACAAGGTGGAGTGGAAGTTTATCGTTGCTTTATCCTCGTTCTAAAGATGTTGTTTTGGTAGATTTGAAAGAGAGAATTTTTGCAAACAATAAGTGGTTGGAAGGAAAAATTGCTATCTCAAGCGGGAAGTGGTACTTTGATTAGAAGTGAAGTTTCTGCTTTACCGGTTTATTCAATGAGTTGTTTTGCTTTTCCTAATCAATGGTTGGTTGAGATGGATAGAGGTTTGAAGAATTTTTGGTGGGGCTTTAAGCCTGTGAAAACCACAAATTTGTCTCTAAAAACTTAGAGTTCTCTATGTGTCCCAAAAGCTATGGGTGTGATGGGGTTTAGATCTATGTTGGATCTGAATAAAATCTTGGTTTCAAAAATGATTTGTAGGGTTTTTTCTCAAGACCAATGTCTTTGGATTCGGTTATTGAGAAGTAAATATTTGCAACATGGTAGATTTGAGGATGCTGTTAGGTGCCCGAAGGCCTCTTGGGTGTGGCTAGTATTCTGAAGTGGAGATCTCTGTTGAATTTGGGATTGTGTTATGTAGTTAGCAATGGGGAGGATATTTCTTTATGGAATGATCCTTGGGTCCCTTCCATCCCTGGTTTCAAACCGAGTCCTCTTGATGAAGAAAATCCTTTGAATGTTCATATGGTTGCTGACCTTATTGATAAGGATACTAGAGGAATAGGTCATTGATTTGGTAGGTGTTTAGTTCATCTAATGCAACAACAACGATAAAGATTCATATTGGGAAAGATAATAGGAGGGATAAGATGGTTTGGTGTCTCGATAAATCAAGGTCTTTCTCCACTAAATCTTTGTATCAGGAGTTATCCACTTTGAAAGAGATTCCTTCATGTCCTATGGAGCTAATATGGTGGAAGAAACTTTGGAGGATGAGGGTTCATGAAAGATTGAAAGTTGGCATTTGGAAATTATGTTGGGATGCTATTCCTACTAAAGAAAAAGTGGCGGTAAGGTTGGGAAGGAATTTGGTGGATGAGGCTGTGAATTTTGATTGTGCTTTGTGTGGTTTGACTGTAGAAACTTATAAGCATTTGATAATGGAGTGTTGCGTAAGCAGATTTATTTGAAGTCCATCACCTTGAGCTTTGGATATTCGATGTTTTTCTTAAAATTTTTTGGTAGATTGGCTGAAGATGGTTATTGATCCTAGCTTGTTAAAGGGTCTTCCTATTGAAAAGCATCACCATTTTCAGTTATTTGCTTTGAATGCGTGGGCTCTTTTATGGTGGACACGAAATAATATTGTGCATAATTATGCTATGTTGAATTTGGAGGGTTTGATGTATTCTATTAATAGAGTGTAATGAACATTTGGCGGTATGGAATAGGCGTACTGAGGTGGTGGTTGTAGCAAGATGGCTTCCTCCTCCAATAGGTGTGATTAAAGTTAACTTTTATGTGGCTGTGCGTCCTAATTTTTCTGTGGAAGCTACTATTTGTAGAGATTGTTCTGGGAGTGTGATTGGTGCTAGGGTCATGGAGACGCAGGTGGCTGATGCTGTTGAAGGAGAAATATTTGCTGCCCAACTGGGGATTGATGAGGCAACCAGTAAAGGGTTTTGTTGAGTGATCATTGAGGACAACTCAACGTTTGCTATTTGAAGCCTTCACGAAATTTCCTTTAAAGGATAATTGGAAAGTGTATAGCAAAACTTTGGATGCTTTTGTTTCTTTTTGTGGTTTTGTATCTTGTGAGTTTAGTTTTGTTAAACGTGGTGCAAATGTGGAAGTGCACCTTCTTGCTTAATAGGCTGCCTCCATTATTTGTTTCGGTGGCCACCCCGATGTTTCTGAGCACTATCCTGATTTGTTGTGGGTTTTTGATAGAACTAATCCCCCATAATTGGTGGGTTGTTTGAATAAAAGTAATGGTAGGTTGATTACAAAAAAAAAAAAGTGATGATGATAGTGATCACACACACATAGATATATGTGTGTGTGTGTGTGTGTGTGTGGAGCCTAACAAAGACTAGTAGGAAATCATAACTTTCACCTTTTGAATGAATAGGTTCCCCACTAATTATATTGTTCTCATATGAATTGAACCCTTTCCATTACCTAACACTGCTACTTTTAAATGACTGTTGATGATTCCAAAAATCACCAATGGCCAGAGCTAATCATACCTGAAAAGGGGCAAATAGAGAGGTAGTATCGGCGTGGAAGCTCCGATGCCTAAGTTGGATCTGAAGAAGACTTTGAAAGTTTGAATGCGAAAAATTAACTTACCAATTCTCGGGATTCCAATTCAGGTTTTTGTCGAACTCATAATCCCGAGACTCCACAATAGCAGTTCAAGTGTTCTGCCTCCTTCCTCTCCACGCTCGCAACTATTTTAGGGTTTTCTCTGAGTCCTGATGGCCAACTTTCAAACTAACAATTGGTCAAATTCAATTCTTTAGGGTAGACTATCTCATAGCTATCCTTATATATGAAAACCCTAGCTGTGATAGTGCGTGAGATCGTTAGGGATCTCAAATCTCGGCCGTAGGATCATATGAAAAACTCATTTTCCATTAACTCTCTTATATTTTTTTATTCCGAATTTTAGGCTTCTACTAATTGTAATCAAGTCCATCAACATATTACAATTCACTCCCGAGAATTTGAGATTGATTTGTGAAATCCCTTTCACTAACAATATTAACTTATTTATCCTTCCACCATGCTGTATTCCACGTGAGTCAATAGGATCAGAATAATATCACCGATTAAATCCTAGCTCATATAATTCTTAATTCCAATTTGCAACTTGTTGAACTCCCAAATTTTTTTCCAATACAATTTATTAATTACACTAGCTAGTGATTTTCCAGAGTTCAACCCCATACAGATTTAATGAATATACTATCTCGTTAAGAGACTAGTAGATTTCTTATTGAGCATTTATACAAAACTATTTACTATATACAAGACCCAACTTTGTCTGGAATATTTGACCTATAAAGATCATCACCAAATGACTCGGTCAAGAGCACAAGTACACAATAAACAATTCCATATAAACCTCTCAGGTCTAAGGATACTATAAGTAATTGTGCTGAATATCATTCTCACCATCAGTGATCACTTTAGAAGTATTCATATTTGATCTCGTTCAGTGCATGTACTCTTACAGTGCACCCACTCATTTGCTTAAGGTCACCACCTCAATGACAGAGTCCATCATCCTATTTAATAGAGGCACAACGAGTGTAGACCTATATACATAAATATGTACCTTGGTCTAGAACAAACGTCAAGTGAACAAGGAACCAAAAAGTCATACTCTTCGCCTTTGATTCATTAATCATTGGCATGACTTTTCTACAATGTCACTTAACAATAAAACTGTGTAACATCTTATGTCACAACACAATACCTATAAATAAATAAATATATGTGATATACGCAAAATAAATAATTATTTTATAATCATCCTTAAATAAAAACTGATTTTTAGGGCATACTTTTTACAGAATTGAGTATTAGAAGAGCGATTAAAGCATGAGAAAATAGGGGGGGCATAACTGGTATTTATATGTGAGTGAATTAGAGTTATGGTGGGGGTCTTGGTGCCGTGAATCTTAGGACTCTTTGGATATTGGAGCTGCTAGAGTCCCAAAGAGAGTTTAATGGTGTGGGCTTCAGGACTCCTTATCTTACCAGGAGTCCTAAAGACTCTTAGATCCTTCTCTTTCCTGGGGTCCTAGAGAGATTAACTTACACTTATATGAGTTAAGGGCCTAGAATGCGCCTGTGACCATGGACAGGATTACAGATGGGCTCGTCTCTTTCTGATGAGTTGAGCCAGTCATATTATGGCCTATCATCTGTCTTCACAAACTAGTCCACCATCCATCCTTCGTGGCCGTCAAGACCTTTTTATCCCTAGAATATGGAAGATTAATGCTAGAAGTGGAGTACTTATGTGGATCGTACGTACTGTTGATCAACTACTACAGCTAGCCTCGAGCAAATGCATGCAAATCTTTGAGTTGAGACTATGCTGGAACTGATTGGGGCCCTGGAGCCTAGGGTAGGTATTTATTGAGGAACTGCACCAATTGTCTTCCTATGATATTTATATATATATATATCTATATATATATATAAAGGGGAAGTAGGGTGTAAACCGGATTTTTCAATAACTGTATTTCCACTGTTATTGTTTAGCTGTGATTAAGCTGAGGAAGAAGAGAAGTGGATCTCTAAAATTTTGACGTCTTTCTGTTTTTTTTTTTTTTTTTTTTTAGGTGAAACAACTACTTTTATATATTGAAAAAACCATAGAACAATGCAGGACAAGAAAAACGAAAAACTAAAACTAAAGACAAAAAGAAACAAGAAGCAACTAAAGCGAAAAACAGGTAGTGCGTATAATCATATTACTAATATTGACTTGATTTCAAAAATAAACGCACCGAAAGTGAAAGAAGAGTTTGTGTATGGTCCTCTCCACTCCATAACCCTAAATAAAGTGAAAGACAAGAAAAGGCGAAGTCCTTAGGATCATTTTTGTTTTGGTCCAAGGTGCGCCAAGCAACTGAGGGTGGGTGGACTCTTCTCTAAAAGTTGGCTTTTGACGTCTTAACTGTGAAGGGGAGCACTGTGCGCGTGAGATCACGGGATATGGGAAAACGTAGTGCGTATAATTGTTACCCCAAGTGGTAGTTTATGATATACCAATCACACACAGATCTGGAATATCTAGCTTGGATAATGGAGGTGCTACGACGTTGCTCATCGTGAGTAGATATGCACCTCAAAATTGCAGGACGATGGAAGACTGACTCAACAGGCTTCTTTTTGACTGGGCCGGTAGTTGACTTTCTCGTGATGGGCGGTTTAAAGCACTTGCAAAAACACAAGCTGTATGTAATATCCTCTAGCTATTAGCCAAAAGATGTTGATCAGGTGTGGGGAAATTCTGCACAATGCTAAAAAGTATGTAATATTCTCCCTGTGAATAAGGTGACGAAAAGATCAAAGCAAGTCGGTGGATCAGCTATGTTCTCAATAGTTAAACTGCATTGATGCGTGACCTTAAGCCACTTCAAAGTTTGATGCGTTATCATATTTTTGCATGGGTCCTTACACTAAAGTACATCCATTATTTTTTTCTAAGCTAATGTGCATGCATCACAGTACATGTCAAGCACTAATTCCCAGCACTGATACTCCCTCTGTATGGTTTACACGGCAAATTCCCAGCTTTTGTAGTCCGGACATGCGAAAATCATCGTGACTTTCCACTAGTGGGGTTCCTCCCCACTCCTAGCTACCGATTCAAATCCCCTAGCTTTTGTAGAAAAGGTCGTGTCCTGCTCGGGATTTTGGGCGTAGGAATGCAACGCATTCCATTCTTTTCGGTACTATTTTTCTCGCCCCTCTCTAAATATACGTCGGTTGATGTAAATCTCTTATGGAAAACGGATTAGACGCTTTGATGTAAATCTCTGTGTTCGAAATCCATGGCTATTTATCCGGTAATTACTTTTGTCTAATAGATAGCCCGCACCAAATATTTAACAACCAATAGATAGAGACTTACGTAAGAAATATATAGTATAGTCCTGATGCATATATATATTCACGTCAAAATGTGAATGGTTAAGGCCGCCACAGAATATCATTTCCCATTCCATGATACATATGACTTGTTAGGCTCCTGCACCTTAATATTTATAGTGTAGGAAGATCGATCAGTCTCAGACCTCAAATTAAGATGAAAGTAATTCCAACATAGGCTACACAAATGAAGTGTTAATTTATTAGGAAAATTCGAAATGTACATTTAATGGACGCCGGTTGATGTAAATCTCTCATGGGAAGCGGATTAGACGCTTTAATGTTCTCTGACACGAAGTTTCAGGTCTCGCACTTTAGGACCTCCTGTCAGTCGCTTTATCTGTCTATCATTTTTCCCTAGCTGGAAAGAGTAAAGTCAAGGTGATGGTTCTGTTACGATTGCCTACAGTAGCTAGCGCTAGATCTTTATGACTCAAATTTGCTTTCTGCACCCATATTCTTTTCTCTCTAAAGAATCAAAATCAGAGTGGACGAAGCGCACTAAGCATAATTTCCAAATCCACGTACTCTAAATGACTATGACATTTGCATAATCAATAGCCTTTCAGGAGCATGCACCCTGTCAGAGTCTAAAGGAGACGAAGCTACATGGGTTTTTCCATTTGGTTCCCAAACCACTTTTCTTAAAAGTACGCAAACGTGGTGTGTGATATATATATATATATATATATATATATATGCACTTTATCTGTCTAACATTATTGCCTATAGCTGCTAGCGCTAGGATCCTTATGACACAATCAAATTTTCTTTTTGTACCCATATTCTTTACTCTCTAAAGAATCAAAATAAGAGACAGAAAAGTGGACGAGTGCACTAAGCATAATTCCAAGTCCACGTACACTATGACATTTGCATAATCTATATCCTTTCTGGAGCATGCAGTTTATCAGGAGTCTAAAAGAGACTTTTTATAACCGCCCTTCGGCTTTTCACTTTTCTATAATATTTTTGTTTCTATCTCTCAAGTTCTGTAGCTATCAGATCTCTTCAGTGTTCGAAATCCATGGCTATTTATCCGGTAATTACTTTTGTCTAATAGATAGCCCGCACCAAGTATTTAACAACCAATAGATAGAGATTTACGTTCGAAAGAAATGTATAGTATAGTTCTGATGCATATATATATTCACGTCAAAATGTGAATGGTTGAAGGCCGCCACGCACAGATCATTTCCCATACCATTATACCTATGACTTGTTAGGTTCCTGCCCCTTAATGTTTATGGTGTAAGAAGGCCGATTAGTCTCAGACCTCAAATTAAGATGAAAGAAATTCCGACATAGTGCTACACAAATTAAGTGTTAATTTATTAGGAAAACTCGACATGTACACGTACAGCTTAAGTGGTAGTTTATCATATACCAATCACACACCCTTCTTTCCTTCTCTGTGGAGTCAGTTTTGTAGCCTAGTGATCTTATCTCGCTAGCTAGCATCAACACGAAGCATATCAATCATAGTGGCTCCGAGCATTAATTTTGTGTGGATTATACTAATTTTTCTTAGGCCTCAGAATTAATTGTTCTCAGGCCTCAGCATTAACTGTTCCATCCAATGAAAATTTCCTCCTCCACTATCTGATATCATGCATGATAGTTGGCGGTTTAAAGCACTTGCAAAAAAAAAAAAAAAAAAAAGGAAATCATGTTAGGCTCATAAAAACCATCCGGCCGGAGATCTTATATATATCAGTAGAGGACCATATTTTGTTACACACCTCCAGACTTTTGAGTACCCAGCTATCTCGAGAAACATATAGCATATCCGTCTTTCTCAGTTTCTCTATTAGCTAAAACATGTTCTGGTGTAGGGAAATTCTGCACAATGCTGCAAAGGTGTACGTGGTAATTATCATTGCGATCTTGTTTTTTACCACTACGCCTCTTGAGGCGGCAAGGCGGCCTTCAGCTGACATGAAGTTCCCACCTGGTGCAAAAAACGCTTCTTTTGCACAGAAGAGAGAGCTGGTACCACCTTCTCGTCCTAATCCTTGCACTTACATTAATCGCGGACCACCTTATGATGGAAGCTGCGACCATAATTGACGATATTTAGTATCGCATGCAGTTCTCAGTCGCAACGGTATGTTGGCTTGTCATGTTATGGAAAGAAGAGCAGAGATCATCTGATGTGATATCATAGCTTTGCTCTTGTTTATTTTGTGTTATCATCATATATTTGAAGTACTGTACACGCTTGATTCAACTGCACGTATTAGAATCATGCTTATGAATCTATGATTAAATTGATAAATCAAAATTAGTCTTTGTGATATAAATCAAATTAGGTGATAATAAAAGTATAAAATTAGTCTCCCTGATTTTACAAAAGGATAAAATCAGTCCCTAATGAAAGACGCAATGACAAACAAAAGTAGAACCAGAGAGACTAATTTGAAAATTAGTTGAATGGCAATTTTAAAGCCAAAAAAGCTTCTAATGAATTAATGTTTCCATCGTTAATCTCTTTTTGTCCTACTGTTATTTCCTTACTTGTTTAACTCCTTGGTGTTCTATACAGATTAGACGTACGAAACTAAAGGGAGAGCTGGGGGCAGTACCCAAATTCTGGGAAAAAAAAAAAAAAAGCTTCAGTCTTCAGTTTTCGGTGTATCTTTTAATTGTTGTTTTTACATTTTATGCACTTTGGCCCTCCAGCGTATGGGTTTTATGTAATTTGGACTCTATGAATAAATTTGAAACTTATCCTTCCTTATTATTCTGATTCTAAAGCGAACATGCATATATGATTTTACCAGATAAGGTATTCAGTATCTGTGAGCACCAAAATTCAGCTTCCTAGCTTGATTGATATTGATTTTACCAGATCGATGATCACTACAATATTCTCGTCATCATATTGGTTCCTATTTTTGCTATTGAGGAGCCTGGAAAGATGTTTTTACAAATTTTGGGAACTAGCTTTGAATAAATTCTGCTCTACATCTTCCGGCCATTGCGTTCCAGAAAAAATGATACAGGAATTCTATAATGCTACACTACACACATGTATTAAAAAAATAATTTTTTCGGCTTTTTTATTTATCGTTATGGAGGTCAGTCAGTTACAAAGTTTGAGGTAGCACACGTAGTTCGAAAAATTAAAAAAAAAAAAAAAAGAGAACATAAATAAACGGTACCCTTATGAATTCAACACTTTCTCGCTCGTGCCAAATTGGTCACTGTCTGTTTTTATATGATATAGTGCCAGAGGATAGTGGTCATGATCTATACGTACAGAAAAACAATTACCAATCATACTTAAATCATTGAATAATTATCATGCACTTTTTTATTACGCCGGAGAAAATTAGTAATTATATAAGGAACATGCATGATATATATATATATAAAGATGCGTCGCTTTCCGATGGAAGTGGTTATGATCAAGTGAAATATAGTTGAAGTACCCAAAACAGATGTGAAGAAAGGTAGATATATTATAACTAATTATAAGTGGAGCCTAAAGAAGACTAATGGCAAATCATAACTTTCGCCTTTGACTGAATAGCTTCACCGCTAATTGTTCTCATCTGAATGGACCCCTTTACATTACCTAACGCTGCTATTTTAAAATGGCTATCTTCACAAACTAGTCCACCATCCATCCTTCGTGGCCGTCAAGACCTTTATATCCCCATAAAATGGAAGATTAATGTCACAAGTGGAGTTCTTATGTGGATAGTACGTATTGTTGATCGACTACTACAGCTAGCCTCAAGCATATATGCATGCAGATCTTTGAGTTCAGACTATGCTGGAACTGATTGGGGCCCGGGGCTCTGGAGCCTAGGGTAGGTATTTATTGAGGAACTGCACCAATTGTATATGATATATATATAAAGGGGAGGTAGGTTCACTTTAATTTGAATAGAAAAACATCCAAAAGAGTACGTACAGTGGCATGCATTCTACCGGGGGGACAAGATATATACTTAATTCTGTGACACGACCGTATGCTGTTGCTTGCCTAGGTAGGATACAACACGAGTTGTCTTGGCCCCAATAAGAATATTGGAACAATTTCTAGTAGAAATAAACAAATCATACAAGATTCTACTTCTCCAATTAGCGATATATATATATATGTCACTCCATTTATTTCTTGCCAGAAACAAAAAGTGAACAACAAAGTGGTGCACTCTCTCTCTCTCTCTCATGTAGGATTCTGCGACTCGTGAACTGTGTTCGTAGGTAATAGTTAAATAAGAGCAGGCTAAGATGAGGCTAGTTAGGGACCTCCACTACTCATTTCCCTTCCCTGAGACCATTTTCTTTGCCTAAAATGCAAGAATATAAAAAAAAGTTTCACCAGTAACCTCCCCCCCGAAAAAAAAAAAACGAAAACTAAAAACACTGCAATACAAGAATATCGAAAACATGATACTATATTCAGCTGAGTCCAAATTAGGAAGCTCAGCGCTGATTGGTTCAGCAATCCTTGCAGGATTTTCGTGATTGTCACCCACTCCTTGAAGTTAGCTGATCGTGAAAGTTGGTTGGAACGTCGAGAGCCAAGTTACTTGCAGGGCTCTCATAAATTCTACTTGTACTGATGCGACTCCAGTTGTCCGAGATTTGTATGATATGACAAGAAAATTTGGAACAAGATTATGCTTGACGCTACTTAGTTGGTAGTATAATGTTGGTTCTAATTTATTTGTGATTTTGAGTACCATTTTGTACCATGTTTAGAATTAGTGATATATTATTGTGAGAGTAGAAGTCAAAACTTAATACTCGACGAGTTATTGGCAGGTCCTAAAGATATCTGGAAGCTTTTTTATACACTTTGCATAGCTGAATTTGATTAAGCTCTGCGAAACTTGCTTCCATCAATGTCATTTGCGGGTTTTGCAATTCTTAGCGCTTGATTGTAAATCTATTTGCATTGGCTTGGAGTTTTATGCCACTTTATTGCTTTTACTGGTTAGTGTTTCTGTTTGCTTATGCTGCAGGAAGGTCTGCTTCTCGTGCAGCCCCTCATCATGCTGCTTCAACTATTGTGAATGATGCTTCAACTATTTTTTAGAACAACAGGCTAAATGAAAAATGCAATTGTCTTGAGACCAGATATATATAGCTTGGAGGTGCTACGACGTTGATCATCGTGAGCAGATCTGCACCTCAAAATTGCAGGACGATGGAAGAATGACTCAACAGGCTTCTTTTTGACTGGGCAGGCAGTTGACTTTCTCGTGATGGGCGGTTTAAAGCACTTGCAAAAAAAAAAGTACGTAATATTCTCTAGCTATTAGCTAAAAGATGTTGATCTGGTGTAGGGAAATTCTGCACAATGCTAAAAAGTACGTAATATTCTGCCTGTGAATAAGGTGACGAAAAGATCAAAGCAAGTTGGTGGATCATGTTATGTATTAGACTTAGAGTTATTATTTTACTGAGTCGAATATAGGCTTCGGTTACTATCCCCACCGCCTATTATCCCCATTCTTCACATCCATGGCCCTGGATTTAAACTTGAGCATTTAACGGTCACAAAATTGCCAGGTCAATTAATGAAGCTAGGTTAAGAAATTAGACCCTAGTTAAGCAAACTCACCTTGGTTAAGCAAAACTCACCCTGGTTAATCGATCTTCCTCCCCCCTACATAGCTTCCACAACACGCAACACGCCATTGCTAATTTTTTTCTTTCAATTTTTCTTGCTCTTTTGCAACCTTCTGCAACAACAAGCCGACCCTTTTTGCTGCACGTCTTCTACAACCTTCTGCAACTTTCTTCAACTTTGTGTAAATTGTTTTTTTTTTTTTTTTTCCATTTTCCCTGCACATTGTGGCATTGACGCCATTTTTGATGATGCTGTGGGTTTACTTCTTAGAATGGAACGTGTAGATCTCCTGGGGTAAGTGCAAGGCAGTTCATGAACAATGTAAAGTTTAATAATGTTGTTTTATATCTTTTGTTGTTGTTTTTTCTTTTCAAATAACGGACGGCTCCAATCAACTGAGCCAAATAGTTACATTGGGCTTGATTGAGAAAATTTCAAAGATTCAAATATTGGTTTTTGTCCATTCTTCCTCTACAAAGTTGTCCATGGTGAACACAAAGATGGGTATGTCCATTCTTCATCTTACATACCCATGGTCATAAGTCTTTTTTTTTTTATTCCTTCCCAGGTATCGAGCGATGATGAGGAGCATTCCCAATGTTGACGATATAGAAGCCTAGACAACTTCTAGGATCATCATTGAGTTTTTTTTTTTTTTTTTTTGAAAATATCTGATTTTTTGTATATGGTGGTGTTGGATTGTATGTAGACAGTTTGGAATCTTTTGAGTTATTGGTTAATGAGACTTTATTGTTATTTTATATCTTTTGCATTTTCATTTGTTGGAGATTAGTTTTGTTAAGTTGTTTGCAGGTTACCAATTTATACAAAGTTTTTTTTGCCGGGTTCATGTATTCTCTTTCAATCTGACTTCGTTGTTAAATTCCAGCATTTTGGAGTAGATGTGTGAAATTGCTCCTGTTAAATTTGTTGTTATTACTTTGTTGGTTGTTAAATTCTATCGCTTCTGTGATATTGACGATAATGCTTAATGGTTGCCTTACAAACTATGTGTATTAACAAAGAATACTAACGTATAATTAGAGATTGAGAGAGGCACGGGTGGGAACTGGGATGGGAGCAGAGGTGGAAATGGGGGACGCGGGGGCGGGGGAATCGGGATATTTTCCCGGGGAGGGGGGGTCTGCAACATATGAGGGAGGGGAGTTTTAAAAAAAAAAAGAAAAAAAAACAACTCGAAAAAAAATGGGGGGGGGGGGGGGGGTTTAAAACAAAATGAAAAAAAAAAAACCCGGTGTCCGGGGGGGGGGGGGGAATCGGGATATTGCCGGGGGAGGCTGCGAACATATGGGGGAGGGGGGTTTTAAACAAAACGATTCGTTTTTTATTAAAAAAAAAAAAAAAAAACCCGGTGTGCCAGGGTTAGGGGGGGAATCGAGATATTGCCCGGGGAGGGGGGTTTTAAAACAAAACGATTCGTTTTTATTATTAAAAAAAAAACCCAATCCTTGAAATGCTCAATTTGTCTTTATCGATAACGGGACGATTTAATCATGATGGCAAAAGGAAAGGACCCACGAATCGAAATGGAATCCACTCAAATTCATTCACATCATTCGCATTATTTGTCTTTGAATTTATATGAATGCAATGTGATTGTGCACCAATGACGTTATTTGACCTCTTGAGACACAAAGCCAATCATCCTACTCATGTATTCACATTACAGTCTCTTTTTGATGCTCAATAGTCTCTTCCTTCCCTTACACAAAAAAATCCATAACCAAAAAAATGTGAAACAGATACAGAAAAGCCAGCCTAAAACTAGCAATTTGTTGTTCTCTGAGTTCTGATTTGTTGCTTTTTATTTCCACAATGATGCAGAACCCAACAGCCAAACACAAAATCCAACTGCAGAAATCAAAGGCTGCCTACTTTTGAAACCATATTTTTAGAAAAATAATCAATCCAAATCCAACCACCAATTCTACATATAACCTCCAACAACGTGAGAAAAAAAATGTGAAATGAACTTCAATTTTTATTCCAAAAATCAAATCTTCATAATAGAACTCTACAACAGATTACACAATACAAATCATAAACACATAAACATGTCAAAGCTAACTCCTCATAGAACAGAACCAATCAAACCTCATAGAACAGATTTGAAAGTAGAGAGAGAAAACCCTAGGTCCAAAAATTCACCGAAAATTTGAGGATGCACCGACCAAATTGCTCTGTTGCTTCACCGGAAGTCTGCTTGAACCTGGATCAGCTCTGTTGCTTCACCGGAAATCTGCTTGAACCAGAATCGTCGTATCGAGCACAGAGAGAGAGAGAGATGAGGGAACGAGTCAAGTTCTCTGTTTCAGAGAGAGAGAGAGAAGAGATAGAGAGAGGAGTTCGGATTGAACGGAGATAGAGGGAGGTGAGAGACGATCAATTAGCTGGAGGAGGAAGAAATCGATTAGCACAAACAGAGGGAAGAAATCGCTTAACCAGGGTGAATTTGCTTAACTGGGGTCTAATTTCTTAACTTGGCTTCATTAATTGACCTGGCAATCTTGTGACCGTTAGATGCCCAAGTTTAGATCCGGGCCATGGATGTGAAGAATGGGGATAATAGGGGGTGGGGATAGTAACCGAACCCGTCGAAGATATACAGAGTATTCACAAAAACTCTCATTCACATTTCTCTCGGTTACCATTTGCAAAGTTTATTATGTTCTCAATAGTTAAACTGCATTGATGCATGACCTTAAGCCACTTCAAAAGTTACAATAGCCATGATGCGTTATCATATTTTTGCATGAAGTGGCATCCACTTTTTTTTTTTTTTCTAAGCTAATGTGCATGCAGCACTAAAGTACATCCAGCACTAATTCCCAGCACGGAGGCTCCCTCCGTTTGGCTTACACAGAGCAAATTCAAAGCACTAATTCTCTTGTTGGAGCACTAATTCTCTTGTTGGAGAATCTTTAGCGCTTGCAGCAGCAATGAACCTTGCGTTGGGTCGTAACTGAAATGTGGTGAACTTTGAAACTGATTACCAATTCCTTAATTTCTAATTTGATTAATGATCAATCGTTAGCTTTGGGCTCTTTGTTGGAGGATACTCTGGTCCCTGTTCGAGCTTTCTTCTCCTCTTATCTGGACTGTTCTCTTTGCTGGATTCCTAGGGAGCGAAATCAGTTTGCTTATCTCCTTGCAAAGTGGTCAGCTGAAAGGAGCTGCTTTGGTATTATTTCTATTTCTGCTATTCCTGCACATCTGTTAGTGCATGCTTTTTGTTTGGAGAATTCGGTTTGATGTTTGCATCATGTTGCTTAGGAAAAAAAAAAAAAAGTACATCCACTTTTTTTTTCTAAGCTACAGTACACATCCACTTAGTTAGGCGAACTCACACAAGATTACAACAGGGCCAAGCTACAAGGATGACTCAACAGGCTTGTTAGTGGAACACATGGCCAGCGAAATCAACCAAACCCGAAGATCTATCATTTCCTGGTAAACTTTGAAATACAAGTGTGATCAATCAACGGTACAGAACAAAGTAGCTCAACAGGAGGCGGATAAAAATTAGTTCTCTTGTGAAAAGAGTTTTACTGGGAAACAAACAACGACTAACAACTGACAAAATTTGAAAAGCTTGTAATCCGGATATGTCAAAATCATCATCGCTATGGATTGATTTGACAAGCGTTATCAGTTAACCGATTTATTTTTCTCTCCCCCTCTCTAAATTGTATGCCGGTTGATGTAAATCTCTTATGGGAAATTAACAGATTAGACGCTTTGATGTAAATCTCTGTTTTCGAAATCTATGGCTATTTATCCGGTAATTACTTTTGTCTAATAGATAGCCCGCACCAAGTATTTAACAGCCAATAGATAGAGATTTACGTAAGAAATAGTATAGTTCTGATGCATATATATATTCACGTCAAAATGTGAATGGTCAAGGCCGCCACCGATCACTTCCCATTCCATGATACCTATGACTTGTTAGGTTCCTGCCCCTTAATGTTTATGGTGTAAGAAGGCCGATCAGTCTCAGACCTCAAATTAAGATGAAAGCAATTCCAACATAGTGCTACACAAATTAAGTGTTAATTTATTAGGAAAACTCGACATACGTACTTAAGTGGTAGTTTATGGTCATAACCAATCACACACACAGATCGGGAAAAATGCAGTTGTCTTGAGACCAGATATGGCTAGGAGGTGCTACGACGTTGATCATAGTGATGCTGCTCTTTTCTTATTTTACTCAAAATTGTCAGTTTTCCTTCTCATAGTGATTTATCTTGCTAGCTAGCATGCATGAACAAGAAGAATATCATGAACCATAGTGGCTCCACGCATTAATTCTGTGTGGATTATACTAATTGTTCTCAGGCCTCAGCATCCAATGAAAATTTCCTCTTAAATCCCCCTCCACCATCTATGCATGTTGGGCCTTTGTGACGGAGCAGGTAGTTGACTCTCGCGAGAATGGGCAGTTTAAAGCACTTGCAAAAAAAAAAAAAAATCATGCATTTTAGGCTCATAAAAATCATCCGGCCGGAGATCTCATATATATCAATAGAAGACCATATATAGTTTGTTACACACTTCTCCAACCTTCTGAGTACCCCAGCTATCTGGAGAAACATATAGCATATCCTTCTTTCTCTAGCTATTAGCTAAAAGATGTTGATCTGGTGTAGGGAAATTCTGCACAAAGCTGCAAAGGTGTACGTGGTAATTATCATTGTGCTCTTGAATTTTTACCACTACGCCTCTTGCAGCTGACATGAAGTTCCCACCTGGTGCAAAAAACGCATATGCTGTTGAGCTGTGAGTCAGTTATTCTTTGATTAAGTTCAAAGCCGTATATATACTCATTCATTACTCAGTAAAAAGGCGACGAAGATATTATTTCAATTCATGAAATGGTATCAGAGCTCTTTTCAAAGCTTCCGCCCAATTAACTCTCTTTGTGCATCTTTCCTTTGTTCGCACCATGACCTCGTCGGACGAACCTGCTGTTCAGATTCTTCCATCTCCCCCAATTCAACCTTCAATTCACCCTTCTCCTTCCCCAATTCAACCATCAATTCACCCTTCTCCTCTGTTTCAACAACCTAATTCCCTTCATCGCACATCATTTTTTGATTCTACCAATGAATCTAATCCTTTCTATTTGCACTACGCTGAGAACCCTGCTGTTCAATTTTGGTTCTGTTAATCTGTTATGGTCTGTTTGAGCTGTGAGTCAGGGTTTATTTTTTGATTAAGTTCAAAAAGAGCTGTTATATATTAACTCATTCAACCGCAGTAGGGTTTTAAGTTGTGAAGAATACTTTTGTTGGATGTCATATGAGCAAGCACCAGTGTCGAGTGTCCACTCATTGTCATCAGCACCATCTTGGAGGGTTAAGGCAGCAAAAGCTTCCTCTGCATCAATTGGTCATATCTCCACCAACAAACACGAGCCTCATGGCCAAGCTTTTTACAAATTTGGCAACGGACAACAGAAGTGGAATCACGATCCTTTGAACCTTGAGCAGGTGAATTGGGAGTAGTTGGTCTATAGGAATTTTCGTAGAAGATTTATCTTTAGAGGAGGGAGGTTCAGACTTAGTGGCTGACCTATGACGCTGATTTTTCTTTTGTTTCTTTGGCCATAAAATACAGAATGTGATTACAGAACATAATCTTCACGTATATGATCAGCAAAACTTATTATAGCAACGAGATACCTTCATTGATACGGGTAGAGAAGAGGACCATCAGGAGGAAAACAAATAGTAATAGTTAATGTCCAATGACCACGAAAAAGATAATAAAACTTTTTCTTTTCGCAACAGGTACCCAATGTCACAAGACATTGGATAATTCTTTTATAAAATTTTCTTCTTTCCTTCTTTAACTCCATTATCTATCATGCATCGTGGCCCATTGTGACAGGAGCAGGTAGCTCAACTCTGTGAATTGGGCTGAAAGCCACTTGGCAAAAAAAAAAAAAAATTCATGTTAGGCTCATAGGCCGAGATCTTCATTATATATATATCAGTAGAGGACCATAGTTTGTTACACACCTCCAGACCTTTGAGTACCCCAGCTATCTGGAGAAACATATAGCATATCCTTCTTTCTCTAGCTATTAGAGAAAAGATGTTGATCTGGTGTAGGGAAATTCTGCACAAAGCTGCAAAGGTTCTCCTCTGTTTCACAACCTATCCCCTTCATCGCATCATCATCTTTTGATTTTCTAACAGTTGAGCTGTGAGTCAGTTATTCTTTGATTAAGTTCAAAGCCGTATATATACTCATTCATTACTCAGTAAAAAGTGACGAAGATATTATTTCAATTCATGAAATGGTATCAGAGCTCTTTTCAAAGCTTCCGCCCAATTAACTCTCTTTGTGCATCTTTCCTTTGTTCGCACCATGACCTCGTCGGACGAACCTGCTGTTCAGATTCTTCCATCTCCCCCAATTCAACCTTCAATTCACCCTTCTCCTTCCCCAATTCAACCATCAATTCACCCTTCTCCTCTGTTTCAACAACCTAATTCCCTTCATCGCACATCATTTTTTGATTCTACCAATGAATCTAATCCTTTCTATTTGCACTACGCTGAGAACCCTGGTGTGATCTTAGTATCGCAACCTCTTCTTGGAACTCCGAATTATTCCAGCTGGAATCGCTCCATGACTATGGCTCTCACCATCAAAAACAAGCTTGGATTTGTTGATGGTTCAATCCCGAAGCCCGATCCTGATCATGATTCATACTATCCTTGGATTCGCTGTAACATGATGGTTACCTCCTAGTTGTTCAATGCCATTTCCAAAGAGATAGCCGGCTCTGTTATGTACAATGATTCTGCCAGCCACATTTGGAGAGATTTACGTGTGCGATTCACGCAATCAAATGGACCAAGACTCTTCCATTCACGAAAGAATTTTGCCAAACTTACTCAGGACAGCTCCTCTGTGAGTACCTATTTTACAAAATTGAAAATGCATTGGGACGAGCTATAAGCATTCTGCCCTCTAGATGCATGTATATGTGGCTCTGAATGCAAGGCCACCAAGTCTATTCTTGCTGGACAGGAACGGGAGTTCATTCTCCAGTTCTTAATGGGCTTGGATGAGAAGTTCAATCATATTAGAGGTCAAATTCTTCTGTATGATCCCCTTCCAGAGATCAATAAAATTTTCTCCCTCATTATACAAGAAGAAGAACAACTCGGTCTTTCCATAGCCGAACCAGTTTCTTCTGCTGTGATGGCTGTTAAGTCTGCTGCACGTTCTGTTGGCGCAAAGTCTGGTTCTAAACCAGTTTGTACCCATTGCGGTAAAACTGGCCACACAGTGGAGAAGTGTTACCGTTTGCATGGTTTTTCCCCTGGTTTTAAGTTTACTAAGAATAAAATCATGTCCTCAGCTCAAACTGTCAGTGTTGATCAAGATCAAAACTCATTGCCCGGGCTATCCAATATTCAAGAACAGTGCCAGACTCTCATTTCTTCTCTCCAGAATCAATCTTTGCTGACCTCTACTGCACCATCTGTTAATCAAGTCTCAGTTTCTCCAAATCACTCTTCACTTGTTCTTAATTTCTCAGGTGATTCTTTTATGCCATTTGTTTTTTCCTCAACTAGTTCATGTCATATCACTCACTGTCAAGATCAACCAACTTCATGGATTCTTGACATAGGGGCAACTGACCACATGGTCGGTTCCCTTCATCTTCTCACCAACATTATTTCCACAGAACCTATCAAAATTAGGCTTCCAAATAATCATTTTGTGTTTGCTACTCACATTGGTATAGCTGTTATCAACTCTGTTCTCACCTTAACCAATGTTCTTTATATTCCTCAATTCTCTGTTAATCTGATTTCTGCTAGCCGATTAACATCTGACCTCTCTTGTTGTTTGATTTTTCTTAATCACCATTGCTATATCCAGGACCATATCCAATGGAAGACAATTGGAGTTGCTAAACTCTTTGGCGGCCTTTATCATTTGCTGCAGACACCCGGTGCTTCTTTTGATTCTAGACAATTTGCTTCTTTACTTTCATGTAATCTGAGTTCTCATAAGTCTAGTTTTCTTTGGTATTGTCGATTAGGACACCCTTCCAACTCAAGATTACAATTAATAAAGTCTGCTTTACCTATTTCTTCTTCTCATACTTTACAAACTCCATCTCATTGTTCTGTTTGTCATTTAAGTAAACAGAAAAAGTTGCCTTTTCCAAATAGCACCTCTCAAACTCATACATTGTGATATTTGGGGTCCATTCTCAGTTATCTCTTATGATGGTTACAGCTACTTTCTAACCATCGTGGATGACTACTCGAGATGTACATGGATACATCTCCTCAAAACAAAATCTGAGGCCCGACACCATCTTCAAAATTTTTGTCACATGGTTGAAACACAATTCAACACCTTAGTAAAAATTTTACGTTCAGATCAGGGCCTTGAATTCAATATGAATGATTTTTTTAATCACAAAGGGATATTACATCAAAGGAGTTGTGTTTATACTCCCCAACAAAATTCCATTGTTGAACGAAAACATCAACATATCCTCAATGTTGCTAGATCTTTAAGATTTCAAGCTCACTTGCCAATTTACTTCTGGAGTGATTGTATCCTCACTACCACTCACATTATTAATAGATTACCTACTCCTCTTTTACATAACACTTCACCCTTTGAGGTTCTGTTTAAACAGCCACCTGCCTATGATTTATTTCGAATATTTGGATGTTTGGCCTATGCATCTACTCATCCTCATACTCGAAATAAATTCCAACCGAGAGCCATCCCTTGTATATTTCTCGGGTATCATACTGGAATCAAGGGTTTTAAACTTTTTGATCCTAGTACTCGACAAATTTTAATTTCTAGACATGTTGTTTTTCATGAAGAAATTTTTCCCTTTCAGAATTCAAAATCTCCTTCTTCAAATGGTTCTGTTCCTACTGATACCACGACCATTCAGCATTTTGTCCTTCCCACACCTTCCCCTGATATTACTCTTAATGATTTTTCTTTTTCTTCCCATCATCCTTCCCCTGTTATATCCTCATCAGATCACATTTCTCCAGAAAATTCTAATGTTCCTACTGTCATTCCATCATCTGATATTCATGACATTATCTCCTCTGCTCCGGTGCCTATTTCCACTGATGTTCCTGTACAGACCATTGATAACATCACCTCTTCAGTACCTATCCCTCGCAGGTCATCTAGAATCAAATGTAAGCCTGCTTATTTGCAGGACTATCATTGTCAATTGGCCCAATCTTTTTCCAGCAACTCAGATCTAATCCCGGGTATTGGTTCAGGTATTTCCTCTCCTTTGTATCCTCTCTCTTCTTGTCTCTCGTATTCCAAATTATCTCCTCCTCATCGAGCCTTTACATTAGCAGTTTCTAGTCATGTAGAACCTAAATTTTTTCATGAGGCAGTAAAGTTCCCCGAATGGAGAGACGCTATGAGAGCTGAAATCGCAGCTCTTGAACTTAATAATACCTGGATTTTAACTGATCTACCTCCTGATAAAGTTGCTATTGGATGTAAATGGGTCTTCAAGTGCAAGTTCCGAGCTGATGGCACTCTTGAAAGACACAAGGCACGCCTTGTTGCGAAGGGGTATACCCAACAAGAGGGAATTGACTATTTTGATACTTTTTCCCCTGTTGCTAAGCTAACCACAGTTCGTTGTTTATTGGCTTTGGCAGCAATTAATAATTGGAGTTTACATCAACTTGATGTAAACAATGCATTTTTACATGGGGAGTTGGATGAAGAAGTTTTTATGAAACTTCCTCCCGGTTTCTCTCATTCCGGTGATTCTCGGGTCTGTAAATTGCAGAAGTCTCTCTATGGCTTGAAGCAGGCAAGCCGGCAATGGTTCAATAAATTCTCTACTACACTGATTTCTTATGGTTTTCATTAGTCCAAGTCAGATTATTCCCTTTTCATCATGAAGAATAATTCTGCTTTCATTGCTCTATTAGTGTACGTAGATGATATTGTCATTGCAAGTGATTCTGATGCAGCTGTTAGTGCCTTAAAGGTCTGGTTAGATTCACATTTCAAGCTCAAGGATTTAGGTCCACTAAAATTTTTTCTTGGTCTTGAAGTTGCACGGTCTGCTGCTGGAATTTCTTTATGCCAACGAAAGTATACTTTAGAGCTTATTAATGATTCTGGTTTATTAGCTTCCAAGCCAGTCAAGACACCGATGGATAGTAATTCTCGGCTCAATGCTTCGGATGGTGTTTTGCTTGCTGACCCGAGTGCTTACAGAAGACTGATAGGTCGCCTGTTGTATCTTACCATCACCAGGCCCGATGTGTGTTTTGCTGTAAACACTTTGAGTCAATTTCTTTCACAACCAAGGCAGCCTCATCATGATGCTGCAATTCGCGTTCTACGATATCTCAAGCTCAGCCCTGGTCAAGGGATCTTTCTTTCCAGCTCCTCCTCTTTCCAGCTCAAGGCTTTTTGTGATTCGGACTGGGCAGCATGTCCGGATACTAGACGATCAGTTTCTGGTTTTGCCATTTTTCTTGGAGAGTCTCTTATTTCCTGGAAATCCAAGAAACAAGTGACAATCAGTCGTTCTTCTGCAGAGGCCGAGTATCGGTCTATGGCCGTCACTTGTTGCGAGATTAAATGGCTTACTGCTTTGCTCAAAGATTTTTCTATTGCTTCTCCACACCCAGCTCTGTTGTTTTGTGATAGTAAGGCTGCTATTCACATCGCAGCGAACCCAGTCTTTCACGAACGCACAAAACACATTGACATTGATTGTCATGTGGTTCGTGACATGGTTCAACAACGTCTTATCAAGACACTCCACATCACAACCGAGCATCAGCTGGCTGACCTTTTCACTAAACCCCTAACTTTTGATAAGTTCATGACTCTTGTTACCAAGCTTGGACTCTTGAATATACATAGTCCAGCTTGAGGGGGGCTATTAGATTAGAAGGCAGCTAACAGCTGTTAGCTGCTGTTAATTGTTCTGTTAATCTGTTATGCTGTTGAGCTGTGAGTCAGTTATTCTTTGATTAAGTTCAAAGCTGTATATATACTCATTCATTACTTAGTTAAAAGTGAACGAAGATATTATTTCAATTCATGAAACTTGCACTTACATTCATCGCAAACCACCTCAAAATGGAAGCTCATGCGACCAAATAATTGACGATATTTAATATCGCAGTTCTCAGTCGCAACGGTATGTTGGCTTGTCATGTTATATATGGAAAGAAGAGCAGAAGATCATCTGATGTGATGTCTTTTGCTCTTGTTTATTTTGTGTTCTCATCATATATTTGCAGAATTGTACACGCTTGATTCAACTGCACGTATTAGACTTCATGCTTATGAATCTATGATATAAATTAGGAGGAAAATTAGTTGAATGGCAATATTAAAAGCCAAAAAAGCTTCTAATGAATTGTTTCCATTGTTAATCTCTTTTTATCCTACTATTATTTCCTTACTTGTTTAACTCCTTGGTGTTCTATACAGATTAGACGTACGAAACTAAAGGGAGAGCTGGGGGCAGTACCCAAATTTTGAAAAAAAAAAAAAAAAAAACCCTTCAGTCTTCAGTTTTCGGTGTATCTTTTAATTGTTGTTTTTATATTTTATGCACTTCGGCCCTCCAGAGTATGGGTTTTATGTAATTTGGACTCAATGAATCAATTTCAAACTTGTCCTGCTTATTATTATTCTGATTCCATAGCCAGCATATATATATATATATATATCGGCCACTGGCCTCTATTTATACCTATTAAGAACTGCATAATTGTTAAGCTAACACGGCTTTCGCGATAGCTTCACAGTCCCTTTAAGTCCATTAAGAATTGCACATAGACTACCCACCATACCCTGACTCTAGTTATTGGTTATCACGCGGCCCAACAATTCATATTATATTAATTTGTAATTCATGCCGGACATCTTAATAATATCATATGAAGTAAATATATATTATTTATTAATGCTTGAAAGTTGCACATTAAGCCTGACAAGAATTTGTGAAAGGCTTCATAATTGGGCTTTCATGACAGTTAGTCCACAATATTTCCCTTGGGCTTCGTGAAATAAAAGCGGGAATGCGTGCTCATCTGTTGGGCTTGTTTAGCCCAAATTTTTTGGATAATCCAGATTAGGTATCCATTTGCAAGCACCAAAATTCAGCTTCCTAGCTGGATTTTGATTTTACCAGATCGATGATCACTACAATATTCTCGTCATCATATTGGGAAGGCAGTAATGAATCTAAAGGGGTCAATTTTTAAAGAAAAATTAATAGAAAAAAATTTACTACGTAATGTAAAAAAAGTGTCTTAAATTTAAAATATTAAAAATTAAGGACTAAAAATATATTATATGACTTTGCTAATTTTTTTTTATCAATAAGTTATCCATTATCTAAACAAAAAAAAAAAAATTCATCAATATAATTTCACAAGTCACAGCCTAAGGTTATAATCACAATTTTACAACCTAGTCCTAATCATAACTTCAATATAATTTCAAAACCTAATCACAATTTTACAATTCAATATAATGCACATTAATAATTTTACACCCAATCATGTAGTATCACAAACACAAAATTCAGTAGAAATACCAACTAAAATTTACAACATCATAACATTGAATTGACAAAATTTTTAACATCATAACAAAGGACATGAGCGAATGGCTTAGGATTAGGCTTTAAGAGGGGGGGCCAGCTTAGTCTAAAAGGAGCAGATTAGTTAAAAAAAAAAATCAAACATTTTACATTGGCCAATTGGGGCTTTGGCCCCCCTCCATCAGCGACAGCATATTGGTTCCCATTTTTGCTATTGAGGAGCCTGGAAAGATGTAAATCTCTAATGGGCATCGGATTAGACTCTTTGATTAAATCTCTTCTGGGAAGCGTAAAATCCTGATACGTTTGCATTTTAATGGAATTGCTCAATTGGTAATCAGGTAACACCCCCACAACTATTTCCGGCAAGAAATGGTGGTAAGAAACTGACAAGAAGTTTCAGGTCCCCGACTCCAGGGCCTACCACGTCAGTCGCCAGAATTTCATTGTCAAGACCCAAACCAAATAGTGAAGCTTTAATCTTTCCCATTACGTTATACTGAGAGCTATAATATACAAGGAAAAAGTTTCACAAGTACCCAAAAAAAAAAAAAAAACGAAAACTAAAAACGCTACAATACAAGAATATCGAAAACATGATACTAAATTCAGCTGAGTCCAAATTAGGAAGCTCTGCGCAGATTGGTTCAGCAATCCTTGCAGGATTTTCGTGATTGTCACCCCCTGCTTGAAGTTAGCTAATCGTGAAAGTGAGTTTGAACGTCGAGAGCCATGTTACATGGTTGGATCTCTCAGGACAACTGATGCGACTCCAGTTGTCCGAGAGTTTGAGTGTGGGTGAGACTCCAGCTGTCCAGAGAGTTGAGTGATTGAGAATTCCTGGCAATGGATGGTTGAGCATATCAGAGATAATAAGCACCTCTAGAAAGTAGGATAAAGTCCCTCAAACAGACACACATATGCACGTACAAATTGTAGTGTTGGTGCAAAGTAGGACATAAAAGGATAGCATCAAGCTGATTGGTTACTATCCTATTTCAAGAGAAAAAACACACACACACACACACACAACACATTGATTTACAGGGTTAAACCTTAAGTGGGTTATTCTATAAAGCTCTCATTACCTATCGAAATTTCTGTTCCCAAACCTAAAAGATGCGGGTAAAAAGATCTGCTTTTGGAGAGAATTTAGAAACCAAAACCTATATAGAGAACGACAAAATAGTATGAATTACGCCAGCACTTGTATTTAGCGTTGGCTGCAAGAGAGGACCAATCACCATTGCTGGGTTAATTGCAACCATGTCAAGACCCTCCTCTTTTGAAAACTTCCAGGCAGCTTCTTCAGCCAATGTCTTTGAAAGCACATACCATTGCTGGAGAAACATTAAACATAAGACACAGACACTAATGAACTAATGACAACAAAAACGTTGGAAGTAGCAGAATTCCCCATTTCACGAGTGATCAAACAAGGCCATTGACTTTAACACATCGGTGATGGATGAGCATAACAGAGATTGACTTGTACAGACATTAATCTTAAAAATTATCCATTTTGCTTTATTGGAAATTAGCCACATTTTTCAATGAATTAAAGCTGTAGGGTGATGATGCATGAAGGATCTCCTAAATAACAGAGCACCAGTCATGATCACTTGGAAGAACGTGGAAATCTTAAAGTGCACTAAATCATTGAGGGAAAAATCATCCAAGTACAGTCATCGGAGCAGGAGCAATGCAGCGTATCTTAAGGCTCAAATATTTAGGAGTGAGCTCATGCGGGTGAAAGGGAAGAAAAAAAAAAAACTTCCATACTTGCTTTCAAAACTATCTCCATACTAACATTTGTAAACCAGCGTTCCATCGTTGCTTGCAAAACTATTCAGAAAAATATTTTCTCAAGATTATAGAAGATCAAGAGAAAAAGCAAGACCTGTAATTAATCGATCCAGACCAAAAGGAAACCATTCGAGTTCAATAAAAAACTGTCTTTAACATATTGGATGGCTATTATTCAATGTTGCGTTCAATGCTCTCATCCCTTTGCAAAATTGATGCAATCACGAAAAATTAAAAGACCATATGGGTGGGTTGGTGACACAATGGTTAATGTCGTTGACCTCACCCCTTAAGAGACATGATGGTATACTTCACTCCAGCAAAAGGACAAATTGCGTAGCTAATTAATATGTGGCAAGCACTGAGATATGTATCACAATCTAAGAGCAGTTTAAGTATGCATTGGAATAACTGAAATATGTAGCACAATGTTTACTTTCAGAAGAGCATGAAACATAAAGCCCCACCTTAATTGCCTTGCAAATCTCAGGATCAGAAAATCAAATCTCATCAACAACTACATCAGGAGTTCGAGGTCGTCCATTATATGCAACTGCAGCTATAGAGGATGTCAAAACTAGCATGGAGACTTTGACTTAGAAAAAAAAAAAAAAAGACAGATGGATACTTTGCACATGATTTAAGGACGTTAGGTGGCATTTGTTTGCCGAAATATTGGCACTCCAAAATTTCGGTCTTGATTAAAAAAAACTACAAAATAATCTCTTTCTTCCAATCAAATTATTCTTTTCATTATAATATTCATTCAAATCTTCTCTCTTTACTTTTTCACCAATTCCATAAACTATCTTCACTTTTTTACCAACCCTAATACCCCAATATTTCCACCACCCTAAAATTTTCACAAACAAACACCACATAAGTGTACCCTTCACTGCAGGATCAAGCAGTTCTGCTTGAACGATTAAGGCAAATCAAGTTAGATCACTAGGAATAAAATAGCAGAAGATACCGTTAGGGAAGACAACAAAGTCATTTGGATGTTTATAGACAACATTTCACCTGATTTGTAGTATCAAATTCAGAAATAAGAACTGCATTTTCATATGATCTCATGGTTCTTAAGAAGGAAACATCATCCCTAAGGATGAAACAAAATAACAGGCTGCATTTTGATGGTGCTTCCTACAGGAAACAAGAACAGCATTAAGATAGTAATAGTAACATGGTTTGCATAGACTAAGTTAGAAACGTCGAAACAGAAAAATGAGACAACCTACTTTCACCCGGTAATGACAGGTAGCTACACAAGTCACCTCCCACAATGTTATGACTTTGTCAATGGTAATTAGTGGAATACCGGCTGCTTTAAAAGGTTCTTTCGAACTGTATAAATATTACATCACAGACTTTTAGGCATTATTATCTGTGCTGTCATCCATTTAGTTCAGTACTAGAGGGTCTAAAGGCAAACGATTCTCTACTTATGAACGAAAGGCATTTGGCATTTCCTATCCTAAAGATCTTTGCCTTATCACCTCCAACGCTATCACAAAGTCTCCGATTTTTTTTATTATACCAAAAGCCCATATCCATGATATCTTAAGAGTAGATCATCATTCTAAATCCATTTTATGACTTCTTACTCCACCTCTTCAAAGTTCAAGTCTGTACTAAATTGGGACTTCCCAAGGTTTTTCTAGCAGGGTACCTAAATGCTCTGTTGACAATTTGTTGAGGGGAAAAAGGTGAAAGATAACCTTTTTTACAGAAAAAAAAAAAAGAACAAAAAAAGACATGTCGCGGAAATGCCTTTTTGAATTGGGAAACTTCACGTTTAATAGCCTACTAAATTGATCGAAAACTCGAAAACACGAAAACAAAACAAAAACCTGCTGAATTTTCCTAAGTAAAGTTGCTTAGGTAAATTGGTTAACTTAGCTCATGATCAGCACATGGCATTGTTCATCACCTTGCTATTGGTGCCACAACAAGACCTTGGCCACCAACCAAGTCAAGTAGCAATAGACAACAAGACCAACGAGAGCCATGACAAAGATTGGCCACCACTAGTGGCGGAGTACCACCACCTGTAGCGGTGTCAGGAGGGGAAGTGCAGAGGAAGGTCCTATGAGTGGAAGTGCAAGGCGGCGGTGGCTCCGCCGTAGAGGGCGGCGGATGACGACGAGATCAAGCCACTTAAGAAGGCATCCTAGGAGATTAGTTTCCTTTGTAATGAGTTGAATAAATCATATCTTCTAGATTTAGGGAATCTTTCCTAAACTTTAAAAAATTAGTTTCCCTTTCAGTTATTTTGAATTAAGCAAGTAAATTCAAATCTCCTTGATTTGAGGGATTGTTTTCTAAAGATCGGAAAGATTTGATTTAGATTTGATTTCGATTCAATTGTGATTTATGCTTGGGTTTTGTAAGCACCTAATGATGCCTATATAAGCACCCTTAGATGCATCAGAGTTATTCATTTAGAGAGTTTAGTATTGGAGAGCCAGAGAGCTTTTGGGAGAGTTTTGGCCAAGCATAGACATATATATGCTAATCGGTGTTCAAGGCTAATAACCTTGCCACTGGAGATGCATTCTTGGCTAATGGCTTAGTTTGGGTATTCATACTTGGGCTAATTAACCCTTAGACAATTGCTCTTTTGTTCTTGTGGTTCCAAGAACTAATAATCCTAAACCACGTTCTTCGCTCTTCAAAATAAATGTAGAGTGTTCTTCATTTTTGTGTTAGATCCTATTATTTCAGTTCATGTATTGCCAAGAACAGTTTAGGATGATCGATTGGTGTGATCATGTTCGAATCACTTGGCAGAAGGTGGAGTTGTTAAGGTGGCCTAGACCAGGGTCCCTAAGTTAATTAAATGTCAATTTAAGATCAATGCAATTTCCAATGACTGCAGTATGTGTGTGTGCTTATGCGTGCATGTCATGCGCTACTATTGCAGTTGCAATTTCTTCATGGTAGCTATTTTGGAAACCAAGCAAGGGCTGATCTTCTTAAAACATGAGCAAAAACAAATACATTAGTTGCAGGACATTTGGCATATCAGCACCTATTAAAGCAGTTAAATATAAAAGCTATGCTCAAAACCAGGGGAGAAAAACGCAAAGCTGAAAATAACCATTTGGGGTGAGAGCACTACCAGATCCTGCTCCAAAGAATGGATTCTTTGAACCTAATTTAAGTAAGATATATTCAACTCCTTAACTTCCTGCACTAACTTCACACCACAAATGATACCAAGATCGAAAGTAACAAGATAACCATGAAATTAAGAAGTTTAAAAACATGAATAAAACAGACATTATCGATTACCTAGGGGTCAACAGGCAGAGGTTCAGATGACATCATTTCAAAAATCACTGTTTCTTCTGGCAAAGAAATATCATCTGCTGGCTCCTTATCCTTTTCTGCAACTTCTTCATCAACAAGGCCTCTTACTTCATCCAAACCATGAGCATTGCAGGGTTCCTATTCTATATTGGCTTGGTCTAGAGAGTGCCCCACTCTAATGCAAATGTCTCAAATCTGCCTCATTCCATGAGAGGCGAAGCTTTGACCACACTGCTCCACGTCTGTGTATTGTTTGGTAGGGAACTTACAATATGAGATCAAGTTGTTCGTTTGATCTTGGTCAAGTTCAAACCAAAACATTCTTGGTTTGTAGTAGTTTTTTTCAATTACAGGTCTATATGTTATTTCAGAATTTAGAGGATAGATCGGAGAAGATAAAAAATGATATTGGACAATTGAAGGAAGAGATAAAATCGTTGTCCCAGGGACAACAATCCATGTTGAACTCAATGTTTGAGCAGCAACTTGATGCGTATGTGAAGAAAGAAAAAAATGCTAAGCCTAGTACGAAGGCTAGTGCCGCAGGAAGAAAAGGAATGCCTTCTTGAAGGTACGCCACTTTTCTGGTTTGAAATTCAGCATGTATTTTGAACACGTGATGAGGATCCATAGTTCCTATTTTGTGAGTGGGATGGTAGGGTAACAAACCTTTTGCTATTATCCTTGATCATTTTGCTATCTGTAGTCTGTCAGCAGATCCACTACAAGAAAATCGAGTTCACCCGACATGAGATTCCGTCACAAAAAATGCACAAAGTCGTCATTAAAGCCCTTTAGCCATGACTTTCGGCCATCAAGCCTTGGTTAAGGTTGCCGCGTGCAGAGACCACATTCCTCGACGATCGCGCTTTTACGTCAACCAAAGTGATGCTGCGTCAACCTTGAATGGCGTCAAAAGAAAGGTTGACCAGCCGTTGAACAAGGGTCCTTCATTTTACACGGATCGTTGTTGTTGCTCTGTAGCCTACGATGTTGAAGCCGTCAAGGATTGTTCACCTTTCGTAGACGATGTGCAATGCGTGAAGGATTCCTCATCCTTCAACGACGACGGTCAATGTGTGAAGGATTCTCTGATTATCAAAATGCTCTTTTTATTTTTTTATTTTATAATTATTTTCAAGGCTCTAAACTGTTGACTTATGAAAGAAAAATGAGACGAAGACAACGTATAAATCCATGAACTGTAAACATAGTTTTTTAATCCATGGTGAGCAATTAAAAACTGTTCTCAGGCAACATGACTCACAAATAACAAAAAAGCAAAGTTCTGTATACAAAAACTAGATGAAAGCAATGTTCCTTTGTCACTTATCGTCCCTTTGCACCAATAGAAACTGCCACAACTTTGCGACCCTCTTTTGAAGCTTCTAAACTATAGTTCCTTTTGCCTTTTCCAAGACCCTATTTCTTAATAGATGTTGTTGTCCACATAAAGGAGAAGCTTCGCTTCATTACATATGATGATGTTGAGAATCACTGAAGGCCGGGCCCTGTTGAACCTGCAAAGGTGGAGAAGAAAGGGGGCAGCATCGGATGTGGAAGTTCCGATACCTAAGTCAGAAATCAAGAATAGCAGTGTTAGTATGTCAAATGAAGCATGAGGAATAGGGGTGGCGTACCTGGCTTACTTATATGCAGGAGAGTTTGAGTCTTGGTGGGGGCCTTGGTATCTCAGGTCTTAGAATCTGGTAGGAGTCTAGGTGCTGTGGATCTTTGGGATTCTTCAAATGCTGGCGCGGTGGGTTTTGGAGGGAAAGATCCCTTGTTTGCGTAAGGGTTGGAGGCCTTGGAGGGTACTCTTAATTCTGGGGCTCTTGGAGTAACAATCGGGCCGGTGCATTCTTGCTGGGTTGGACCACGAGGATTAAAGCTGGGCATGTGTGTCTTCAATCGGGTCGGGCCTGCAATATTACAACCCATCAACATATATAGAGGCTAACATTCGTGGGAACCAATCTAAACACACAGAAAAGGGTAAGCGAAAATATAGGTTTGCTAAATTCCTTATCCGTTTCTTGAAGCTTCAATAGCATGCTGTTCTGGGGTTGTGGGATCTTTGGCAAACAACACTGGTGATATGGTTTGAGGTTGGACAGGAAACTGCAAAGCATTTCAGAATAAAATGGTAGGAAATAAGCAGTATTCAAAATTTAGTGGAATCTTGCTCAGCTGCACGTCTTCCCTTCAAATATTTGATTATAATGATTATTTATTGGTAAGAAATAAGCGACCGCTACTTATACGTCATCAATTGTATATTGCTTGTTTTTTTTTCAAAGCCAATTTTTTGTTTCTAAGCTTCAAAGCCAATGGTATAATTCATAAGTGCAATTGCTACACTCTAATCGATCCTTTGTTTGATGCATACCTCAAAAATACAATTTTTCCTATAATTGTTGCTAAATCTTAGCGCACTATATGTTACCCGTGGTAGCGCAACTATGTTCATTAGATTCAAAGTTATCCATGTAAATGGCACACAACCTGTTCGATTAAATGCCTACGTTGGGTTCGATAACAAAAATAAAAATGCCTATGTTGGGCTAAATTGCAGAATATAACCATCAAAAGCCTTCTTATTGTATGGATGGTCACTCTAGTTTGCTATTGTTTAGAATTGGTTTATCTGTGGTTGCATGTAATTTTTGTATATCTTCAAGAAACAACATTCAAGGCTTAGAAAAAAAAAATGGACGGGGAAAGGAACAGCCTTCAAGGACTCTGTAATATCTTTGTCTTTATATTTTTTAATGTCCGATCAGGGGAAGATAAGTCCCAAGAGAAATTGTCATCAATTATCTCTATTGCATTATCAGAGCTATCTCTAGGAAGCTTCTCTATAACATCAGATGCAAGTCATCAAGACAAAGGAAGGATGCAATGCAATTCGATCAAAGGGATACTTAAGTTTCAGCTATCATGGAGATCGTGTCATGAAGATTTTAAATGGCCTCCCCTGAAGAATCTCCAACGTTGCAATTGCAAATAAGAACTTCCTTGACTCCAGTGCGATCCCCATCAATGTACAGCCACCAAAATTGAGCACAAACACAAATGTGGCGGCACCTCATAAGGCAAATTCGGTTATTTCCAAAGTGTAAACAAACTTGCTCAACCATCCTCTCTTGGTCTTCTTGGGCTCAACAATTGTATACAAAAACTTCCTCCATAAGTCTTGCATTTCTTTGTCCTGATGAAACTGAGTTTTTGTAATTCATGGCATCAAGCGTGGTGTAAAATATTGAACTTACATGCAAACACAATTTATGCTTTGGATTGCAAGATAATTCAGAATCAAGTTGTCATTTTTAATTTAGTCTATGCTTTCTAATAGCCCAAAGATGATGTTAGGCATAAGCCTTTTTTTGCTGACAAGATAAAGAATGGCAAAAAAAAAAAAAGGATTTTTCTCAAGGATGTAGGTATGTCTGCATTAGTTTCAGCAGAATTTACCTTATAGGAATACATTTCACCTGCTCAAGAGAGAGGATTACTTGAGGAGACTGTGTATCAATAAAAGAGCTAACTGCCCAAGAGATAGTATGACTACATCAGATTTGGCTGCACCTAGGAGAAGGGCTTGATGAACTTTTTGTTCGTAATGTTGACGGAGTCTCCAAATTTTAACATGAGAAAATAGAAAAAGCAGAGTCTCCAACAGAGGAGCATTATCGAGCAGGGGGGCCTAACATAAGAATTGCCCCAAAATCTAATTTAAGGCATGCCCTATGTCTGTTGTGCATTTAAAGTTGTGTTCTACTGGTCAACAAAAACCTCACCATTCAAAACTAAATAACCTAAGATCATTGCTTGGTCATTTTTCTAACTTCTAGAAGGTTTAGTCCATGCATGACAGAGCAGAAGAATTATAACAAAAGAACTTCAATATGAGCTAGTACAACTGCCTTAGCCTATTAGCCTCCTACTTCAATATATTCATACCTCATTTAGCGAGACAGTAAACAAGAGAGCCAACATACCATTTCCGTAAGCATTTGATGAACTTGCTGCACGCACAAAAACAAAATTACCCTGAGTTCTTGAAAAGAAAATCTTATGATAAAACTGATACTAACTCCATTTTAGCATCTAATGTTTGTCCCATTGAAAAGACAACATTGTGCAAAAGAAAGCCAAGGGACCACTTAGGTTCTACCAAATTCAACTCAAGTAAGACTTAACTGAGTGGAGTGGAGAGGAAAAAGGAGGTCCAACCCTTCACTTAACCCATAATCTACAAGAGAACAGAAGCAAACAACCAATAATAGAAATACAAAAATCAAAGACAAAGGACAAAAGAGACCCAGCAAGATAGGAATTCCACAATTGTTTTTCATCTACCAAGCAGCACATCAAAGTCCAATTTAATTTATGGGTACATGTGCAAATAAATTTATAGTTTGAAGTAATTGCAATCATTTTTGGGAACTAGCTAAATATCAACTTATCAATAGTTTTGACAAGTAATTACTCTGCTAATTGGTTATACTACCACTTCCGAAAAAAGAAACAGAGTAACCCAATGTTCTTTGTCAAAGTAATTTTTGGCAACTCCAATCACATACATACAGCATCAAAGTCACAATATCATTTCTTCGTATTTGTTATATTCAATATAGAAGATATAAATATTCTAAAGGAATTGTGATGCTCATCGGAATTGTGATGCCCAACGTACTGCCACTTCAGTTCCCAGACTTAGCAGCCTTCGCAGCACACGACTTGCATACCACGTGTTCTGTGGAATGACCAAGAATATAAGGGGCCAATCAGCAACTAACTTATAATAGCAAGCGATTGAATACTAGTAATTTGCTCAAAGAAAATTATTGGGTCACATTCAATAGTTTTCCCGTTGGCGTGGAACACAGCTGTCGTCACAATCTCAAAAGAAGGGTAAAATGTCCTCCCAAGCAATGAACGTTTTTCCTATTCTTTGATTCTTCAATGCAAATCTGTGGGAACCACAATTACACTAGTTGAGCCACGAATCTCAGGGAATCACATGAGTTTCTATTGATGGGGTTCTTCAAGCGGCAAGAAAAAAGTGGACGAAGGGTGGCACTTCATTCCTGACGGATTCAAAGTGTAGCGAGGCTAGTCATAGCTTTCCCAACCACCCACCCTGCGGCTACACTAGGGAGAGACGTTTCATTTTTGTTGACCGCTACAGTAAATAAAATTTCAGTGTATCCCCGACCACAATGCGCGGTGGTGATTTCGGGTTAAAATATTTTCTCCTAGCATCGACAAAGAAGCATTAGTGTGAAGGATTGTTGCACTTTGCTGACGGGAATAGAGGGAGCACGGATTGTGGCAGGGCTGTAGTGGGTTTTCTTGTTGTGAGGATATATGCGTGAAATGGTAATTTATGCAAGGGAGGTTGAACTTCACCTGTGAAAATAACTGAGTATTATTATGGCTAGGTTTTTGTCATAGCTTTTTTTTTTTTTTTAATTAGGTTTTTGTCTTAGCTTAAGCACACCAATTTGACCATTTGTCTTCTGTGGGTATTAAGATTCATAAGTGTGGTTTTATCTTCAACTGTGGAAGAAATAAATTAGTGCATGAACTTTGTATTGATATCCTTTGTGAAGTCAGGCTCAATGATTTACCCAAAAAGAAGTCAGACTCAATGAGAAATTCTGAGTGAAGAAGTAACTTGGTCTTCCTAGGTATGGATTCTAATGCAAAGTATGGATATAGATCTAGAGATATCTTGGTCTCAGAATTATGGATTCTAATGTGCAGACATGTTGGGACAATAACAATATCAAGTTACAACCCTTGAACATACATCCCCCTCATATAAATTCAGTGACATGTATGTTTCTCCAATTTACTTTCGAGTCCTATTATTTAGTTAGTCCTACTTTTTCATTTAAAAGACGAGCTGCAGTAGTTGATGGATGAATCAGGTGGTTATGGAATGTTCGAATGAAACTTCTATTTTGTTTTACCCTTCCTCAAAATCTCATGGAATGTTTGAATGAAACTTGTTGGAATGTTTGAATGAAACTTGTTGCTAATGGTATATATCTTTGTGTCTACAGATAGCGAAATGAACAAATTCGCCCAAGACCAAGACCAAGTCCAAGTCCAAGACTAAGATGAAGACCAAGACCCAAGACCAAGACCAATCTATCCAAACCGACAAAATAGAAATCCATCAACTTTTATACTACTTGGTTTGTTGATCATAAGGTTGAAAAGCTCTTCAACAAAAAACTTAAGAAGAAAGCTGTTCTTGTTGAGCATGTGGTTGCCCTCGATGAACTTCACCATACCTGTATTCCTTCTGTATTCAGAGCCCGAGATTGGGAGCCCTTTCCCAATCCTATTTCTCCTTCTTCAGAATTGCTTGTAAGAGAATTTTACGCTAATATCCATGCTATTGACAAGGTATCCAACTTATTCATAGTATATCTAAGGGGTCATTACCTTCATGTGACCCTTACTCTTATTGCCAACTTATATGACTTGCGTCATGTTCTTGACCCTACTTTTCCATATGCATATGATGATGCTCCTTCCATGGATGCTATGACCACCCTATTGTTTCGTCATCCCTATCCGTATTTAGGGAAAACCTTAAAAAAGAGCAACTTTTCAGCGAGATTCATGTGCTTACTAGGATTGTGTGCACTAATCTGTACCTCGTGTCACATATGACCGGCTTAAGTTTGGATCGAGTCCATTTTCTTTATGCATTACTCAATGGTGCTTCAATTGATATCGCCTTCCACATTTGCAACTACATGCTCGAGGTGTATGTGAATGCCTCTAGCAATCAGGGTCTTCCTTACCCATGTCTTGTTAACCGATTGGTCACCTCTTCCTCCCTACCTTCCATTGATAGTGAGGAAGCTATTGTTTTGCACCAACCCATCAATTTACGTACTCTATCTCAAAGCGAGGCACAACTTCGTAAGACTAAGAGTGCCTCCGCTAATTCTAATATTCCATCATCCTTTTAGGGTCTGATGGCTTCTGAGAATACTCAATCTGCTGAAAATCCTTAGTCATCCACCCTAGTTCCTTCTTCTGATACACCATCCTCATACACTCTTGCCGCTGTTGCCAAATTATTCTCATATCTGGTGGACAGAGCTAATTTATGAGTGCTGTGATGATTTTGTGCTGAGATAGATATTCTGAAGAACGATTTTGCACACATAAAATCTTAGATAAAGCGCATTTAGGAACATCTTGGGATCGCTACAGCTGCTCCTTCTGTAGCTCCCCCCGAGACAGCTGCTCCTCCCGAGACATCTGCTCCCAAATGACTATGTCCTTCATCTAGTGACACTGATGCCATTTTTAGTGTCAGTGATGCTACTATCAGTGAAAATGAGAGTGGGGAGGATCTTCCTCCCATAGCTGCTTCTTGAAGTATTTTGGATCATCAAGTTATTACTTTCCTGTGTGGATCTCCTACTCATGTTTCTCAGTACAAGGTTTTTTTTTGTTTTTTTTAATGTAACTTTATATTTATGATATTTCAGACTATCAATTCACGTAGACTGACAAAAAGGAGTGCATTTGGCTCTCTACAGTCTTGTTTGTTGTTTTGCACAAAAAGGTAGGCCCTTGTTCATTTGGCTCGGCACAAGGTTTATATTTTGAGGACATTGGATAGTTTATTGTGTGTATGACTTTGACTCATGGGATCTCATTGTTAGGAATTTGGAGATCTGTTAGGACATTAACCGAGTGTATTGTTTTTTTTTGGTTTGTTATGTATTATGATTATTAGTTTTGATATAGACTTGTTATCAATGTTAATGCACGTTGAATTTCAGTAAAAAAACCTGCGCTTTGGTGATTAAGAAACCTTTTTATTTATCTAATTGTATTATACTTGTTCTTGTCCTTATTGAACATAACTGATGTCAGTTTATTAGTGCTCAAAACTAATAACTTTTGGTGCTCAAAAAATTGTTATAAAAACATGACGTTGATATTCCGTCTGACAGCAGAACCCATCATAGATGCTCTTATAGTCTTATTTCAGTTGATATTTTTTTTACACGCTTCTCAACCAATATAATGTGCAAGACATTTATAAGAGTGTTGTTGAATCGCTTTCATTGTCTTGAGAGTAGAGAACTTTGAACCTGGGAGTTTTTTTTTCCTCCCTAAAACCTTCCAAGAGATTGAACTTAATTTACATCTAAACCTTGAAGTTACGTTTAGTTGTTGGGTTTTCGGCTGATAAATTGTTCGCTCTTGTCTTTCTGGATCGGGTTGTTTGAAGGCCAAATACGAATTTTTTGGGTGTCATATCATCACCCATGGCTCGAGCAGCTATTTGCACCGCTCTTTTATATGGAAAATTGAGATACAACAATAATCTGTCGTCTCCTTTTTTAATTTTCTGGAAAAGAAAAATGGTCACTTCTGAGCACATCTGCACAGGAACATTTCAGTTGAACTAAAAAATGTTGCGGTAGTTTAAAATTCCAGCGAAATCTCTCGTGTGACATTGGCCAGAGTCTGAAGTTTAGGTCTTGCTCCTTAGCTGCTGTAGAGTGTGTTTTTTTGATAAATGTACAAAACAACTAGTCTATCACTGTAAGAACTTTGAATTACGAGATTACTTTATCACATTAAGCAATTTTAATTAAAAAAATTAGTTTATCATTAAATACTTCTAAGTAAGATTGTTTATCTGTTAGGCATATTTATACTGGAAATGACGTAAAAGTATAGAGTATTAGGTGATAATTGTCAGCTAGCAATTAGTTGATTGCGCTTAAAAAAAATTTCAATTAAGTATTTTTATAAGTCATATTGTTAGGATAAAAGTGATATAAATAATAAATCAAAAAAGTTAACTAATAAATGACTTAAAACCCTTAAATGAAGACCTTTTTATAGGTCATATAGTGAAAGTTGAGGGATGTTCATTTTTGTGAAATTTTAAAAATTTGAAATATTTTAAAATTTTTAGATGATATTAAATTTTATTAATATACGTACAGAAATTATTTTTAAATAATATTAAAAAATATATTCAATTTTAAAATTCTAAAACTCTAAACAATCCTAGAATTCGTAAGAATCCTAGAACTCAAACTGAAACGAACAAAATCCTCCTTATCTGACAGGCCCCGGTGGAGCCACTGGTAATTCACGCGCGAAAAAAACTTTTCAGATAGTGTACGTGAAAGTAAATTGCATATGTGACGCCACCATAGAAATTGGTTGGGAGCTTTGTCTCATTTTCACCAAGAATTGCACTAGGTGGAAAAATATCAAAAATCTTTTGGAAGTTGTGTGGTTTTGCCACGTGTGTTTTTCGTTTGACACGTTATACCAAATGTTAATTAGGTTCACCTAGTCTTCTGGCTAATACAAGTACCCAACTAAAATCTAATTAACTGCCTATACTAATATACGAAGGATGCCGAAGGAATAAATTAAGTTCTTCACTTTTAACGTTATAAAGCAAATTGGTGAAGCAGATTTCAATTGAAAACACATATACACACACACACACGACACATGATGACCCAAAATTCGAACCTTGTTTAGCTATTTTCAAAGCGAGTGAACAACAACGTACCTGTCTGGAGGAAATATATTGCTTGATGTCTTCCTCACTGATTTTGGAACCATTTGACTTCACCACAAATGCGACAGGAACCTCCCCTGCTGCCTCATCTTGCATTCTGAAACGAAATCAAAATCGATAATTAGAACCTATAACATTCAATTAAGTCAATTATGTTAAAATAAGAGAAAAAAAATAAAGATAATGAAGAATATTTGTATATTCTGAGATGTGTATAAACTGTACAATAACCCGTCCTTTTATAAGAAGAGGGAGAGAGCTATAAAGTAATCAGAATCAATAAAATAATTACAAATCACAACTTGATTGCAAATCATAATCTTTTTTATGTAGGAATATCTTGAAGATCATGGAAGATATATTTCCATGATCTTCCAGAATCAGAAAAATATAGACAATATACTAACAAATTACACACAAATCTATTCGCAAAAAACATATTAATTAGTGGTTACGACTGAAATGAAGGAAAACATACAATACAACGGCAGCATCAGAGATGTTAGGATGGGCGATCAACATGGCTTTGAGCTCGGTGGGGGCCACTTGGAACTCTTTGTAGTTATGTGGTGTTTGTTTGTGAACATTTTAGGGTGGTAGAAATATTGGAGTATTAAGGTTGGTGAAAAATAAAGATGTTTTGTAAGAGTTGATAAAAAATAAAGAGAAAGAAGATTTAAATGAATATTATAATTAAAAAAAATTATTTAATAGAAAAAAAAATATTATTTTATAACTTTTTAATAAAAGCCAATATTAAAGTGCCGAATTACTACGAAACAAACGCCCTCTTAACCAGTTCCTTCAATCGGCCGTCAACAATGAAGAGCTGGTCATCTTGGTCGATGAACCCGATGTCACCTGTGTGCAGCCAGTCATCTTTGTCTATGGTAATCTCCGTAGCCTCTGGGTCATTAACGTAACCTGACCAAAACGCATAGCTTAGTGACGTTATAACCAAAATCGCGGACCAAAATGGGGTTAGCAAAAAAAAAAAAAGAGCAGCTCAAGAGAATTAACGTGACGTGATAATGAAGCTAGCTAGCTTTGTCCCCTCCTCCTAGCCTCCAGGTTGGATGAACATTAATTTTGACGTCGCTGTGCCGTATCTTATAGAGACTCTTTTAGCTCTATCTGTACCGTGCACATGGAGCGTATCGGGGCTGTGTACCCTTTGTTGGGTGAAGCTATAGCTGCTGTCCGAGCTGTTGAAATTGCTCTGTCCAAAGGCTGGCTTGCGGTGGTCTTTGAATCCGACTCCCAGCTTCTTTGTCAAGATATTTCTCAACCTTTTAGGGTGCCTTGCTGGAAGATTGAGGAACTTGTTTGCTCTCTCCGTTCTGCTTTTAAAGGTCAATCTGCTCAACCGGCAGGCTCACTTATTGGCAAAGTGGGCGGCTACTTCTCAGCTTTCTGGTTTCTTATATCCTTATGTTGTTCCTATTTTCATTCGGCTTTGTGATTCTATTTCTATTTTACATTAGGCTCGGGGTTTTTGGGAGTGAAAATTTTAGGAATTAGAAATTTTGAAAGTTTTGAAAAAATTATAAAATATTTTATAAAATTTGATAAAAAAAAGATATTTAAATAAATATTATAATAATAAATAATAAATAATAAATTGAAAAAGGAAGATAAATTATTTTATAACTTTTGAATATGAGCAGAAATTTTCCACAAACACCACCTCTGTTTTTAATGAGAGTGGTTGATTTTTTGACCCAAAAAAAAAAAAAGGTACTGTCTCAAAACTAATAAGTGGGTTTGCTCAGGACGAGCGTCCCTGTTAGAGGGTCAAATCAAAGCCAGCCAGGCAGAGAGAAAGCTAGCCTTGGGGTAAGACTTTTAGGCAACCACTAGAAACAGCACTTCACTCTATCCCACCAACTAATGCGGAGCTGGTCCCAGGCTATGGGCAGGGGTTCCCTGTCTCGACTGCACTTCTAAACAAAATGACTAGACGTTCTTCCTCCTTAAATTCGCCCACTTAATTTAGAAGTTGCTGTTTAATAATTTCTCTCTTCGATGACTCAGTAAACAACAATTTATTAGGTTCTTAATTAATAATGGTTGATTTCAATCTGAGTTGCTTGTTTGCTTGAGGAGTTTCAAAGCTACGAATCCATTATTCAATACCTTTGAGATGATAGTTGAAATTAATACCTCAATGATTAAAATGTTAAAAGTATAATCCATATTGTTTATATAGTAAATACATAAATTATTAAGCGTGTCAAATATTACAAAATATTTTTAAAAAAATATTTTAAAAGAATAACTAAATATTGAAAAGTAAAATTTTTTCTCAAAAATGTTTCAATAAAAAATTTTTAATGTAAAATAATAGTTTTATATGCAAACAAAGGGACCCTAAAAAACATGTGAATGTGATCCAAACTAAACCTTGAATCCAATGTTAGAGACACTCCCGTAAAATAGAGTGGTGGCTGCAAAATGAAATCTGGACGAAGGCATTTTAAGCATTTTCTTTTTGGCTCAGATTAATCCAGGTTGAACTTTGGGGAACTTGAGGAACCTCTTGATGTATCTCTTGTTGAACTGTTTCGGGCTTGACCGTGTGCCTTGTTTATAGATATATATCAATACAACCTCACATATTATTATAAGTTTTGCACTTTACACCCTAAACTATCACATTTGAATATTGCACCCATGAATTTCTAATATCTAACGCATTGCACATTTCATCTATTTTTTCGGTCAAATTGGACGGAAATTGACTTTTTTTCAACTAAAAAAAGAAGAAGAAGAAAGATTATACCCTTAAATGTAACCTGTTATTTTACTTTTTTGAGAGCATAATCGATATTTCGTAGTTAAAAAGAAAAAAAAAAAAAAGCTCATTTTCGTTCAATTTGATAGAAAAAATAAATAGAGGTTCAATGTGTCAAGGATGGATAGTTTATATGTGTAATCTCTCAAATCGTAGTAGTTTATGTAAAAAGTAAAAACCGTGTCCCCCCAAAAAAAAAAAAAAAAAAAAAAAAAAAAAAAAAAAAAAGGACTTTTTTTTTTTTTTTTAAAACATAAACAATATATTAAAATCAGAGAACGATATAGCCAGTACAAAACATAAAAACAATAAGAAGGCCAACGAAAAACCTAAACAGACCCAAAGACCCTACAATAAACTAGGTCCAAAGATCCAATAGCCAATTCAGACTACAAAGTCGGAACCACCAATAGCCACAAGGGTTGTAGCATAAACGCCAAAACTACAAACCGACCACAAGGGCCCACAAACAATACAAACACAAACTGATCACAAGAGCCAATACAAAAGACAAACACAAACCGCCACAAGGACCAAAACACTACACGACCACCGCGTAAGGCGATGGTAGCTTCTGTTAGAAGAAGGGAGATCAAAGCAACGATCCGACTCCTTCGAAGTAATCTTCATGCAAAGACTGGCTACACAAGGGGAAGGAGTAGAGGAGACAGCTTTGGGCGGCCCAAAATGGCAATGGCAAGGAGAGCCACCAAAGATAACGCCAGATCTGTCCACCAAATGAGGGGAGGATGCAGAGGCGAGAAACAGGCCCAACGAATCAACCAAAGGTGGCAAGAAGCAAAAATGTCGTGCGTATAGGCAGCACACATTCACAAGGCCGTGCGTGGCCTACACATACCGGCAAAGAGAGGTCGGACCGAGACAGAAGAAACTGCCTGGAGGGGCTGAGCACATCAAGGCAGGGCAAATCCTTCGAAAAACACTCAAAACAGCCATGAGTGAGGCAAAAAAGCTCTGGCACGTGAGATCCGCACGTGTGAGAGCTCAAGCACCAACAAGTTACCACTGCTCATGGGCAGATCTAGTCGCCGGAAGGATAGTAAGCTCACCATGGAGGCCATGTGCACCGAAGACCACTGGAGAGGCCAAGATCTAACCTCCAAAACGAAAACCAAAAACCAAGCCGAAAAAGAGCTAAAAAGATAACATCCGGCCACCAGAAGCATGGCCAAAAGAAAGAAGGGGGAGGAGCTGGAGCTCCTCCTCGGACAGGAGAGAGTGTGTGGAAGGTGTTTTCAGACAAGGGAAGGAGGGTTCTAGAGAGAGGGAGGAATCTCTCTCTCTAGAACGAAGGGTGGCGTATGTCTGATTGTTAATGACGAACAGATCAGTATGCTACAAATGACACAATTGACGAAAACATAAAAGAACATACTGATGATACATTCACCAACTACAGGTAAAAAGTTCTGCCGAAAACCGACAAATCATATTGCTACATCATCATTCTCCAATTCATATCAAAATAACATCAATGATTTTCTTGCAGTTTTGAAAGGGATAGCTCTTGATCATACAGAGATTTAGTATTTCCTTTTTCTGGACCACAGTTTGGGACTCAAATTACTTCTCCGGCACATGGATAACGGCGTTCTATAGAATCATACCAAAACAAGGTTGCGGGCAACACACGCCACCAGCAGTTATTTATTACAAAAAGCTGTAGGCTACTAACAATGCTTAAAAGCTGACGAAGTTCTTTTCCTTCAAGCTTTCGACAGTCTCCTTGAGACTCATCTCTAGTGGAATGTATTCAATACCCAAGGTTTTTGCCCTCTCTTTGGACACCTGATATGTTGGCACAAATGGCTTATCATCTGCACACCTGTTAAGATTTTTGGGACAAAGAAAAATGAGATGGAAATGTTTATGTAGAGAAACTATAAAAAAGAAACAAACTCTGAAGGAGCGGTGGAAACAAGCCATTTTGTTTTGCCGAGTTATCATCAATATAACTCAATGAGAAAGAAATGACGAATAAACGAAATGAGGAGGAGATCTCAATTCAGGCCCAACTAAACCCAATTAGTCAGTCCTGATACGAGATAATACAACAGAATATTTTGGTCCAACAAGCAAGACAGAAAAAAAACTAGACACCCATAGGAACCAAAAGAAAAAAACTACCTATTACCATATGTGAAATCGTAGAACCATGCCATACAGAAAGGAATATGCAATAGGAGCGACTAATGCTAATGACCAGTATCACCTAAACATTGCAACTTGAAAATAGATGAAAATAAGCACTTACTTATCTGGAAGTTGTAAAGAGGGATAAAGCTCACGTAAAATCCTCACAATTTCAGAAGAGTGTGCAACTCTCTCAACCAAACAATATCTTCCACTAGCTGAAGGCATTTCATATGCTTGAATATGTGCATTGGCAACATCTTTGACATTAACCCATCCGAATGATAGATTGGGAAACACCTGTGCTCCTGCATCAAATAAAGAAGAAAAATTAAGAAGCAATAAAGAAGTAAACTGAGAGTGAGAATTCCTGGCAATGGATGGTTAAGCATATCAGGCGACAATAAGCACCTCTAGAAAGTAGGATAAAGTCCCTCAAACGGACACACATATGCACGTACAAATTGTAGTATTGGTGCAAAGGAGGAAGTGGACATAAAAGGATAGCATCAAGCTGATTGGTTAATATCCTATTTCACAAGAAAAAAAAAAACACATTGATTTACTAGGTTAAATCTTAATTAGGTTATTCTATAAAGCTCTCATTACCATTCAAAATTTCTGCTCCCAAACCTAAAAGATGCGGGTAAAAAGATCTACTTATGGAGAGAATTTAGAAACCAAGACTTATATAGAGAACGATAAGATAGTATGAATACCATTTGCTAAGTTTGAAATTACACCAGCACTTGTATTTAGCATTGGCTGCAAGAGAGGACCAATCACCATTGCTGGGTTAATTGCAACCATGTCAAGACCCTCCTCTTTTGAAAACTTCCAGGCAGCTTCTTCAGCCAATGTCTTTGAAACCACATACCATTGCTGGAGAAACATTAAACATAAGACACAGACACTAATGAACCAATGACAACAAAATCGTGGAAGTAGCAGAATTCCCCATTTTATGAGTGATCAAAGAAGGCCATCAACTTGAACACATCGGTGATGATGAGCATAACAGAGATTGACTTGTACAGATATTAATATTAAAAATTATCTATTGCTTTATTGGAAATTAGCCACATTTTTCAATGAGTTAAAGCTGTACAGTGATGACGCATGAAGGATCTCCTAAATAACACAGCACCAGTCATGATCACTTGGAAGAACATGGAAATCTTAAAGTGCACTAAATCATTAAGGGCAAAATCATCCAAGTACTGACGTCGGAGCAGGAGTAATGCAGCGTATCTTAAGGCTCAAATATTTAGGGAGTGAGCTCATGCAGGTGGAAGGGGAAAAAAAAAACTTCCACGCCTGCTTTCAAAACTATCTCCATACTATTTACATTTGTAAATCAGTGTTCCATCGTTGCTTGCAAAACTATTCAGAAAAATATTTTCTCAAGATTATAGAAGATCAAGAGAAAAAAGCAAGACCTGTAATTATCGATCCAGACCAAAAGGAAACCATTCGAGTTCAATAAAAAACTGTCTTTAACATATGAGATGGCTATTATTCAATGTTGCTTTTGATGCTCTTATCCCTTTGCAAAATTGATGCAATCACGAAAAATTAAAAGACCATATGTGTGGGTTTGTGACACAATGGTTAATGTCATTGACCTCACCCCTTAAGAGACATGATGGTATACTTCACTCCAGCAAAAGGACAAATTGCGTAGTTACGCTGTATAGAGGAAATAACCAGTAGATTAATATCTAGCAAGCACTGAGAGCTTGAAAAGATCCCATTGTTTGTTCTTACACTTGTTGGATGTATAACTTATCTCGACTAGCACAAGAAGTTACAAACTAAATCACCATTACTATACTCCCTCAATACAAAATTGTGTTCATTGTCTTCAAGATAAAAAGATAAAAGCAAATGGTAGAGAAGTATTGACTTCTCAATAGAATAAGGATTATTGGGAAAGCATTCCCAAAATTTTCAATTGACGTTTCAAAGTGAACAATTGTTTTTGAGAACTCCCACATAAAATAAGGGACAAACTTAATTTGAGATGGATGGAATTATATAGGGGCATCCGAGCAATGAATCTAAGAGCAGTTTAAGTATGCATTGGAATAACTGAAATATGTAGCACAATCTTTACTTTCAGAAGAGCATGAAACATAAAGCCCTACCTTAATTGCCTTGCAAATCTCGGGATCAGAAACCAAGTCTCATCAACAACTACATCAGGAGTTCGAGGTCGTCCATTATATGCAACTGCAGCTATAGAGGATGTCAAAACTACCCTTTTGACAGATGGAGACTTTGCGCATGATTTAAGGACGTTAAGTGTACCCTTCACTGCAGGATCAAGTAGTTCTGCCTGAACGATTAAGGCAAATCAAGTTAGATCACTAGGAATAAAGTAGCAGAAGATACCATTAGCGAAGACAACAAAGTCATTTGGGTGTTTATAGACAACATTTCATATGATTTGTAGAATCAAATTCAGAAATAAGAACAGCATTTTCATACGATCTCATGGTTCTTAAGAAGGAAACATCATCCCTAAGGATGAAACAAAATAACAGGCTGCATTTTGATGGTGCTTCCTACAGGAAACAAGAACAGCATTAAGATAGTAATAGCAACATTGTTTGCATAGACTAAGTTAGAAACGTCAAAACAGAAAAATGAGACAAGCTACTTTCACCAGGTAATGGCCGGTAGTTACACAAGTCACCTCCCACAATGTTATGACTTTGTCAATGGTAATTAGTGGAATACAGGCTGCCTTTAAACGGTTCTTTCGAACTGTATAAATATTACATCACAGACTTTTAGACATTACTATCTGTGCTGGCAACCATTTAGTTCAGTACTAGAGGGTCTAAAGGCATACGATTATCTACTTATGAACTAAAGGCATTTGGCATTTCCTATCCTAAAGATCTTTGCCTTATCATCTCCAACGCTATCACAAAGTCTCAATTTTTATGATTATACCAAAAGCCCGTATCCATGATATCTTAAGAGTAGATCATAATTCTAAATCCATTTTATGACTTGTTACTCCACCTCTTCAAAGTTCAAGTCTGTACTAAATTGGGACTTCCCTAGGTTTTTCTAGCAGGGTACCTAAATGCTCTGTTGACAATTTGTCGAGTGGAAAAAGGTGAAAGATAACCTTTTTACAGAAAAAAAAAAAGAAAAAAAAAACATATGGAGCACATGCCTTTTTGAACTGGGAAACTTCACGTTTCAGAGCCTACTAAATTGATCAAATCAAAAACAAAACAAAAACCTGCTGAATTTTCCTAAGTAAAGTTGCTTAGGTATATTGGTTAACTTGGTAGGTTGAGTATTGGGAATTGTACAGAAAAAAACTTTTCAGAACAAAGAATGGTGCAGTAAATCATCTCTGAGTCCCTATTACCTGCTTCTCACCTCTTAATTACTAGACCAAAGAATGAATCATCAATCAGTACTCTTTACCTGGATCCAACACCAATGTCCAGGGTCCTCTTAATTATAGACAAAAGAACTCATCATCAATCGGTACACTCTTTACATGGATCCAACACCAAAGTCCAGAGTCCTATATGTTGAAGAAAGACGTTTGAAAGACAATATTATGTAAGTTTTTAAAGAAATTTTTTGAATCAACTCTTTAGAAGAAAAGTGTTTGGAAAAATTCAAATTTAATTTCCAATTCCAGCAATAAATGATAAGTCAAAGACTTAGAACTATGTAATGCTCAAATACAAGTAAAAGGGATGAACCTGTGGGTCCTTGACATCATTATAGAAGGGAGATGCAGTATGGAAAACACCATCACAACCCTGAATAGCGGCATCAAAGGAACTTTCTTCAAGCAAATTTGCTTTGAACAGGTGAAGTCTCTCCTTAGCTCCATCAAGCTCAACTAGGTGGTTAGTTCTTTTTGGGTCATCTGCAGGAGATCAAAGTGAGCTCAATGAGGATATGACGATACTGGCCATTATATATTAATCATGCAGGAAAAAAAGGTTACTACTTTCAAATGACTCATTTACAGAGAAAATTCGAACAAAAGTAAGCATCTGCCAAAATTGAACAGAATGCCATTTTTTCATCTCTATAATTACAGAATTGCAAAACCAACAGCATAACATTATACCACCACTCTCACAACACCTTTTGTTTCTATAATGATAGTTGTTTCTCTACTCTTCAATACACGCATACAAATAATGGTCAATTACATTAATAGATTGAATGTGAAATCCTTTCAACTTCAAACAATCCTATTCTTCGTCTAAACACAACCTAGAGAATTTGAACCTATACATCTCCACGAGAATGGAAGGAAATCCTTCTATTTGGTAATTCATTATTCAGTCACCATTCAGGCAGTAGTCTCTGTGGAAGGTCAATCAAAATGCTGTCTACTTATGTATTCAAACATTATCATTCAACAGGCCTCTCTTTTTCCTTTTTGCAAAAACGTCACAATCATTTAGATGGAGACAAATTCCTGTAGTTGGGTTTCCATACAATACTTGGTGTAATTTCTTCTCCACAGTTTTCTTTGTCGTGAAGTCTTAAAGAATTTCAAGATAAAGAAACATATAAGATGCAAAAACCGTAAGCTGGAAGTTGCCTCTACAATCAAGAACTAACCCAATCATCTCAAAATTTAGAACTTTGCCCTCGCAATCGGCAATCCATATTATCTAACAAGAAATTCCATCAGCTCCTAACAGCCCTCGCCACTAAGAGACAAACGAAATCCAAACCCAGTGTCCTGGAAACCCTCAATCAGTGACCGTAAGAGCTTCGGTAGCTATATCAAGGTTTTACGAAGAACAAAAATTACGATCATTAGGCAAGCAGAGGAAACGGTAATTGCAACACTTTTGCACGTAGGAATTTCGCATGATGAGAACATCCGAAAGACCAACAAGAAACATCCAATCGGAAGCCACAAAAACATTAATATAAATCAGAAAACGCCAAATTGAGTTAAACTCTATAAAGCGAGGGAAGACCGACTGGGGTCGCGTACAGAGGCCCTGACAGTGTAACCACGCTGGAGAAGAAACTTGACGATCCATGAAGCAGTATATCCGGACGCACCGGTCACGCAGACGAGCTTCCCTGCTGCACTGCTTATTTTCTGCTCCTCTTGATCTTCTTCTTCTTCTTCTTCTTCTTCAGCTTCTGTTGAAGTTTTGCTGTTTTTTTGGCTAATGCTCCCTTTTGCATATATATATAGAGTAACTCGCGCGGGGAAAAACAATTTCGAAACAAAATAATTTTTTTAAAATTTCGGAGTATAAAATTTTTTGTCAAATAAACATACTTAAAAAGTTCTAACTTTTTACAACAACAACTTTTCAAACTTCGAGAATATTTTTTAAAATTTTGACAAATTAAACGCCAAAATATTAACTTTTCAAATTCCTTCACCAAATCTCAAGTGACGTGGATTTTCTTTTTAAGGGTACAGAAGTTTAAGATTTTGATTACAAAAATCATTTTTTTGTACAAATAAATTATTTTTATTTTTTAAAAAATATAAATAGAATATTTAATTTAACCTGCCTGTGAAAATGTCATCTTTAGAGGACTTCTACCAATTTCTTTTTTGTTTCCCTTAAATTAAATTGGATGGTTAAAACTACGAGCAATTTTAATTTTTAAATAGAGTTAAAATTAAGTAAAATATTTAATAAAATACTATTTATAACTTTATAATAAGTGGAACCCACTAGATGCGACGTATGCTGTCCTGTTTTTTTCTTCCTTTTGTAGACGTCACCCCATACGAATGTTTTTGGAGACCCGAAACTACCAACTCTGGTGACGGGCGGAGACTGGCATCTCATGCATCTCGCTCGGATGCAGTCTCAATATTAATTTTTTCTTTTCTTTTGTTAATCAAATGGTGTTTGAGGTTTATGTTAAATATATTTAGCATTTAGCATTTAACGGTTAGCGAGTGTATATTTTGATTTTAGTAATATCTGGTATTTAATATACAAAATATAATATAAAAAAATGTATAAAGATAAATTTTATTTTATAATCAAATAAACCAACTTTATGTAATAATTAATGTGTGAATGTAAAGGATTAAATATAGTAATTAAAAGGAAAAAAATATAAAAAAAATTGTAATTTTTATACACGCTGGAACTCAATAGTCTGTTAGGCAAAAAAAGCTATTGTCATCAAAGAGATGGTGGTTTGTTCCTTCTTAACTGCATACAAAATTATTCATTGGGAAACACCTATGCTCCTGCATCAAAAAACGAAGAAAAAATTATATGAAACATACAAGTAAAGTAGGATTCCTAATTACTAGCAATGGACGTTTTTAATGAGTATAGCTCTTATTGATTTGAAATTCTCTCTTCCCTAACCTAAAAGTTACTGGTAAAAAGATCTACTTATGGAGATAAATTAGAAACCAGAATTTATATGAAAATTAATAAAGTAAAATACCTTTCAGTAGGCTCAAAATTATAGCAGCACTTATATTCAGTGTCAGCTGCAAGAGAGGACCAATCCCCATTGATGGATTAATCATAACCATGTCAAGATCCTTCTCTTTTCTTCTTCAGCCAATGTCTTTGAAAGCACATACCACAGCTGGAAAAACATTCAATAACACCCAGAACATAAATGAACAAATGAATATTAAGTAGAAATACATAATATGGTTGTGATCAGAGACGTCCATTAATGGATGAGCTTCACAGTGATTGACTGATACAGAGTCTTCATCATTGATAATCTATTGCTTTGTCGGAAATTAACATCTACAACGAGGTAAAGCTTTATCAAAATGATGAATGCGGAACCTCTTAAACAACATAGAACCAGTCATTATCACTCTGAAGAACAAGGAAATCTTGAATGGGGTGATGTGGCAATAAACCAACAAAGGACAAAATTATCCAATTACTAATGTGGGAGCTAGAAAAATGGAGCATTTCCAAAGGTTCAGATATTTAGGGCTTGAGCTCGTGCATGTGTACAAAAGAAACACTTCCTTACCAGCTTTCGAAATTATCTCCATAATATTCAAAGTTGTAATCCAGCGTTCCATGGTTGAATGTTGATCACAATACTATTCAGAAAAAAGACCAGTTCTGATGACAATACAAGGTCATGGGCAAGAGTAAAAGCAAGACTTGATATCAACAGATTTGGTCCCTAAAAATAATGTCTAAGAGGAGAACATGTTGGTTTAACTAGAAACTGAATTTAACTTCTGAAATGACTAATGTTGCTTTTGATGCTTCTATCCCTTTACAAAAGTTGTCGAAATCATGAGACATAATGAGAGTCTATTGGAGGGCCAGGAATAAGCTGATAATGATATCAAACTCACCCTTTAAGACAAGATCCCATTGTTTGTTCTTCCCCACTTACCAAATTTGGTGCCCTTTCATTTATTGTTCAAGATGAGCAGAGATCTCAAGTGCTTGTTGAAGCATAATATTTTCAAACTAAGAACACCAGACTGACAAGGAATCCACATTAATTTATTCCCTCATATCATTATTGATTTGTCCGCTGGAGATCCTAAAATTTATAGGAGACTCCTTTTATTCATTATCTGAAACAAAACTTAATTCATTATACTAATTACCCCCTTAATATAACTCTAAGCAGTAAATGAAAAGCTAAAGATAAATAAGACAGTATTTCAACCAAATTGTGCAATTATTTTTAGATGAACGATTCCTTAGATCCAAAAAAATAAAAACAAACTTAATCTCAGATGGTGTGAAAGTTACGACTCGAATTAACTACAATCTTCTGTTGTTATCCCAAAAGTCTTCTAATTTCAGGTTCATGTTATTCAACAATCCTGAGAATTCCACAATCAGCAGCCCCCGATCTGCATTCCTTCACTCTCCATGCCTCACAAACTATTCCTAGGGTTTTCTGAAGAGTCCTAATGTTACTTAATAACAATGTCAATTAGGTAGGACTATCTCATAACTATCAATATATAAGAAACACTAGCTGTGATAGTGAGCTGTGGGATCATAGAGGATCTCAAATTTCGGCATAGATCAATGAAAAACTCTTTTCAAACTCTCTTTATATTCTTAAATTTCAAATTTAGGTTTCTACTAATTTATCATGTTATAACATTTACTATTCACCCCTGCGAATTTGAAATTAATTGTAAAAATCTCTTTTCTAATTAATTATTCGTTTATTTATATTCACCATCACTTCTGTGGTTCACCACCTCAACATTTCCACCCATTATTAATAACCCCAAAAATTCTTCTCTATCGATCAAATCATCACTTTTACTCTAAATTTTTTAAATATTAAATTCTAGAATTCTCTCTCTCTTCACTTTTTTCAGCCAAT
>CM025849.1:17177694-17239061 GCA_003952965.2 Morella rubra | reverse complement strand
CTAACGAATATGTCCATGTAGATTGATTGTACCCTTGTGTACAAATAATAAAAATGAAAAATAAAATTTTCAAAAAACACTCCATATGCCTCCCCCTTATTCTATTGTTATTCAGGTAAATGATCAACAATATGCTTACTAATCACCTGTTTAAATTGATTACTTGAGAATGCATGCAGATAGCATTAGTGCTTCGTCATTTATGGTGTTTCTTAAGGTTAGCGATGTTGGTAATGCAAATGCAGGAGTCAGAAAGGGGTCGTTGGCATGTTCCGACGATCACTGGCGATGATCTGGAGACCCCAAGGCAGTGGTTGTGTGCCACTCGAGCCAGAGACGCACCATTGCACCACCTCTGAATGCATTTGTCTCGTTTATATGAACGTGCATTTGGGGATGTAGGGGAAGAGAGATTTTGTATTTTATTAGGCTCTTGTTTATTCCATTGAGAGTAATTTAAACATCCAAACGGTTATAAAAAGATGGAGACGGGAACACGTTGCGGGATTTGCGTTAGGAGTGGTGGTAAGACGGATGAGGCCCATGCGGCTTAGAGGGTTTTTTTCTCGAAACTAAAGCTGGGCCTTTAGGTGTTGGCCAACAAGTGTTAGTCCTTCTAATGTGGTTCCTAGTCTGCGCGAGTCCCCCAAAAGACACTATAAATGAGAGTTCAAGATAGTTTTGCCAATTGCATATTTTAATTTTTTGATATATCATAAATTGGACAGATAAGTTGAGAATATACTATGAATATACTAATATAGAACAAAATTAATATTAATGCGAGAGTCTATTGTATTCACATCCTAGGTATATTCTTTTTTTATATTATAAACATATGAGTTGTAGCACCTAAACAATCTAAATATAATAAGTTTTGTTATTGTTCTATAGATCATGGAAAAATATGAGAAATAAATAGTATAAGCATTCATACTATCGATAATATTAAAATCTAATGCTAAGTCTATACGATTATTATTAGAAAAGTCAGAAATTACATTATAACTCACAGTACAAAAGAATAAAAATTTAACTACTAAAGCTTCTTCAAAATTAATGTGATTCGTGTTATCTCTCCATCTTATTATCATACATTGTGCTGCTAATATTTGCTGTCCTATATTACTTCTGAAAACAGGAGAAAAAAAATAATAACTACACTTTATCTCCTACTCTGAATAGATAAATCTATTATAGAATATAAACAAGTATAAAAACTTATATTTGTCAAAATAATTGTTAATGAGTTAAGCTTATTATGATACACTTATGCTACAACATAAAGATTGAGAGCAAGAGAAGTGATAAAGACAAGCTTTAATCTCGCTTGGTCCTTGAACCCTTCTATGAGTATTATTCAATACAAATCTGTATAAAAGATTTTTGCCAGTTCGATACTTGTGAGAAATAATGCTCAGTTTAGTAATAGATAAAGAAGAGATAGAAATTAATGAAAATCTAGTCTTCATTAAAGATTAAGACTATCCATACAAAAGAAATTAAAAAAAGTGGAATGTGACAAACACAAAAGAGTGTAAACATACTAATGAATATACACCTAGATTCTATACAACGATCCAAATGTAATGCAAAAACCACAGACTATCGGGACGATAGATTAAAATATTATTAACATTTCAGATAATTATTTTTTAACTTTTAACTCCAAACACGACAGAATGATGTTCTTAACTCAAATTTAGTCAATAAACTACAAGATTACATAACCAATTGTCTGAGTAAATTGTATGAAATGGAGCTCATAATATTTATATTTAGATTAATAAGCCAAAGAGCAAATATCTCTTTATAATCTCTAATTATTTGTTATCTTCTCAATTTTAATAACCCCACAAGATAAACATGTTTAATGTTACAAACATCTCTTCATCTTGTAACTTTTAAAAACTTCAGAGAAGTCACTTTCTCATTAAATAAGATTTTATAAAATATTATTATATTTATTACAATTAATCATATAAATGTATTCAAACATTTGAAACGCCATTTCAAAAGATTACAATGGACTGAAAGACATATTGTACTTGTTTAATTAAAAATTAAACTCAAATATGATATGGAAATCCGATCCATTACCTACTTATAAATTTATCCATAGACTCAATTTTTATATTTTTTACATTAAAAGTATACTCAGAAAGATCACCCAGCCCTAAGACCCCAAAAGTGAATTAGTGGGTCTTCTCTCCAAACTTCTAATATAGTTGCCTTTAAAATACCCAAGCAAGGTTATATACCATTAATCTAACTTTAGTCTTACCATCACTTCTCAACTCTTCAGCATATGTATCCATACTAGTTAATGTCATTTAACCACCTATGTAATTTATGAACGGAGTGTGCTATCAATCGGTGACCACTTCTCAAGACGGCAAAAGAATATCCAAGAACACGGACAGTAAAACAGCAACAATTCCGCGATTGATTCAATTACCTCTCCACCCCATTTCAGGCACTCCGACTAAACAAGTGCCTATCACGGCCCTCCCCTTCTATTTGGTAGGACCTCCCTATATCTCGTATATAGCACCCATTCCTAACTAAGCGTACTGGGTGTGATAATATTAACAATTAACATTACCGTGAAACCACTCGAACCATAACCTCGCAACACAACCCCGTTCCGCTTGCTTTGGACAAAACATTGCTCGTTTTGAGCAGGCAAGCAACGACACGCGCGCAACCTGAACCAAATAATTCCAATCGGAATAGCTCATATGGCAATTTCCCGAGAGACCTTTGATCTGAGTGCCGTCCGGGCAGGACATCAGAGAAAGCCTTGAGAACAAGTCTATATTGTACACGTGTAATAATTCAAGCCACAGTCTCTTTTTTTTTTTCTTTACCTCAAACAATAAGGCATATAATTGCAAAATCTTTCCCTTCCAAAGTTTGTAAAAGTACCGCCAGACCTTTTATCCTGACAACAAGAGTAGACTGGCAAATTCTTGTATATATTAACTTAAGTAACGCATTCACCAGGATTCATGTAGATTAATGAGCTTTGACTAGAATAACAATTTTAAAAGATTAATAGTTACTCCCATCTATTTAAAATATTGTCCAAATAATCTCTCATCCTGTCTCAGGAAATAAACTCCCTAACGTTACTCTTCTTCCCAGCAAAGCGCAAACTCATTCCTAAACTTTAACTCACGCCTCCCCAAATAATTAATTTCATAGTCACCTTAACAATTAATTTTACAATTGTCGAGTTACGGCGCTTTTAATAAGTTTCTGTCGATGTTATTGAAAAAAACACAGAAAACGCCTATTTTCACAAGGCTCGAGGCTGTGTTTCATTAATGAATATTGTCTTCTTTGAACAACAAATATCGCATAATCATTCTCGCCTCTCAATGTGGGGTTAGCTAGTCCATTTCCTTTCAATATAAATTAGAGTTTTTTAGTTTTCTAGAACATTTACTTTTTCATTAGAAACCTATGAAATGGAGACTCACCATATCCCTTCAGCTCTTTTACTTAGAAGCTATGTAACGAGATAAAGTGTTCTTGTTCAAGATTGAGCGTCTTTCTATATGTCCGGTGCACCTTCTTAACTTTGCGTATGAACTTTTCTCTCTTTGCGTTACCAGAGATCGACAGAGCATAATGCCCCCGAACTCATGATCGTTTTGTGTCCCACTATTACAAATTCATATATACATGATATGCGTCCACACTGTTACACGCGACGCAACTGGCCTAAATTTTTTTCTCAGTATCTCTGAAGTCACATACATATCACTCCATGAGAGAAAGAACTGCTTACTTACTTATCTTATATCGATAACTACCTTGCTTAGTTACTTTATTAGTACTTAGATTGGGCGCCGACCACGCAGTTAATCAGTCCAGTTACCATCATTATAAGCAACATCATGTCACACACGCGTTGATAATTAACTGTATAACACCGTCTGTACTATCTTATTCTGCGTGCACGAGGCTAATTAAGTTTGTCGACTTATATGACTATACCAACAATCAAAGCCGTCTAAAAACTTCATACAGTCGTCTACATTGCTGCTGATCATTCATCTTGAAAAGGCGCTCCTGCGCCCGATTTCCCCAAGCAACCCAAAATATACATGTAAGAACTATTGACAATCATCTACAAGGATTAATATTCATCTTTTTGATTTTCTTTTAATTGAGAGTTTCTTCCAGTAAAACCACTTCATAGACCTATGATTATTTCGATTCATTGATTCTCTTCTTCTATCCGAACTAACATTGACACTATTTGATTATATACAACACACACATTTGGTGTGGCTCTATAAGTATTTGCATCAATTTGGATTACTTCCTTTCTCAGTATTCTTTCTTATATATCTCTACTTCTTACTCGAAGACCCTCATATTAACAGACTAACTTATAGTTCCCTTTTTACTAAATCGTCTACGACACAATTCAACTACATTTTACCACAATCAAACAATTTCTGTGTGACAGTCATAATCCTGCATTGACAAAGCTTATTACGACAATCGGCTACCGAACATAACATATACAAATACCATTACTAGAAAGCAGACATACATATTACATCTAAGAGGAAATCATGATTTAAAAATTATGAAATATAAATTAAAATGTATTTAAATAAGTAAGGCGAAGGATATCATGTATTCAAACGCATAAAACTATTAAGAAACTCTATTTTTCACACTCGAAAACTCTATACATGATTTCTTGAATTTCATTTTTGTTATTTCGGAAAAAATGTTAAATCTTTAGTTTTAAGAGGTGGAGTGTACTTAGTGAGTCGATCACCTCCTCGGATCTTCGTTTTCGCATGACTGGCTAGAAATCTCAGCAGGAATGAAAGGTCCTTAGATCGAAAGATATGTTTCGGGACCTTGACGAGTGAGAATATTGCATTCACCAGAGTATTTATTATCACCCGTTAGGTGGTCTGGAAAGAAATCGCTTTATGGCGTGTAATTTGTAAAAGTTTCTAATGAGATGCGGCTCAGAGTCGCAAATATGCTATCTGCGCATACTGTATAGAGTCCAAGAGGATGACCGTGCGAGTAAACAAATAATATGATTGCTCCTCTTATTCCATTCCCATCAAAGAAGACTACCCAGATTAATGAGAGACACGTAGGGCGGCTGCGAGGAAAATAATCACTATGGATGTCTGAAGCCTTGCCCGGGAGTTGGAGTGGATATGACTAGTCGCAGTGTCTAGTGATGCTTAAGTTACGTTTGTGCATGGCGGGGTTGCCGGTTGCGAAAAGTGACATTCCCCAAAAAGAATTGTGTCCTACAGAATGGAGTTAACCCACTTTGTGTGGTTCCCTTTATGTCATGAATTTGAGTGATTGTGATTTGTTCTGGAGCTCGCGGAGAAGCATTAATTCCCTCGCATTGGAGCCATATTCCTTCGCGACACCCCCGCGTGTGCATGTTTCTCTGTGAGAGAGGTAGCGACCACATCAAGACTGGCTATTGTAGCGTACACCAAGAGGAGTCGATATGAGTGTGCTTCCCAATTGTCGAGAACAACTCTGGGCTGTGACTGTTAAGCGGAGCCACTGAATTTAAGTCGATAAATGAAGAGAGAATAGTGGAAAGTACTGTGTACGAGAGAAGAGGTTGATTGTACATTGAAAGTGATACGACCAAGAGATGTACTTCCGTGAGTAAGAACCGATTCCGAAACATAAGTAGTCTAACTTAAGTACTGCAAACTCGATCCTCAATCTCCAATAGAGCGTTTTTTTTTTTTTTTAACCGATTCTCATGAGTTCATTTCAAAAAGCTTGATTTTGAAAGAACGAAAAACAAAACTAAATTTGTGTTAGTTCCTGGATCATAAATTCGTGCCCTGTGTTGCATACCCGATATTGTCTATTAATAATATTATTGAGTCTACTCCAAATTTCTCTTCTTTTATTTAAATCACTAGTACACCACTCTACTTTTGTACCCAATTTAACAAGTTTTCAAGTCTTATCATACAAATCAAATAATGACTACAGAAGTAGTATAAAACCCAAATCCTGCTTTCAAGACCCTAGAGAAGAAAGGAAATAAGGAATTGAATTGACGTACAATACAGACTTATAACGACCCGCAAATAGAGGAATTTCAGAACAAACAACAATAAGGCAATACGAGCGGAGAAGTTTTTCAATTCTAAATTTTATCCTAAACACAGACATTTAATAAAAGATATAATGTAAGTTGCATCATTGACAATAGACAGTATTAAATAATCTATATGCTAGTAGTCTTTTAATTACATTTTTCTCCTGCACATTTACAACCTATTCACTTCATAATTACTCCTAAGCGAAAACCTGTGTCAATTTATACCACTCCCCTGCAACTGCTGCTCAACAACACTGACTAACACGCCATTTTCAAGCTATTTTTATGTCTAATATTCGTATTACTGTTGGTACGCGTGTGTCTTAGTGATCCCTGCTTGCACTCCAGATTTATCATGATACTTCTCTGCGAATACTTTATGTCCGCGCTCTCTTGTCGTAGCCTTAACGGATCATGTCAACTCCTCTACCGTGGCGAATAGACAAATGATGACCGAGAAAGCTGCGCTCATATACACTATCCAGCAAATTCAGGAGTCCACAGAGATAAAACTGCATGAAAGTTATTGCCTCATTCATACTGTCCAAACTTATTAGACATTCTTTGTTTAAATTTAACTTTTGTTTCGTGTAATTGGATGAACCAATAGATTTTGAAATTTACTATAACTGAATTAAACTCAAGGAAACAAGCAATAGTGTAAAAGCTGTCGGCGTGGAACTAAGATAAATATTATTGTTCTCTGTATGCGAACACTAACGAGAGGAAAATAGATTCTTTAGCTTTGTTATATCTCGAGATACGCTGTCTTTTAGGAGAGTATCGAGAGAGAGAGTATGTATTTTTGTAACGATGAGCATTCGAATAATATTTTTAAAGATTTTTATCCTTGCTTATGCGTACTTGCCATTCTATAAATAGTGATGGAAGCACCGGAAGAGTTATTAACCAATTGACCAACTACCTCAAGCATTAGTTTGGCTTCACAATAAATTACTATTTAAAATTTAGTTAAGTATATGAGAGAAGTGAAAAGTTTTTGACAAACAAGTTAATATTGGCCTATAGGCGCTAAGAGTGCGAAACTTGTAACGAATTAATAATAAGACAGTGTAGTGAAGAGGAAGTTCTTTACGATGAGCCACTAGGAACTATGGGCTTTGAAGATGAGACAAAATAAACTTTCGGTATTTCAAGAAAGACGATACACAAATGATTATCAAAGAAAACTCTCTCTCCCAATTTCTACATATTCACCGTTCCAAATCTAAGCGAGAGTGATAGATATTTAGATAAGCTGAGATTTATTAGACTAATTGCAGAACATGCCAATATAGAAGTGCGTAATCTAAGCACCAAATCCCCGCCGATATAATTTAAAACTTAAAAAGACAGGCATAGTTTTTCATAATTGCTAATCATCATCCGAATCAATAATCTAGGCAGGAAGCATGACAAAGCTTTAGTTACGTCGCCAAATATCCTGTCACGAAATACCAATAATCATCTTCAATAATACTTGATATATATAACTATTTACCTAAATGCGCGTGGATAAAGGCGATAAGAAAAATTCTTTTGTATAAGTACCTGGTCGCCGGAAGTTATCGAGTGATCCCTCGAGAAAGGTCTCCAAGACGTCGGTCTTAATTTCCACGATTCTCACTGCAAGTTTCTCCGGCTGTATATAGACTGAGCTCTGGAATCTTCCAAGGTAAATCCGTTACGCCTAGCCAAGCTGCCCACATTGAACCACCCTTCAAAAGCCTCAGTTTGTTTGGAGACTTGAGACCGAGCAAGTGGGTAGAATTGTGGCTTGCCGCGTGTATGTTCTTCCATAGTAACGAGCGAAAGATACCCGACATCGCGGGAACTCGTTTCCCCAAGCCAGATGCGCGTTTACGTCCTGTATACGCTAATTCCACCATTTGGTAATATGACAGCGGTTCTCTGTTCTAATTCTTTGGTTCACATTTTTATGGGCTGTTAAAACCTAAAAAGTAAAATAGAATTACCGTCAATTATAAAATATAATGAGAGTCCCAAATTGTAATATTTATAATTTAGCTGTGGTTTTTTTTCTTTTATAAAACGAATAACTGATGTATACGTGCATTAATCGTTCCGGAATATTACCAAATATTCTCAAAACAACGAACCCTTATAATAGCTGATTTATATTAATGAAGTCTTTTCTGGAATACCACACTTGAAGTGCTAAACCTCCCTAATCACTCATCTTAGTTTCACCACTCGGCTCTGGAGCCACACTCATACAGCACACACATAACTCAGCCTATTTTTAGGAGAAAACAAGCGAATAACATCCACTCCTGGTCTCATCCTACTATTTATCAACCCATCAACGGTGACAATCCTAGCTTTCCATGTCGGCCCATATCCTATCTCTTCCTACTCTCGTGCCCTTCAATTTTCTCTTGAGACTTACCGTCACTCTCCTGACTCTCTCGCATTCTTTGCTTCAAATTCAGAGGACGACTTTACACGTAATACCTCCCTGAAGCTTCGTCTTCTTAGGAATATCGGCAGATTCACAAAAAAAACTCCCCGCAGTCGTCGGGCCAGGGAAACAGTGCAAAAAACAAAGACAAATGCGCATGCGATGGTCGCTTCGCTCGAAGAATGCGGACCAATAGCGCGAATCGTGTTGCGCTGGCGATCATCTTCATCGATTAGATTCTCGCGTCTCTCTTGCTACGGCGATACATCCCCTCTGTCCAAGGACTCCTAATTGTAATGTGCATGATCCAATCTCTCTCAATGCGTGCTCAAAAATTTTCTTTGCTTTCTCTCATATCCCAGTGTAGATACAGTTCGCTGGTTGCATCTCCTTTATTCTCTCTATCTTCTCGCTCAACTTCTCTAGTCTCTGTCTCCTATCTCTACTCTCTCACCTATGTCTTATGATCATCGAGTACTCGTCGTTCGACGCTAGCTTGCGTCCGCTTCGTTCTTTCTGCTATTCTTACTCAATCACATATCTTTGGACTGACAAAATACGACTAGCTTGATTGGAAGGTAGTTCAGCTATATTCTACACAGATACGTTGGAACTAACCGATATGCATAGCATATAAACGTGCGAGTATTAGCATACTTGTGAGGAGAAGTATGTCTAATGAACTTTCGAACAGACTCAGTTTCTTTATTATTTTATTTCAATATTTAGTGGTTGCGTGATTGGAATATCTGGTTCCACTTCAGAAGCCAAAGCAGTCTTCGAATGTGCGGCTTCAGTCCTAAACATGGGTTCTCATTTGTCTCAACTCTCCTGTACAAGGATATGAAATACCTGTTAGAGACATCGTCGTATACATCACCTGGATATTTTTGACATATTCTAGAATATTTTTGCCATTATACTGGATTTATCATAATAATTATATGCGTGTTCCATAGTTCACAATTTGGACATACAAAACGATAAGTCAAACTGTATGTTTACGATTTTCCAGTTAATGATTTCATTTAACGTGAAATACTTCATTGTTGAATTTTGGTTGTTTTTTATATAATAAAATCGCACTTGTCCTTATTTTTCTGACACTTTGCTAGTTATTCCTTCTTATCTCTGAAGTTGTGCATTTTTTGTAAGATGGACTAAGGTTCTCTCTTATTTTTTTATTTTACTGTATGGAAGTTATATTTATATTTTCGATGTATGTGATTCATTTATTGTGGAGCTTTTACATTTTGCTTCACTTTAAGGAGTTGTATCTATGAACGATTTGAAATAGTGAATTGCTTGTTTCTCTAAGAAATGTTAATTTATGCTTACTGCAAAAAGACATTTGCTTCGCGGTCTATGGGAAATGTCCTTCGTATTTTGTTCCTCTCTTGGTATGAACTCTAGAAAAAGCCAGGCTTTTCTGATTTTTTTGAATGCTCACTAGTCTTTTTCTATTTCTTTCTTTCTAATATCGTTTTAAATAACTGTAGCAGCGTTCGCTAGGAAGGTAGAGTTATATAGTGTATTATTAATTTGGTATATTAACGCGGCTAAAAGTAGTCAAGCAAACTCGGTGTGAGTGTTTGCTGCGGAGAATCTCACTTTTATGGATTTAGATTCTTTGGAAGTAACTTTACGAGGGCCTAATGAAGAGAGATTGTCAATACAGGTATGGCCCAAGTGCCCTAAATGACAAATGTCGAGAGACTAGCTTGGGATGCGACCGTATTTCGAAGTGGGATAAGTGATGTTCCTTGTTAGTGATAGTGCAGTGCAACAATCGCTCGAACTTTAAAAGATGACCACCATTTTACTAAAAACATTCAACTCTAGTCACTTGTGGGTTGCCAATAGCAAAGGGTCTTCACTATGTGCTTTCCTGCGTGGATTTCTTTTATGGCTTCTAAGTATGTCAACATTTTGCCTGCTCATGGAAGGAAACTTCTAAATGGGGTACGTGTCGGTGTGCCAATAATTACTTGTATGCCTGTGGGAACAACTCTACAAATTATACTTACCACTCTTCCTTTTTGTCATGCAGTTGGTCTTTTCACTTTTACTTCCGTGCTTGATATTCTCTCAACTTGGTCAAGCTATCACCTTAGAGAAAATGCTCCAGTGGTAACAATTATTATCTCTGTTCCTTAGATTTCTATGTTTGATTACCAAATTATTCATAACAAAATTTGGTTTATAACTACCCTTTTATCTTTTTCCAGGTGGTTCATTCCTGTGAATGTTGTTCTCGGTAGCATATCAGGCTCATTAATAGGTTTCATTGTTGCATCCCTTGTACGTCCACCATACCCTTTCTTCAAATTTACAATCATACAAATTGGAATTGGTAAGCCATTTCTTCTAGAAATACACTTTAACTCCATGGATTGCATTTTCTTTGCACTGTTGGTATTCAAAGTTCATTACATACTTTTTGAACTTGACGTTCCAGTTAATTCCAGTTTAGATGAGCTCTAATGGTGTATTGGTGAATTCTAATCATGTGTGTGTGTGTACATATATAAAACTTTTTTTGCTTTGTGCTTTATTCATATCTGCCTGTCTTGAATTTTTAGTATCTGCATTGAATACAGGGAACATTGGGAATGTACCCCTTGTCTTGATTGCGGCTCTATGTAGAGACAAATCTAACCCTTTTGGTGACTCAGAAAAATGTAGCACAGATGGGACTGCCTATATTTCATTTGGCCAGTGGGTAGGTTTTAAGCATTTATTCTTGATCATTGGATATTATTTAATTGTTATTCTAATTGTGAATTTTGTTTTTTGAGCTGAATTTTTTAAACAGAAGCACTTACCATTCACCCTTTTGATTAGTTGAACTATCGTCTTGTAAATGATGTGTGTAGGTTGGTGCCATCATCTTATATACGTATGTGTTCAATATGTTGTCTCCTCCTCCCGAAGGTACCTTTGATATTGAGGATGAAAATCTTCCCATCAAGAACCTTACCAAGGATGGCACACCTGATCAAGTTCCGTTGCTTACGCAGGAGGAGGCTGCATCAACAAATTCCAATGATTTGCATAAAGGAAAGGTGAGACAAAGATAAATGTTGAGAACTGTGTTGCCACATAGCAGTGCAACAACTGTTTTATAAGAAGGACATTCTAGCTCTCTGAAAGTGTCTCCCCTAGCATCTAAAGCTGCTTCTTTCACGTCTCTGTGGCGACAGACAACCCAACTTATGTGAAACCATATATCATCTGTACATCAATGATTTACCCCAATAGTCAAGCACTTCTCAATGTTTGTCCTTTTTCCTTCTTGTTTTCAAGGTAACAACTTTAAAAATAGCATTGAAGCCTCAACCTCCTATCTAGGTGTGAATGAGAATAATATAATTCACAGATACTAGATGATGACCAAACTCCGAGATCATGATCAACATCTCCAGAGATTTCTTCATCTGCATTACATGCAGTATAAGTGTTTAGGAGGATTTTTCTGGTCTCTTTGCTAGTCACAAGAGTGATAAGATGCCGGTTGCAACCTCTCAAAACTTTCTGTTCTGGCACTGTGAAGATAATATTACGTCTGTTATCCAACTATTTGAATCTGATATTTTTTCCTAAACTTATGAAGCCAGTAATTTTTTATGGTTGAATATTTTTCCTCTGGTCGACAGAAGAGTTGCATCTCATGATTCTCGATGCAGATTAAAGATTTCTTTGCATTTTTATACGAGAAGTTGAAGCTCAAGCAAATACTTCAACCCCCTATCATTGCTTCAGTAAGTTTCTAGTTGTTAAACTTTGTCTGGTTAAGTTTGTATTTCCCTAGGTTGATAGAAATTCGTGCATATTTGAGTTATGCTTGAATGATTAAACGATTTTAGTGCGAGTCATTTCTACTTGATTCTGATCATCTTGATTACAAAAGTCTTAGCTTTTCATTTCTGTATTTTAATCTTTGAAGAAATTGCTGTTAGACGGTTATGCAAGACAATAAATTGTTTGAGTCCCAAGATCAAGCCATTGCGTGTAGACCTGATCTAACTGAAGAATCCAACCTTGTGAAGCTGTCCCATTTAATGTTGGTGTTGATGGATGATCCCGTATTGACTATTTAATGAATGGGAAAATGGTTATAGCCAAACCACAACCCTCTTTTGGCTATCATTGAGCACAGCATTTTAGTTGAAGTCTACACAGTCACTTTTCCCTACTTTTTTTGCTTCCACTAGTTGTAATTTAGATTTTTCTTTATTTCTTTGTCAAGATATATGCAAACAGTCCGATCAGTTATTGGCACCACAAATTTTAAATTACAAACTAAATAGCAGTTCTATTATTGTCAAGCCGATTTTTATCCAACATTTTTTATTGACATTTAGTTAGTTTGGATCTAGTTAAACTTCGGTTAGTCCTATGCATCATTCATCCAAATCTTTCATCCAGATAAATCTATACGCTATAGTATTTACCAGTTCCCACAGATTTTGGCAGTCGGTTAGGTCTGGGAACCAGTAGACATCATGATGCTTGCTACTTCAGAAAAAGTAATTCTGACTTGTCAATTAATTAGTGTAATTCCAAAATAATTTTGGAAAAACTTGCTTTTGGATTGAGTAAGTTATGACTAACTGCTGATGTGGTTTTTCTCTGTCAAATAAATCACAGTCACTACCGATGGAGTCAACTCCACAATTTTTGGTTAAACTGGTTGTGTGTCTCATTTATACAAGAACTTAGGCAGGGGTTGTTGAGATGCTTTTCTGAATTTTAACTTGTTTCCATTCTTTCAATCTATTGGTCCAAAAGGGTCTTGTAATTTCCTGGTCATGAGCTAAGTACGCGATTTTGAACCAGCAAACCATTTCTCTTGGGCAAACACCTGATAATGAGGGAGTCACTGCAATGCTACATGCCTGGAGTTGGCAATGCTTGCTAAAGTTCTGACTGTTGTGAATATTATGATTGACCATTCTAGTGTATTTAATGGAGCTTAGGAAAGTATTCATTACTATTAGAGTAGTATTAATAACTATGAGTGAGATAAAATTATGTCCATATATTTCCTTAAGAGAGAGGAGGAAGAGAGGAAGAAGGAGCTTCTAGAACAGTGTTATCCATACCGGTACTAATATTTGTGCTATTTCATCCTTTTGATGCAGATCCAGCATTATAATTGAGATTCTTTTCCAACTTCGTATAGTCTTTAAAGACAGAAGAGTGACTGCTAGAATCACTCCGGACTACTGTGGTCACAACAAATCACTTGAAAAGCGATTGATCTCATTGCTCTGCAGTCTGGAATGTCTAATCCTCTTTTTCTGTTGGTTCAACTGATAGACTGCATTATTCTATTTGGAGCCTATGCTTCAATTTGAGCGTATAGTTCCTGATGCATACGTGCATTCTCTCCATAACCTGTAACCTTGGTTTTGTGGTTTGTATCTTTGTAGTGGAAGATATATGAACTGTGGCCATGCTCGCATTCTCTTAATATTCTTTATTTAGCCAGATCCTTTCAAGGTCGGTGTCGACTAATCTTAGAACAAATGGAGTACAAAGATGTCCAAATGAGATGTGTGATAATGAGCTTTGATTCGAACATTATTTGAAGTTTTTAATGATTGGCGAACAAGTTGAAGCGATGTAGTGCGGGGTGCTAAAAATTATATTGTGAGCATCAAGCTATTAATAAAATTCACATAGACTCAGGGACATAGCAATTAGTTAAGCTATGTATTGATAATTGTGATCAGAAGCTGAGTGCTTAGTATTAACTACATATAACAAATCTTTGTCCATTGTGGCATTTATTACTCTCGTAAGCTCATCATGTGCTTCAAGGAAGTCTGAGAATAGTAGTGAACCCCACAGCTGTCTGGAGGTGGGCTTTGTCAGCCATGAATTGTGAGTTTTGAAACTTTCTCTAATGTGTCTGCAAGCTTTTGATACACTAACTACGTCGTTTGAATTTGCTACTTGTGGGAAGCAGGTATGAGTAGTTGTTATGCTAGATTCAAACCTGGAACGTTTTGGAGTTGATGTTCTGGAATAACCCTACCTCACCTTTATAGAACACCTAAATCTTAGAGCGCAGTCAGATGCGAGCCAGAAACTTCTCGTATCACCGAGTCTATCATGGAACTATCCCATCATCCATAGTGATTCATCCAAGATGAGATACCTCATATATTTAGTACCTCTTGACGCAGAGAGGACATTGAGGACAACTGACTTTCTGATTGTGGTAGTTAACTCTTGTGAGTACCCCCTGTCTAATTGCGATTATGTAATTACTACTTTCATGCATGCTTACAGTAACATATGCGACACGAGAGTACGTACGACGACGGGCAAAAAAAGTGCTTGGAATGGAGACTGGATTCGATTCCATGAGCTTTGCCAATCTTTTTTATCGATTCCATATTGAGTACTGTTTTACCCATTCCCACTTCCTCGAATAGTTAATAGTTGCCCCTACAGAAGATTTATCAACACACATTGTAGCAAATTCTCGAAGTTATGCGAAAATGGAACTCTACTAAGAACATTATCTAGTGCAAGCATGTTAGTAGTAATGTAGATCACACAAAAAGACTAGTGAGTGAATGAGTCTATGCATTTCTCATGGGGTACAAAATTATTTAAATCAGTAAACTCATCGAGACTATTCTCATTGATGTATTTAACATACATTTAAATAAAAACGTGGGAGATATTAGTGTGGGTCATTTAAGTCTGATCAATTGATTTATTCTGTTGCTTTTAAAAAAATATAGACTCTTTCAATTAGAGAAGTTCTCACAATTCAAAGGGATGTGATGTCTGTATTCCCGCGCAATTTGAAATTCACAATCATAGAAAAAGAGTGACTTTAGTTTTTGAAGTCTTCATGAATAAAATCTTGCTGTAGTGTATATATTACATTGAAAGCAGTACTTGTCGACTCTATTCTCCCGGGAGGCCCATGATTCCATGTCATTAGACTACGGGATTTTGGCCAATATAGTAAGAAGCGGCAATCAGTTAGTACGGATGTGTTGAGTCAAGATTCTCATGATTCTCTACTATAATGCATCCACCCATGGTTATCCTATTCGATAGCTTGCAAAGCAAGTCTATATATTGACTTAATGGATGAGAGTGGATAGTGATATCCTCTTGTATTATAATATCTTGCCTCTCTTCTGTAGCGCAGGACCATGAGGTATGGCTTGATCAATACTCAGGCCACTTGGACCTCCGATTAGTGACTTTTGGTTTATCAATTATTAGCCATGAGTGCTGCATAGCTTCTTGCTTATTCCTCTTTGCAAATCTGTACATAGAGAATGTTCGCCAATTATTGATACCGCCATTTTTTATCGAATACGGAACTACATTGAGGCACACCTGTGTCTCTGCGCCTACCTCAACTCTTCATAATCAGGAGTGAGCTTGTAGAACTGTGAGGATTAATTATGTCGGGTTTACTCATGCAAGGAAAACCTATGAGGAAGAGTGTGTCAATAATTCTTGGTGGGAACTTATAACGAGACCCAACTGGACTCACGTCTATGTTGTACTTTTTTTGTCTGAAGGAGAGCTATGTTTTAATTGATGAGTGTGCCCCTTCCAATTGTAGATGAAGCAAACTTGCCCGTCCCATTGTCATTTGTAGCTTTGGGTATTAAGCTCTTGGTTGTGCTCCTTCCTTGTCACGATGTCCCTGAGATGGGATAGAGAATCTATACGGTGCAAGTACTTTCCTCCTTTGCCCTCCCTCTTTTGTTACGTTAAGTCTAGAAGAGAAAGAGATCTATCTCACCCGCAGGAGGAAACCAAGATAATCAGCCAAAGTGACAATGCCAAGTCCTACAGGAGGCACCAAAACTAGCCGCCCAAAAATAATAGCAGCAGTTGTCCGTAGACCAAGTTTTGAACTTCCAGGTCCTGCAAGTAACACATTTACCCTCAGTTCAACCTGATAAGTAGGACGCACAGGTTGCTATGCATTCAAGCACTTCTTTTCTATATGAAAGCACGTATGCCAACAGACAGCTAATATAAACAAAACCAACTAAGGCCAAGTGCAGTATATCCATTCGCTAAGAAAAAAAAAAGGATTATATCCATTCATCAAATATGCAGACCGAATGACAGGTGGAGATTAAAAGAAACATGAAATAAACTCACCGTCAACAAGGTTGCCTCCTAATGCCAACAGAATGCATGGAATCATGGCCTCCCTGATGAATCACAAGTACTCTTAGTAATAACATAGAAGTCTAAGAAACTCAAAAAACAAAGGCATCTTTTATTGTGTTCTCATACAACACATGCTAATAAAAGTATTTTTTTAAAGCAACAAATAAACAATTGATCAGATAAATGACCAAACCCTTTTAATATGAAATAAAATTTGAGATTTTGATTTATAAATTGACCATGTGCTGTACCCAGCTTTAGAATAATATACTAGCTCCAAAATTTCTTGAGTTTGAACCAAAGTACAGGTGGAAAATCTTCTGTAGGACTATTCGAGGAAGTGGGAATGGGTAAAACAGTACTCAATATGGAATCGATAAAAAAGATTGGCAAAGCTCATGGAATCGAATCCACATTTGGCGGAGTAGGTGAACATACTCATGAGTAAATAATCATTACATGGTACCACAAGAGGCTCTAATATATGGTCATAATAATGAACTTCCTGGAGCTCGTGTGAGAGTTCATTTGACTGGCCTAAGGCTAGGAATTATTCCAGAACTCAACTCCAACGGAATAAAACCAATACCTGCTTCCACAATTCACTTGAGGTATTCAAAAGCTGAGACATACGAAAATAAGCTTAATTCTCAGACTTCCTTGAAGCACATGATTCGGATGCAATGAAAAATGTTATGGTAAATATGTTTTCCATACCATTTCTATGTTGTCCTCATTTTTTAAGCTTTCTACAAAATTTTACATGGGACCTATGCATCGCATATAACCTATAACTGTCAACATTATCACATCCATACTTTTGTACTGCCGAAGATCTCTAACAAAAATTGCAGCACATATCAGCACTTACTTAAACAACCACAAACAGTAAGTATGTGCTTTGCATCAGATTCAATTGAGCATACCCAAGAATAATGCAGCTATCAGTGAAGAAGAAAAGAGGAGCATCAGCTGCAAAGATCAATCGCTTCAAAAATGGTACCGCACCAAGTACCATAGCTAGGATCTGCATCAAAATGTGAATGCCAATTAGAGATGGTCCTCCCCCCCCCCAAATATATATATATATATATATATATATATATATATAAACCAAGCTCATTTAATTAGAGATGGTCAAATCAATATCACAACCAAGTCAACTTATGAGCAAGCACACTCCACTAGAAAGCCCTCATTATCAGGTGTTTGCCCAAGAGAAATGGTTTGCTGGTTCAAAATCGCGTACTTAGCTCATGACCAGGAAATTACAAGACCCTTTTGGACCAATAGATTGAAAGAATGGAAACAAGTTAAAATTCAGAAAAGCATCTCAACAACCCCTGCCTAAGTTCTTGTATAAATGAGACACACAACCAGTTTAACCAAAAATTGTGGAGTTGACTCCATCGGTAGTGACTGTGATTTATTTGACAGAGAAAAACCACATCAGCAGTTAGTCATAACTTACTCAATCCAAAAGCAAGTTTTTCCAAAATTATTTTGGAATTACACTAATTAATTGACAAGTCAGAATTACTTTTTCTGAAGTAGCAAGCATCATGATGTCTACTGGTTCCCAGACCTAACCGACTGCCAAAATCTGTGGGAACTGGTAAATACTATAGCGTATAGATTTATCTGGATGAAAGATTTGGATGAATGATGCATAGGACTAACCGAAGTTTAACTAGATCCAAACTAACTAAATGTCAATAAAAAATGTTGGATAAAAATCGGCTTGACAATAATAGAACTGCTATTTAGTTTGTAATTTAAAATTTGTGGTGCCAATAACTGATCGGACTGTTTGCATATATCTTGACAAAGAAATAAAGAAAAATCTAAATTACAACTAGTGGAAGCAAAAAAAGTAGGGAAAAGTGACTGTGTAGACTTCAACTAAAATGCTGTGCTCAATGATAGCCAAAAGAGGGTTGTGGTTTGGCTATAACCATTTTCCCATTCATTAAATAGTCAATACGGGATCATCCATCAACACCAACATTAAATGGGACAGCTTCACAAGGTTGGATTCTTCAGTTAGATCAGGTCTACACGCAATGGCTTGATCTTGGGACTCAAACAATTTATTGTCTTGCATAACCGTCTAACAGCAATTTCTTCAAAGATTAAAATACAGAAATGAAAAGCTAAGACTTTTGTAATCAAGATGATCAGAATCAAGTAGAAATGACTCGCACTAAAATCGTTTAATCATTCAAGCATAACTCAAATATGCACGAATTTCTATCAACCTAGGGAAATACAAACTTAACCAGACAAAGTTTAACAACTAGAAACTTACTGAAGCAATGATAGGGGGTTGAAGTATTTGCTTGAGCTTCAACTTCTCGTATAAAAATGCAAAGAAATCTTTAATCTGCATCGAGAATCATGAGATGCAACTCTTCTGTCGACCAGAGGAAAAATATTCAACCATAAAAAATTACTGGCTTCATAAGTTTAGGAAAAAATATCAGATTCAAATAGTTGGATAACAGACGTAATATTATCTTCACAGTGCCAGAACAGAAAGTTTTGAGAGGTTGCAACCGGCATCTTATCACTCTTGTGACTAGCAAAGAGACCAGAAAAATCCTCCTAAACACTTATACTGCATGTAATGCAGATGAAGAAATCTCTGGAGATGTTGATCATGATCTCGGAGTTTGGTCATCATCTAGTATCTGTGAATTATATTATTCTCATTCACACCTAGATAGGAGGTTGAGGCTTCAATGCTATTTTTAAAGTTGTTACCTTGAAAACAAGAAGGAAAAAGGACAAACATTGAGAAGTGCTTGACTATTGGGGTAAATCATTGATGTACAGATGATATATGGTTTCACATAAGTTGGGTTGTCTGTCGCCACAGAGACGTGAAAGAAGCAGCTTTAGATGCTAGGGGAGACACTTTCAGAGAGCTAGAATGTCCTTCTTATAAAACAGTTGTTGCACTGCTATGTGGCAACACAGTTCTCAACATTTATCTTTGTCTCACCTTTCCTTTATGCAAATCATTGGAATTTGTTGATGCAGCCTCCTCCTGCGTAAGCAACGGAACTTGATCAGGTGTGCCATCCTTGGTAAGGTTCTTGATGGGAAGATTTTCATCCTCAATATCAAAGGTACCTTCGGGAGGAGGAGACAACATATTGAACACATACGTATATAAGATGATGGCACCAACCTACACACATCATTTACAAGACGATAGTTCAACTAATCAAAAGGGTGAATGGTAAGTGCTTCTGTTTAAAAAATTCAGCTCAAAAAACAAAATTCACAATTAGAATAACAATTAAATAATATCCAATGATCAAGAATAAATGCTTAAAACCTACCCACTGGCCAAATGAAATATAGGCAGTCCCATCTGTGCTACATTTTTCTGAGTCACCAAAAGGGTTAGATTTGTCTCTACATAGAGCCGCAATCAAGACAAGGGGTACATTCCCAATGTTCCCTGTATTCAATGCAGATACTAAAAATTCAAGACAGGCAGATATGAATAAAGCACAAAGCAAAAAAAGTTTTATATATGTACACACACACACATGATTAGAATTCACCAATACACCATTAGAGCTCATCTAAACTGGAATTAACTGGAACGTCAAGTTCAAAAAGTATGTAATGAACTTTGAATACCAACAGTGCAAAGAAAATGCAATCCATGGAGTTAAAGTGTATTTCTAGAAGAAATGGCTTACCAATTCCAATTTGTATGATTGTAAATTTGAAGAAAGGGTATGGTGGACGTACAAGGGATGCAACAATGAAACCTATTAATGAGCCTGATATGCTACCGAGAACAACATTCACAGGAATGAACCACCTGGAAAAAGATAAAAGGGTAGTTATAAACCAAATTTTGTTATGAATAATTTGGTAATCAAACATAGAAATCTAAGGAACAGAGATAATAATTGTTACCACTGGAGCATTTTCTCTAAGGTGATAGCTTGACCAAGTTGAGAGAATATCAAGCACGGAAGTAAAAGTGAAAAGACCAACTGCATGACAAAAAGGAAGAGTGGTAAGTATAATTTGTAGAGTTGTTCCCACAGGCATACAAGTAATTATTGGCACACCGACACGTACCCCATTTAGAAGTTTCCTTCCATGAGCAGGCAAAATGTTGACATACTTAGAAGCCATAAGAAATCCCAGGAAGCACATAGTGAAGACCTTTGCTATTGGCAACACCGCGATTTTGATGCTCCCTAACAAGGACTCTCCTCCCACTACGGCCCCCGCCTGGTCCGCCATTGTCACCACCGATAGCAATCTCTCCATGCTGTCGTCTCCCAAGTCCTAATAAATCTGACGCTCCTTCTCCGCAGCACATCCACCGGACACAATTAGCCGCTTAATTACAATATTAATTAATTTCTACTCCGTGCTCCAGTATCGATATTAGAAGAAAGAAGAATGAAAAAGCTTGAGCATTCAAAGCAAAAGCCTGGCTTTTCGGTTCTCAGAGAGGAAAAGGAAGATTTCCCAGCCGCGAAGATCTCTTTTTCAAGCTACTCTGCAATTTTCTGTCGAGAAACCGTGAAGATTAGCTCCCATAACACATCGACAAATAACTTCCATCAAGAAAAAAAAAAAAAGAGAGAACCTTTGCTTACAAAAAAAAAACTTCAAAGGGATATGGAGGAAAAAAATCGAATCTAAACACAATTCCAATGAAATTCTAAATGAACTTCTAAATGAACAGCTATATTGACGACATGAAAGAATATATGATAATCAGGAAAATTTGAAAGAAACCCTTAGAACATGTTCAGGTATCATACTTTGACAGGAGAGGTTGAGAATGAGAATCCCAGTAGCCTTCGAACACTGCTTCTGAAGTGGAACCAGATATTCCAATCACGCAAACGAAAATAGAATGAGAAAAATGTCTTCGAAAGTTGCCTCTCCCTCTCTGCTATATGCGTTTTGCTTGGTTCGTCACTTTGTTGCTACCTTCCAATCAAAGCTGTCGATTTTCAGTCCAAATTGATTTTAGACAGAACTCGGACTCCGAACCGTCTCATTTCATAATATAGGTAGGGAGGTCAAATTGACGAAGATGCCCCGCGGAATTCTCACTGTGATACCGAAATTTTTACCCTTTCGCTGCCACTAGGAGTCTTGGACGGGTATTCCGTACCAACGGAAATTTCGTGGTATGCCGCGCACTCTTTCCTTTCGCGAGCACCATCTGGATTTTGTTTTCCTGTCCTGCGACGAACTGCGGGAGTTTTTTGTGAATCTGCCATATCCTACGTGTATCGTCCTTATAGCGAATGCGAGGAGTCGGAGATCCTTTATCTCAGAAAATTACCATAATGCCTATGGCCCAAATAAATCTATTATCACCGTACGGTTGTTAAAGTGGCATATTCTAATTTTGTTTCTCCTGAAATGCCTGATTTTGTGTGTAAATTCCAACCGTTAAACTAACTGGGAATGAAGATTCAATTAACAAAAGTCATTAATTAAATCACATATAATTTTTAGATATTTGGTATATCACGTAACCATACGTTAAGAGAGTAATTTTTAAATTTGACTCTATAATTTTGGTATTTACCAGCCTAAGAATCAGTTGCGGTGTCATTTCCAAATGTGGAAGCGATAAAGGGAGACGCGCATGGGGAAGAGTCGAGGGGGTTCTCGCTGTAGCTAGAAAGAACAACAGTCGGCAAGCCAATCCACCTTTCGGTCTCAAGTCTCAACAAACTGAGCTTTTGAAGGGTGGTTCAACTGACAGGTAGGGTAACCATTTAAAAAGCGAAACAGGTGCTACGTACTAGCCACGTCCTTGACCCATGATACAATATTGGATTACGTTCACGTCGACAGGTCCAAAAAAATTTTTCCCTTTTCCGCGCGATAAAAGTTTATATCCTAAAATTTTAGTATTAATTAGGATTGCGACGAAGTTTCTCTCCCTATTATTGATTAGAGTTGCATAATAAATTTTATTAATAACTTATATTGCATTAAATAATATATTAATAAACAATTTGATAAAATTTAAAGTTAATTATAATTTTTTCCTTCAACTAGTTCTATAATCTCAAAAATCTCCATAAATTATAATTCGTTACAACTCACTCCTCCATCTATATTTACTTTACGATTTAGTCGCCCACCCAAATTTTTCATCACGTGCAACAATTTTCGTCCCGCGTGAACAACGCTTAAGACTTTCTTTGTGCAAAAATATTAAATTGTCCACCACACTCGTTGCTTTTTCAAATTTGGCATCATTCCGAAACAAAAAATTAAATTTAGGCAAATTTACGTTGAGAGGCAAAACCTCAGTTTTATTGGACCAAGTGGGAAAGGAAGGGACCATTTGGTATTTTCATGCAACGAAGGTCCCATGTGTTGCTCACATGAGACGGAAAATATTGCAGATAACTGAAAAATCTGGATGAGAGACTAAATCGTAACAGTAAACTTAGAATGAAAGGGATGAGTTGTAACGAGTCATAATTTAAGAAAGTTTTTAAAAATAGAATACTAGTTTAAGGAGAAAAATATAATTAACACTAAAATTTATTAATATGTTGTCAATATCACAATTTTTATTAAGACTTGTTAGGACTAAAAATTTAGAATGAAAACTTTTCCGCTCCTAAGAACCATGCCCAAAGTCATGGAATTTGTTCGAAACCCTAGCATAGTCGATAAGATCGTACAAAACCAATCAACCTACCCCAACTTCATCTTGACAGGTGGGCTTTACCACTTCGAGGTCATTAATGAAGATAACAACAAGAACTGATAAATTCAAGCAGTTTGAAGATTATAAAAAGGAATTCAAACAATATATTTGAACAATTTCTCAAACGATTGACCACAAATTTAGTTTTGTTTTTCGTTCTTTCAAAATCAAGCTTTTTGAAATGAACTCATGAGAATCGGTTAAAAAAAAAAAAAACTCATGAGAATCGGTTGAGTAAAACTTATGTTCCACTCTTCCAGGAAGACATATGTAAAGTTAATAACTCAAACACGACAACCTTTTAACCGACTTAATTAGTCGCTCCAGCCTGGGTTTGATGGAGAATCATACCTCTTTATGTTAAGAATAGCATTCGAAGTGCACTTTATATAGTGGCGAAAGGAAAGGCCAATGAAATTACTCGCGAGTGCAAATCAACACCAAATTTTGAAAAAAGGGACAAAAAAGGTTATAGAGGAACATTTTTGGATGTCATGCGCATGCAAATTAACATCACGACACTGGAAGTATATCAGGTTCTACCTTAATTTCCTCAGCTATCTCCTTAATTTTTTTAATAAAAAAATAAAAAAATATTATTGTTTATCCCATAAGTATGCGTCAATTGCATTTGCGATCTCTTAACTTTTAAAACTGCGATTTACGCCCCCTGAGTGTAAAATATTTGCAATATTTATCTATAGTCAAAATTTTCGTTAAATTTGACGGAATTCAGCATTAAAATGATCGAAATTCCCTCAAATATAATTTTCAAAAAATAAATTAAAAAATATATAGATTACAAAATAGAGTTTTTAATAGTTTTATTTAAAAAATATTACCTTTTTAAATATTATTTTTTTATTTTTAACATTTTTAGTAATTTTGTCTTTGAGGGTTATTTTAGTTATTTTAATGCCGAATTCTATCAATTATAACAGAAATTTTAATTGTGGACAAACATTGTAAATGTTTCATATTTATAGGACATAAATCGTAGTTTTTAAAATTAGGGAAGAAATACAATTGATGCAAACTTATAAGGCCAACAATGACATTTTTAAAAAAAATAAGTGTCAATTAATTGGACTGAGAGATATGATCAATTATAGTTGAATAGTTTAGAAAGTCAAATAAAAAAAAATAAAGTATTATAACGCTGTAATAAGCTATGATATTTTATTGTTGTTGGCATCGCCGCAGATGATAGCACAATGCACTATTGATTACCTTGTTTTGTGTCAATAAAGACAACAATAGCCGTGGCAACTAGGCATATATGACGGTGTTAGTTAATTATAGCATTGATACTGATAATGATGGTAATAATTACGGTGGTCGCATCACAAGTACTAATAACAATAAGAAGATTATGAATAAGAATAAGAATAAGAATTTTCTATGGAGTTGAAAATGATGGATTAATATAAAAATATGCAGGTGCTCGAAACATGTGGAGCATATAGTATATATGATTTGGTAATAGTGTCCATCGATCATCCTTGTCGTGTTTGGAAACATAAAAGAAATCACGCAAAGAAGAAGGCCGAAAATTGAAAGACGTAAACTTGACAAAGAAAATTTCGTTACTTCAAGTAAAGAGTGAAGGGGATATCCGGTTCACTTTTCATAGGTTTCTAATGAAAAAGTAAATGTTCTAGAAAACTAAAAAACTCTAATTTATATTGAAAGGAAATGGACTAGCTAACCCCACATTGAGAGGCGAGAATGATTATGCGATATTTGTTGTTCAAAGAAGACAATATTCATTAATGAAACACAGCCTCGACTTATCTCTTTTTTTAATAATAAAAATACTATAAAGCGCGAATCAATTGAAAATTAATTTTAAGGGATTGAATAAATTATTAAGGCTTGAATTTTGATGATTTGCTTCCTGGAACGTTTTAAAATTAAAATTTTATAGATAGTACTTATCTTTTAAAGTTATTTTCAAAGCATTTAATCTAATAATTGTCTGATGCGTATTAAATTAAAAAACGGCATATGCTCCTTGTAAGGAAAAGCTACCTACTTTATCCAAACTTTGGAGGGAAGATGTCGGGCAATATGCCTTATTTTATAAAAAAAAAAAAAAAAAAAGATGCCTTTGAATATTACATCAATTAGCTTCTCCGCTTTTTCTTCCAGCACTCAGATAAATCTCATCCATCATCCATTGGAAGGACCGTGTCTTGCTTGCCTGTCAAACGAGGCAATGTTTTGTCTCAAAGGCAAGCGTAAGTGTTGACAGTTGTGGTTTCCTATTTATTTATTTTCCAGACGCTAAGGGCATGGGCTAAAGATAAACAAGACAAAAAGCCATGAGATGCTTTACGCAATGGTGGGGCCTGGGTTGGGTTTTTCTCTTCTTCTTTTTTGCCCTTTCGGATGATGACACTGCTATCTCATCTGGGCTTTTATTAAAAGGATGCTGAAGAGTCGTAGCAATAATTTGGAACTGCATATTAAGTCACTAATGAAGGTTTGGAGAGAAGACCCCTAATTCATGCAGGGCGACTCTGAGTATAGGTAATTTCTTAAGGCTCTCAAAATAGTAAAGGCTACTATTTTTTTTTTTTTAATTAAAAAAATAAGTCTCAAAATATCTTTTAAATTTTTTGAAACCTTCATTTAATGTAAAGAAAAATATAATTTAAAATTTTAAAGAAATGACTTCTAATTTTAAAATTCAAAAAAGACCGTAAACTTCTAGTTTTAAAATTGAAAAAAAAAAAAAAGAATATCTTGCTTTATCACTATTTTTACTATTCTCTTCACCAACACTTTTTTTATCTTTATACTCTGAATGTATACCCTTCCCACTTCTTAATTGATATCCTAGTTTCACTCTTTTGTTCACAATTTTTCTTTATTTTTCTTTTATGAATGTCATATTCTTCCTTCTTTTCTAACTAACTTTCAAGTGCTGATTCAATTTTGAAATCTCAAAGTCGGCCATAGCTTTCTTCTTGCTCACATGTGCTATTATTCTAAACTTTTAAATTTTAAATTAGTTTTATACTTTTATTTTATATCGGTTATAGTTATTATTTTTTATTTAGAGAAAAATTGAGAATTTGAGATTAAGTTCAGTACCCTATAGTTTTATTTTAAATTTATGTTTGCATCGATTGTAATTATCATTTTTCAATTTAGAATAATTTTGAGATATCTAATATGTTTAATAAAAAAATTTTAACTAAATTTTTTTAATATTTAATATTTTAATATAATAATTTATTATAAAATGCCTCTTTTATAGTTTTGCCGTAGGACCCATTAGAGACTGCCCTGCGTTCATGTTCCCGAGCAGAAAAAATGGGCCAAAGGTTGCTAAAATGCTGCAGGAAGGAACAGAATCTCAGCTACTATTTTGGCCGACTGAGACATTGGAAGCTTCCCTACCTCTAGCTTTATCGCTTTGATTGATTAGATCGGGATGGCATGTTTCTCCAATTTTGCCACATGCTGCCAAGTGCCAATTGCCAAACGGCCCAAACCAGTAGTGACATCCATGTTTTCCGCACAAAATCCATCACCATATCCTTACAAGTGAAGTAATAGACGCTTAATCTCGCCGCTGCCAAAGCCCCATCTTATATAGGAGATGGAGGTTAAGTGATTAAGGATTCAAACCTCTGCGATTTCAGAAAGATGATTGGAGAGAAAATATAAAAATAAAACAACATAAAAAGTTTTTTTCTTCATAACCCTCATGGCCAAAAGAGCAACTTGGCCGGACCATTTGTTCCCTCCTGTAAGTCACCGTAGAAATCATGATGGTGAAGTCAAATATTAACATTATGATGTAATCTTCAATAAATATGCAAAGTACAAAACACAATTGTCATTCATAGACCATACTTTTTATGGAAAGATTCACTTTTTTTTTTTTTTTTTTTATTTGATGTTGTCCCATCCTGTGATTATAAAGCCCAAGTAATATTCACGGAATTACTGCGGGTCAGAATCCGGGTCTGTGGATTAGTTTTTGTAATTTTCGAAGCTACATCGCCTCCTCGTCTTAATTTATTTTTGCTTGGAATTTAATAAGTCGTCCGCTTACAGAATATTACTAGGCATATTCTTCTTTTTCAGTGAGTAAAACTGATAATGGCTTAGTAAATAAAACGTAAAAGATTCTCCTTATGTACTTCACAATTTTTTTCTCATGCATGCAGAACGACACAAGATGTAAGGCCCACATCGAACTTGCGTCGGTGGCTGGACTGACCCAAAATTGGGCCTCTCTTTACCAGCACAAAGTCCGCCCTTCGGAGAGACCGGGCCCTCAGCCTCTGGAGTGTATCTTTGGAAACAAATGAGGATATTGGGATGTTTTTCTTTTATTTTGTTACTTTCAGACTTGTAAGCTGGTTTTCATTTCTTGTAGTGCGAATTCTTTGGCATCTCGCTACTAGTTGGGTCGCTTCTTCGACCTTTGAGGGATGTTTGTCCCCTTCTTATGAGTTGCTGCATTATTAGATTAGAAGGCAGCTAACAGCTGTTAGCTGCTGTTAATTGTTCTGTTTCTGTTATGCTTGAGCTGTGAGTCAGTTATTCTTTGATTAAGTTCAAAGCCGTATATATACTCATTCATTACTCAGTAAAAAGCGACGAAGATATTATTTCAATTCATGAAATGGTATCAGAGCTCTTTTCAAAGCTTCCGCCCAATTAACTCTCTTTGTGCATCTTTCCTTTGTTCGCACCATGACCTCGTCGGACGAACCTGCTGTTCAGATTCTTCCATCTCCCCCAATTCAACCTTCAATTCACCCTTCTCCTTCCCCAATTCAACCATCAATTCACCCTTCTCCTCTGTTTCAACAACCTAATTCCCTTCATCGCACATCATTTTTTGATTCTACCAATGAATCTAATCCTTTCTATTTGCACTACGCTGAGAACCCTGGTGTGATCTTAGTATCGCAACCTCTTCTTGGAACTCCGAATTATTCCAGCTGGAATCGCTCCATGACTATGGCTCTCACCATCAAAAACAAGCTTGGATTTGTTAATGGTTCAATCCTGAAGCCCGATCCTGATCATGATTCATACTATCCTTGGATTCGCTGTAACATGATGGTTACCTCCTAGTTGTTCAATGCCATTTCCAAAGAGATAGCCGGCTCTGTTATGTACAATGATTCTGCCAGCCACATTTGGAGAGATTTACGTGTGCGATTCACGCAATCAAATGGACCAAGACTCTTCCATTCACGAAAGAATTTTGCCAAACTTACTCAGGACAGCTCCTCTGTGAGTACCTATTTTACAAAATTGAAAATGCATTGGGACGAGCTATAAGCATTCTGCCCTCTAGATGCATGTATATGTGGCTCTGAATGCAAGGCCACCAAGTCTATTCTTGCTGGACAGGAACGGGAGTTCATTCTCCAGTTCTTAATGGGCTTGGATGAGAAGTTCAATCATATTAGAGGTCAAATTCTTCTGTATGATCCCCTTCCAGAGATCAATAAAATTTTCTCCCTCATTATACAAGAAGAAGAACAACTCGGTCTTTCCATAGCCGAACCAGTTTCTTCTGCTGTGATGGCTGTTAAGTCTGCTGCACGTTCTGTTGGCGCAAAGTCTGGTTCTAAACCAGTTTGTACCCATTGCGGTAAAACTGGCCACACAGTGGAGAAGTGTTACCGTTTGCATGGTTTTTCCCCTGGTTTTAAGTTTACTAAGAATAAAATCATGTCCTCAGCTCAAACTGTCAGTGTTGATCAAGATCAAAACTCATTGCCCGAGCTATCCAATATTCAAGAACAGTGCCAGACTCTCATTTCTTCTCTCCAGAATCAATCTTTGCTGACCTCTACTGCACCATCTGTTAATCAAGTCTCAGTTTCTCCAAATCACTCTTCACTTGTTCTTAATTTCTCAGGTGATTCTTTTATGCCATTTGTTTTTTCCTCAACTAGTTCATGTCATATCACTCACTGTCAAGATCAACCAACTTCATGGATTCTTGACATAGGGGCAACTGACCACATGGTCGGTTCCCTTCATCTTCTCACCAACATTATTTCCACAGAACCTATCAAAATTAGGCTTCCAAATAATCATTTTGTGTTTGCTACTCACATTGGTATAGCTGTTATCAACTCTGTTCTCACCTTAACCAATGTTCTTTATATTCCTCAATTCTCTGTTAATCTGATTTCTGCTAGCCGATTAACATCTGACCTCTCTTGTTGTTTGATTTTTCTTAATCACCATTGCTATATCCAGGACCATATCCAATGGAAGACAATTGGAGTTGCTAAACTCTTTGGCGGCCTTTATCATTTGCTGCAGACACCCGGTGCTTCTTTTGATTCTAGACAATTTGCTTCTTTACTTTCATGTAATCTGAGTTCTCATAAGTCTAGTTTTCTTTGGTATTGTCGATTAGGACACCCTTCCAACTCAAGATTACAATTAATAAAGTCTGCTTTACCTATTTCTTCTTCTCATACTTTACAAACTCCATCTCATTGTTCTGTTTGTCATTTAAGTAAACAGAAAAAGTTGCCTTTTCCAAATAGCACCTCTCAAACTCATACATTGTGATATTTGGGGTCCATTCTCAGTTATCTCTTATGATGGTTACAGCTACTTTCTAACCATCGTGGATGACTACTCGAGATGTACATGGATACATCTCCTCAAAACAAAATCTGAGGCCCGACACCATCTTCAAAATTTTTGTCACATGGTTGAAACACAATTCAACACCTTAGTAAAAATTTTACGTTCAGATCAGGGCCTTGAATTCAATATGAATGATTTTTTTAATCACAAAGGGATATTACATCAAAGGAGTTGTGTTTATACTCCCCAACAAAATTCCATTGTTGAACGAAAACATCAACATATCCTCAATGTTGCTAGATCTTTAAGATTTCAAGCTCACTTGCCAATTTACTTCTGGAGTGATTGTATCCTCACTACCACTCACATTATTAATAGATTACCTACTCCTCTTTTACATAACACTTCACCCTTTGAGGTTCTGTTTAAACAGCCACCTGCCTATGATTTATTTCGAATATTTGGATGTTTGGCCTATGCATCTACTCATCCTCATACTCGAAATAAATTCCAACCGAGAGCCATCCCTTGTATATTTCTCGGGTATCATACTGGAATCAAGGGTTTTAAACTTTTTGATCCTAGTACTCGACAAATTTTAATTTCTAGACATGTTGTTTTTCATGAAGAAATTTTTCCCTTTCAGAATTCAAAATCTCCTTCTTCAAATGGTTATGTTCCAACTGATACCACGACCATTCAGCATTTTGTCCTTCCCACACCTTCCCCTGATATTACTCTTAATGATTTTTCTTTTTCTTCCCATCATCCTTCCCCTGTTATATCCTCATCAGATCACATTTCTCCAGAAAATTCTAATGTTCCTACTGTCATTCCATCATCTGATATTCATGACATTATCTCCTCTGCTCCGGTGCCTATTTCCACTGATGTTCCTGTACAGACCATTGATAACATCACCTCTTCAGTACCTATCCCTCGCAGGTCATCTAGAATCAAATGTAAGCCTGCTTATTTGCAGGACTATCATTGTCAATTGGCCCAATCTTTTTCCAGCAACTCAGATCTAATCCCGGGTATTGGTTCAGGTATTTCCTCTCCTTTGTATCCTCTCTCTTCTTGTCTCTCGTATTCCAAATTATCTCCTCCTCATCGAGCCTTTACATTAGCAGTTTCTAGTCATGTAGAACCTAAATTTTTTCATGAGGCAGTAAAGTTCCCCGAATGGAGAGACGCTATGAGAGCTGAAATCGCAGCTCTTGAACTTAATAATACCTGGATTTTAACTGATCTACCTCCTGATAAAGTTGCTATTGGATGTAAATGGGTCTTCAAGTGCAAGTTCCGAGCTGATGGCACTCTTGAAAGACACAAGGCACGCCTTGTTGCGAAGGGGTATACCCAACAAGAGGGAATTGACTATTTTGATACTTTTTCCCCTGTTGCTAAGCTAACCACAGTTCGTTGTTTATTGGCTTTGGCAGCAATTAATAATTGGAGTTTACATCAACTTGATGTAAACAATGCATTTTTACATGGGGAGTTGGATGAAGAAGTTTTTATGAAACTTTCTCCCGGTTTCTCTCATTCCGGTGATTCTCGGGTCTGTAAATTGCAGAAGTCTCTCTATGGCTTGAAGCAGGCAAGCCGGCAATGGTTCAATAAATTCTCTACTACACTGATTTCTTATGGTTTTCATTAGTCCAAGTCAGATTATTCCCTTTTCATCATGAAGAATAATTCTGCTTTCATTGCTCTATTAGTGTACGTAGATGATATTGTCATTGCAAGTGATTCTGATGTAGCTGTTAGTGCCTTAAAGGTCTGGTTAGATTCACATTTCAAGCTCAAGGATTTAGGTCCACTAAAATTTTTTCTTGGTCTTGAAGTTGCACGGTCTGCTGCTGGAATTTCTTTATGCCAACGAAAGTATACTTTAGAGCTTATTAATGATTCTGGTTTATTAGCTTCCAAGCCAGTCAAGACACCGATGGATAGTAATTCTCGGCTCAATGCTTCGGATGGTGTTTTGCTTGCTGACCCGAGTGCTTACAGAAGACTGATAGGTCGCCTGTTGTATCTTACCATCACCAGGCCCGATGTGTGTTTTGCTGTAAACACTTTGAGTCAATTTCTTTCACAACCAAGGCAGCCTCATCATGATGCTGCAATTCGCGTTCTACGATATCTCAAGCTCAGCCCTGGTCAAGGGATCTTTCTTTCCAGCTCCTCCTCTTTCCAGCTCAAGGCTTTTTGTGATTCGGACTGGGCAGCATGTCCGGATACTAGACGATCAGTTTCTGGTTTTGCCATTTTTCTTGGAGAGTCTCTTATTTCCTGGAAATCCAAGAAACAAGTGACAATCAGTCGTTCTTCTACAGAGGCCGAGTATCGGTCTATGGCCGTCACTTGTTGCGAGATTAAATGGCTTACTGCTTTGCTCAAAGATTTTTCTATTGCTTCTCCACACCCAGCTCTGTTGTTTTGTGATAGTAAGGCTGCTATTCACATCGCAGCGAACCCAGTCTTTCACGAACGCACAAAACACATTGACATTGATTGTCATGTGGTTCGTGACATGGTTCAACAACGTCTTATCAAGACACTCCACATCACAACCGAGCATCAGCTGGCTGACCTTTTCACTAAACCCCTAACTTTTGATAAGTTCATGACTCTTGTTACCAAGCTTGGACTCTTGAATATACATAGTCCAGCTTGAGGGGGGCTATTAGATTAGAAGGCAGCTAACAGCTGTTAGCTGCTGTTAATTGTTCTGTTAATCTGTTATGCTGTTGAGCTGTGAGTAAGTTATTCTTTGATTAAGTTCAAAGCTGTATATATACTCATTCATTACTTAGTTAAAAGTGAACGAAGATATTATTTCAATTCATGAAACTTGCACTTACATTCATCGCAAACCACCTCAAAATGGAAGCTCATGCGACCAAATAATTGACGATATTTAATATCGCAGTTCTCAGTCGCAACGGTATGTTGGCTTGTCATGTTATATATGGAAAGAAGAGCAGAAGATCATCTGATGTGATGTCTTTTGCTCTTGTTTATTTTGTGTTCTCATCATATATTTGCAGAATTGTACACGCTTGATTCAACTGCACGTATTAGACTTCATGCTTATGAATCTATGATATAAATTAGGAGGAAAATTAGTTGAATGGCAATATTAAAAGCCAAAAAAGCTTCTAATGAATTGTTTCCATTGTTAATCTCTTTTTATCCTACTATTATTTCCTTACTTGTTTAACTCCTTGGTGTTCTATACAGATTAGACGTACGAAACTAAAGGGAGAGCTGGGGGCAGTACCCAAATTTTGAAAAAAAAAAAAAAAAAAACCCTTCAGTCTTCAGTTTTCGGTGTATCTTTTAATTGTTGTTTTTATATTTTATGCACTTCGGCCCTCCAGAGTATGGGTTTTATGTAATTTGGACTCAATGAATCAATTTCAAACTTGTCCTGCTTATTATTATTCTGATTCCATAGCCAGCATATATATATATATATATATCGGCCACTGGCCTCTATTTATACCTATTAAGAACTGCATAATTGTTAAGCTAACACGGCTTTCGCGATAGCTTCACAGTCCCTTTAAGTCCATTAAGAATTGCACATAGACTACCCACCATACCCTGACTCTAGTTATTGGTTATCACGCGGCCCAACAATTCATATTATATTAATTTGTAATTCATGCCGGACATCTTAATAATATCATATGAAGTAAATATATATTATTTATTAATGCTTGAAAGTTGCACATTAAGCCTGACAAGAATTTGTGAAAGGCTTCATAATTGGGCTTTCATGACAGTTAGTCCACAATATTTCCCTTGGGCTTCGTGAAATAAAAGCGGGAATGCGTGCTCATCTGTTGGGCTTGTTTAGCCCAAATTTTTTGGATAATCCAGATTAGGTATCCATTTGCAAGCACCAAAATTCAGCTTCCTAGCTGGATTTTGATTTTACCAGATCGATGATCACTACAATATTCTCGTCATCATATTGGGAAGGCAGTAATGAATCTAAAGGGGTCAATTTTTAAAGAAAAATTAATAGAAAAAAATTTACTACGTAATGTAAAAAAAGTGTCTTAAATTTAAAATATTAAAAATTAAGGACTAAAAATATATTATATGACTTTGCTAATTTTTTTTTATCAATAAGTTATCCATTATCTAAACAAAAAAAAAAAAATTCATCAATATAATTTCACAAGTCACAGCCTAAGGTTATAATCACAATTTTACAACCTAGTCCTAATCATAATTTCAATATAATTTCAAAACCTAATCACAATTTTACAATTCAATATAATGCACATTAATAATTTTACAACCCAATCATGTAGTATCACAAACACAAAATTCAGTAGAAATACCAACTAAAATTTACAACATCATAACATTGAATTGACAAAATTTTTAACATCATAACAAAGGACATGAGCGAATGGGCTTAGGATTAGGCTTTAAGAGGGGGGGCCAGCTTAGTCTAAAAGGAGCAGATTAGTTAAAAAAAAAAATCAAACATTTTACATTGGCCAATTGGGGCTTTGGCCCCCCTCCATCAGCGACAGCATATTGGTTCCCATTTTTGCTATTGAGGAGCCTGGAAAGATGTAAATCTCTAATGGGCATCGGATTAGACTCTTTGATTAAATCTCTTCTGGGAAGCGTAAAATCCTGATACGTTTGCATTTTAATGGAATTGCTCAATTGGTAATCAGGTAACACCCCCACAACTATTTCCGGCAAGAAATGGTGGTAAGAAACTGACAAGAAGTTTCAGGTCCCCGACTCCAGGGCCTACCACGTCAGTCGCCAGAATTTCATTGTCAAGACCCAAACCAAATAGTGAAGCTTTAATCTTTCCCATTACGTTATACTGAGAGCTATAATATACAAGGAAAAAGTTTCACAAGTACCCAAAAAAAAAAAAAAAACGAAAACTAAAAACGCTACAATACAAGAATATCGAAAACATGATACTAAATTCAGCTGAGTCCAAATTAGGAAGCTCTGCGCAGATTGGTTCAGCAATCCTTGCAGGATTTTCGTGATTGTCACCCCCTGCTTGAAGTTAGCTAATCGTGAAAGTGAGTTTGAACGTCGAGAGCCATGTTACATGGTTGGATCTCTCAGGACAACTGATGCGACTCCAGTTGTCCGAGAGTTTGAGTGTGGGTGAGACTCCAGCTGTCCAGAGAGTTGAGTGATTGAGAATTCCTGGCAATGGATGGTTGAGCATATCAGAGATAATAAGCACCTCTAGAAAGTAGGATAAAGTCCCTCAAACAGACACACATATGCACGTACAAATTGTAGTGTTGGTGCAAAGTAGGACATAAAAGGATAGCATCAAGCTGATTGGTTACTATCCTATTTCAAGAGAAAAAACACACACACACACACACACAACACATTGATTTACAGGGTTAAACCTTAAGTGGGTTATTCTATAAAGCTCTCATTACCTATCGAAATTTCTGTTCCCAAACCTAAAAGATGCGGGTAAAAAGATCTGCTTTTGGAGAGAATTTAGAAACCAAAACCTATATAGAGAACGACAAAATAGTATGAATTACGCCAGCACTTGTATTTAGCGTTGGCTGCAAGAGAGGACCAATCACCATTGCTGGGTTAATTGCAACCATGTCAAGACCCTCCTCTTTTGAAAACTTCCAGGCAGCTTCTTCAGCCAATGTCTTTGAAAGCACATACCATTGCTGGAGAAACATTAAACATAAGACACAGACACTAATGAACTAATGACAACAAAAACGTTGGAAGTAGCAGAATTCCCCATTTCACGAGTGATCAAACAAGGCCATTGACTTTAACACATCGGTGATGGATGAGCATAACAGAGATTGACTTGTACAGACATTAATCTTAAAAATTATCCATTTTGCTTTATTGGAAATTAGCCACATTTTTCAATGAATTAAAGCTGTAGGGTGATGATGCATGAAGGATCTCCTAAATAACAGAGCACCAGTCATGATCACTTGGAAGAACGTGGAAATCTTAAAGTGCACTAAATCATTGAGGGAAAAATCATCCAAGTACAGTCATCGGAGCAGGAGCAATGCAGCGTATCTTAAGGCTCAAATATTTAGGAGTGAGCTCATGCGGGTGAAAGGGAAGAAAAAAAAAAAACTTCCATACTTGCTTTCAAAACTATCTCCATACTAACATTTGTAAACCAGCGTTCCATCGTTGCTTGCAAAACTATTCAGAAAAATATTTTCTCAAGATTATAGAAGATCAAGAGAAAAAGCAAGACCTGTAATTAATCGATCCAGACCAAAAGGAAACCATTCGAGTTCAATAAAAAACTGTCTTTAACATATTGGATGGCTATTATTCAATGTTGCGTTCAATGCTCTCATCCCTTTGCAAAATTGATGCAATCACGAAAAATTAAAAGACCATATGGGTGGGTTGGTGACACAATGGTTAATGTCGTTGACCTCACCCCTTAAGAGACATGATGGTATACTTCACTCCAGCAAAAGGACAAATTGCGTAGCTAATTAATATGTGGCAAGCACTGAGATATGTATCACAATCTAAGAGCAGTTTAAGTATGCATTGGAATAACTGAAATATGTAGCACAATGTTTACTTTCAGAAGAGCATGAAACATAAAGCCCCACCTTAATTGCCTTGCAAATCTCAGGATCAGAAAATCAAATCTCATCAACAACTACATCAGGAGTTCGAGGTCGTCCATTATATGCAACTGCAGCTATAGAGGATGTCAAAACTAGCATGGAGACTTTGACTTAGAAAAAAAAAAAAAAAGACAGATGGATACTTTGCACATGATTTAAGGACGTTAGGTGGCATTTGTTTGCCGAAATATTGGCACTCCAAAATTTCGGTCTTGATTAAAAAAAACTACAAAATAATCTCTTTCTTCCAATCAAATTATTCTTTTCATTATAATATTCATTCAAATCTTCTCTCTTTACTTTTTCACCAATTCCATAAACTATCTTCACTTTTTTACCAACCCTAATACCCCAATATTTCCACCACCCTAAAATTTTCACAAACAAACACCACATAAGTGTACCCTTCACTGCAGGATCAAGCAGTTCTGCTTGAACGATTAAGGCAAATCAAGTTAGATCACTAGGAATAAAATAGCAGAAGATACCGTTAGGGAAGACAACAAAGTCATTTGGATGTTTATAGACAACATTTCACCTGATTTGTAGTATCAAATTCAGAAATAAGAACTGCATTTTCATATGATCTCATGGTTCTTAAGAAGGAAACATCATCCCTAAGGATGAAACAAAATAACAGGCTGCATTTTGATGGTGCTTCCTACAGGAAACAAGAACAGCATTAAGATAGTAATAGTAACATGGTTTGCATAGACTAAGTTAGAAACGTCGAAACAGAAAAATGAGACAACCTACTTTCACCCGGTAATGACAGGTAGCTACACAAGTCACCTCCCACAATGTTATGACTTTGTCAATGGTAATTAGTGGAATACCGGCTGCTTTAAAAGGTTCTTTCGAACTGTATAAATATTACATCACAGACTTTTAGGCATTATTATCTGTGCTGTCATCCATTTAGTTCAGTACTAGAGGGTCTAAAGGCAAACGATTCTCTACTTATGAACGAAAGGCATTTGGCATTTCCTATCCTAAAGATCTTTGCCTTATCACCTCCAACGCTATCACAAAGTCTCCGATTTTTTTTATTATACCAAAAGCCCATATCCATGATATCTTAAGAGTAGATCATCATTCTAAATCCATTTTATGACTTCTTACTCCACCTCTTCAAAGTTCAAGTCTGTACTAAATTGGGACTTCCCAAGGTTTTTCTAGCAGGGTACCTAAATGCTCTGTTGACAATTTGTTGAGGGGAAAAAGGTGAAAGATAACCTTTTTTACAGAAAAAAAAAAAAGAACAAAAAAAGACATGTCGCGGAAATGCCTTTTTGAATTGGGAAACTTCACGTTTAATAGCCTACTAAATTGATCGAAAACTCGAAAACACGAAAACAAAACAAAAACCTGCTGAATTTTCCTAAGTAAAGTTGCTTAGGTAAATTGGTTAACTTAGCTCATGATCAGCACATGGCATTGTTCATCACCTTGCTATTGGTGCCACAACAAGACCTTGGCCACCAACCAAGTCAAGTAGCAATAGACAACAAGACCAACGAGAGCCATGACAAAGATTGGCCACCACTAGTGGCGGAGTACCACCACCTGTAGCGGTGTCAGGAGGGGAAGTGCAGAGGAAGGTCCTATGAGTGGAAGTGCAAGGCGGCGGTGGCTCCGCCGTAGAGGGCGGCGGATGACGACGAGATCAAGCCACTTAAGAAGGCATCCTAGGAGATTAGTTTCCTTTGTAATGAGTTGAATAAATCATATCTTCTAGATTTAGGGAATCTTTCCTAAACTTTAAAAAATTAGTTTCCCTTTCAGTTATTTTGAATTAAGCAAGTAAATTCAAATCTCCTTGATTTGAGGGATTGTTTTCTAAAGATCGGAAAGATTTGATTTAGATTTGATTTCGATTCAATTGTGATTTATGCTTGGGTTTTGTAAGCACCTAATGATGCCTATATAAGCACCCTTAGATGCATCAGAGTTATTCATTTAGAGAGTTTAGTATTGGAGAGCCAGAGAGCTTTTGGGAGAGTTTTGGCCAAGCATAGACATATATATGCTAATCGGTGTTCAAGGCTAATAACCTTGCCACTGGAGATGCATTCTTGGCTAATGGCTTAGTTTGGGTATTCATACTTGGGCTAATTAACCCTTAGACAATTGCTCTTTTGTTCTTGTGGTTCCAAGAACTAATAATCCTAAACCACGTTCTTCGCTCTTCAAAATAAATGTAGAGTGTTCTTCATTTTTGTGTTAGATCCTATTATTTCAGTTCATGTATTGCCAAGAACAGTTTAGGATGATCGATTGGTGTGATCATGTTCGAATCACTTGGCAGAAGGTGGAGTTGTTAAGGTGGCCTAGACCAGGGTCCCTAAGTTAATTAAATGTCAATTTAAGATCAATGCAATTTCCAATGACTGCAGTATGTGTGTGTGCTTATGCGTGCATGTCATGCGCTACTATTGCAGTTGCAATTTCTTCATGGTAGCTATTTTGGAAACCAAGCAAGGGCTGATCTTCTTAAAACATGAGCAAAAACAAATACATTAGTTGCAGGACATTTGGCATATCAGCACCTATTAAAGCAGTTAAATATAAAAGCTATGCTCAAAACCAGGGGAGAAAAACGCAAAGCTGAAAATAACCATTTGGGGTGAGAGCACTACCAGATCCTGCTCCAAAGAATGGATTCTTTGAACCTAATTTAAGTAAGATATATTCAACTCCTTAACTTCCTGCACTAACTTCACACCACAAATGATACCAAGATCGAAAGTAACAAGATAACCATGAAATTAAGAAGTTTAAAAACATGAATAAAACAGACATTATCGATTACCTAGGGGTCAACAGGCAGAGGTTCAGATGACATCATTTCAAAAATCACTGTTTCTTCTGGCAAAGAAATATCATCTGCTGGCTCCTTATCCTTTTCTGCAACTTCTTCATCAACAAGGCCTCTTACTTCATCCAAACCATGAGCATTGCAGGGTTCCTATTCTATATTGGCTTGGTCTAGAGAGTGCCCCACTCTAATGCAAATGTCTCAAATCTGCCTCATTCCATGAGAGGCGAAGCTTTGACCACACTGCTCCACGTCTGTGTATTGTTTGGTAGGGAACTTACAATATGAGATCAAGTTGTTCGTTTGATCTTGGTCAAGTTCAAACCAAAACATTCTTGGTTTGTAGTAGTTTTTTTCAATTACAGGTCTATATGTTATTTCAGAATTTAGAGGATAGATCGGAGAAGATAAAAAATGATATTGGACAATTGAAGGAAGAGATAAAATCGTTGTCCCAGGGACAACAATCCATGTTGAACTCAATGTTTGAGCAGCAACTTGATGCGTATGTGAAGAAAGAAAAAAATGCTAAGCCTAGTACGAAGGCTAGTGCCGCAGGAAGAAAAGGAATGCCTTCTTGAAGGTACGCCACTTTTCTGGTTTGAAATTCAGCATGTATTTTGAACACGTGATGAGGATCCATAGTTCCTATTTTGTGAGTGGGATGGTAGGGTAACAAACCTTTTGCTATTATCCTTGATCATTTTGCTATCTGTAGTCTGTCAGCAGATCCACTACAAGAAAATCGAGTTCACCCGACATGAGATTCCGTCACAAAAAATGCACAAAGTCGTCATTAAAGCCCTTTAGCCATGACTTTCGGCCATCAAGCCTTGGTTAAGGTTGCCGCGTGCAGAGACCACATTCCTCGACGATCGCGCTTTTACGTCAACCAAAGTGATGCTGCGTCAACCTTGAATGGCGTCAAAAGAAAGGTTGACCAGCCGTTGAACAAGGGTCCTTCATTTTACACGGATCGTTGTTGTTGCTCTGTAGCCTACGATGTTGAAGCCGTCAAGGATTGTTCACCTTTCGTAGACGATGTGCAATGCGTGAAGGATTCCTCATCCTTCAACGACGACGGTCAATGTGTGAAGGATTCTCTGATTATCAAAATGCTCTTTTTATTTTTTTATTTTATAATTATTTTCAAGGCTCTAAACTGTTGACTTATGAAAGAAAAATGAGACGAAGACAACGTATAAATCCATGAACTGTAAACATAGTTTTTTAATCCATGGTGAGCAATTAAAAACTGTTCTCAGGCAACATGACTCACAAATAACAAAAAAGCAAAGTTCTGTATACAAAAACTAGATGAAAGCAATGTTCCTTTGTCACTTATCGTCCCTTTGCACCAATAGAAACTGCCACAACTTTGCGACCCTCTTTTGAAGCTTCTAAACTATAGTTCCTTTTGCCTTTTCCAAGACCCTATTTCTTAATAGATGTTGTTGTCCACATAAAGGAGAAGCTTCGCTTCATTACATATGATGATGTTGAGAATCACTGAAGGCCGGGCCCTGTTGAACCTGCAAAGGTGGAGAAGAAAGGGGGCAGCATCGGATGTGGAAGTTCCGATACCTAAGTCAGAAATCAAGAATAGCAGTGTTAGTATGTCAAATGAAGCATGAGGAATAGGGGTGGCGTACCTGGCTTACTTATATGCAGGAGAGTTTGAGTCTTGGTGGGGGCCTTGGTATCTCAGGTCTTAGAATCTGGTAGGAGTCTAGGTGCTGTGGATCTTTGGGATTCTTCAAATGCTGGCGCGGTGGGTTTTGGAGGGAAAGATCCCTTGTTTGCGTAAGGGTTGGAGGCCTTGGAGGGTACTCTTAATTCTGGGGCTCTTGGAGTAACAATCGGGCCGGTGCATTCTTGCTGGGTTGGACCACGAGGATTAAAGCTGGGCATGTGTGTCTTCAATCGGGTCGGGCCTGCAATATTACAACCCATCAACATATATAGAGGCTAACATTCGTGGGAACCAATCTAAACACACAGAAAAGGGTAAGCGAAAATATAGGTTTGCTAAATTCCTTATCCGTTTCTTGAAGCTTCAATAGCATGCTGTTCTGGGGTTGTGGGATCTTTGGCAAACAACACTGGTGATATGGTTTGAGGTTGGACAGGAAACTGCAAAGCATTTCAGAATAAAATGGTAGGAAATAAGCAGTATTCAAAATTTAGTGGAATCTTGCTCAGCTGCACGTCTTCCCTTCAAATATTTGATTATAATGATTATTTATTGGTAAGAAATAAGCGACCGCTACTTATACGTCATCAATTGTATATTGCTTGTTTTTTTTTCAAAGCCAATTTTTTGTTTCTAAGCTTCAAAGCCAATGGTATAATTCATAAGTGCAATTGCTACACTCTAATCGATCCTTTGTTTGATGCATACCTCAAAAATACAATTTTTCCTATAATTGTTGCTAAATCTTAGCGCACTATATGTTACCCGTGGTAGCGCAACTATGTTCATTAGATTCAAAGTTATCCATGTAAATGGCACACAACCTGTTCGATTAAATGCCTACGTTGGGTTCGATAACAAAAATAAAAATGCCTATGTTGGGCTAAATTGCAGAATATAACCATCAAAAGCCTTCTTATTGTATGGATGGTCACTCTAGTTTGCTATTGTTTAGAATTGGTTTATCTGTGGTTGCATGTAATTTTTGTATATCTTCAAGAAACAACATTCAAGGCTTAGAAAAAAAAAATGGACGGGGAAAGGAACAGCCTTCAAGGACTCTGTAATATCTTTGTCTTTATATTTTTTAATGTCCGATCAGGGGAAGATAAGTCCCAAGAGAAATTGTCATCAATTATCTCTATTGCATTATCAGAGCTATCTCTAGGAAGCTTCTCTATAACATCAGATGCAAGTCATCAAGACAAAGGAAGGATGCAATGCAATTCGATCAAAGGGATACTTAAGTTTCAGCTATCATGGAGATCGTGTCATGAAGATTTTAAATGGCCTCCCCTGAAGAATCTCCAACGTTGCAATTGCAAATAAGAACTTCCTTGACTCCAGTGCGATCCCCATCAATGTACAGCCACCAAAATTGAGCACAAACACAAATGTGGCGGCACCTCATAAGGCAAATTCGGTTATTTCCAAAGTGTAAACAAACTTGCTCAACCATCCTCTCTTGGTCTTCTTGGGCTCAACAATTGTATACAAAAACTTCCTCCATAAGTCTTGCATTTCTTTGTCCTGATGAAACTGAGTTTTTGTAATTCATGGCATCAAGCGTGGTGTAAAATATTGAACTTACATGCAAACACAATTTATGCTTTGGATTGCAAGATAATTCAGAATCAAGTTGTCATTTTTAATTTAGTCTATGCTTTCTAATAGCCCAAAGATGATGTTAGGCATAAGCCTTTTTTTGCTGACAAGATAAAGAATGGCAAAAAAAAAAAAAGGATTTTTCTCAAGGATGTAGGTATGTCTGCATTAGTTTCAGCAGAATTTACCTTATAGGAATACATTTCACCTGCTCAAGAGAGAGGATTACTTGAGGAGACTGTGTATCAATAAAAGAGCTAACTGCCCAAGAGATAGTATGACTACATCAGATTTGGCTGCACCTAGGAGAAGGGCTTGATGAACTTTTTGTTCGTAATGTTGACGGAGTCTCCAAATTTTAACATGAGAAAATAGAAAAAGCAGAGTCTCCAACAGAGGAGCATTATCGAGCAGGGGGGCCTAACATAAGAATTGCCCCAAAATCTAATTTAAGGCATGCCCTATGTCTGTTGTGCATTTAAAGTTGTGTTCTACTGGTCAACAAAAACCTCACCATTCAAAACTAAATAACCTAAGATCATTGCTTGGTCATTTTTCTAACTTCTAGAAGGTTTAGTCCATGCATGACAGAGCAGAAGAATTATAACAAAAGAACTTCAATATGAGCTAGTACAACTGCCTTAGCCTATTAGCCTCCTACTTCAATATATTCATACCTCATTTAGCGAGACAGTAAACAAGAGAGCCAACATACCATTTCCGTAAGCATTTGATGAACTTGCTGCACGCACAAAAACAAAATTACCCTGAGTTCTTGAAAAGAAAATCTTATGATAAAACTGATACTAACTCCATTTTAGCATCTAATGTTTGTCCCATTGAAAAGACAACATTGTGCAAAAGAAAGCCAAGGGACCACTTAGGTTCTACCAAATTCAACTCAAGTAAGACTTAACTGAGTGGAGTGGAGAGGAAAAAGGAGGTCCAACCCTTCACTTAACCCATAATCTACAAGAGAACAGAAGCAAACAACCAATAATAGAAATACAAAAATCAAAGACAAAGGACAAAAGAGACCCAGCAAGATAGGAATTCCACAATTGTTTTTCATCTACCAAGCAGCACATCAAAGTCCAATTTAATTTATGGGTACATGTGCAAATAAATTTATAGTTTGAAGTAATTGCAATCATTTTTGGGAACTAGCTAAATATCAACTTATCAATAGTTTTGACAAGTAATTACTCTGCTAATTGGTTATACTACCACTTCCGAAAAAAGAAACAGAGTAACCCAATGTTCTTTGTCAAAGTAATTTTTGGCAACTCCAATCACATACATACAGCATCAAAGTCACAATATCATTTCTTCGTATTTGTTATATTCAATATAGAAGATATAAATATTCTAAAGGAATTGTGATGCTCATCGGAATTGTGATGCCCAACGTACTGCCACTTCAGTTCCCAGACTTAGCAGCCTTCGCAGCACACGACTTGCATACCACGTGTTCTGTGGAATGACCAAGAATATAAGGGGCCAATCAGCAACTAACTTATAATAGCAAGCGATTGAATACTAGTAATTTGCTCAAAGAAAATTATTGGGTCACATTCAATAGTTTTCCCGTTGGCGTGGAACACAGCTGTCGTCACAATCTCAAAAGAAGGGTAAAATGTCCTCCCAAGCAATGAACGTTTTTCCTATTCTTTGATTCTTCAATGCAAATCTGTGGGAACCACAATTACACTAGTTGAGCCACGAATCTCAGGGAATCACATGAGTTTCTATTGATGGGGTTCTTCAAGCGGCAAGAAAAAAGTGGACGAAGGGTGGCACTTCATTCCTGACGGATTCAAAGTGTAGCGAGGCTAGTCATAGCTTTCCCAACCACCCACCCTGCGGCTACACTAGGGAGAGACGTTTCATTTTTGTTGACCGCTACAGTAAATAAAATTTCAGTGTATCCCCGACCACAATGCGCGGTGGTGATTTCGGGTTAAAATATTTTCTCCTAGCATCGACAAAGAAGCATTAGTGTGAAGGATTGTTGCACTTTGCTGACGGGAATAGAGGGAGCACGGATTGTGGCAGGGCTGTAGTGGGTTTTCTTGTTGTGAGGATATATGCGTGAAATGGTAATTTATGCAAGGGAGGTTGAACTTCACCTGTGAAAATAACTGAGTATTATTATGGCTAGGTTTTTGTCATAGCTTTTTTTTTTTTTTTAATTAGGTTTTTGTCTTAGCTTAAGCACACCAATTTGACCATTTGTCTTCTGTGGGTATTAAGATTCATAAGTGTGGTTTTATCTTCAACTGTGGAAGAAATAAATTAGTGCATGAACTTTGTATTGATATCCTTTGTGAAGTCAGGCTCAATGATTTACCCAAAAAGAAGTCAGACTCAATGAGAAATTCTGAGTGAAGAAGTAACTTGGTCTTCCTAGGTATGGATTCTAATGCAAAGTATGGATATAGATCTAGAGATATCTTGGTCTCAGAATTATGGATTCTAATGTGCAGACATGTTGGGACAATAACAATATCAAGTTACAACCCTTGAACATACATCCCCCTCATATAAATTCAGTGACATGTATGTTTCTCCAATTTACTTTCGAGTCCTATTATTTAGTTAGTCCTACTTTTTCATTTAAAAGACGAGCTGCAGTAGTTGATGGATGAATCAGGTGGTTATGGAATGTTCGAATGAAACTTCTATTTTGTTTTACCCTTCCTCAAAATCTCATGGAATGTTTGAATGAAACTTGTTGGAATGTTTGAATGAAACTTGTTGCTAATGGTATATATCTTTGTGTCTACAGATAGCGAAATGAACAAATTCGCCCAAGACCAAGACCAAGTCCAAGTCCAAGACTAAGATGAAGACCAAGACCCAAGACCAAGACCAATCTATCCAAACCGACAAAATAGAAATCCATCAACTTTTATACTACTTGGTTTGTTGATCATAAGGTTGAAAAGCTCTTCAACAAAAAACTTAAGAAGAAAGCTGTTCTTGTTGAGCATGTGGTTGCCCTCGATGAACTTCACCATACCTGTATTCCTTCTGTATTCAGAGCCCGAGATTGGGAGCCCTTTCCCAATCCTATTTCTCCTTCTTCAGAATTGCTTGTAAGAGAATTTTACGCTAATATCCATGCTATTGACAAGGTATCCAACTTATTCATAGTATATCTAAGGGGTCATTACCTTCATGTGACCCTTACTCTTATTGCCAACTTATATGACTTGCGTCATGTTCTTGACCCTACTTTTCCATATGCATATGATGATGCTCCTTCCATGGATGCTATGACCACCCTATTGTTTCGTCATCCCTATCCGTATTTAGGGAAAACCTTAAAAAAGAGCAACTTTTCAGCGAGATTCATGTGCTTACTAGGATTGTGTGCACTAATCTGTACCTCGTGTCACATATGACCGGCTTAAGTTTGGATCGAGTCCATTTTCTTTATGCATTACTCAATGGTGCTTCAATTGATATCGCCTTCCACATTTGCAACTACATGCTCGAGGTGTATGTGAATGCCTCTAGCAATCAGGGTCTTCCTTACCCATGTCTTGTTAACCGATTGGTCACCTCTTCCTCCCTACCTTCCATTGATAGTGAGGAAGCTATTGTTTTGCACCAACCCATCAATTTACGTACTCTATCTCAAAGCGAGGCACAACTTCGTAAGACTAAGAGTGCCTCCGCTAATTCTAATATTCCATCATCCTTTTAGGGTCTGATGGCTTCTGAGAATACTCAATCTGCTGAAAATCCTTAGTCATCCACCCTAGTTCCTTCTTCTGATACACCATCCTCATACACTCTTGCCGCTGTTGCCAAATTATTCTCATATCTGGTGGACAGAGCTAATTTATGAGTGCTGTGATGATTTTGTGCTGAGATAGATATTCTGAAGAACGATTTTGCACACATAAAATCTTAGATAAAGCGCATTTAGGAACATCTTGGGATCGCTACAGCTGCTCCTTCTGTAGCTCCCCCCGAGACAGCTGCTCCTCCCGAGACATCTGCTCCCAAATGACTATGTCCTTCATCTAGTGACACTGATGCCATTTTTAGTGTCAGTGATGCTACTATCAGTGAAAATGAGAGTGGGGAGGATCTTCCTCCCATAGCTGCTTCTTGAAGTATTTTGGATCATCAAGTTATTACTTTCCTGTGTGGATCTCCTACTCATGTTTCTCAGTACAAGGTTTTTTTTTGTTTTTTTTAATGTAACTTTATATTTATGATATTTCAGACTATCAATTCACGTAGACTGACAAAAAGGAGTGCATTTGGCTCTCTACAGTCTTGTTTGTTGTTTTGCACAAAAAGGTAGGCCCTTGTTCATTTGGCTCGGCACAAGGTTTATATTTTGAGGACATTGGATAGTTTATTGTGTGTATGACTTTGACTCATGGGATCTCATTGTTAGGAATTTGGAGATCTGTTAGGACATTAACCGAGTGTATTGTTTTTTTTTGGTTTGTTATGTATTATGATTATTAGTTTTGATATAGACTTGTTATCAATGTTAATGCACGTTGAATTTCAGTAAAAAAACCTGCGCTTTGGTGATTAAGAAACCTTTTTATTTATCTAATTGTATTATACTTGTTCTTGTCCTTATTGAACATAACTGATGTCAGTTTATTAGTGCTCAAAACTAATAACTTTTGGTGCTCAAAAAATTGTTATAAAAACATGACGTTGATATTCCGTCTGACAGCAGAACCCATCATAGATGCTCTTATAGTCTTATTTCAGTTGATATTTTTTTTACACGCTTCTCAACCAATATAATGTGCAAGACATTTATAAGAGTGTTGTTGAATCGCTTTCATTGTCTTGAGAGTAGAGAACTTTGAACCTGGGAGTTTTTTTTTCCTCCCTAAAACCTTCCAAGAGATTGAACTTAATTTACATCTAAACCTTGAAGTTACGTTTAGTTGTTGGGTTTTCGGCTGATAAATTGTTCGCTCTTGTCTTTCTGGATCGGGTTGTTTGAAGGCCAAATACGAATTTTTTGGGTGTCATATCATCACCCATGGCTCGAGCAGCTATTTGCACCGCTCTTTTATATGGAAAATTGAGATACAACAATAATCTGTCGTCTCCTTTTTTAATTTTCTGGAAAAGAAAAATGGTCACTTCTGAGCACATCTGCACAGGAACATTTCAGTTGAACTAAAAAATGTTGCGGTAGTTTAAAATTCCAGCGAAATCTCTCGTGTGACATTGGCCAGAGTCTGAAGTTTAGGTCTTGCTCCTTAGCTGCTGTAGAGTGTGTTTTTTTGATAAATGTACAAAACAACTAGTCTATCACTGTAAGAACTTTGAATTACGAGATTACTTTATCACATTAAGCAATTTTAATTAAAAAAATTAGTTTATCATTAAATACTTCTAAGTAAGATTGTTTATCTGTTAGGCATATTTATACTGGAAATGACGTAAAAGTATAGAGTATTAGGTGATAATTGTCAGCTAGCAATTAGTTGATTGCGCTTAAAAAAAATTTCAATTAAGTATTTTTATAAGTCATATTGTTAGGATAAAAGTGATATAAATAATAAATCAAAAAAGTTAACTAATAAATGACTTAAAACCCTTAAATGAAGACCTTTTTATAGGTCATATAGTGAAAGTTGAGGGATGTTCATTTTTGTGAAATTTTAAAAATTTGAAATATTTTAAAATTTTTAGATGATATTAAATTTTATTAATATACGTACAGAAATTATTTTTAAATAATATTAAAAAATATATTCAATTTTAAAATTCTAAAACTCTAAACAATCCTAGAATTCGTAAGAATCCTAGAACTCAAACTGAAACGAACAAAATCCTCCTTATCTGACAGGCCCCGGTGGAGCCACTGGTAATTCACGCGCGAAAAAAACTTTTCAGATAGTGTACGTGAAAGTAAATTGCATATGTGACGCCACCATAGAAATTGGTTGGGAGCTTTGTCTCATTTTCACCAAGAATTGCACTAGGTGGAAAAATATCAAAAATCTTTTGGAAGTTGTGTGGTTTTGCCACGTGTGTTTTTCGTTTGACACGTTATACCAAATGTTAATTAGGTTCACCTAGTCTTCTGGCTAATACAAGTACCCAACTAAAATCTAATTAACTGCCTATACTAATATACGAAGGATGCCGAAGGAATAAATTAAGTTCTTCACTTTTAACGTTATAAAGCAAATTGGTGAAGCAGATTTCAATTGAAAACACATATACACACACACACACGACACATGATGACCCAAAATTCGAACCTTGTTTAGCTATTTTCAAAGCGAGTGAACAACAACGTACCTGTCTGGAGGAAATATATTGCTTGATGTCTTCCTCACTGATTTTGGAACCATTTGACTTCACCACAAATGCGACAGGAACCTCCCCTGCTGCCTCATCTTGCATTCTGAAACGAAATCAAAATCGATAATTAGAACCTATAACATTCAATTAAGTCAATTATGTTAAAATAAGAGAAAAAAAATAAAGATAATGAAGAATATTTGTATATTCTGAGATGTGTATAAACTGTACAATAACCCGTCCTTTTATAAGAAGAGGGAGAGAGCTATAAAGTAATCAGAATCAATAAAATAATTACAAATCACAACTTGATTGCAAATCATAATCTTTTTTATGTAGGAATATCTTGAAGATCATGGAAGATATATTTCCATGATCTTCCAGAATCAGAAAAATATAGACAATATACTAACAAATTACACACAAATCTATTCGCAAAAAACATATTAATTAGTGGTTACGACTGAAATGAAGGAAAACATACAATACAACGGCAGCATCAGAGATGTTAGGATGGGCGATCAACATGGCTTTGAGCTCGGTGGGGGCCACTTGGAACTCTTTGTAGTTATGTGGTGTTTGTTTGTGAACATTTTAGGGTGGTAGAAATATTGGAGTATTAAGGTTGGTGAAAAATAAAGATGTTTTGTAAGAGTCGATAAAAAATAAAGAGAAAGAAGATTTAAATGAATATTATAATTAAAAAAAATTATTTAATAGAAAAAAAAATATTATTTTATAACTTTTTAATAAAAGCCAATATTAAAGTGCCGAATTACTACGAAACAAACGCCCTCTTAACCAGTTCCTTCAATCGGCCGTCAACAATGAAGAGCTGGTCATCTTGGTCGATGAACCCGATGTCACCTGTGTGCAGCCAGTCATCTTTGTCTATGGTAATCTCCGTAGCCTCTGGGTCATTAACGTAACCTGACCAAAACGCATAGCTTAGTGACGTTATAACCAAAATCGCGGACCAAAATGGGGTTAGCAAAAAAAAAAAAAGAGCAGCTCAAGAGAATTAACGTGACGTGATAATGAAGCTAGCTAGCTTTGTCCCCTCCTCCTAGCCTCCAGGTTGGATGAACATTAATTTTGACGTCGCTGTGCCGTATCTTATAGAGACTCTTTTAGCTCTATCTGTACCGTGCACATGGAGCGTATCGGGGCTGTGTACCCTTTGTTGGGTGAAGCTATAGCTGCTGTCCGAGCTGTTGAAATTGCTCTGTCCAAAGGCTGGCTTGCGGTGGTCTTTGAATCCGACTCCCAGCTTCTTTGTCAAGATATTTCTCAACCTTTTAGGGTGCCTTGCTGGAAGATTGAGGAACTTGTTTGCTCTCTCCGTTCTGCTTTTAAAGGTCAATCTGCTCAACCGGCAGGCTCACTTATTGGCAAAGTGGGCGGCTACTTCTCAGCTTTCTGGTTTCTTATATCCTTATGTTGTTCCTATTTTCATTCGGCTTTGTGATTCTATTTCTATTTTACATTAGGCTCGGGGTTTTTGGGAGTGAAAATTTTAGGAATTAGAAATTTTGAAAGTTTTGAAAAAATTATAAAATATTTTATAAAATTTGATAAAAAAAAGATATTTAAATAAATATTATAATAATAAATAATAAATAATAAATTGAAAAAGGAAGATAAATTATTTTATAACTTTTGAATATGAGCAGAAATTTTCCACAAACACCACCTCTGTTTTTAATGAGAGTGGTTGATTTTTTGACCCAAAAAAAAAAAAAGGTACTGTCTCAAAACTAATAAGTGGGTTTGCTCAGGACGAGCGTCCCTGTTAGAGGGTCAAATCAAAGCCAGCCAGGCAGAGAGAAAGCTAGCCTTGGGGTAAGACTTTTAGGCAACCACTAGAAACAGCACTTCACTCTATCCCACCAACTAATGCGGAGCTGGTCCCAGGCTATGGGCAGGGGTTCCCTGTCTCGACTGCACTTCTAAACAAAATGACTAGACGTTCTTCCTCCTTAAATTCGCCCACTTAATTTAGAAGTTGCTGTTTAATAATTTCTCTCTTCGATGACTCAGTAAACAACAATTTATTAGGTTCTTAATTAATAATGGTTGATTTCAATCTGAGTTGCTTGTTTGCTTGAGGAGTTTCAAAGCTACGAATCCATTATTCAATACCTTTGAGATGATAGTTGAAATTAATACCTCAATGATTAAAATGTTAAAAGTATAATCCATATTGTTTATATAGTAAATACATAAATTATTAAGCGTGTCAAATATTACAAAATATTTTTAAAAAAATATTTTAAAAGAATAACTAAATATTGAAAAGTAAAATTTTTTCTCAAAAATGTTTCAATAAAAAATTTTTAATGTAAAATAATAGTTTTATATGCAAACAAAGGGACCCTAAAAAACATGTGAATGTGATCCAAACTAAACCTTGAATCCAATGTTAGAGACACTCCCGTAAAATAGAGTGGTGGCTGCAAAATGAAATCTGGACGAAGGCATTTTAAGCATTTTCTTTTTGGCTCAGATTAATCCAGGTTGAACTTTGGGGAACTTGAGGAACCTCTTGATGTATCTCTTGTTGAACTGTTTCGGGCTTGACCGTGTGCCTTGTTTATAGATATATATCAATACAACCTCACATATTATTATAAGTTTTGCACTTTACACCCTAAACTATCACATTTGAATATTGCACCCATGAATTTCTAATATCTAACGCATTGCACATTTCATCTATTTTTTCGGTCAAATTGGACGGAAATTGACTTTTTTTCAACTAAAAAAAGAAGAAGAAGAAAGATTATACCCTTAAATGTAACCTGTTATTTTACTTTTTTGAGAGCATAATCGATATTTCGTAGTTAAAAAGAAAAAAAAAAAAAAGCTCATTTTCGTTCAATTTGATAGAAAAAATAAATAGAGGTTCAATGTGTCAAGGATGGATAGTTTATATGTGTAATCTCTCAAATCGTAGTAGTTTATGTAAAAAGTAAAAACCGTGTCCCCCCAAAAAAAAAAAAAAAAAAAAAAAAAAAAAAAAAAAAAAGGACTTTTTTTTTTTTTTTTAAAACATAAACAATATATTAAAATCAGAGAACGATATAGCCAGTACAAAACATAAAAACAATAAGAAGGCCAACGAAAAACCTAAACAGACCCAAAGACCCTACAATAAACTAGGTCCAAAGATCCAATAGCCAATTCAGACTACAAAGTCGGAACCACCAATAGCCACAAGGGTTGTAGCATAAACGCCAAAACTACAAACCGACCACAAGGGCCCACAAACAATACAAACACAAACTGATCACAAGAGCCAATACAAAAGACAAACACAAACCGCCACAAGGACCAAAACACTACACGACCACCGCGTAAGGCGATGGTAGCTTCTGTTAGAAGAAGGGAGATCAAAGCAACGATCCGACTCCTTCGAAGTAATCTTCATGCAAAGACTGGCTACACAAGGGGAAGGAGTAGAGGAGACAGCTTTGGGCGGCCCAAAATGGCAATGGCAAGGAGAGCCACCAAAGATAACGCCAGATCTGTCCACCAAATGAGGGGAGGATGCAGAGGCGAGAAACAGGCCCAACGAATCAACCAAAGGTGGCAAGAAGCAAAAATGTCGTGCGTATAGGCAGCACACATTCACAAGGCCGTGCGTGGCCTACACATACCGGCAAAGAGAGGTCGGACCGAGACAGAAGAAACTGCCTGGAGGGGCTGAGCACATCAAGGCAGGGCAAATCCTTCGAAAAACACTCAAAACAGCCATGAGTGAGGCAAAAAAGCTCTGGCACGTGAGATCCGCACGTGTGAGAGCTCAAGCACCAACAAGTTACCACTGCTCATGGGCAGATCTAGTCGCCGGAAGGATAGTAAGCTCACCATGGAGGCCATGTGCACCGAAGACCACTGGAGAGGCCAAGATCTAACCTCCAAAACGAAAACCAAAAACCAAGCCGAAAAAGAGCTAAAAAGATAACATCCGGCCACCAGAAGCATGGCCAAAAGAAAGAAGGGGGAGGAGCTGGAGCTCCTCCTCGGACAGGAGAGAGTGTGTGGAAGGTGTTTTCAGACAAGGGAAGGAGGGTTCTAGAGAGAGGGAGGAATCTCTCTCTCTAGAACGAAGGGTGGCGTATGTCTGATTGTTAATGACGAACAGATCAGTATGCTACAAATGACACAATTGACGAAAACATAAAAGAACATACTGATGATACATTCACCAACTACAGGTAAAAAGTTCTGCCGAAAACCGACAAATCATATTGCTACATCATCATTCTCCAATTCATATCAAAATAACATCAATGATTTTCTTGCAGTTTTGAAAGGGATAGCTCTTGATCATAGAGAGATTTAGTATTTCCTTTTTCTGGACCACAGTTTGGGACTCAAATTACTTCTCCGGCACATGGATAACGGCGTTCTATAGAATCATACCAAAACAAGGTTGCGGGCAACACACGCCACCAGCAGTTATTTATTACAAAAAGCTGTAGGCTACTAACAATGCTTAAAAGCTGACGAAGTTCTTTTCCTTCAAGCTTTCGACAGTCTCCTTGAGACTCATCTCTAGTGGAATGTATTCAATACCCAAGGTTTTTGCCCTCTCTTTGGACACCTGATATGTTGGCACAAATGGCTTATCATCTGCACACCTGTTAAGATTTTTGGGACAAAGAAAAATGAGATGGAAATGTTTATGTAGAGAAACTATAAAAAGAAACAAACTCTGAAGGAGCGGTGGAAACAAGCCATTTTGTTTTGCCGAGTTATCATCAATATAACTCAATGAGAAAGAAATGACGAATAAACGAAATGAGGAGGAGATCTCAATTCAGGCCCAACTAAACCCAATTAGTCAGTCCTGATACGAGATAATACAACAGAATATTTTGGTCCAACAAGCAAGACAGAAAACAAAACTAGACACCCATAGGAACCGAAAAAAAAAACTACCAATTACCATATGTGAAATCGTAGAACCATGCCATACAGAAAGGAATATGCAATAGGAGCGACTAATGCTAATGACCAGTATCACCTAAACATTGCAACTTGAAAATAGATGAAAATAAGCACTTACTTATCTGGAAGTTGTAAAGAGGGATAAAGCTCACGCAAAATCCTCACAATTTCAGAAGAGTGTGCAACTCTCTCAACCAAACAATATCTTCCACTAGCTGAAGGCATTTCATATGCTTGAATATGTGCATTGGCAACATCTTTGACATTAACCCATCCGAATGATAGATTGGGAAACACCTGTGCTCCTGCATCAAATAAAGAAGAAAAATTAAGAAGCAATAAAGAAGTAAACTGAGAGTGAGAATTCCTGGCAATGGATGGTTAAGCATATCAGGCGACAATAAGCACCTCTAGAAAGTAGGATAAAGTCCCTCAAACGGACACACATATGCACGTACAAATTGTAGTATTGGTGCAAAGGAGGAAGTGGACATAAAAGGATAGCATCAAGCTGATTGGTTAATATCCTATTTCACAAGAAAAAAAAAAACACATTGATTTACTAGGTTAAATCTTAATTAGGTTATTCTATAAAGCTCTCATTACCATTCAAAATTTCTGCTCCCAAACCTAAAAGATGCGGGTAAAAAGATCTACTTATGGAGAGAATTTAGAAACCAAGACTTATATAGAGAACGATAAGATAGTATGAATACCATTTGCTAAGTTTGAAATTACACCAGCACTTGTATTTAGCGTTGGCTGCAAGAGAGGACCAATCACCATTGCTGGGTTAATTGCAACCATGTCAAGACCCTCCTCTTTTGAAAACTTCCAGGCAGCTTCTTCAGCCAATGTCTTTGAAACCACATACCATTGCTGGAGAAACATTAAACATAAGACACAGACCCACTAATGAACCAATGACAACAAAATCGTCGGAAGTAGCAGAATTCCCCATTTTATGAGTGATCAAAGAAGGCCATCAACTTGAACACATCGGTGATGAATGAGCATAACAGAGCTTGACTTGTACAGATATTAATATTAAAAATTATCTATTGCTTTATTGGAAATTAGCCACATTTTTCAATGAGTTAAAGCTGTACAGTGATGACGCATGAAGGATCTCCTAAATAACACAGCACCAGTCATGATCACTTGGAAGAACATGGAAATCTTAAAGTGCACTAAATCATTAAGGGCAAAATCATCCAAGTACTGACGTCGGAGCAGGAGTAATGCAGCGTATCTTAAGGCTCAAATATTTAGGGAGTGAGCTCATGCAGGTGGAAGGGGAAAAAAAAAAAACTTCCACGCCTGCTTTCAAAATTATCTCCATACTATTTACATTTGTAAATCAGTGTTCCAACGTTGCTTGCAAAACTATTCAGAAAAATATTTTCTCAAGATTATAGAAGATCAAGAGAAAAAGCAAGACCTGTAATTATCGATCCAGACCAAAAGGAAACCATTCGAGTTCAATAAAAAACTTTCTTTAACATATGAGATGGCTATTATTCATGTTGCTTTTGATGCTCTTATCCCTTTGCAAAATTGATGCAATCACGAAAAATTAAAAGACCATATGTGTGGGTTTGTGACACAATGGTTAATGTCATTGACCTCACCCCTTAAGAGACATGATGGTATACTTCACTCCAGCAAAAGGACAAATTGCGTAGTTACGCTGTATAGAGGAAATAACCAGTAGATTAATATCTAGCAAGCACTGAGAGCTTGACAAGATCCCATTGTTTGTTCTTCCACTTGTTGGACGTATAACTCATCTCGACTAGCACAAGAAGTTACAAACTAAATCACCATTACTATACTCCCTCAAAATACTAAAAAAAATTGTGTTCATTGTCTTCAAGATAAAAAGATAAAAGCAAATGGTAGAGAAGTATTGACTTCTCAAATAGAATAAGGATTAATTGGGAAAGCATTCCCAAAATTTTCAATTGACGTTTCAAAGTGAACAATTGCTTTGAGAACTCCCACATAAAATAAGGGACAAACTTAATTTGAGATGATGGAATTATATAGGGGCATCCGAGCAATGAATCTAAGAACAGTTTAAGTATGCATTGGAATAACTGAAATATGTAGCACAATCTTTACTTTCAGAAGAGCATGAAACATAAAGCCCTACCTTAACTGCCTTGCAAATCTCGGGATCAGAAAACCAAGTCTCATCAACAACTACATCAGGAGTTCGAGGTCGTCCATTATATGCAACTGCAGCTATAGAGGATGTCAAAACTACCCTTTTGACAGATGGAGACTTTGCGCATGATTTAAGGACGTTAAGTGTACCCTTCACTGCAGGATCAATTAGTTCTGCCTGAACGATTAAGGCAAATCAAGTTAGATCACTAGGAATAAAGTAGCAGAAGATACCATTAGCGAAGACAACAAAGTCATTTGGGTGTTTATGGACAACATTTCATATGATTTGTAGAATCAAATTCAGAAATAAGAACAGCATTTTCATACGATCTCATGGTTCTTAAGAAGGAAACATCATCCCTAAGGATGAAACAAAATAACAGGCTGCATTTTGATGGTGCTTCCTACAGGAAACAAGAACAGCATTAAGATAGTAATAGCAACATTGTTTGCATAGACAAAGTCAGAAACGTCAAAACAGAAAAATGAGACAAGCTACTTTCACCAGGTAATGCCGGTAGCTACACAAGTCACCTCCCACAATGTTATGACTTTGTCAATGGTAATTAGTGGAATACAGGCTGCCTTTAAACGGTTCTTTCGAACTGTATAAATATTACATCACAGACTTTTAGACATTACTATCTGTGCTGGCAACCATTTAGTTCAGTACTAGAGGGTCTAAAGGCATACGATTATCTACTTATGAACTAAAGGCATTTGGCATTTCCTATCCTAAAGATCTTCGCCTTATCATCTCCAACGCTATCACAAAGTCTCCAATTTTTATGATTATACCAAAAGGCCATATCCATGATATCTTAAGAGTAGATCATCATTCTAAATCCATTTTATGACTTGTTACTCCACCTCTTCAAAGTTCAAGTCTGTACTAAATTGGGACTTCCCTAGGCTTTTCTAGCAGGGTACCTAAATGCTCTGTTGACAATTTGTCGAGTGGAAAAAGGTGAAAGATAACCTTTTTACAAAAAAAAAAGGAACAAAAAAACATATGGAGCGGACATGCCTTTTTGAACTGGGAAACTTCACGTTTCAGAGCCTACTAAATTGATCAAATAACAAAAACAAAACAAAAACCTGCTGAATTTTCCTAAGTAAAGTTGCTTAGGTATATTGGTTAACTTGGTAGGTTGAGTATTGGGAATTGTACAGAAAAAAACTTTTCAGAACAAAGAATGGTGCAGTAAATCATCTCTGAGTCCCTATTACCTGCTTCTCACCTCTTAATTACTAGACCAAAGAACGAATCATCAATCAGTACTCTTTACCTGGATCCAACACCAATGTCCAGGGTCCTCTTAATTAATAGACAAAAGAACTCATCATCAATCGGTACACTCTTTACATGGATCCAACACCAATGTCCAGAGTCCTATATGTTGAAGAAAGACTTTTGAAAGACAATATTATGTAAGTTTTTAAAGAAATTTTTTGAATCAACTCTTTAGAAGAAAAGTGTTTGGAAAAATTCAAATTTAATTTCCAATTCCAGCAATAAATGATAAGTCAAAGACTTAGAACTATGTAATGCTCAAATACAAGTAAAAGGGATGAACCTGTGGGTCCTTGACATCATTATAGAAGGGAGATGAAGTATGGAAAACACCATCACAACCCTGAATAGCGGCATCAAAGGAACCTTCTTCAAGCAAATTTGCTTTGAACAGGTGAAGTCTCTCCTTAGCTCCATCAAGCTCAACTAGGTGGTTAGTTCTTTTTGGGTCATCTGCAGGACATCAAAGTGAGCTCAATGAGGATATGACGATACTGGCCATTATATATTAATCATGCAGGAAAAAAAGGTTACTACTTTCAAATGACTCATTTACAGAGAAAATTCAAACAAAAGTAAGCATCTGCCAAAATTGAACAGAATGCCATTTTTTCATCTCTATAATTACAGAATTGCAAAACCAACAGCATAACATTATACCACCACTCTCACAACACCTTTTGTTTCTATAATGATAGTTGTTTCTCTACTCTTCAATACACGCATACAAATAATGGTCAATTACATTAATAGATTGAATGTGAAATCCTTTCAACTTCAAACAATCCTATTCTTCGTCTAAACACAACCTAGAGAATTTGAACCTATACATCTCCACGAGAATGGAAGGAAATCCTTCTATTTGGTAATTCATTATTCAGTCACCATTCAGGCAGTAGTCTCTGTGGAAGGTCAATCAAAATGCTGTCTACTTATGTATTCAAACATTATCATTCAACAGGGCCTCTCTTTTTCCTCTTTGCAAAAACGTCACAAATCATTTAGATGGAGACAAATTCCTGTAGTTGGGTTTCCATACAATACTTGGTGTAATTTCTTCTCCACAGTTTTCTTTGTCGTGAAGTCTTAAAGAATTTCAAGATAAAGAAACATAAGATAAAGAAGCTGGAAGTTGCCTCTACAATCAAGAACTAACCCAATCATCTCAAAATTTAGAACTTTGCCCTCGCAATCGGCAATCCATATTATCTAAGAAGAAATTCCAACAGCTCCTAACAGCCCTCGCCACTAAGAGACAAACGAAATCCAAACCCAGTGTCCTGGAAACCCTCAATCAGTGACCGTAAGAGCTTCGGTAGCTATATCAAGGTTTTACAAAGAACAAAAATCTACGATCATTAGGCAAGCAGAGGAAACGGTAATTGCAACACTTTTTGCACGTAGGAATTTCGCATGATGAGAACATCCGAAAGACCAACAAGAAACATCCAATCGGAAGCCACAAAAACATTAATATAAATCAGAAAACGCCAAATTGAGTTAAACTCTATAAAGCGAGGGAAGACCGACTGGGGTCGCGTACAGAGGCCCTGACAGTGTAACCACGCTGGAGAAGAAACTTGACGATCCATGAAGCAATATATCCGGACGCACCGGTCACGCAGACGAGCTTCCCTGCTGCACTGCTTATTTTCTGCTCCTCTTCGATCTTCTTCTTCTTCTTCTTCTTCTTTTATTTAGCTTCTGTTGAAGTTTTTCTGTTATTTTGGCTAATGCTCGCCTTGTTGCAGAATATATAGCAAGAGGCAAGTGGCTCATGCCACGTTTACGGAAAACAATTTCAAACAATAAAATTATTAATCTTTTCAAATTCCTTAGACCAATCTCGGAGATGACGTGTTTTTCTTTTTAAGGGTACAGGAAGTTTTTAAGATTTTGATTAAAAAAAACAGAATTTTCGTACAAATAAATATTTTTATTTTGTTAAAAAATGTAAATGAATTTTAATTTAACCTGCCTGTGTAAGATGTCATTTTCATAGGACTTCTACATTTCTTTTTTGTTTCCCTCGGATTAAATTGGATGTTAAAACTGTTAGATAATTTTAAAAATAGAGTTAAAATTAAGTAAAATATTTAATAAAATACTATTTATAACTTTATAATAAGTGGAACCCACTAGATGCGACGTATGCTGTCCTGTTTTTTTCTTCCTTTTGTAGACGTCACCCCATACGAATGTTTTTGGAGACCCGAAACTACCAACTCTGGTGACGGGCGGAGACTGGCATCTCATGCATCTCGCTCGGATGCAGTCTCAATATTAATTTTTTCTTTTCTTTTGTTAATCAAATGGTGTTTGAGGTTTATGTTAAATATATTTAGCATTTAGCATTTAACGGTTAGCGAGTGTATATTTTGATTTTAGTAATATCTGGTATTTAATATACAAAATATAATATAAAAAAATGTATAAAGATAAATTTTATTTTATAATCAAATAAACCAACTTTATGTAATAATTAATGTGTGAATGTAAAGGATTAAATATAGTAATTAAAAGGAAAAAAATATAAAAAAAATTGTAATTTTTATACACGCTGGAACTCAATAGTCTGTTAGGCAAAAAAAGCTATTGTCATCAAAGAGATGGTGGTTTGTTCCTTCTTAACTGCATACAAAATTATTCATTGGGAAACACCTATGCTCCTGCATCAAAAAACGAAGAAAAAATTATATGAAACATACAAGTAAAGTAGGATTCCTAATTACTAGCAATGGACGTTTTTAATGAGTATAGCTCTTATTGATTTGAAATTCTCTCTTCCCTAACCTAAAAGTTACTGGTAAAAAGATCTACTTATGGAGATAAATTAGAAACCAGAATTTATATGAAAATTAATAAAGTAAAATACCTTTCAGTAGGCTCAAAATTATAGCAGCACTTATATTCAGTGTCAGCTGCAAGAGAGGACCAATCCCCATTGATGGATTAATCATAACCATGTCAAGATCCTTCTCTTTTCTTCTTCAGCCAATGTCTTTGAAAGCACATACCACAGCTGGAAAAACATTCAATAACACCCAGAACATAAATGAACAAATGAATATTAAGTAGAAATACATAATATGGTTGTGATCAGAGACGTCCATTAATGGATGAGCTTCACAGTGATTGACTGATACAGAGTCTTCATCATTGATAATCTATTGCTTTGTCGGAAATTAACATCTACAACGAGGTAAAGCTTTATCAAAATGATGAATGCGGAACCTCTTAAACAACATAGAACCAGTCATTATCACTCTGAAGAACAAGGAAATCTTGAATGGGGTGATGTGGCAATAAACCAACAAAGGACAAAATTATCCAATTACTAATGTGGGAGCTAGAAAAATGGAGCATTTCCAAAGGTTCAGATATTTAGGGCTTGAGCTCGTGCATGTGTACAAAAGAAACACTTCCTTACCAGCTTTCGAAATTATCTCCATAATATTCAAAGTTGTAATCCAGCGTTCCATGGTTGAATGTTGATCACAATACTATTCAGAAAAAAGACCAGTTCTGATGACAATACAAGGTCATGGGCAAGAGTAAAAGCAAGACTTGATATCAACAGATTTGGTCCCTAAAAATAATGTCTAAGAGGAGAACATGTTGGTTTAACTAGAAACTGAATTTAACTTCTGAAATGACTAATGTTGCTTTTGATGCTTCTATCCCTTTACAAAAGTTGTCGAAATCATGAGACATAATGAGAGTCTATTGGAGGGCCAGGAATAAGCTGATAATGATATCAAACTCACCCTTTAAGACAAGATCCCATTGTTTGTTCTTCCCCACTTACCAAATTTGGTGCCC
>CM025849.1:17098795-17176694 GCA_003952965.2 Morella rubra | reverse complement strand
TAAAAATTAAAGACAACAGTACATCTGAATTTGATTAGAAAAGTCTTCACTACTTATGGCAAAAGAGCACAGTAGTAGTAATCACAATTGACTGGCTACGTAGAAAACACCAAAAGCCAAGCAAATGACTAAAAAAAAAAAAACCATAAAATTAGATGCACAAATTTGGGAAAACATGAAAATTTACTGCTTAAATAACACGTGTCCCTAGGGTTTAATGTTTTCTCAAAAATATTCTTAAGATAAATTTTGTTGTCCCGCCATCCCTGTAATATACCCAATTTTTTCCGTTTTATCTCTCTGGCAATATTCCGTCTATTTCTTGACGGAATTTGATGATGTGGACCAAATGACCACGTCACTTCCAATTAAAAAAAGATACGTGTTTTAACCTTCTAACTGGACTCATTTAATTTATAAATATTTATGTAGATTAGAGTTTTATAGATTTTGTATAAATGTTAGTAAAATTTTTAAAGATATTTAATTTTTATTAGAGTTTGTAAAAAAATATAGAATATGATTTGATGTAATTGTTTAATAAAAAAATATTGAAGTTAGGTGAAAAAGTATTGAGAGATAATATTTGTTATAATTTTTTTTTAAAAGACATTGAAATTTGTTTGAAAAGTTATTAGAGATTGTATAAAATGTATTAGTATTTATGTATAAATTTTTAAGATTTTAGATATTAATTTTATAAATACATTTATATTCTAGAATAATAGTAAAAAACGAACATGCCCACTTCATTGCAGAAATGGGTTAAAGTACAAACATCAAAGGTCTCCATTTCAATCCAAGAGTTTGACACACAATATTCAACCCGTGTAGATTGCCTTTGAATTTGTACAATGACATTAAGCATCACATCAAAAGAAAAGTAATCTTGCTGCGTCAGATGAAACCAGTAAACATTTTGATGAGGACCTTGGCTCTAGACAGAAAGACGCACTTTATAATTAGTGCTTTCAAGCCCCCTTATTAAGTCTTTCACTTAGATTCCATTAACTAATGTGGAATCTCAACACATTTCTTCCACGTCCAAAATAACAGAAGCAGCATCTAACTGAACATGCCACTGTGGTTATGTATTCTGTGGGTTGCAGAGGTTCTCGGTGTCTTCGTCCTTGCCGTATCAAATCGGTGTTAGCTTTGCAGCATAAGGAAAAAGGTCCTTGGAAGAATTCCTGATAGTTCCTTCAGTAAACCCAGTGGGAAGATATATGTCAGCAACCACAGTGCTTCAGTCTTAGTGACTAGGATGAGTAGTGTCAGATTATCTTTCTAACCTTTCAAGTCATCAGAGTAAACACAGCAGCTGCTGCAACTGATATTGGTGTCCTCGTGCAAAAATATTAACACAAAAATGCAGAGTGTCTTAAGCATTTCTAGAAGCTGTGTTATTATCCTTACTAAAGTGCTAAATTTTTCTATTAATATCTGCAGAAACAATACAAACTAGAAATTTCAATTCGAGCGAAGGTAAAAAATTTATAACTAAACATGCCATTGTGGTTATATGTTCTGTGGGTTGCAGAGGAAATGTACATTTCTTGTGGTTTGGGTTCAATCTCAAAGCGAGGCCAGGATGCTATGCCTCGATCGAGTAAAAGACCAACGCAGTTCCACTTTGATTCTAAAGGTTTGCTTCTTCCAAGTTGAAATAAATCATGGGCTGTGTTATATGCGAATTGAGCAAGTGGCTGATTAATATTTAATAAGATTTTGACACATGCTTTTACCTCAGCTATTTGGCTTTTTGTCTTTCCAATGATTCATCAATTATTCAGCCTGTGGGTTTCGAACAAATGGAGCCACCTGCAATAGAGCTTGTTGGCTACATTCCATGTATTCTATACTACGAAAAGGCAAATTCCAAAACGAGCACATACTTCATCTCTCAACAAGCCCCATTTGTAAGATTGTGGATATTAAGCACAAGTATTATGCTATAAAACAAATTGGTGAAAAAGTCAAGATCAACTTATGTGTTATGAAATTTTTGACAAACCTTGAAGGAAACTAACAAGTTCCCTAAAGAAATTGGCTTGCCTCGTAACTCGGAAAGGAAGGATCAGACAATTTCTCAAGGCAGCTGAAAGCATTTGTCTGGAGTAGAAAAGAACAGTTGTTAACAAAAATGGTAAACAGATATCAGATGTAAATCCAAACAAGTAGGAAGCTCACCTCTGCAAGCATCTATGTAAGGAAGCTAGTGAACACTTCTCCCAGTAGGCAAACAAGCCAGGCCCCCAGCACCTGGCAACTGCTGAAATCTAAGGAGTTCAGTACTTGGACCCAAACTGGTTTCATGGCACATTCCATCCACCGAATAACAACGGAATTGCATGTCATGTATCAAATGTACTAATTAGTACGCCTCCATCGTCTCTAGAGGAAATGTACATTTCTTGTGGTTTGGGTTCTTTTAGAATTGGAAGTTTAGCGACCCAGAGCTGGTTCTGTATTTTGTTTGAACAATACTGCAAAAGACATCACTTACCTACACTCAAGCTTCTACATCAGATGGTAATAACCCAATTGAAGACTCAAAAAGTGGTTAGAACTTCCTTCATTTCCATTCTCATCTGATTACAAAAACCAAAAGAGTATGCAATTAGAATTTCCAAAACCAAAAGAGTATGCACTTAGAATTTCCAAAACCAAAAGAGTATGCACTTAGAAATTCCAAAACCAAGAAACAGCAAAAACGCAGCAAAAGAAGTATTTCTAGAAATAGCCTCATTCTACTTTCTCTGAAAGAGTAAAAACTATCTTCCCACAATCCTACACCTCATCAAACTCCCAATGGTATTCAATACCATCTTGGCATCCTTCCATCTATCACCATCCGCTAACCTCTTATACAAATAACTCTCAAATGTCATGCGCTGCACGTACTCGTCCCCACACAGCTCCACCAAAGCCTCCCTGGCCGCATTGCTACCATAAAACACCCGCTGCAACAGGTCCAAAAACCTAAAGGTGGTAATGTACTTGGCGTCCCAAGCTCTCAAGTACTCCCTCTTCAAATCATCCTCGTTGATCATTCTGTCCCCTCCTTCAGAAGCCTTCACTATTGCCTCGCCGCACATCCTCCCTGATTTCGCCGCAAAATAAATCCCTTCACCCGAGCATTTCGTCACGTACCCCGCCGCGTCACCCACAAGGGCCACTCGCCCACGAACCCGTACCGGGCGCGGATGCTCCGGTATTGGGTGGGCCTCCACTTTGATCACCTTCCCACCGTTGATCTTGGGTTTCACCCTCTCTCTGATTCCCCTCTGGTATACCTTAATATCCTGCTTGGCACGGACCGTACCCGTGCCCACCGCCACGTGGTCACATTTCGGAAAAACCCACCCGTAGAAATCGGGCGAGACATCGTTGCCCACGTACATCTCGGCCATGTTCTCGTAGTACTCCATCTTGTCGTCCGGCAGTTTGATCCTCTCCTGAAAAGCGATGGCGCAGGCGTAGTTCCCAGCCTTTATTGACTTGGCGACACGGCTATTCGCGCCGTCAGCGCCGACCACAACGTCCACGGCCAGAGAGTGGCGGGCGTTGTTGGCCGTGTAGTGCACGACGTACGGCGCAGTCAGAGAAGAGATGGGGAGCTCGAGATCAGTGACAAGACCGGAGATGAGGTTGGCGCCACGGGACTCGGCGCGGGAGCGGAGGAAGGAATCCAGCACCTCACGGCGGAGCATGGCGATGAACTCATCGGGCCGAAGGGTCTTCCCGAAGTCCACGGCGAGGTTCGAGGGGGATATGATCCGCATGCGCGTGACGTGGCGGTCGATGAGGTGGGAGGGGATGTCGAACTCGTCGAGCATGCAGAGCGGGATGGCGCCGCCGCAGGGCTTGGCGGCAGATGGTGGACTGCGCTCAAAGAGGAAGGTCTCAACGCCGCCAGCTGCCAGGGCCTCGGCGGCAGAGGAGCCCGCAGGGCCACCACCTATAACCGCGGCCCGGAGCTTGCGGCCGGGCAGGGGTTTGTTGGAGGACATGGAGGCCTTGATGCGCAGAGAGTGCAAGTGAGAGTGAGACTGACGGTGGGTAGTCATGGTTTTGGTGGGGAGTGCAAGATAAAAAGTTGTCGGCTGTAATGGGTGGGTTAGAGTGGCCATTGGGTGTTGGTATTGAGGCGTAGGGTTTGATACTTCGATTTAGACAAAACAGTGCAGATTGCAGAGGAGGAGGAGGGGGATTGAGGGAGAGAAAGGTAGATGGTTCTTGAATCTTGAATTTATGCATTGGCTTTAGTAAAGTGCCAGATTCATTTGTTGAACATGTGTATATTTTAATCCCACAACTGTAACAAAGATGCTTATTTTCCATTTTTCAAATCTGTTGTTATTGTTTTTCCCTGCTTTCGAAGCACTTCCAACGGACAAGGACGAATGTGATGTCTTATGCCACCAACTAGCATTGTTATAATATTAGGCTCAATATCTTCACAAATCTTTAGTGTTTGACATTTTTTCATATTAGTTCTCGAGGTTCAATTTTCTTTAAAAGTATTCCTGAGTCTGGATCAAATCTCATATCTATCATGTTATCAAAAGTAACAAAATGACACACATGACTAACTGAGTACACATGAAAATAGATAGCTCAGTTAAAAAATAATTACAAGAGATTAAATGAAAAGACACGCATAAAGAACTTGCCAAAATTCTAACATTTTTAGGTGTTTTTGGGGATTTTGGGTTTCAGGGTTTTTTTTTTTTGAAATTTTGACCAATTCTTAACGCGTGTCTTTTCATTTAATTTTTTGTAATTATTTTTTAACCGAGCTTTCTATTTCCACGTGTACTTAGTTAGCTATGTGTGCAATTCCGTTACTTAAGTTGACGGCAGGATCGGTTTGGAATTGGGTCCAAACCCCAGTGATACTTTTAGGGAAAAGTGAACCCTGAGGACCAATCGGAAAAAAGGTCAAACCCCAAAGACTTGTGGAGATATTTAGCCATAATATAATACATATTGCTCTCCTCTTCTTCTTTTTTGAGCTCACATGTCCTCCTTCCATCTCCATGAAGAAGATAGACCTCTAGTCATACTAAAGATTCCAAGGTGGAATGTTTTTTTCTTAAATGTACTGGGCTTGGACAAATAATACAAGTTACATGGAACAAACATGGCGAAAAGACCAAACAATTAGGGTTGTTTAGTGCCACAGGAGGATGTCAGTACCTAGCTTTACCAATGCTAGTGTCGGTTTAGCATTTTGTAAAAAACCTGGGGGTATTCCCAGGTTACTTGGCTCCGGGAAACAAGTTTTTTTTTTTTTTTATAACAAAATGGATCATTTGTCAAAATTCCCCCCCCCCCCCCCTCCCCTCATTTCTTCATGTTTCGACAGATCCCCAGTCCCCTCCCGAAGCTTTTTGTCACACCCCATCCTACCCCGTGCCTCTCTCTCTCTCTCTCCCTCCCTCCTTCTCCTATGCACAGGCAGCAGTGGCACAGCCCTTCGCCGACCACCACGCCTGCCGGCTGCTGCGCCTCCCGTCACCGACCACAGCTTCTTCCTTTTCTCCCTCCTTCACGCATCAATCTCTCATCTCCTTTGCCACATCTCTCTCAAGGCTTGAGATTCATTTAAGTATGTTGTTAAAATCAATGGGTTTGTTGATTTTAATTTGTTCTATTGAAAATATTGGGACATATATTATTGCTTAACTTTTCCCTTTTTGTTTGTTGTTTTTAGGGTTTCGAATTGAATAAAATTTGGGAAGTTTAATATCATTAATGACCCAATTAGAAATTTTCCTCTTAATCTATCTTTTCATGAGGGACATGGTATTTAATAAAATCTGGTCGTTTCTTATTATAATACATCTCAGCCCTCCTTGCAAAGGAATCTGCATCTTCTTCAATAAGCTTGATCATTTGTTAGACTTTTGCATCCATATCTGTTCAAGCAGAGAGGAAATCCTTTATAAATTGTCTGATGTATTATCGCAATATCTATTTTCTAATTATTATCTAACTTTCACTTCTCTCTCAATATTTGCATCAAACTTGTTCTTTTCCCTGAAGAGAAAACTTCCGAGACGGAATATTTTTCGAGATACTCTATGCACTTTCCTTCGAGTCTAATTGAACAAAATGTTTCTTGTCTTTGTAGAGAACACTGCATTCCCTTGTGGCCAAAATTTCGGAGTTATATAATTCTGTTCAGAGGAAACGCATAGAACTTGGGATTTTGCAAAGAACAAAGACCCTCTCAACAATTCTTGAAGCTCAAGTAAGGCTTCCAGCTTGTCAAATGCTTTGATTTTTATCAACTATGAGATTCTGCTATTTGCTATCTTGTCTGTGATTATATGTATGTGATCTTTTTTGTGCTTGATTTGCAAGTTCACTAAATTGAACGAGTTCTTTCACACTAAGCCCGTACGTCCATGCAAATAACCCATCTCTGGCATACAAGGCATCTCTCGTGTAGCTTATATCTATAAACGAAGTTCCTCTTATAACTTGCCACGAGGGGAATCCCTCTTATAATCTGCCAGGAGGGGGAATCATATGTTTAATATAACTTTCCTGTTTGAACTTACGGAACAATATTGCCCCTGCATGATGTTTATAGTCGGGCACCGTCTAGTAGTTCTTTTGGTTCCTTTAATCCTTCTTGTATCCTCGCACATGCTTTTAGTGCGTGACTAGAACTCTTAGTTTGTTTGAGTTTTGTCACTTGTCAAGAGAGAGTTGTGTAGAAAAAGAAGAGCAGAGGAAGAAAAGAGCTCAAGTGACGACAAAGAGAAATTGTGGGAATTCGCAATAGCGAATCTCTTTCAATGAATGAATAATAAACTCTGGAGACGTCTCCCTTATACACCAAGTAGCAACAGAAAAGAGAGAAAAAATAACTGACTTACAGCTAAGCTATTGACACCTCTAGCCAGTCTACAAATATACACAAATGCAAAATTACAATTCAATACACCAAATTGGCTGCATAATAACCCAAGGCCGTTAACACTCCCCCTCAAGATGGAGCGTGCAAGTTGTGCACACCCATCTTGCGAAGGAGGTTGTGGAACTGTGCTGCACCAAGACTCTTTGTCAATACGTCAGCAAGTTGTGCATTTGAGGGAACATGCAAGGTGCGGATCTGGCCAGAATGGAGTTTCTCTTTGACAATGTGACAATCTATATTGATGTGCTTCATCCTTTCGTGAAAGACGAGGTTGGCAGCTATGTTAACGCTGCTTTGTTGTCACAAAACAAGAGAGATGGCTGTGGGTGAGCCACATTTAAATCTGCAAGAAGGTGACTTAAGCAGGTGAGTTCACAGCAAGTAGAAGCCATAGAGAGGTATTCTGCCTCTGCTGAAGACTGAGAAATGTTGTTTCTTTGATCTCCATGAAATGAGTGAATCTCCAAGGAACACGCAGAATCTGGTAACGGATTGACGTGTATCTGAGCAGGCAACCCAGTCAGCATCACATAACGCCTTCAGGTGTAGCTTAGAGTGGGTAGGAAAAAATAATCCCTATCCCGAGGTTGTTTTCAAATAGAGCAGAACATGATAGGCAACATCTAAGTGTGGCTGCTTTGGAGAGTCCAAGAACCGACTTAGGACCTACATGGGGTAAGTCAAATCGGGCCTGGTAATGGTCAAGTTAAGTAATCTTCCAACCAGTCTTCGATATGAGGTAGCATCTACAATGGGCTCCCCCTCAAATCGACTGAGTTTCAAATTTTAAACCACAGGATATTTTGCATGTCTTGCTCTAAGGAAGCCAACATCAGCAAGCACTTCTAAAATGTATTTTCGTTGGCAAATGGAAATTCCCTTGGAAGATCTGGCTATTTCAAGTCCAAGGAAATACTTGAGAATGCCAAGATTTTTTAGTTTGGATTGTAGATCAAGCACCTGTTTGAACTCACAAATAAAATTGATGCCATTCTCAGCAAGAATTATATCATCCACATATACTAGGATTGCCGTGTATGAGCAGCCAAACTTCTTCACAAACATAGAGTAATCGGCTTTAGACTGTTCAAAGCTGTGAGATAGAATAAAAGAGGACAACTTTTCAAACCACTGTCGTGAAGCCTACTTCAGCCCATAAAGGGATTTGTGGAGGCGGCAAACAAGTGGTTCACCATGCTCCCCCTGCTGCTCATACCCTGGAGGAAAAGTCATGTAGACCTCCTCATGTAAATCATCGTGTAAGAAGGCGTTGTTGACGTCAAGCTGATGGATGTGCCAGTTCTGAATGGCAGCAACGGCAAGAAGAGTTTTGACAGTGACCAACTTGGCAACTGGAGAGAAAGTCTCTTGATAGTCCAAACCAGCTCATTAGGTGTAGCCCTTAGCCACAAGACGGGCCTTCTTCCTCTCTTCAATGCCATCAGCACCATATTTAGATTTATAGACCCATTTACAAGACACGGGTGTTTTGCCAGGAGGCAGAGAGGTGACAGTCCAAGTGTTGTTGCTGACCAAGGCCTTATATTCAGCATCCATGGTAGCACACCAAGTAGGATGTAGACAAGCCTCATGATAGTGTTGAGGGTCAATAGAGGAAGAAATGAAGAGTGCAAAGGCACGGTGAGAGGGAGACAATTTATCATAAGAGAGAAAGGAAGATAATATGTGAGAGGTACCTGAAATTGAAGAGGAAGCTGTCAGTGGCATGTCTAATTGAAGAGGAGAAGCATTGGAGGCCAAGAGACAATAGTAGTCTTGAAGGTATGAAGGTGGACGATGAGAGCAGGAGGGACGAAGAGGTAAGGGAGGAGGATTAGATGCAGGTGGAGAGGTAGTAGGCTGAGGTGTAGATGGAGAGTAGGAAGGCAAGGGTAACTCGGGTGATAGATGAGGTGTACGAGCAATATCTGGAGCAGAGGTTTCAAAAGAAACCGAGGGATGATGAGTTGGTGGAGATGTGTCTAGAATTGGAAGTGGACAAAAGAGGGAATCATTGCTGTGTAGATTTAATGATGGAGGATCATGATGTTTATGAAAGGGGAAGATAAATTCATGAAAGATTACATCACGGGAGATAAAAATCTCTTTGGTTTTCAGTTCATAGAGTCAATATACTTTCATGCCAGGTGGATAGCCAATGAAGACACACTCCCGAGCTCTTGAATCAAATTTGGAATGGGCACGATGAAGGGTGGAAGCATAGCAAAGACACCCAAATATGCGAAGATGAGAGTAAGAGAGTTTGGTAGAGAGTAAAATTTCAAGAGGTGACTAGTTAGAGAGAAGAGGAGAAGGGATACGGTTGATGATGTAAGTGGTAGTTAGAATACAATCTCCCCAAAAAGACAATGGTAGGTTGGCTTGGAAACGTAAAGCTCGAGCTACGTTGAGAAGATGCTAGTGTTTCCACTCCACAACACCATTTTGCCGTGGAGTTTCAACACAGCTAAGGTGGTGGATGATTCCTTTGGAAGCATAAAAATCTGGGAGGTGGAACTCTAAGCCATTATCTGACCGGATACATTTTATTTTGGTAGCAAATTGGGTGTTGACAAAATTGTAAAAGGATTGTAGGCGGGTTCGTGTTTCAGATTTGAATTGCATGAGGTAAACTCAAGTAGCCTTGCTAAAGTCATTGACAATTGTAAGAAAAAAATCTTGAACCATTGATAGAAATAGTGGAGAATGGACCCCAAATATCACAGTGTATTAATTCAAACTTTGAAGTAAAAGTGCGTGTGGATAAAGGGAAGCACAACCTACGTTGCTTAGTAAAAGGGCAGATCCTACAATGGTTGTGGTGTGAGACATGTATTTCAGATACAGATTTGTTAAGTAAGCTAAGCCTAGAAAAAGAAAGAAGCCCAAGACAACGATGCCAGAGATTGAACTGTTGGTTAATCGAAGTAGCAAGGGTAGTAGCAGTGGAAGGATTGCTGTTTGGGAAAACTGTTGTTATAGAGTCCAATTGAAGATGGTAAAGGCCATTATCAAGCTTCCCCACTCGAATCATCATCCAGGTAGACAGGTCTTGTATACAGCATGAAGTGGAGATGAAAATGAGACAGTAGTGGTGTGTACACATCAATTTACTTGCAGAAATTAAGTTAAAAGAAAAATTAGGTACACAAAGCACATCTGCTAAGGTGATGGAGTTGGAGAGAACCATGGTGCCTATGTGAGTAACAGGGACCCGTGCACCTGTAGGCAATGTAACAGTGGCATTCATAGTGCTAGTGATGGTAGTGAACTGAGAGAGGGAGCACACCATATGGTCGGTTGCCCCTGTATCCAAAATCCATGAAGGTGATTTTTGAGAAATAGTCATGACACTCGAAAGGCAAGTGGAAATACCTGAAAAGGTGGAGGAAGATGGGTGAACAACACTAGATTTCTCTAGTTGTAGATTCCCAACTTAATTCACAGAAGAATGAGCCTTGTGTGATGCCATGGTGCTGGAATTACATGTCTGCAATTGTGGGCTCAACATGGCAAGCATTTGCTGACACTGATCAAGAGTAATGGTGAGCTGAGAGAGATCTTGAGAGAGTGTTGATGGTGCATTAATAGCTGCCAAAACTTGGTTCACATGAGGTGAAGTCCCTCTGTTTTTAGTGAAGGTGAAACTAGGTGGAAACCCGTGCAATCTATAGCACTTGTCTTGTGTGTGGCCAAGCTTCCCACAATGACTGTAAGTGGGTCTTTCCTTCTTAGAAGCTTGTCCATATTGCCTTTGATTCGGCTTGTAAACTACTCTAGCAATAGCTTGTTGCTCTAGCACATCACAGATGGTAGTATGACATTGACAGGAGCCATATGAAAGCTTCTTTCAAAAAGGGAAAAGACCTTGTTAGTGATGAAATATAGGGACCTCTCTCAATGCCGTTCCTTTCAATACCAATAGGGAAAAGCCATACCATGTAAAAGAAGGCAGAGGGATTTGAAGAGAATTGTGGCCACGAATCAATGAATATAATTCTAGACCAAGAAATTGCATAACATGTTCTTCAGACAGATAAGAGCTCGATTGTTGAGGTCAAAAATTAGCCAGCTCTTCCCAGAGACCCTTCAACCGAGTATAGTATGATATCACAGACCCATGGTTCTGTGACAGAGATGAGAGGGTCTTTTGGATTTGATAAATCCTGGGATCATTACTTTGGCTTAACCTTTCTTTTAGATCTACCCAAATTTGTCGGGCTGTGTCCATGTAAATGACACTGGTGCTCATCTCTTTTGGAATGGAATTTATAATCCAAGCAAAGACTGCCATGTTGCATCTACGCCAGGCAGAATATTTATAATCTGTAGAGGGAGGTGCTGAGATAGTGCCATTGACGAAACCTTCTTTGTTTTTGACACTCAAGGAAATAATCATAGACCTGCTCCAACTGGAGTAATTTTCTTCTTTCAAAATGAGGGAAACGAGTTGTAAACCTGTGTTATCTCCGTGATGAAGATAATAGGGACTCATTATATCATCAATGATGCCGGAAGTAGACTTATCACTATCGGGAGCCATGATAGGAAGAAACTAGCGCTTTGATACCATGTAGAAAAAGAAGAGCAGAGGAAGAAAAGAGCTCAAGTGACGACAAAGAGAAATTGTGGGAATTCGCAATAGCGAATCTCTTTCAATGAATTAATAATAAACTCTGGAGACGCCTCCCTTATACACCAAGTAGCAACAAAATAGAGAGAGAAAAAATAACTGACTTATAGCTAAGCTATTGACACCTCTAGCTAGTCTACAAATATACACAAATGCAAAATTACAATTGAGAGAGTTGCACATGAAGCTTTCTATTTCTCTCTCAATATGTTCCCCTTTAGAGAAAGCTCAAAGATGATTCCACATGTGCTCGACTGTTGTCTCTTTATTGACAACCTAAAAATTGGGGGATATTTAAGGGAAGGGTCTATGAGGTGGTTTGAACAACCGGTTTTGGTTGAAATTTTGAGTATCTCTCTTTAAAATTTAATCATTTTGGTGAAGAGTTGAATAGAAGTAATAAGTATATGCCACTGTGCTTGTATAGTTGTATTCTTGTCAAAGGCTTCCTTAATTCCTTTGTCGAATCCTATTTTTCCATAATTCATTTTGCTGTTTGTACATTTTGTTGTTTGTTAGTGCTTTGATTGTTAATTTTAGGTTATTTTTATTTGTAAATAGACACTCCACCACAATCACAGTCAGCTGCAGCCGCATGTGGTAGTGTTACTGCTATGTCGCCCTCAGTATCGTGTTTGGCTGTTGGGTCCACTCCGGATTCTGAGACAGTGGGGTCAATGCTGGAGGTGATGTAAGTGGACGACCACCACAGCCCTGAACCAAAAAAAGGAAAAACTCGAACCCTTCTGATGTATGGTTGCACTACACCAAGGTACCTAACTCTGATCCACCTAAAGCAAAATGTAATTATTGTAAAAAAGATTTTATGGCTCATCACAAGAATGGGACATCGGGGTTATGGCAACATCACAACATTTGTCCATATTTCAAGAGAAAAAAGGGGGTCAGTTAGATGTTGGGCAGATGTTTTTGACTCACGATGTTGAAGTCAACGGGGTCTGATGTTGGAACGATGGGGGTGACACATAGTTTTGTGAGAAGACTATTAAAGATCTAATTGCTAGGATGATAATTGTCGATGAGATACCTTTTATTGTGGTTCAGAAACATGAATTTAGGAATTTAATTCATTATCTGTAGCCTAGATTTAAAATGCCATCTAGGATAACAATTATGAGGCTTTGCATGAAACTTTATTTGAAGGAGAAGGATAAGTTGAAGCATCTGATTCGAACGAATGGGTATAGAGTGTCTTTTACCACAGACACTTGGACATCGATTCAAAATTTTAATTATATGTGTGTGACTGGACACTTCATTGATGTTAATTGGACCTTGCAAAAGAGAATTTTATCTTTTAGAAGGGTACAAGATCATAAGAGGGCTAGTATTGTGTCTGAGGGATTGAAAGATGTTGATAAGTCAATTGCTAAGATTCGGAATATGATTAAGTATGTTAAGTCATCACCCAAAGGTTAGACAAGTTTAAAGAATGTGTGCAGATTAAAGAGATTACATTTACTCAATTTTTGACTCTTGATGTTACTATTCGTTGGAACTCAACTTATTTGATATTGGATGTGGCTTTGAAGTATCAGGAGGCATTTGAGTTGATGTTGGATGAGGATGGACACTTTAGATTGTATTTGGGTGAAGAGGGGCATGGAGAAGAGGATTAGGCCCCCCACACTCGATGATTGGGAGCACATCCACCATTTTATAAAGTTATCGAAGTTATTTTATGAAATAATAATAAGAATGTCGGGATTAAATGTGTCTACAGCTACTGTCTACTTGGAGGAGTTGGCTAAGATACATAGGCCATTTGGACAAGTATTCTTCTAGTAATGATACTTTGCTTAAAGAGATGACATCCTGCATGAAAACGAAGTATAACAAGTATTGGGTGATTTGATGATAGTGAATAGACTTTTATTTGTTGCAACGTTGCTTGATCCAAGAATTAAGATAGTTGTGCTGAATTATTGGTTTAAGAAAGTATTGGGAGATGAGGAAGACCAAGTTGTGGCATCGAATGTGAAGGCTATTTTAGAACGGTTGTTTGCGGAATATAACAGTGGCAACCATGGTAGTGTCGGGGAGGTGGGTGAAAGTGATAGTGTGACTTTGGAGGATAACGAGGATTGAGATGAGTTTGATCTTGTATGGACTGCTAGCTAAATTTCAAACCCCAAATCTGAGGTGAAGAGGTATTTATCAGAGTCAGTTGAATCAAAGGCTCCTTCATTTGAAAATTTTGCTTTGGTGGAAGTTAACTCTCCTAAGTATCCTATCCTTGCCCTCATAACTTGTGATGTGTTGGCAATCCTCATTACCACTGTACCTTTTGAGTCAGTATTTTAGCACTGGAGGTCGAGTCTTGGATCCCTTTCAGAGTTCATTGACCCCCAAAAATTGCATAAGGTCTCATTTGTGTTCAAAATTAGATGAGATGCAACCCTATTATGGAGGAGGAGGACATGACCTCCATGACAGAAGATCATAACATATTTCAGGTAATTTTATTTTTTATTAGTTTTATTTTTAGTTTTTTTATAATAAATAAATTGGTTTATAAATGTATTGTGCAGAAATATTGGCGACGGTGATAGGGATTGAAGGATTAATTGAAGATACTTCTCTAAGATTTCTTACTTATTACTTTAAATTCTCATCTTGTTGTAATGTTCTTAAGTTTATTGATTTGGATTTTATTAGTTGGGATATTACTTCACACGTCCCTAGGGTTTGACATTTTCCTAGATTGGTCCTCAAGGTTCGATTTTCTCTAAAAATATCCTTGGGGTTTAGTCTTAATCCAAACAGATCCTGCCGTCAACTTAATAAACGGAAATGCACACGTGGCTAACGGCTTACACGTGGAAATTGACAGCTCGATTAAAAAAAATCTCGCCCAATCGCAATGTGACACGTGTCAGTAAAATAAATAAAAATAAAAATATTTTTAAAAAATAAAAAATTAATCTAAAATTAATAAAAACATAATTAATTTTTTTTTTTTTAAAAAAAGAGGATTAAAGGAGACCCCCGATTCTTTCACGGTGTAGGCATCCTCCACCTCTAGCTGCCTAGTTCTGGGCGGCCAGACTCCCTGGGTGGCCAGAGGTGGAGGAGGCCTCCACGATCCTTTCCTCCTTTTTTTTTAAAAATTTTTTTTTTATTTATAAAAAAAATTAATTATGTTTTTTTTATTAATTTTAGATTTATTTTTTTATCTTTTTAAAATATTTTATTTTTAATTTATTTTATTGACACGAGTCACATTGCGATTGGGTGAGATTTTTTTTTTAATTGAGTTGTCAATTTCCACGTGTACGTGTGCATTTTCGTCTACTAAGTTGATGGTAGGATTTGTTTGAGATTAGACTAAACTCTAGAGATATTTTTAAGAAAAATCAACCCTGAGGACCAATCTGGGAAAAAGGTTAAACCCTAGGACGTACGGCGTAATTTAGCCTTATTAGTTTGACTTTAGAATCTCATTTTATCTTTTAAGATGATCTTTAATTTTATTGATTTTGGATTTCATTATTTTAGATTTTATTGATGTGTGATCAATGGACTAAAAGAAAAAAAAAAAAACATTAGGTCAAGTGCGTAATATGCTAAAAAAATAGTCTAATATGGTCGGTTAACAAAAAACAGCTACCACTAAGGGCCGTTTTTTTCCTTAACGGTGTAGGTGTAAGTCAATTAAAAAATTTTTATTTTTTAAGATAATATGAATGTCGGTTATTTTGGATTTCATTATTTTAGATTTTACCATGTGTGATCAATGGACTAAAAGAAAAAAGAAAAAAATACATTAGGACTAAGTGCGCTAATTATTTGAAAAAAATAGTCTAATATGAATAGTCGGTTAACCAGCTACACACAAGGGAACCGCCCTTTTTTTCCTTAACGGTGTAGGTGTATTTATTTGAAACGGCTATCCTGTTAGGTGTCGGTTTTGGCCCACACAAGACGAACAGCCCTACAAACAATTATAGGGCTAAAGGCCCAAACAAGAACCTTCTCAGCCGAGAGAAGTTTACTATCACTGGAAATGGAAATCTTGCTGCTAGAAGATATATGCTCATGCTAGGTGTGGACAAAGATTAAATAATTCAGCTCATTGCAGAAAAAAAAATTTGTACTGCCGAACAAAGGAAGGAATATATATTGTGAACAAGGTAAATAGGGTATGTTTTCATTTAGGAATTTTTAGAATATTTTCATGATGTTGTGAAAATTGAGATACATTGGAGTTTTTGGATTTTGTGAAAAAGTAGTGAAATTTTTTTAAGTATGTTTAAGAAATGCTGAATTTTTTTGAAGTTTTATAAAAGTTAGTGAAAAAAGAGAGATAATTTGAATAAATTTTTTATAGTATTGTAGAGATGATTCGACGAGGACAAAGATGATTTTAGGGACTGCACATGTCCGGAGTTTGTCTGGATACTCTCGTCACTAAAGAAAAAAGTTCTACGAAGTAGCCTGTGTGCGCCAGGTGCATCGAAGTAGCCTGTGGACGATTGTTGGCATTTCTTTTCATGAGCTGTGTACTTCTGATCAGCTTCCTTGAGTTTTATGCTCTTAAAAGCCATGGGGTGTGCCTCATAAACCAAAATCTCTCCAATGGCCCTGTCGGAAGCATCAATGTGGACTTTGAAAGGAAGCTTGGAGTCTGGGAGCTTGAGCATAGGCTCATTTGCAATAGCACCACGTCATCTCCTTCGAGAGATCAATGAGAGTCACCATTTCCTTTGAATATTCCGAAATGAACTTTTGATATAGTTGGCAATGCCAAGGAAAGACCACAATTCTAACATCATTTTCTAGGGCTAGCCAATCCAAGATAACCTGTACCTTTTCCTCATCCTTCAAAATTCTTTCTTGGCTGATCTTGTGCCTTAAGAAAACGATTTCCCTGCGAGAGAACTTGCATTTCTCCTTCTTGACATATAGTTTGTGCTCTTTCAACCTAGACAATACACTCATCAAATGCTCTAAGTGATCCCTCAAGGATTCACTATAAATCACGATGTCGTCCCACTATACTACCATAAACTTTTTAATGAAGCCATGGAACACAATGATCATCAAATTATAGAAAGTAGCAGGTGCATTAAGAGCCCAAAGGGCATTACCTTGAACTCATACGAGCCACACTAGTTGTCTTTGGCTCTTCCCTAAGCACTATGCAAACTTGTCAATAACTTGTCAAAGAGGTCTTGAATCAAAGGTACCATGTACTTAATTGTTACCTTGTTTAGGACCCAGTAGTCGATGCACATCCGTAGGACCTGTCCTTCCTCTGGAGCAGTACAGGGGCTCTATGGAGGACTTTGGAAGGCTGGTTGAAGCTAGTATCCAACAGCTTCGTCACTTGTCATTGAAGCTCAACTAGCTCCTTTGGTGACATTTTGTATGGGCATGAGATAGTGGGGCAAATCCTAAAAGTAGCTTGATCCAGTTATCTACTCCGTGCCTTAGCGGCAAGGTCTTAAGGTTCAATGGGCATCACATTAGAGAACTCATCTAAGACATCTTTCATCTTATTGGGAGGTTCCTCGTCAGGCATAGTGGACACTTCCCTCAAGGTCGCCAAGTATGTAACTTCGCCCGTAGTTTGGAACATGCAGCAGGTACAAAACATGGTTGTTTTTCATTCATGATCGGCAGTCCTCACTAGAACAACATTTTTTTTTCTAAACAAACCACTTTACTAAAAAGAAACGACCACATCAAGGAGGGTCAACCAAGTCCACAAGAAAAATAAAAAGAGACAATAAAGCAAGGTCCAGAGGACCGAAACAAAAAGTATGAGCAATCCACTGTGCAAGACAATGCGCCAAAAGATTCTAACGACGAGGCGCCCAAGAGAAACTCTAAGCAGGATGATCAGCAAGAAAAGCACGAATAAGACCAATAGGCCCAAGCAGAGGACCTGCAACCAGGAAATCAGGCTCACAGATAGCACGTCAGCAGTTGAGAGAATCCCCTTCAAAAATAACATTTTCAAGACCAAGGCAAGACACCCAATGGCAGGCCGTGAGAGCAGCATGAATCTCAGCAACAAGAGGATTCGAAGTGACGACAAAAGCACCCCAGGCATGGATAAGAGAGACTTCAGGGGGGCGACAAACCACCCCCAAAAAAGCTGTGCTACCCCGAGTAGCAGCATCAAAGTTAACCTTGTAAAAACCGAGAAGAGGAGGGCACCAACGGGAATAAGAGCGAGCATCCAAAGCAGACCAAGCAGTAAGGTGGTCTTGAAGTCGTCTAGTCATATTAATCACCATCTCAGGAGGGCTAACAAGCTGATCTTGATTACACCAAGAGATTGCGGGAGAACCAAATGGTGTCACAAATCACATCAGCTTGAAGGAGGAAAGCTCTATCAGAGACATTATGAATACCCAAAGATGAAGAGGGATTCATATGACAGGTTTTCCATGATTGGATATCCCAATGTTGAAAATTCGTCAAGTTGAGGGGCCATCTAGCATGGTGCCACAAAATCTGGATCAGGGGGCATCTAAGGAAAAGATGCTCAACAGTTTCAGGCTCATCCTTGTAGAGTGTGCAAAGAAAAACTCCGTAGGGAGTCTGTCATGCAAGAAATTCATTTTCCCACGAATAGGCATAACCCCCGTTGCCAATTTCCAAAGAAGAAGCTTGAGGCGGGCTTGAAATTTGAAGGACCAAAGTTGCTTCCAATTAAAAGAGGGCCCAGAAGAGCTACTAAGGCCACGAGAAACTTGGTCAAGCTGAAAGGCCGACTTAACCGAAAAATTACCATCATTTTCAGGCTTCTAAACAAGAGAGTCGACTTGAGTGTGGACAAAGGGCTGAATATTGAGAATTCTGCTAGCACACTCAGGAGAGAATAGAGAATAAACAAGGGATCTATTCCAAAGGTGAGTGGAGGGGATAAGTAAGTCGTGGACAGAAGAAAACTCATCAAAATTCACATCAGGGGAAGCTGGGATGGCCTAAAAAAGAGGAAGACCTGGAATCCACGGGTCAGTCCATGTCTTGACTTTGCTGCCATTACCAATCACAAAAATGACGCCATCCCTCAAAAGCTCTGTAGTAGCCATAATACCCCGCCTTATCCAAGAGATGTTGGCTAAAATAGAAGCACCAAGCAGACGAGGGTTCCTTAAATATTTTGCAGAGAGAGTCTTAATCCGTTGAGCTTCGAGTTTAGTCATCAAAAACCACCCAAGTTTAACAATGAGAGCTCTATTAAAGTCATGCATGCGGCGAAGCCCCAATCCTCCCAACTCCTTAGGTTGACAAATAGAGGACCAAGCAATGGGAGAAAAACCTTTTCTGTTATTCTGAAAACCCTAGAAAAAATGTTTGAATCGGCGGTCAATGTCTTTACACCAACCTTTGGGGAGAAGAAAGGTTGACATAGAGTAGGACGTCATGGTGGCAGCCACATTTTTTTATCAAAGTGAGCCGGCCAGCTTGGGATAAGCACTTCGCTTTCCAACCGTCAAGCTTCAAAGAGATCTGATCTTTCCCCTCAGTAAAAGCAACCCTCCTAGAGCGCGGGAAATGCAATGGAAACCCTAAATATTTTCCACCATGATCAGCAGCCCGAATGCCAACTGCATGACAGATAGAAGATCGCGCATGAGGCGCCAAGTTAGAACTGAAAATGGCAACAGATTTGGCAAAATTGATGCGCTGGCCTGAACAATCAGCATAGCGTTGCAAAACCTCTTTAATATGGACCGCATCCTCCACTCTAGCTTTGCTGAAAATAAAAAGGTCATCGGAGAACATCAAGTGGGATATGTGAGGGGCGCCGCGACAAATCTTCACACCGTTAAAGAGACCGTGATTTTCAGCACGAAGCAAAAGTCGTGATAATCCTTTAGCACATAGGATAAATAAAAATGGTGAGATTGGGTCTCCTTGACAAAGACCCCCCTGAGGTTGAAAAAAGCCAAAAGGAGATCCATTTAAGAGAATCGAATAAGAGATTGTAGAAACACATTGGTTAATCAAATGGATCCAATTCTCTGAAAATCCCAAACACCGTAAAACCTCAAAGAGGAAAGACTATTCCACCCGATCAAAAACTTTTTCCATGTCTATTTTTAAAGCCATAAGACCACCGCGTCCTCTCTTGTGTCAGATGGTATGCATGAGCTCATGGGCAAGGATTGAATTTTCTTGGATGAGACGATTGGGGACAAAACCTGTTTGCATGGGTGAGATAATATGCGGGAGAAATATTTTGAGTCTGGAGGCTAAAATCTTGGTAATAAATTTGTAAAGGACAATACACAAGCTTATGGGGAGGAAATGAGAGGCTAAAGTGGGGTTATCTGTTTTTGGTATTAGCACTATATTGGTATGATTAATGGAACGCAATAGATAACCAGACTCAAAAAATCGCTGAACAGAGGCCACAACATCATGCTTCACAATATCCCAATAAGTATGTTAAAACAAAGCAGTAATGCCATCCGGGCCAGGTGCCTCTACTGAGTGGACGACAGTGAATATTTCGGCCTCATCAGGGACACGACAGAGGAAATCATTATCAGCATCAGTAATAATAGGAGAGAAAAGATCACTGATATCACCTGGAAGCGTAGGAGAGGAAGTGGCAAACAGATTCTGAAAATTGGAGCAAAGGTAGTCACCAATGGCCATATGGGAGTTCAACCAGCACCCTGTCTCAGATTTCAGACCTTCAATGAAGTTACGACGTCTACGGATGAAGGTAGTCACATGGAAAAAGCGAGTATTGAGCTCGGGAGTTGCGAGCCATTGGTTACGAGATTTGCTTCTCCATAAAAGTTCTTCATTTTTCAAGCTGGCATGGAGCTCGACTTGAAGTTGGGCCTCCTGAGATGCCAACATAGGGGAGGGCGGCAGAGATTGGAGCCGAGAAATAGCCTACTTACATGATCGAATTTTTTCACCAATAATACCAAAGGTCGACTTATTCCAGATTCGTAACTCCTGTTTGAGCTTTTTAATTTTGTTGCTAAGCTGGAAAGCAAGAGATCTAGAAAAATTAGCACCCCATGACCGAGCCACAACATCACGGCAAGAAGGAGTTGTAACCCAAAACTCCTCAAAACGGAAGAGCCGAGGACTGAAATTCTGATCACCAAAGGTATCAAGGAGCAAGTAAGAATGATCTGAAGCAGTTCTTGAGCCGTGGGAGATGGTGGCTTTAGGGAAGAGGAGCCTCCAATCTCCATTGGAAGTTCTGCGGTCTAGACGTTCCTTGATTAGAGCAGCTTCAGATCAATTGTTACTCCAAGTGAATTTAGGGCCTGAAAAACCAAGATCGACCAACCCATTGCTTAGCATAAACTACCGCATATCCTGTGAAGAAGCATCAGAAACAGGACGGCGGCCACTTTTATCCGACTCAGACGTAACCAAATTAAAGTCTCCTAGGCATAACCAACCATCGCCAAATGCAGCGGCAATACTAGCAAGCTGGGGAATTTTTGTTTCGACCAAGAACAATCAATCAGGATTGAGCCTCTTGATTGCCACCCGTAAAGATCGGACTGCCGCCGGACAGGCGAGGCTGCGGCAGTTCCATTGAAGGAGCCTCATGGTTGAGGTGGGGGCAAGGTAAGGCCCGCCACCCCAGCCAAAGTTTGGGATTCCTCTGCATGATTGTCGTCCCACTGTTCCAACACCAGAGTCCCAGATTCTTTTTGCCGTACATTCTGTCCCCGAGAACCAGAGCTGCTACCTTGCATTTTTGAACCGTTGCCTTTGCGAAGTTTCCCATGAATTTTCAAAGAAGCGATGGTGCAGTCGTTGTCCCCCTCTGAAGAGCCATAAAGAACCTTCTGTTTGTGCTTTGTCCTGGTGCGGTTGATGACAAGGCTTCCAGTAGAGAAAGTGAACGAGGCCTTGGGAAGAGTGGGTTTAGGGGATAAGTCGTGAGAGGCTTCAGGGAGAGCAGCCCATATTAACTGGCGAATAGCCTCAAACACATCTTGGGCAAATTCGTAAGACTCAGCGGGAAGTGGGGTGATTTGTGGGTAGAGAATAGTGGCCGGTGGGCTGTGGGTGACGACTTGGGCTGTGGGTGGGATGGGCTGGTAGGGAAATGGAAAGGTGGGTTGGGTAGAAGGGAAAAATCGAGGTTAAAATCTGTGTTAGGGGTTGGTGGAGGCGTGGGAGTATTGAGAGAAAAGGTGAGCGGTAGGCCTTCCCCGAGGCGAGTGAAGATCGAGGACCAAAACGCGCACTACAAGGTGAAGAAGGGCTGCAAGGTGGTAAAATTCGTCGTTGAGGTGTTAGTGCCAGGGTCTGTCCAAGGGGTGGTGGAGGATGGGGGGACACAAACTGTTGTAAAGCTCCTGCAACAAGTGTGCCCGTGTCCTCTGGCCCAGTGTCAGATAGAGCAGAGGGGGCAGCACCAAGACTAGGGCGGGGAGTTGTTAGGGATTTATCGACCACTTTATGATGGGATATGGGACTAGTGGGCGAAGGAGGATGGTGGGATTGGTAGGGATGAGAGATGAGAAAGGAAGAGGTTGCAGAATGTGGAGATAAACTAGTCGGTTGGTTTCGGTTTGAGGAACTAGGTGATGGAGGGGGACCATCAATGGTCCATCGACGGAATTTAGAGCCTGGCCCTTCCGCTTTCATCCTCAGTCCAAACTTGAAATTTGCATCTTCAAAAACAAATGACACCTTGCAGATGTTTTGGTTATGGCCTAAATGACCGCAAGAGTAGCAAAATTCAGAGATCTTTTCATATTTTATTTGAACCCAGCAAGGAACAGCCTCTCTTCGATTTTGATAGTAGCCTGGGACAAGAGGCTTACGGACATCCAAGAGGACTTTAACTCTAAAGAAATGTGAAACCCAGATACCTGTATTAGCAGGAAAATCATGCTCAAGCACCGGACCTACCAAATTAGCTATTTTGGTGATGCTTATTTCAGTCATTCTCAGCATTGGCAGCCCATGTATTTGTATCCATACCAGAGTGGTGTAAAGTTCCACTTCACTAACTGTTAGGGATGGGTTCCACGACTTAAGGATCAGCAACTGGCCACGGAAGCTCTAGGGACCTCCATTGAGAATATTGTCCCTCATATGAGAGTGCAGGAACTTGAAAATAAATGCATTATTACCAAGGTCTTCCACCTCCAAACCTTCCACAGCTTTCCAAGAAGCATGACGAGGTCGCGCATAGCTTGTTTGTTGATGATTCTCTAAGAGATGACTTTACCCACTAGCACCCGGGTGGCAAGCTGTGCAGCTTCAGAGAAGGACTCCTCATAAGAGCAAAAAAGTTCATCACAGTTGATGGACCGAGTTTTGGCAATGAGCTCGGCTAAATCTGAGTCAATGGAGTCCTGTTCCATTGAGGAAGTAGGAAAAAGAAAAGAAGGAAAGGGAGATGCAGCAAGGAAAAAGAGATTGCAGACGGGAGGAGAGGAAAGAGAGGGAGGCGAGGTGGGGTAGGTGAGGGAAAAGGAAGGTGAAGCAGGAAGGGAAAGGGAAGGAGGAAAAGGGTAGAGAGAAAAGGAGGAGAGAGGGTAGAGCTCTACTGGGAGAGCGAAAAAATCCCAAACAATTTTTCACTAGAGCAACATTGATACTGCCTTTGCACGTACAAAGAACTCGTTACACATGATGATATCAAAGTCATTTGGAGGCACTACCTAACACAAGTTAGGCCTCAAAGTTTACTGTCTTGATACAATTTTAGCATTTGTTCACCTTCAATCCAAATATTGGAACCATCTTCTCGACCACAAAATTGTGGGTGGCTACCATGTCCAGCATTGCCATTGACTCAATGGCATTGGGGCACAGACACATATAAATCAACTTTATGGGCATGTCAATCCTTATGGCATTCAACTAGAGCTGGAGAGAATTCACCTTAGTGTAGGCCCCAGTGGGCTAATGAACTGGGCATCCTTGTCCAAGAGCATATGTGGGGCCTAACAAGCATGCTCTGCCACTGACGATGCTTTGCCACACTTGGCAAGACTGTCTTGTGAGGCTGACAAAGACTTGACAGCACTTGGGGTGGTGTGGTGCGGGCTTTGTTGGCTTTTAGTCACAATTCATATTTTGATAATAAAAATAAAAGTAATTAAACTGGGTAAGCATTGAAGACTCAAATGAGCATAGAATGCACAATCGATCAAGCAACGGTCAAATTAATAGAAAAAGCTCGAAAGTGAAGACTCAAGATTCTGCAGTAATCTTTGTAACTTTAAGATCTCATTTCTAATAAAGATTTGAATCACACATTGCATATGTCAAGTGCCTAGAAAGTTTGTAAAGGCCTTGACATCTTTGTATCTTCTTATAGAAGAGTTGAGCTCTCTTTATATAACAGTCTAGGCATCACAACGAGTGTCTCAGAGAGTGACACTTGTCAAACTCTCCTTCAGCCACTTGTTTGCACTTGAGCCCATCTAGCACCACGATGGGTGCTACTCATGCCACGGCCACCTCACCATGTTGATCATGTCCCATGCCAAGTCTCAAGTCTCAAGCCTATTGACTAGGTCTTATACGCACATGTGCTTGCCAAGCACAACTACCATGCACATGACTTGGTAAAGCCCTAAACCGATGCCTAAGATCAAGGTTCTCTTTGACTTAGTTATCTTTGACTTGGTCTTGGTCGTTCAAGCTATGCCACTGTTTTCTTCTCGTTTGTAGGATGTGGTTGCTACTTGCCTTGGCTTGGGTCCATTCCAAGCTCACTAAGACTAGGGTTAAGACTCCATCCTACTATGTGCATGCCACCCCACTCACCTTGCTTGCTCATGGTGACATCCATGCTAGAAGCCATGACATGCCACCATGGTTGGCCTTTTAGGAGTCTAACAAACCACCCCCACTAGAAGAAGCCGATGCCCTAGAGCGTAAGTACTCTTCAACCTCTTTTTGAACTGCCTTAAGATAGTGTCTTTCTCCCCTTAGCTTCAGTCTTCGGTAGCCCTTCCACTACACCAAGTAAAATGTCCTTCGATTCTTCCTACTCATTCCATCGATCCACCTTTTGAGAATCTAATCAACTTGGTTGCCAAGCTCTTCCCTCACATTGGGAGGAGCTCTCTTCGATTTACTCCTTTCTCGCTTTAGTAAGTCCTCATTAAATGGTTTGAGGTAACTTACAAGAAAGGTTGGATGTACATGTATCCTTTCAGGAAGCTTCAACCAATATGTCACCTGTTCAACTTTCTTCACCACTTCAAATGGTCCATCATACTTAAGAACTAGACCTCTATGTGTTTCTTCCTTTTGAAACTTCTTCCAGATTTGGGGAGTAAGTTTAAGCATACCTCGATCTCCTACCTAGAACTCAAGGGGCCTTCTTCCTTGGACACGATATTTCTTTATACGTTGTTGTGCCTTTGCAATGTTATCCTAAGCTGTAGTAAGTAGCTTTTGCTTGACCTTGGTGAACCGTAGAGCTGTTGGACATCGCCCTACCTTGGTTTGTACACCTATCTCGTGTAGAGTAAGGGATTGATGCCCCAGATTCAGCTCCATCTCCGTGGATGAGTCCATCGTACTTAGGAACTTTCTTCACCACTCCGAATGGTCCATCGTACTTAGGAACTAGACCTCTGTGTGTTTCTCCCTTTCAAAACTTCTTCCAGATTTGGAGAGTGAGTTTAAGCATAACTTGATCTTCTACCTAGAACTCAAGGGGTCTTCTTCCTTGGTCGGCATATTTCTTCATATGCCGTTGTGCCTTTGTAATGCTATCCTAAGTTGCAATCTGTAGCTCCTGCTTGTCCTTGGCGAACCGTAGAGCTGCTAGATATCGCCCCGCTTTGGTCTGCGCAGCTACCTTGTGCGAAGTAAGGGGTTGATGCTCCTTAGATAAGGATCTCTACAAGTTATAGGCGAATTGCGCCACATTCAAAAGATCCACCCAATTCTTTCAGCTTCCTGTGACATAGTGCCTCAGATATTCCTTAAGTAAGGCATTCATTCTCTCCGTCTGTCCATCCGTCTGAGGATGATATGCTATGAAAAACTTCAATTGAGACTCCCAGAGTTTTGAACAAAAAGGTCCAAAACTGCCCAGTGAATCAAGGATCTCAATCACTGGTTATATCATTCAGGAACCCAAATTATTGACAAAAAATTTGAAGAATAATTTAGCAGCAACATCAGTAGTACATACCTTTGATGCTGCCACTAAAATTGCATACTTGGTGAGCCTATCAACAACCACCATCACAAAACCCTTCCTTTTTTAGGCTAAAAATTCCAAAATGACGTTCATAGAAACCGACACCCATGGCTTCTCCTGGATAGGGAGGCGTTGTAGCAAACTTGCTTCCTTCCACTTATCCGTCTTGTCTTGTTGACAAACAAGACAAGTTTTCATATATAGCTTGATCTTGTCCTCTATCTTTGGCCAAAAGTAGGAACGACCGAGGAGAGCCAACATCCTCTCCCGTCTGGGGTATCTTGCCCATTGAGGATCACGTGTCTCTTTAATCAACTTCATTCAATGATGCCCCACCGGAACACATAGACGGTTGCCTTTTGTGAGACCCCGACTTTTAGGTTTCCTTCAATGTCGATTTTTTTTTTTTTACTTTTTGACTCTTTAAATTTTTGCACTACCCTGAATTATTGAGAAAAGACATGTATGGTTGACTTGATTTAAAATTATGTCTAAGGTGAGATTTTCCTTTAGCACTTTTTCTTGCATCTTTATTAATAATTTACATGTTATATTTGTTTGCAAATTTTATTTTTTTGTCTAAGAATATCCACCTAAATTGTAATATTAAAAATTGAGTTAAAAAAAAAAAAAATAAAATAAATAAAAGTGAAGGAAAGAGACAATAGTGGGAGGCACACGTGACCAGGAAAAAAAAACAGCCGCATGTTTAACCAATGGTGGATGGCGTTACTAACAAGGTTGGGGGTAGGATGGTCCTTTTCCTCCCCAACACTTTGTTTCACGCCATCCTCCCCCCCTCCCCATTTTCCTTTTCGGTTTCCTTTGTCACTCACACACTCACGCACACAAACAAGAGAAGAGAAGAAGAAGAAGAAAGAAGAAGAAGAAGAAAGAGAAGAAGAAGAAGAAAAAGAAGAAGAAGAAGAAGAAGAAGAAGAAGAAGAGAAGAAAAAAAAGAAGAAAGAAGAGAATTGCTGTGTAGTGATAAGGGGGTTCAATTGCAGTAGGATAACTAAGAGAAGCCAAGGTAAGGGGAATTTAACATTTGGATTTAAAATTTTAAGGAACTGTGAGTTTTGTGTGGGTAATTGTTAGACTTAGTTTCTGTTACTATCCTTGTTTTTCTTTACTTGCATGTCAGATTTGAATATCGATGAGTTGGAAATGAAAGGTATTTAGACATGCAAAATAGAATTTTGTTAGTGCTTTATAATTGACAGATTATGTTTTGTGCTAATTAGATGACTACGAAATTTTTAGTGCAATTGGTAGGTTTTTAATTATAATAAACATGGAACTGTTCTAGAGATGTGAATGAATTTTTGTTCTAAGTTAGTTGGTCGTAGATGGAAGCTTATGACAGAATGTAAATATGGAGAAATTCTAGTTTTGGTGCAGAATAGTTATTTTACATTTCCTATTACTGTGATGTTCGGCTTTGACAGAGAGTGACCGAGCTTTGCATGTGGTGTTTTCTTGACTTTACGTATTAGATTCACCTCTAAGCTGAAATGCATGTTAGTTTTATTAGAGAATCAAGTCTCAAGTGATGAACTTTCAGAACTAATGGACATGCATGGAGGGATTTGAGGTTTAGCTTCAATTAAAGGGGTTTTGGAATATGTTGGGTGGAAAGGAATTGTGTTAAAGCGCAGAACATTATATGTGGAGCAGGTGTGTTATCTGTAAATTGGATAAGGTGTCTGCAAGTTGGTTGGGTTATGTGAAGATGAGATAAATGCAATTTAAAAGAAAGTAGTTGCTGCATGTAGGTGGATATAACTAACGCAGAAGAAGCTGCAGAAGAACATTAAGAGAATAGCCGAATATTGTAGAATGGGTAGCTTCTTGACGAGCATTAGTTTTTGTTCTGTCCTTGTGGTTGTATGTGCAATTTTGAAGGATAGTTAAATTCTGGAAGAACCGTAGAAGATGTTGCGAGGCACCATATTATTTAATCTTCTGCTAAACTAAAGAAAGTTGTGTAAGTAGCATCTGTAACAAGTTGCAGAAGCCTTAGGTACGTTAAACAATTGTCTATCTCAGTCTTTAAGTTTCAAGGGCCGAATATATATATAGGTGACTCTTTGGAAAATAATTTCAGATGAGTTATGGACTATTAATGTGGAAAAATGCTGTAGAAATCTTGTTTTACAAAATCCGAGTTTACTAGTTTGCGTTTCTGTACTTCTTAATGCTTTCAGCTACTCTGTTAAGTTATAATTTTGATTTGCTGGAAAATAAAACTATAGTTCTAACATTGTAAACCTTACTTGAATGAAGAAAAATGAGTGAAGTTGCGGCATGCATTTGGTTCTCAAAATTGTTGCTATTGCTGGACAAGAAAATAGTTGAATTTGTGTCATTTTGTTTAAGTTTGTTCTTGAAAGCATGTAATGCTCTCTGTTTTGAGTGACTTATAAACCTTCATATGGAGAGCTGAAAGGTATACATAGAGATATCGGTATTGTTGCTGGAAATTAAATGGAAACATTGATAGAATGCAAGATGGAGTTAGTTTCTGCAGATAATAAAATAGTTATGGCAAGTGCAGAATTGTCATAGCAAATGTGTTGCTGGAAAATAAGGTGAATTATTGTGAAGAGCTAAAGTTGGATTTGTTGTTGTTAGAGAAACTATAGCATTTGATAAGCTTGATCTATAGTGTTGGAAATCATTAAGAATTATAAGATAGACTTCTTAAAATAGTTGATGGAATTTAGTTTCTGCAGAACACAAAGTTCGAATTAGGAGTAACCTTTGATGTGATTGTTCTTATTCTTTGATCTTGAGAGAATTTTATGTTATAGGCCTATGAAATATGAAGATTTAAACCATACTTCAGGTGATTCCGATAAAGATTGAGCAAGTTATGGATTTTTAAAGTTCAGACGTCAAGCTGTCACCAGCCTTGCACGTCCAGATTTCTTGCTCGTTCCAAATAATGTTTTAAGTGATCCTTTTAAGTCCGATTTTCATGGTCTGGTCTTGAATTTTAAGTTTATGAAAGAGGAACATTTTAAGATAAATTTCGTGTGATTTAGAGGTGTATTGAATAAGTTATGGTGTTTTGAAAGTGGAAGGTCGAGCTGGAGACAGCAGCAGTGTTTGCTCTAGGATTTTTATCTGTATGAAGTGTTTTTGAAAATGTAAATTAGTTCCGATTTTTATGAGTCTTATCTTCAAATTTAAGTTTATGAAAGCAGAAAAGTTTAAAAGTAATTTCATGTCAATTTGGAGCCATGTTTTTGAAGTTATGAATTTTTGAAGCTGGAGACGTCGAAGCTGTCTGCTTGGACGCCCTCAGCAACTTGCATTTCGAATAAATCTTTTGAGTGGCAAATAGCTCTAAATTACCTGAAACTTTAATATGTTATAACATCTAGAGTAAAGGATCATTTTGGCATCCAAGTTTAATGGGTTCAGCAACATTAAGATAAAGTTTTACATTGTAGAACCGCTACTAGTTAGTAAAGAAAAATGTGTGATTTACTATGATATGTTTATTTTGAAATAAATGATTATTTGCTGCATCAAGTAATCTCTCAATCATTTAAGTGACAACATTAGTATGACTCATTTGTAGGCAAGGCACCACCATAAGCTCGAGTGGATAAAGGTAAGTGGAAAAATTATTTTTCCGAAAACTGGAATGATACACAGCATGAATATTTGTCATCAGCACGTCATGAGCATTTGCATTAATTTTCTCAAAAGGAAGAAAGGAAATTTTATGCAAATGAAAGTGAGATTTTATGCTATGTTAGGATATGTTATGGGGCTAAATAAGATGGTCGGTACCATACCTAAGTATGATAGGTGCATCCACTCCGAAGGACGAATGCGAGAAGGATGGATGACTCCTAAGGGCACCCACTCTAAGGACGAATGGAGAAGGATGGGTAGTCCTCGAGGTATGTGCAACCACATTGAAGGACGAATGCGAGAAGGTGTGGACCTCTAAGGGTCGTGTCTAGCCATTAGGCCTGGGGCCACATCAAGGTTAGCTCGACCAAATGACATGTTCCAAGGGAAAGGGGAACAGTTCCGAAGGGAACGCACAACCCTGACTTCAGGGGTAAATGGAGCGAGAGAAGCAGCCCAAATAAGGACGAAAGACTTTTAAGCAAATTTGCATGTACAAGAGTCGCATACATAAACATGCATTTATTTTTGGCATATATATACCTGTCATTCATGATCATGTCATGCATATCCCTTACTGAGTCATTCGACTCATAGTATTTTCAATTGTATCATTCCAGATGATGTTCCAGGTGAGGGAACTCATGAGGAGGATCTGAAACCTGAGGAGGGGGCTGACGAGGGTGCCCTCCCTAATTTGCAATTCATAGATCCTAAGTTTTTTTTTTAAAGAGCTGATATGAACCTCCATGTGTGGTGGTGTGGTCTGTTCAGGCTACGAGACTTAAGACTCTTAAGCAACTTATATTTTGGACCATGATGTAATTATAACTTATTGCTTTAAGTTATTGCTTGAAGATTAGATTTAAATGTTTCTCTATGCGTGTTATTTGATATAGTTATACGTTTTTATTTCGCGTATACTTATTTACATATTCGTACACTTCAGTAGAACGTTTGAGGGTCTGCATGTCAGCTTGCGTATTAGGAGATAAATTTTTAGTAATTCATATTCTGACTTGGTCATAGTTGATGTTTAAAAAATAAAAAATGAAAATAAATTCCGCTGTAAGATTTTAGTTAAGTGCGATAGAGCGTTCGTCGTTGAGAATGCTCGCGGCTGTCATTAGCCTTGTCGGGCTAGCGTTTGGGGCATTACACCTTTAGCCATTAGTAACTCGTCCTCTAACCAATATCTTTGCACCACACCATCCTTCACATCTTGGATCAACTTTATGTAAGCTGCATCTTGGGTTGCTGCCTTCCTTAGCTTCTCAACCAAGGAGGACTGAATGCTCGAGAGAGCAGTCGTGTACTCATGCACTTCCTATCTAATGGGGGCATCAGCAACTTGGTTATGCCATCTAGGCTTGTGCTTCGATGTGAAGTCGTACTCCTGAAGAAACTCTTACCACTTAGCTTGCTTTGGTGAAAGCTTTTTCTCGTGGGCTGAGTATTGTTGTTCCGCATCATTCAGCTTCCAGGACTCATAAGCAATCGAATGCCCTTGGACCAGCACTCCTCCAATAGCTCTGTTGGAGGCATCAGTGTGGATTTCGAATGGTAATTCGAAGTTAGGCAACCTTAGGATAGGTTTGCTCGCAGCTCCAACTTTCAGCTTCTCAAATGTCTCTTGACATTGAACCACCCAACGCCACTTCTAATCTTTCTTCAGCAGATCAGTTAGAGGGAAAACTCTCTTCAAGTATTCCTTCATGAACTTGTAATAGTAATTCACAAGTCCAAGGAATGATTGCAGCTCCGCCACATTCTGAAGTGTTGGCCATTCAAGAACGACCTAAACTTTCTTCTCATCCATTTGCACTTGCCCTTGACTTATTTTATGCCCAAAAAACTTTATCTCAGTCTGTGCGAACTCGCACTTCTCCTTCTTCATAAAAAACTGGTGCTCTCGCAGTTTGTTGAAACACTTTCCTCAAGTGTTGCACGTGGTCCTCCATAGACTCATTGTAAATTACAATGTCATCCAAATAAACTACCACGAAGTGATCGTTCATGAGATTGCAAAAAGTTGCTGGAGCATTTGTGTGGCCAAAAGGCAGCACTAGGAACTTGTATGAGTCATACTGAGTTACACATGTGGTCTTCTGCTTGTCTCCCTCTGCAATCTGCACCTGCTAATATCCTCAACTCTGTTGAATGGAACCAAATTCCAACAGCTCACCTAGATGCTTCCTCAACTCTGTCAGCTCCTTCAAACTCATTCAGTAAGGAGCTTGGGCGGAAGGTTTAGCTTTAGGCACCAAGTCAATTCGATGATCCACTGCTCTCCTTGGTGGAAGCTCTTTCAATAGCTTTGGAGGCATCATGTCTCCAAACTCCCTCAGCACGTCCATGATCTCATTAGATACTTCCACCAAGACGTCGAGCTTGACTTCCAACAATGCCACCAAGTACGTTGGATGTCCCTTTTGCAGCCCGTGCTTCACTTGAATGGCTGATACCATGCCATTCTTTGTGCCCTCAATCTTCTCTTTGCCTTTAGGCCGCGCATGCACAAAGCATGGCTACCTCTCATCCATAATGAGGAGTCCCTTGCGAAATGGCATCATCACCGCCTTCACTTGCACCAGGAACTCATTGTGAGTCCAAGGATTAAGGCAACCCAAGAGAGGGGGGGGGTGAATTGAGTTTCCAAACTTTTTCGCTTTTAACCCTCAAAACTGTGCTTTGCAAAGTAAAGGATAATTTAGCACAAGTATATTAAAACAACAAGTAAATAAGTGCTCAATGTAAAGAGTAGGGATAGAGAAGCAAACACGTGATTTTTAGGTGGTTCGGCAAACCCACCTACATCCACCCCTCAAGCTCCTTCACTAAGCCTTGAGGTTTTCCCACTATCTTCAAATAGTGTACACACTAGCTTCCGGGTGCTAGAGAACCGTACAAGTGTTTTCCCAGGCTTAACACTCAAACCCACCCAAGTGGTTTTTCAGGCTCACCACTCATAACCTAACAAGCTTGAGATATACCCTCTCTAAGCTTCTTCTTTAGTAAACAACCTCACTAAAGGAATCACCTCTTTTGGATATAAAGATTGAAGAATAAACTCTCTCAAAGAGTAGATATGAAATTGGAAAGCTTTATCTCTTCATTCACACAAAGACAAGATATGAAAGTGTGTTTTGTGTGAATGATATGAGAAATATAGAATATGAAGGTTTGGAATATTTCTCAAGTAGTAGAAATGATATGTGATCGTTGTGTGTATATTTTGGACGTTATGAAGGTGTATTTATAAGCCACATATGAAGCTAGCCGTTTATAGTCGTTGGGAGTCATCTGTTAAAACGAGCCGGTCGACCGCTTTCAAGTTACCGTTACTCAACGTCATATTGTTAGAAGCTCAACGGATTTATTTCAAAAACAACCGGTCACCGCTTACCAAGCGTTGGTGAACCTCCTCAACTTAAGCACATGATCCGGTTCAATTAAAACCACGTTTTTGACCATTTTGAAACACCCAATTTTAAAGACTTACTTCCCATAAGTATAAGAAAGGTTTGGGAGTTTGATTGGGGTGTTTTGAAACCTTTAAAAACATTTTAATCTTTCAAACAAAAGGTAAAACGGTTTATGCATGTTTTGAAAAATATGCAAGTGTGATTCATAATCCTTGTTAAAAGTGAAACAAGAGTTACAAGGTTTATACCCTAAGGTCTTGAAACTTCACTTTTGAGCTCCTTGCATCTTCTTAATCTTCTTTCTTCAAGTCTTTGGCTCTTTCATCAAAACGTCTTTTCTTTGAAGATATTCGTTTTATAAACTTGATCCATTTATTAAATCATCAAAATCTCGATTGTGCACAAAAGCAAACACTCGTTTCCAAGGATGATGTCGAAATCATCCAAGGGAACAACCAAAAACTCCACTTTCTCATTCCAATCTCTCAATACCTTTTGAGTCACCCCTGCCACTAGCTTAGTTTCAGAATTGATCGCCTTAATCCTCCTACTTGAACTCTTAAATAGTTTCAGACCAAGATTCTTGGCCACACGCTCAGTCATAAAGTTGTGACTAGCACCCGTGTCAACCATAGCAATCATCTCGCATTCTTCAACTTTGATGAGAATATTCATCAATCCCATTAGGATTCAACTTTCAAGGCATTAAGAATGAGTTGAAGAGGATTTACCAGGGATGGTGTTTCCTTTTCAACCCATGCTTAATATCCTAGAGCCCCTGGTACTCTAGAAAATGTGTTACTGAACCCTAGCTAGAATTTAGGGTTGGTGAATCTTATTTTGATACACAGTGGCGAAACCAGGAATGCAATCGAAGGGGGCAAACTCCTAAGAGAAAATGATAAAAAAAAAATTTGCTACGTAATGCAAAAAAATGTTTTAAAGTTAAAATATCAAAAATAAGTACTAAAAACATTAAAAATATTAAAATACACGTACCATACTATTTGCTAATGCTGAGAGGTGGCAATTGGATCCTACGGGACTGCATCTTCTAAAAACGTTGCAAAATAGCTTCGTTCTCAATAGTTTCAAAAATTTCTCTTTCGATATATACCACCATACTATCATTTATCCATTCATCTCCCATCTTATTACGCAAGTCAGTTTTGATAAACTTCATCGCAGAGAACACTCTCTCAACGGTTGCAGTCACAACTGGAAAGACCAATGCAACTCAATAAGCTATAAACCAATGGATATAGAATATACTTTCTTATTTCAACATCTTCACAGCAAAACCTCTAATATCTTGAAGCCCAGAAAAAATATCATGACTTCTCACATCATAAATGTAGACCTCCAATTCATTATTTGTTTCTCAGGTAATCAATGTACCATGTTTCAAGCTCAAAAAAATAAATAAATAATTTATTTAATGCATAATTCGTGTTAATCTATTTCAAAATTATGTGTAGTATTTAATTTAAATTTGAAATAAAATATAGAGTAGATCTGAATTCAGAACTATTTAAAATATTTACTTACCACTTATCCTAAAAGTTTAAGTTATTAAACAAAAATAAATTCTATTGTTTAATAATTTAGACTATTTTTTAATGCATTACTTCGAATTGGGTTTTGCAGTATATCTAACAAATTAAAGGAAATATTCCAATAATATTTAATTAATGGAATAGTAATTCTTGCATGTACAATTCGAAGGTGGTGATTTGATTACTTCTTGAATTCGGTTTTTTTTTTTTTTGTGATTTTATGGGGGTTTACTACCTATTAAATCACAAAAATGTTTCTATATATACTCTCAATTGATATTTAAGAAAAGTTTGCAAAAAAAAGGAATATACCATATTAGTCTCAAGAAGACCTTATGGTAATATTAGGTGGTGTTCGGCTGTGGAAATTTTGGGGTATTAGAAATTTTGGAGTATTGGGATTGGTAAAAAGTAAAGAGAGAGATGATTGAAATTAATTTTTAATATTTATTTGGAATGAAAAATGATGATTTAATGAGGAGAGGAAGAATTTTAGAGAGTTATTTTATTGGAGTAAAAATTTTGGATGCCGAAAACCCCTAAGAGTCTAATAAAATTCTCCTAATAAAAGACCCTTCAAGCAAAAATGGTAGGTAAGCAACCCCAATCCCAAACTGTAAGCACTGTGACGCACACTTCACCACTTTACACCAAGCATCTGTACAAGCAAAAACGATTTAGAAGAGGAGCACGTGTCGATATTCCATGGTTATCTTTACCAACTCATGGTAACAAAACCTAACACGTCTATCCCCCCACCATATAATCCCAGATGTCTGACCCTTGCTCGGTCTCTGAAGCTTCTTATCATTTTGGGTCTGGGTACGTTGGGGGCTGGGTAAGGGGGGCGGACTTGCTTAACCAATATATAAAAAAAATAAAAATTAATTGATTTTTCAGGCGATGGGCGGCGGCTGCCCCTTACCGCCCCTCGCTGCTTCCACCTGTGTTAATACATATAATTGTTTTATGGTGTCTACAAATTAAGTTTTAATGGGTAAATTTAATTTCTTGTGGAATGCGGAGCCTAATTATTTAGTCCACAACATATATTATAATTTTTGTGCAAATAAGTATTTCATTAAATGTGTCAAACATCATAAAATATTTTTAAAAGAATAACCAAACATTGAAAAAGAAAAAATTTTTCTGAAAATATTTCAATGAAGAAAATTTTACGTAAAATAATAATTTTATAAGCAAGCAAACATTCACTAATAATACGAATCTTGAAATCTATACTTTTCATGCTTTTTTTGTACTTGACGAGTTAAGTACAAATCTCATGCCTGTTCGCTTCATAAACTAACTACCCTTTACTTACCCAAAAAAAAAAAACTAACAACCCTTCAACTACCAGCCCATCCTCGACGTGGCTTCCCTTGTACCTAATCAGTCGAGAGCATATCTCTCATGCCCCGTTTTCGAAGTTTCACTTGAAAAAAAAAAAAAAAAAAAAAATAAAATATATTTTTCACCCCACAAACTAACATAGGTTTTGCACTTTGCACCCTAAACTATCAATTTTGACACATTACACCCTCTAACTACCAATTTTTGACACTTTGCACCATTTATCAAATTTTTAGACTAAAATGATGATAATGCCCTTAACCCATTTTGCATATATTGAAATATTGTTGTCAATTCATTTTTTCAAGGGTATTATTGTCAAATAGAGAGTGCAAAATATTTAATATTAGTAATTGGAGGGTGTAATGTGTCAAAATAGGTAGTTTAAGGTGCAAAGTTTCTAACATTGGTAGTTTGAGGGTGCAATGTCTTAAAGATGGTAGTTTAGGGCAATGTGTTATTACCTCGGTAGTTTGTAGGTGAAAAGTGTATTTTCTCAAAAAAAAAAAAAAAAAAAAAAAAATCAAGCTTATTGCTTCTTAAAAAGTGCCTTCTATATTATTTGGGGAAAATACACTTTTCACTCACAAACTACCGGAGTAGTGACACATTGCACCACAAACTACCATATTTAAGACATTGCACCCTCAAACTACCAATGTTATACATTTTGCACCCTAAACTACCCACTTTGACACATTACACCCTCCAACTACTAATATTAAACACTTTGCACCCTCTATTTGACAATAATACCTTTGAAAAATTAATGAATTGACAACAATATCTAAGGACATTATCGTCATTTTAATTTGAAAATTTGATAAAGGGTGCAAAGTGTTAAAATTGGTAGTTAAAGGTGCAATGTGTCAAAATTGGTAGTTTAGGGTGCAAAGTATAAAATATGGTAGTTTGGGTGAAAAATGTATTTTTCCCATATTATTTTATAAATTTTCTCACCTCAAAAAAAAAAAAAAAAAAAAAAGATTTAGAAGCTTAATTGGTCCACCAGGTATTGCCTTTTTTTCAAACTGGTCTATAGGGTAATCAATTCCCATTAATCTTAATTCTACAAATTCTCTAAGGAATTAAAATTAATGGAGACCAATGATGCATAACAAATTGACTGATTTAGAAATTTGACTAATTTAGAAATTAAGAAGAGACGTGTTGTTATTGACAATTGGTTAACATAAGTCATATTTTAGCGAAGTTGAATTTTTTATTTATTTATCGGGTGACTCAAATTGAAAAAATGACTATCTCATAACATAGAATTTCACAAGTACCAGTCTAGAACGAAACTTACCCTAAGAATCAGTTTGAAATTATGCAATACCTCAAAGACTAGTAGCCTAATTAAGCCTAAAAAAGATTCTAATACCTCCGCGTCTTGCTTCAGTTAAACTCGTATCTTATTTTCATTATCTTTTCAGACCTTCATCAACCAAAATAATATGAGGAGAAGTTACAGACATCCTTGCAGAAGGTAAGGTGCAAATCACATGAACTTCCACAACAACATCAATATTATTATTACTGAGTGATAAACAGTAAAACGTTTACAAAAAGAGTGGGGGAATTGCCCAGCTGTTATCCTCTATATTTTGTACATGGTGCTAGCTGTGGTTTCTAGCAATAAATCTTGTTGCTGCTACAATGCTTCCATTAAATTTCCAGAGAGTCCACAAGACATTCTTTCCAAAGCAGCAAAAAAAAGAAAAGGACAGCAAAATGTAGAGGTAAATAATTATCGAGGTAGACGAGTAACAATATAACGCCCCTTCTCTAGATCATATATGGTCTTTAATTGGGGCTTCTGCCATTGCAGTACAACTAGCGTGACAAGTACAGCAATTAAAAGAAATGCAAACAATGATAAGAAAGTGACCCACTCATTTCCTGCAATCTGGCCCAGGTCACCGGGATCCAATTCGAGGGGCTCTGACATTGTCTCAACGATGAAAGCTCCAAGTGTCCAGTCAAGAGGAATGCCTCCAGTGTGATTTCCAAACCCAACCCTACATATCGTTACTTTTGACTCAATTTCATATATTCTCATTTCTAGCATAAAAATACCAGACTTGACTCTCACATGGGTTTATTGACTATCTGACTTATAACTGCCATTACGGTCAAGCTAAAACCTAGGATTCGAGTCATAAAATACACTTCTTTAAGGCTAAATGTCCTATTCAACTTGTGAACATGCAAGGCAACTAAAAAAAAAGCCGACACTGCCATGGGCATCCAAACACAATACTGAAGATAAAAAGGTTATTAAATCAGCATATTTGCGTAACATTAGGCCTCAACTAGAAGCTACCACTCAGTTCGTAGCAACAAAACATCGCTTTCAATTTTCTTTACCATCTATCTTAAACTTTCTTGGAAGATTTTGTAGAGAACGAAATGTCAAACAGTACACTATTACTCAGCAATATGTTCAAACGATGTGTGCTATGATTGAAAACAAAATAGTTTCTCAACTTACAGATGTTACACTATTTTGATATGGTACCAGAAGATTTCATAGAAATTGAAATGTCAAGTTACATAAACAGCTAAAAATTCCTCGGACATATGTTAAAAAGATGTGTGCCCTGTGTGTGATCAAATAACTCTTCAACTAAAAGATATAAACCAATTATGATATTGTACCAAGAAGAAGTCTTATTCTATGTAACAAGAGTCTGGGTACCGGCAAACTGATTCCACTTAATTGATTTTTGACATATGGATGTAATATGCATTAGGCACATAAGTTTTACTACCCTCTGCAATGGGCATTTAATTTGATGATATGGATGACAACTACAGCCAATAGAAAAGAAAAAACAAGGTCTGTATCCAAGACCAATAGTACCTTTTCTCATTCATAGGGATTCCCAGACGGTCATGCATCAGTGCCACCATATATGCCGAAGAGAAGCAATATCTTGACAAATCCAAGTCGTCTATATTACGATGCTGAATTCTCAGTTTACTCCAATCATCTCCACAGTAATGTTGACCGGCTGCCTCTAATGCCAACAAAGAAGCCCTAGGAATGATCCCAAAAAGCTGGACGAGACAGAGACCGAGATAAGAACTCAATCAATGACTAAAAGAGGAAAAAGAAAACATAAAAATCATGGAAATATGCTTTCACAATGATACATTGTGTACTCAGTGGCAAATTCAGATACATTAAATGAGATTAGGTTTACTCCAATGTGTCCATTCAAGAAAATAATATATAATAACAATAGAACCCCAAACATTCATTGTGCATGTCACGTACTAATTACAAAAGATTGCAGCTGTTCAAAGTGGTATTTGAATATCCACTAGTTGAGATGGCCAACTGATTTGTCCAAGCTCATCTCCAAGTTTATTTAGGTTCAACGGGTTCCCATTTAGCAGTTGCTAGGATTACTCCAGAGTAGGGTACTTGGAAGATGGCTATACCCATCCACGCCACCCTTCCCTTGATCCCATCCTATTAAGATGTCCCTGGAGATTTGCTTTAAATCCTTCATAATTGCATACATATAACAACATACTGGTATACTGATCTCGGTTTACAAGTATATGGCCTTTTCATCCGTACATATTAAAACTTCTAGTGGAGCTGAAAACAGAAATTTGCAACAGCCTACAAGCATGAACCCCTCTATATTAAAACTTTAGATGGGGATTGATCCCCTCTATATTCTTCATCCCAATTTAATGCTGATCTTGAAAGAATTTTGAGGTAGCACTGACGAAGAAATGAAAGGATTGAAATTTGGAATAGCAATTCAAAGCATTCTAGAAGCATTTCCCACTGGCAGAGTTTGAATAACACCAAACTGTGGCTTGGTACTGTAAGGGATTTCAACAATTTCTTTCAATCACATTTTGATCCTTTTGTATTTCCTCAACACCTGGTGAGCACGCCTAAGGATGTATGCATGGCCTCTGTGAATCGCTATTTCTAGACTTTTGTCCATCTTTTTATTGGCTTTAGTTCTCATATGATTGATAAACCAATGTTACATGGTCCCCCAGTGTGCTTGCTCAGCAAGAAAATATACCCTAAATGATTGCTTTCACATTTTGGGGGGAAAAAAAAAAAAAATCAAAGGCACTACTTTCCAAACATATCTTGTATTTAGTTCTTACTGTATGGCAATTCAACTATGTGAGCACACCTTTTTTTTTTTAATTCAAATAAGTGCTTCAAATAATTGAGCACTGATTTGAAAAATTGCGGCACATACCCAAAAAGGACTACCAGACCAACCCAAGGGAACAGGAACTTTTCACATATGTTCCTTGGTGATAGACTACATATACACCCAACGAGTCTTGAAACCCAAGACCTGACCCTCTAGCCACCATTGTGAGAGAATTATTTGACCTAGAGCTCATTGGTAGTAACTTTTCACTTCCAGCTTTAGAAAAGTTACAGGATGAAATATTTTTCTGCAAACAAGGAGAACTATTTCAGCCCCTTGTTTCATTGTTTCACAGGATCCAACACGGAAGTCTTAATCCATCCAAAGCAGTGATGTCTAGGTTTGTTTACCTCTTCTTTTTCTTCCATTTTAACTTCTGATCTGCTATATTTTAATTTCTAAAATCAGTACTCCAGCTGCTAAATCCAATTTAATACTGGCATCTAGCCTCTAATTCTGGCACCCTAAACTTCAACCCTTAAGATTACATAAGCCCTCAGTACCTTGTTTTCTGATGTTGAAGCTAAAGATCCTGCTCTAGTCATTGGTATCAAATATGTTTCACTTCACATCTGCCTCATATCGATAATAGATCTATTTTTCATTCATCTATGCTCCAAAATATCCCGAACTCCCTATAGAATTACAATTACATCATCCTATTTTGTAGGAAGGGTTCCAAAGTAGCTGGCCTGATTCATTAGTACGGGCTATTAAGTTCAGAATTCTAAAAGTGATTAATAAGCTAAAGAAGAATTACTAAATCGCCACATCAAAACTCTTTCTGAATGGCAATACTGATCTCTTCATAACATGAATCCATGGGGTTTACTTCCAATGCAAGGCCATGATGCTATGCCGCAATCAATAAGAGGTTGACACTGTTACTTACTAGCTGGCCAACAGGCTAATCAAAATATACCAAGATTGACATGCTTTTACCATAGATGTTGTCTTTTTTCCTTCCTTCCTTTTTTATTATTACAATCCCTAAATTAGGCACCCTAGCAGTTTTGAGCTTATGAAGGAGCCATTTGAACTTCGAGCTTTTTCGCTATGTTGGATATATTCTATACTATGAAAAGGAAAAGTCGAAATAGAGAACATTGTTCATCACTCGACAAGTCACATTTGTAGTCAGCATATAATAAGCATGACGTGCTAAACTAATCGTTCACAATCAAATATCAATTGTGTTATGTCATTGTTTACAAACCTCAGAAGTAAATGAGAAGTTTTCCGAAGAAATTGGCTTGCCTGGTCTCTGAGAAAAGAAGGATGAAACAATGTTGCAAGGCAGCTCCAAGCATTTATCTGCATTAGAAATAAGGAATCATTGATAAATAATACTTACTCAAGTATTACGACACCTAAAAACAACTAAACTTTCAAAAAAAGTAAACAAAAATAGCAACAAGTGAACATATGCGAAGTTATCTATATCATTATGTCTTCAAACAAATATTTCACAAACAAGTTGCAAATTTTATTGAGGATCACATAATCACTAGGATTTCAAACATGAGAATTACAAGAAGCTTTGCTCATCGTTTCTCAGCTCTATCTCATGGGAAAAGTAAGACCAACTAATGCAATATACTACCATCACATGTCATATTTTCACGAAGGTTCAACAAACAAAAAAAGTAAGCTGGCTGTCAAATGCATTCTTACTGGCTCTTCAGATGAACCACTTTCATTGAGACATGTAAAAGGACATAAGAGTTGTAGCATTTATTTTAGATATAAATATTATAATCAAAGCCTATGTTGCTATTCTTAGAGATGAACAAGACACATAGTGACAGCAAGTGTGGGGCAAACTTTTATGCAATTTCTGTTTTTGTAATCAGTGATAGTATTACAAGAGTCTCCCATTTCCTCCATTGAATATGTTTCTATCACTATTATCTCTAAATCATAAAAGCTCTACACAAAGGCGTGAAAGGTGCATTTTCTGTTGATGTATCTAAGGAAACTTCGGGTCAAAAGAAAGTATATCTCAGAGTGGCAGAAAAACTAACTTGAATTAATTATACAGGAAGCAGAGGTAATTGCTACCTTCGTTTCTTTTTAACAGTGATAATGCTTCATATCTACACGCAGAAAAGTTTCCAGCCGGATTAACTTCCAGAAGCTTCCCAGAACTTGCATTCAACAGCGGCTTATATCCTCTGGGAATGCAAGGGTTACTGGCAACGCCATCCGTAGAACTTGAAACTACATAACAAATCATATAAACTTCCCAATTAGCAATGTTCATTTACATTTACGACTAATGCACCACAGTATTCACAATACAATATTCTATTAATCACAATCCTCTCTCCCTCAAGTACAGTAAAGCACATACACAAAGACTTATAAATGTAATACGATCTGTTGTGTTGCATAGAAAATGCACAAAAAATACTGCTAACAATAAACCAATCCAATGAAGCTATACACACAAGAAATGGAGAACCAAAATTTCTAGACATATCACAAGCAATTGAAGTCTTTAATTATGCCCATGGCAGCTCCCTAAATCGACCGTATTATCCAAAGAACTAACACTCAAGTTTGGGTTTGTAATGCTGTAAAAGGAGAGTTTAACTCACAAGATGCTAATTCTCGATGGTTGTGAGCGTCATGCAATGATTCCCAAGCGGCATCCTATACAAGCAAGAATGGTCAGTTTCTCATACAAGAACTTTCCTTAAACATGCTATCAAAAGCTTAAACTCACTGCAAAGAATTATGTAGCACCTATAGTATGGGAAATAGTATCTTAGTCAATTGCAAAGTACGCCATTCAATCCACTGCAAAGAGGTTGATGCCAACTTCAAGTTCACAGCAAATAAAAGCTAACATTCACCCTTGATGTTAGGACTGTTCAAAAACAGGGCCAAACTCGACCAGCCCATATGAAACCCGCCGAACCCAATGGAACTCAGCAGGGGTCAGACCCAATGGAATCAGCAGGTATTGGGTGGGCAGGTTTAGGTTCAGTCCAGTTCTTTTGAAAAATAGAACGGTAGGTTGGTTTCTTGGTATGATGGGTTCGGTTCTCTGAAGCAGCACCAAACTGACCCTATAGAGATGTTACAGATAAGATATTACATAGTACTTAACAAAAGAATATAAATGAAAAGAAAAACCTAGAACCTTCTAATTCCAGCTTCTTCTCCAGCCTCTCTCTGGAGTCTGGATCTCTCTCTCACATCTCTCTCTCATAAGTCATAAAAGCAGATGCACAAATCAAAGTTCTTTCTTTTCTCCCTAACAATCGGCGTCTCCATCTTCTCACTGATGTAGTCCTTATTTGTTTAGCGCATCTAAGATCTGGGTCCATCAACACATCTGTGATCAATTGGTAACCTTAGAGCAAATTACCCATAATTTCAAGCATTGTCTGATAAGCATTTTGGCTGTAATTCTATTGTCTTGGACCAAAAATTACAGCGTAATGCTTGATCAAAGAAAGCAAGAAAATTGCTTCTTAAATGGCACCAAGCTCTCCAATTGATAACTTCTATACACCTAATCAAGAGCATCATGACAAATGTTACAGTTACTACCATTAGCATTGGACAACTATTTCCTATGATCACTGTTGCCAGCCCCACCCCATTATTGTGAGCCCACGTGTCATTGACTGTTGCACTGAAGTGCACTATTTGACATGATTAGATGATCCATTAAATCCAAATCCAGTCGATGTTAAAATCACTAGATTGTTTTGCGAAGTATTGGAAGCTGATAATCATATACTGAACAAAACCTAGTTAACCAATAGATCAACTATGGGTGCATGTCATTCCTATACATTAAAGCATCCAACACATAAATCCATGCACAAATTGAAGCAGCTGGCCGGCATCTTAACTCCTCCAAACTCTTCAAACCCAATTTTTGCTATTAATACAGTACAAATATATATATATATGCGCAGTCAGCCCCCACGAAATCAACCCATCGTGGCGCAAAGCAACATTTGTTTAGCATAGCTCCTTTCCCCGCAAACATATGTCAGGCCAAACACAACAAGCTTCCTCTTTATACCAAACAAGTCCATGACCGACCAGATTGGTTCAATTGGTCAGCTCTGCGCGGTGGAAAAGGAGGGGGTACAGCTGACCCAATACAGCACGAAGGTCTAATGGAAAAGAGAGGGCAACTCCCTTCATATAGTTCATAGATCCAATAAGCATCCGATGGATTAATAAAGAAAAATTCACATAAAACAGATTAGAGCAGATTAGAGCAGATTAAAGCTTAGGTACTTTTCATTCGCCATGGAAATTGCATGGGAAGCACCTGACCGAATCTCGGGAAGCTTCGAGTGTAGAGATAATAAAGAACTCCAGAAAACTTGACAATTCTTGAAGAATGCTGTACTTCTGTTTCCTTTGTAGCAAATGTAACCTGCAATTCAATGGTTCTAACTACAATTCAGCATTTATGCTTCTTAGAGGTGTATTCTAATTGAAATAAATAAATTTTAAAAAAAACTAGATTTTACAAACTTGACAGAAGATACCATCCAAATAGACTTGAGTGTTATCAAAACTAGAATCATTTGCACCATATTCTCCAGGAAAATCGAATAGACTCTACTTTAATACGAACAATCATTTAATAACTTTATACCAAAGTTTTCCTGGAAACCCTCTAAGGTTAGTGCATGCGAATCACCCATTATACCATAATGAGATCTCTTGAAGGAAATAAGCTTCAAATCACATAAACCATGTACAAAACAACCTATTTAAAACTTCCCAAACATAAGTCAGAGATAGAAACCTACTCAATCTCAAAACGGAAAAGCTAGCTCAGCAATAGCAGATATAAAAATAAATTGAGCAAAAGCCCAATACATAACATTGCTGATTTGGAAGCAATGAAATGTTTAATGTTAAGAACCACTTCACAAAACCTGCTATGGTAAGGGAAATGCAGAACAGGCTGTCATAATTCATTCAATCTGAATGAATCGTATGCAGATCGTAATAATGATAAAGGAATAAATAAAGATAAATAAAGGGAGGGAGTAAACAAATCAACTCAATATCTCTTACTTTGAGTAATAATTGCATCAATAGGAAAAGCGTCAAATAGATTCAATAACAGGAGAACAAGAACATTTAATCAATAGCTCAGCTCTTATGACACCCTTTTACAGTATATATGTGAACAACCTTTGTGATTCAGAATTTAGAAATCTTCATGAATTTCTTTCACGGTTTGAGAATAAGTCTTGTAATAAGAGGTGTTACTGCTGCAAACTTTGTGGTAACATTATATCCCCCACCACACAACCAATACTATTAAAAAGAAAAAGAATGCAGGATTTTGAGCAAGATGAAATAAACTCCAACAATAAAGTAAACTGTGAAAAATTCATCAATATGCCAGTTTGATCTCAAAGAAGCAAACATCTGCAGGAGCAAAGACTGCTAAAGATAGATCAAATTAGATAACCAGGCATTTTTTTCAGGTTGCAGTTAGGTTAAAGTATTAGGGCGCTCACAATAGCTTAGTTCAACATATTGAAAATGGTTCTTACATTTTGGTGGTTATGGACCAAAAACTCAAGACATCTTGTGCAAGCAAATAGTGTCACTCTGGAATTAAAAATCTTACACACACCTATTCTGTCATGGCAGCTCCACATATTGCAGACTTGGGGACAGAAATAAGTGTGATTGAAGACATACCATACCAAACATACATAGTTGTGAGTTTACTTACATATGGGCACAGGACGTGAAAAAATGGTAATAATGGTATAATTCATCATCAACGAAAAAATATACTGCTTAGGGAAAAAAGGACAAAATATACTATTTACACTTCCAATGTAAAGATGTTGTTCGGTTAGTGTGTATTGTGAGAATTTTTTGTGTTTTGAGAATTTTTAGGTGATGTTAACTTTATTGGTATGCGTGTTGTAGTTGTTTTTAAGTGATGTTAAAAAATATGTTCGGTTTGTGTATTCTCAGGATTCAAAAAGTTCTTAGAATGTGAAAAAACTGAACAACATGAAAAAGACATTCTATAAGCATCCATATATCACGTGTCATATATCTTCTATCGAGCCTGCAAATAGGAGTCCAACGAAACAACAGAGCCCCCATGTATGGACACACCACAAACCATGCATTTATATGTAAGCAGTATTAATCTTGTGGTCAAAAGAGCTCCGTGAATGATAACCTGCAAAGAAGCCCCTCCAAGTTCAACTATCCCAGTGGTTTCCTGGGGTTCACCTCCCAAAGTTCCAAGAGCATAGTTTGCAGCAACCCAAGCATAAAAGCCTTCTTCTTCACCTGTTTCAAGATCATTCCATTTGTCATCTACAATAAAGGTAACTCGGAAAAGACAAGTAGAAAAAAGAAATGGTCTTTCTACCTACAAAATAATATTATATACAATAACAAATCTGGAAACTAATAGAGAACTTGAAATATGGCTGATAAATCTAGCAAACAACACAAACTTTGCACTTATTACTTGAAATATGGCTGATAATATTCATGATCGAACATGGAACATCGTATCATAAATACATTACCACTTGTTGTGCAGGATACATCATAAAGACATCAAGTATGACGTACATTGAAAATTTTGTGGACTTCTAACATATCCAATAAGTTTATCAATAAACAAATGCACTGTAGGAGCAGAATCCAGTAATTGGACAAGGAGTTCAATAAATGCATTCAAAGTTTGCATGCATTTTGTAATTTATACCTGGAAGAACGTGACTTAAAAGATTATACTGAAATTATCCTTCATTCTTTCAAGTGAATCAAATTAGTTAGATTAATATTTATCAATGCAGATATTGATAAATAATTGAATGTACTACGAATGTGTCGCCAAAAAAAGTTGCCACACTATAGACAATTCAGTAAATTTAATTGTCCTGTTTTTCTTGATGGAGTTTGTCACAAGAAAAAAAAGAAAAGAAAAGCTGAGTGCCTGAAAAGGGTGCTGCATCCTAAACAGTTGAAAGTGAATGATGTCATTTGCTAGACGATCAATTTATATCAATTTTCGATCGCTTTTAGTTGGATCTTCCATAGCCAAATGTAATGACATTGACTTCCTTGACACACCTCCCAAACAACTTTTTGTCTTGGAGTGAAAAGGTTTTCCATTAATACTGTTATAAATAACGCAACACATGCCTGCCAGCGGGTAAAAGATCCCAAGTGCCACCAAAAACTATGCATTAACCTACAGATGCCAACAAGTATCCAACATTCCTCGTAATGTCCCTCTTTCAATCGGACAGGGTATTCGCGATTCATTTAGTAAGCAAACCAATTTACTTTCATGATTTCAGAGGTTAAAACATAAGGCAAAGAGATTTTTAGCTTGCCAGGTGAAGTGTAAATTTCCTCAAGGCCTCACGATAAAAGCTCAACTACTCAGAACCATTTGGTGTTTCAAGATGCATAGAGGATCTTAACCTGTACGACTTCTTCATAACAAAATCAATAGAGTTGCATCCGACTAAAACATATATTATTTCGATCCCTATTCAACAATTAAAAAGGCATTCAAGCCAACTTAGTAGTAAGCAATGAAAAAGACACAAAACAACAAAGAATAAGTTAAGCTACAACTTCTACGCAGCCAAATCGACATAAATTACCTAGAATGACACGCGCCCACTCGTCCTTGAACAGAAACCCCGAAGACCTCAAGGCCCGTCTGCAGGACCCCAGAATCTTCTCCCTCAGCTCCGAACCCAAATTATCCAACTCCAGACGCGCCATCAACTGGATCCTAGTGTTTGTCCGCTCCTTCTTCGGGACGCGTCGCCTCGCGAACCTGATTAACCGTGCAACTGATTCCCCGGCGGCTTCCGGGTCTTCGGCGAATCCAGCCAGCCCCGGCCGGACCTTCATGGAGCTCGAGCCAGACCAGTCCATGAAAGGAATCCGGCCTTCGCCAAGGAACTCGAACACGCGGACGCGGGACCCAGTGGGTCCTGCATTGATGACGACACCGAAGAATGTGGACTTGGGCTCGGCGAATTTGGGAGAATTGTGGATCTTCCGAGCGGTGGAGAAGAGGTAGACCAGGAAAGGGACAGTGAAGAGGGAGGCCAAGAGGAGTAGCCATTTGGTCTGGGAGTGGAAAGGTGGTTTAGGGTTTGGGGAGGCTGAGGAGAAGAGGTGCATGCGAGGGTGCAGTTGGGTGCGATGGGGCGGGACGGAGGAGATGGAAGACCTGGATTGGAGGTTGGACATGTCCACTGGGTTTCTCACGTCTCTCGTTTTTGAAATGGCCACAGAGGGAAGGGGAAGGTAGTTTGGAGTATCACATTAATACGGTGTTATCTGAAATGGTGTGCGAATGTGCGCTGATCATTGTGCGCTGATCATTGGATGAATATGTTTCGCGAAACAAGGGAGTTCCCTGCATTTCAGTTGGATTCCGGTTCATCGGTTTCTTTTCCCTCTCTCTTCTCCCTTTCTTTTTCCTCTCATTCTTTTGCAGTTAATAAATAAATATATTTTTCACCTTTTAATGTTAATTTTTTACTCCATCAAATTATCACTTGTTTCATATTTTAAAATTATTAATTTCAGTCTCATTAATTTTTTTACATGTGTCATTTTCTAGTTGGTTATAACAAGTAGTGTTGTTAGTTGACTAAACAATTCGCTAACAAAAGTAGATAGAAGGACCATTTTAACAATATCATAAAATTCAAGAACTATGTGTAATAAATGTGAGAACTTAAAGGACGAATCTTAAAAGTGATGAAAACTCAAGGATGAAATGAACATTAACCCGAGTATTATTATCAATTCATTAAGTTATTGAGATATTATCGTCACTTTAGTTCATAGATTGAGAAAAGATCACAAATAATTATCTGGAATGTGAGAAATGGAGTCACTATCCACTTTGCATGTTCTTAAATGCAAATGGAAAGATGAAGGATAATTACAATCTACATCTTGTCTTACGAAAATTACGGATAAGAAGTGAGCTTCATTTGTTTCCCACTAAGGTGGGAAAGAATTAGTGGGATAAAGATGTTTTTCCTTCCAACATATTATATTGTACGCTTGAAGAGTCATGACTATTATATTTTGATGTAACAATAGATGACAATTACAATACGAAAATCTTAGTTTTTTTAAAAAAAAATTTAAAAAATCATTGTTTGACTTTTTATGGAATTTTAGAAATATGTCTTACATTTCTAAAATTAACAAATCACTACATGAGTGTAGAACATGTTTGTAAAATCACTTCCTCCGTTGCATCTCCCTCCAAATTTCTAACAAAATTGATAATTTGACATATCAAGTGTCAATATATGATCATGTGGCATGCCACAAGTCTTACAAGTAACATTTTAATTATTTTTTTCTTATACCATGGTGCCCTCTATCCTCTCTCCCTGAATCAATACCAACTCCGACCTTGAGATGCCAGTTTGACTCGAATTCATGTGCAATTAAAGTCGAGGTCAATCTAAAAATTAAATTCCAACAATGCATACCACCCACACTCTTCTCTATTTTGCCATGGTAACTCATCTCACTCCATCTATAGAATCATCTTTTTATATAGCTGTATTACTATCGTGATATATATCTTATACATAGTAAATATTTGATTTACCTTATTTTTTTAAAATAAAAAATAAAAATTTCACTATTTTTATATGAAAAGTGATGTAGATTGTAATTATCTTATACATAGTAAAAATTTTCACTATTATCGTGATATATATTATGCCATTGCTTATATATTTTGTTTTTAATTTATTTCGAATTGATGTTTATAAGAATTCAATTTACTAATTATAAACTATTGCAAAAAATTTAGCGTGCATCAAATATGGAAAAGTATTTTCAAAAGACATGTTTGAAGTAGCAATCAAACACAAAAACTAAAATATTTTACTGAAATATAATTCATTAAAAATTCTTTTATATTATAGATAACTTTATGTTGGAACAAACGGAGTCTTAATTTATTACAAGTTTTGAATTTCTTCCCTACTCGATCTCATTAAAGATAATTCTAAGCTGAACACTTCATATTCTCTGTGCACTTTGTCATCATTGTTCCATTTACGTATTTCTCTTACAGGAAAAATATTAATGTTTTCTACCTTTTCTCCTCTTGTTTAGATCAGAAACGTGTGTTGCCTTACAAACTTGTTTTGGTTGTGGGAGTCTCCTGCTTTCCGACATGTTTCTGCATGCACTTTGAGCAAGAATGTGTATTAATTTACGTTTGAATTTTGGGCTATCTGCCCCAAAAGAGAGATGGAAAAGTCATCGACATTTTTGGGAATGTGATAACCAATAAAGGCGAATAAATATTTCGTTGCATAGATAAACAAGTAAAAACTAATGGATTTGGTGCAGAAAAAAGAAAAAAGAAAAATTTGACTGAATACTACTCTCTAATTATAAGGGTCTTGCCATTTTGTATCCCAAACTATTATTTTCGACACATTACAGCCATAAACTATTGATTTCAAAAAGTTAGCACCTACCGTCAAACTTTTTCGTGAATTTTAATGGAAATTAATTTTTTGTTGCCTTTGAAATGAATGTTTTATCTTGACAAAAATGTCTCCATCAAAAAATTTACGAGGATAAAATTGCCATTTCTTGAGCCAAAAGATCAATTTGTGTTAATGAAAATAGAAGTGTAAAGTGTATTTATCAAAAGAAAAATAGAAATACGTCTCTAAGAAAAAATTAAAAAAATGAACAAAGAGTTGAGTTCTTTGAAAATTTGCATGATCGATACTGTCTTTTAAACGGCTTCCTTCACACATAGGAACCTATACATTGGTGTTTGGATCCAGTTAAAGGGTGTACTGATTGGAGAAGGTTTCTTTTGTCCAATAATGAAGAGATGAGAAGCGCGCGGCGATAGGGATCTCAGAGATGATCTACTGCACAATTCTTCATTCTGAAAGTTGCTTTCTATACACTTGTCAATACTAAACCAACCAAGTTAAGAGTGTACTTAAACAACTTAAGAATAGACTTTGAAAATCCTGCCAAAGGCTTTTTCGTTCCCTCAAATGCAATTATTATTGGATCAATGTTATTGTGTCATCATCTATTCTAGAGTGTTATCTAGCTTTGCTTAGCTCCCGTACTATCTGTAATAATCATCAGTGGAATCTTATGTTGATTCTAAGCCTTCTACTCTAACTAATTTGTTTCTAAGCCTTCTACTCTCTGACAGAATGATTCTTATGTTGTAAGATATTTTACTTGAGCCACGGATTATTACTCTTCCTAAGACACCTAGATGATGAGAATGGGTAGGAATATTTAATAGGCTTTTCCTTTTTCCTGATTATTGGCCCATGACACATGGAGCATCCATATGGGCATTTAAATTTTAAGTTGAAGTTTGAATTATAGTTGAACTAAAGATCTTATGTAGATCTTTATTTGAATGGTTGAACTGGAGATCTTATGCAAATCTCTATTTGAATTCAAACTTAGCTATTTTCTCTCATTGGGACTCTCTATGTGAGATTCTTACGTACGTTTATTTAAGAAAATAAATGTAGGGAGAAATATTTATTCACAATATCCTACACAGTCTCACAAAGAAGAACTTTATCTCAAGGCATCAAGACTTCCATCTTTTAGCCTTGGATCTGAAGGGTGGAATTCACAAGGAGACTCTGGTAGCCTCCTGAACGACTTGAGAGCAGTGTTCATGATTCGTGGATCGTTGATCGTGGGCTGTAAGACGAGCGACTAATATTCTTGCAAATCGGAGTTTCCGCACAAGGTATTTCGGATATCGGTTCTGTTTGGTAAAAATCTAACATTGGTATCAGAGCCAGGTTAGCTTGTTTTCACCGTGTATAACATGTTTTAATTTAATCTGTAATGATTGAATAACATGTTTTTTTATTTCGTTATTAATTTCTTTAATGTTGAATTTTGTGTGAGCATGTTAAAAATATGTTATACATGATTTAAAATATGTTTTTAAATTCGTGTAAGATAAATGATGTAGATCTGGAATTTGTTTCTAGCCCCACTATGAAATTTGTTTTCACTGTTACCATGAAATTTGTTTTCACATGAAGTTTGTTTTCACTGTGCGTATGAGAAGCAGATCAATTCCTTATCATTCCCTGTGTGTTGTTATAAGAAAATACGTGAAAGAGAGAATTTTTTATGTCTCTGGTTTTACGTTTTTGATTAGATCTAATCTGTATTCTATACCCTTTGAAATTTGTTTTCACGGTGGTGTTTTTTCTAAAACAGATATACATGATTTGTGAATATGATTTATTGTTTATTCATAATCTATTTTGTGCTTTATAAATAAATTGTTATGCATATTTATTATGCAATTGAATTAATTTGTTTAATTCGTGAATTTTATTTAAAATCAGTTGGATATTTCTTTCTAACTTACATAGTGGGAGATGATTACTAGCATAGCGAAATTTTCGATCTCATTATGTAGGAAAGAATTTAATGGTCCAGTTAGGATTTTGGAATAAAATTTTTAAATGTGTGCTAATGTCAAATTCATACATTGAATGTAGTGAAATGGCCACAAAAAGTGTAGTTGCTGACCTAACCAAGGGAGAGAAATTGGACGGTACCAACTATGACATGTGGCACAGAAAGATTCAATACTTGCTGAATGAACAGGAAGTCTTGGAGAATCTGACCTCAAGTATGTCCCACCTGAAGAAGGGAACACTGCCCAACATCATCGGGACATTGAGGCATGCAAAGCCTGGGCTAAAAAGGATAGGTGCGCGCTTTACTATGTTAAGTAGCATGCACAACAATCTGATTGGAGAGTTTGAGAACTACTCAACTGCTCAGGAAATGTGATCCAACTGAAAGCTGCTTTTGGGGGTACATCTGCAACTAGGTTGCGTGCTCTTACCTTGAGGTTTGAGCAGTACGTTATGGACCCAAAGCATACCATAACAGTCTATCTGAAAAACATGTCTGCCTTGATTTGTGATTTAAAGACTGCAGGTATTAATCTCACAGATGAATAACAAGTTCAGGCTGTGATACGTTCACTGCCAGAGTTCAGTTGGGGACAAATGAAGCTAGTGCTGACTCATAGTGAGAATATCAAGACATTTGCTGATATTTCTTGCCATTTGGAGCTAGAGGCGGAGTGTCTGGGTGTGAACCGTCCAACTGCGCTTGTTGCCCAATGTGTGCAACGCAAAGCATTTAGGCCTAAGCGTAAAGCGGCTGAGAAATCAACTGGTACAACAAAGGGTCTTGGGCCTAAGAATGAAAAGACTGCAAAGCGTCGTAGAGGCAAGCGCGCTAGCAAGAAGGATAAGACCAAGATGAAATGCTATAACTGTGGACAGAAGGGTCACTTCGCTCGTGAGTGCACTAAGCCGAAGAAGGTACCATCTGAACCCAACTCTCTCTTTACTTTTGTTTGTTCACATGTATATGTTGCTCACTCGATCCCTGAATGGATTGTAGATACAAGAGCAACCAAACATGTAGCGAGAGATCGAGTTGGATTTGTAGATTACAGAAAAATACCAACAGGCACATAGTACGTTATTTTGGGTAACAAAATGAGAGAAGAAGTGTTAGGAGTTGGAACTTTTCAACTCAAGATGCGTCTGAGACGTACGTTACTTCTTCATGATGTGCTCTATGCACCTGGTGTTAAATGTAATCTATTTTCAGTTATTTCCATGTTAGACCTTGGTTTTAGTTTTCATTTTGATAGGCCACAGATGGTTTTTTATTTAAATAAGGCTTTGTATGGAAAAAGTTTTTTAAATAATGATTTCTTTATGTTGGATTTAGAACGTTCATCATTTTCTTACATTGCTGATAATGATGATGTTATTTCTAACTTTTTGAAATGGCATGCTAGACTAGGACACATAGGAAAAGATAGAATGGCTAGACTAGCTAGAGAAGGCCTATTGGGGTCTCTCGCTAATATAAGCCTACCTATGTGTGAGCCTTGTTTAGCCGGTAAAGCATGTAGGAAACCTTTTGGTAAGGCACCTAGGGCATCTTATACTCTAGAATTAGTCCATTTAGATATTTGCGGACCTATGATTCTCGCCATCTTATTTCCTCACTTTGATAGATGATTATTCCCATTTTAGTTACGCTTATCTAATCTCCCATCGCTATGAAGCATTGGATTGCTTCAAGCATTTTTTGGCAGAGGTTGAGAATCAGAAAGAGAGGAATTTAAAAATTCTTCGAACTGATCGAGGTTGGGAATATCTATCCACTCAGTTTCAGCAACTGTGTGAGAAAAAAGGTATACGCAGGCAATTAATGGTTTTTGGAACTCCGCAACAAAATGGTGTTACAGAAAGAAGAAATCGTACTTTATTGGAAATGGTTAGATCGATGATGGCGCAGGCCAACCTCCTAATATCTTTCTAAGGGGATGCTCTTCTGACTGCTGCCTACATCCTCAACCGAGTGCCTTCGAAGTCAGTTCCTAACACCCCATATGAATCTTGGAATGGTGCAAAACCGATTTTGGAGCATTTGCGACCTTGGGTTCTGCGGGATTTGTTCACAGCACATCCCATAAGTTTGGGAACTAGGCCCTAGAGCTAACAAACATATCTTTATAAGATACTCAGAAAGCTCAAAGGGATACATGATGTTTGGTGAACATCCCAATGGAGGAATGACTGAGATAGAGTCGCATGATGTCACATTCATTGAGAATGATTTTCCAGATATTGGTGAAGCAAAGAAAAGTCTTGAACTCTTTGAGTTACAAGAGCTTGAAGGGGTCACACCATCTTCTGGTGAAGGTGGAGATTTTGTATCTTAGCTGAAATCACCAGAGAGCTTAGTAGTGACTTAGCTCTTAGTGAAGCTGGAGATTTTGTATCTCAGCTTGAAATCACTAGGGAGATTAGTAGTGACTTAGCTCTTAGTGGGAGTGTACCACTAGAGACTGACTCACAAGGGCCTCAGATACGAAGAAGCGAACGTGGAACAATTCCCCGTCATCGTTTTGAGATTGAAGGGGAATCTTTCATGTGTGCTTTGTATGACCCTAATGAGCTTACTTCGTATAGGAAGCATTAGCTTCACCTGTCTCAAATTAATGGTTGGTTGCTATGAGTTATGAGATAAGTTCAATGGCAAAGAATCAAGTGTGGGAATTAGTTGATCTTCTGCCTGGGCGTAAGACCATTGGAAATAAATGGGTCTTAAAAATTAAGCGCAAGGCAGATGGATCGATTGATAAGTATAAGGCCCATCTCGTGGCGAAAGGTTATACCCAGAGATAAGGTATAGACTATGAAGAGACATTCTCCCCAGTGGTGAGAATTGCTTCTATTCGCCTCATTCTAGCTATTGTTGCATCCTTAGATTTGAAACTTTTCCAAATGGATGTGAAAACAGCATTTCTCAATGGAGAACTAGACGAAGAGATCTATATGGATCAACCTATTGGTTTTGAGGCCAAGGGACAAGAGCGCAAAATATGCCAGCTCAAACGTTCCATATATGGCCTTAAACAGTCGTCTAGACAGTGGTACTTCAAATTTCATGAGGCCATTACTTTGTTTGGCTTTGAAATGTTGGAAGAGGACCATTGTGTGTATGTCAAACATACAGGAAAGAACTTTGTGATTCTATCGTTGTATATAGATGACATTTTGTTAGCTGGAAATGATTTGGAGATGATTGTCGCCACCAAAGGGTGGTTGTCCTCTACTTTTGAGATGAAGGACATGGGTGAGGCAAATTTTGTGCTTGGAGTCAAGATCTTTAGAGATCGATCTAGGAAGCTTCTTGGATTGTCTCAAGAGACATACATCAAGAGGATTCTAGAACGATTCCATATGCATAATTCGAAACCCGTAGACACTCCAATCGAGAAGGGATATACATTGAGCCTTGATAATTGCCCTAAGAGTGATGAGGAAAAGATTAAAATGGCTAGGGTTCCCTATACAAATGCAGTTTGAAGTTTGATGTACGCTATGATGTGTACCTAACCGAAAATTTGCTTTGCAGTAGGCATGGTAAGTCGTTATCAAAGTAACTCTAGAGCTGTTCATTGGCAAATGGTTAAGAGGATCTTTCGATATTTGCGTGGACTTCGGATCTCGTTCTTTGCTATCACGGTGGAGATATGAGATTGAGAGACTACTGTGATGCTGATTGGGCTAGCGACAGAGATGAACGTAAATCCACTACGGGTTACGCATTCCTACTTAGTGCAAGAACCATCTCTTGGTGCAACAAAAAAATCATGCATAGCTTTGTCCACGATGGAGTCTGAGTATGTTGCTTGTTCAGCAGCAGTATCAGAGGTTGTTTGGTTGAGGAGATTCTTTCAGCGCCTATCTGTTACGGCTCTCGCAGATGAAGCGTTAAGATATATAGTGATAGTATGGCGGCTTTGGCATATACCAAGGATCCCAAATACCATGGAAAGACCAAACACATTGACATTCGTGACATTCGTGACATGTTGCAGGGAGAGGTGATCCTACAACATATTTCCACTAGCAAGATGGTAGCCGACCCGCTTACTAAGGCTATTGCTAGAGATATTTTCCAAACTCATGTTAGGAGTTTGGGACTTCGTAGGATTTGATATATGTTGTTTATGGATATCTCATTTGACATTTTGTAATAAGAGTTATCTTTGCATTAATGATATTGTTCATTTTTTCATACACATTGTGTTTTAAATTGATACTTTGTAGCACACATTGTTGATGTGTCACCAGGTTATGATCAATCCACTCACATGAATGATCACCTTAGCGCTTGGATAGCGAGTGGGATGAGACAAAGTTATTACTTTAGCGCTTAGAAAGCGAGCAAGTAATTGTCTTGATGTTTCAATAACATGCAAGATTATTTTAAGTAATGTCGCCTTAGCTGGACTAAGATGAGACTTATCAAAGTCGCACATGAAGTATCCACGAAACTTGAATAAAGTCGAATGTGAGATCTTATACAGGCACCTGGAGAGCAACTGTAGTAAGAAACTCAGATTAGTGCGCCTTCATGGCACTAGATCAAGATTCGTACGACGTTGGAGTGTGACAAGCCCATTTAAGTGGGAGCTTTGCCGTAGCATACATTTTCATACTGTATATGCTATTGCCGACCAATTGACGGAGTGAAGGATGAATCCTTGTTCCATCAGTATATGAGCCCTCATAGACCTATTGATGGTCTACTCTGTGCCCTTCGAACCTGGAACTATGTCATGAAGTGGATACTCGATGACGCTACTTTAGCATGTTTTCTTAGGACCACGATTTATACTGTCTCGCGGAGCATGTCTACGAAAGCAGTCAAGTAGAAATGAATTGGCATGAGTGTCTAAGGAAGATTATTTTTGATACACACCTTTATTTTATGGCTTATAGTCCAAACGATTATGTCATTTTGTGTTGACACAATCATGAGCATATTATATAATGTGATATCGAGTATTGCTTTAAGCGTTAATGCTTATAAGGGATTAAAGGGACTCGATCTAGTGTGATCAAATAGTCTGGGGTATGAACGAGATATTTTTTAGTGAGGTGCTATGTTGGTTAGATGGTACTTGATATAGCTCTCCTACCCTATGCTTTCTCGTCAGGTCGCACGCTTCATTTCCAATATGTAAGGATGACGAGATAAGAGTTCAAGTGGAGACAGTTCGTAAGGTGAAGATATTTTGTGGAAGTTAGTGAAAAAATGAAGAGAGAGAAGATTTTAATAAATATTCTAATGAAAAAGAATTATTTGAGGGAGAAAGAGATATTATTTTATAATTTTTTAATCTGGCCCAAAATTTTAGGGTCCCAAAATTTTGGAAAACAAATGCCCCCTAAATCTGATGACTGGCTTTAAAAACAAGCTTAGCGGAAACAGTGTCTTTAAATGTATAAGTATATTAAGGAAGGAAAAATAATAGTTTTCAGAGATTTAGTAAACAAGTCACACGGAATTAAATAGGGAAAATAAAATGGATTAATTAAGGATTATCAAAACGACAGTTAATAATTTAAAAGTAGGTTGTGGCATAAGGATGGACAGAATGAAAGGGATTACACATACATATTGATTTTGTTTATACATGTAGCACTTTACAAAGAACAAAAACTTTTACGAAGATACAAAAGTAACAGATAATAAGTACAAAAACGGAAGTTATTTACAACTTTCTGTCCTACCACACCCGTGAAACCAGCTATACTACCACTGATGTCTAGTCCATCTCTGACTCAGTGTCGGAGGTTAGGTCGATGATTTCATTGTCCCATTGCCCTCCACTGGCGGCGTCGGTGGAGGAGGGACACCGTGCTGAAGAGCCGGATCAACGTCGACTAAACCGAAGTCTCAACTCGAGGAACTGGAGGTGCAAATGGATCTTTGAGGTATCAATAGGACTCGTATCCCACGAATACCTCAAACGATTCAATGACATAAATCCATAATTTGACCACTACACTATAAGGATCAACATCCAAAGTTTGCTCGCTCATAAATGTCAGCATCTGATATGTCCGATGTCACGGCAGTACATACAAGAGATTAAACAATAAAAGGGGTGAGTCCTTATTGACTCAGTAAAGGGGGAAAAAGGAATATTCCACACAAAACAGATAAGCATGATTAATCAAAATAATCTACAAGCATTAATAACACTAAACAGAAAATGATGCAATGCAGGAATGATGCATCTGTTTCCCGGTCACTATACTTTCTTTATTTCTTTCTTTTCTCTTTCTATCAATCGAGGTGTCCTTTTAATCACTCTGTTTAACCCCCAGAGTCAGGGTTGTGCGTCTCTCCTCTCCTCTGGGACTGTCCCGTGCCCCGGCACCAGGACCCTGTCAAGTGTATATTGTTTCACGCAAGGGATACCAACCACTATCCTCTTAGTGGCGGCTTGCACTATCCCACTGTGATCGGTACCGTCACCCTGTCATCGGACCACCTTGGGTATGGGTTTCATTCCGGTCATTTCGGTCAATAGCTTCCCTATACCCATGATATGTTGATGCAACAGGTATTAAAATGAGCAATAGATTTCATGGACCAATTGTCATATAAAATGCATATAAAATAAAGCGATCTAAATTCACAGTAACTTCTCTTAATCCATAAATGACTGTTCATTTCATGATATTCAGGTCATTAGATTCAGTCCAACCTAACACGTACCACATGTTGTTAATAGGCAAGTCCAACAACTTATATAATTAAATTATTTTTATTCATTGCTAACCCAATGATGACTCGCTTGGCTAATTTTAAAAGAAAATCCTCCCCGGGCATGTTTTATAAAAATCTTCCGGGCCTATTTTATAAAGATCTCTCTGAGCATGTTTTATAAAAATCTCTCGGGCACGTTTTAGCAAGGTCTTCCCGAGCATAGTTTATAAAAATCTTCCCGGGTACGTTTTAGCAAAGTCTTCCCGGGCATAGTTTATACAAGTCTACCCGGGTATATTTTATAAAAGTCTCCCGGGCATATTTTGTATCTTATAAAAGTCTTCCTGGGCATGTTAATCTACCGGGTATGTTTTAGCAATAGTCTTCAATCTACATATTATCTAGCACATTCTACGGGCATATCACGGGCATATTTTATAACAGTCTAAGGAAAACAGTCTAGAGCACGTGTATATCAATATAAAAATCAATATAAAACAAAACAACATGTAACCAATATAAAACAAAAACAAGTCCTTCTCAAGCATATACTAACAAGGCATTCAACAATCGGGCATAAAAATACAAAAGCCTTTCCCGATTATTGAAAAACAAGGTTTCCCGGGTAGTCAAAACAAAAGCTTGCTCGGTTATTGAAACACAAGGCTTTCTCGGTCATGTATAAAATGAGTTTTTCTTTCCCAAACTTCACGACTCAAAGGGTCTAGCCCTAAGTGGTCCACCCGAACATCTCTTAGTCCTTTCTCTTTTGCATTTTATCATAGTGATGCGAATCCTTTCTCATCTCACATTTTACACATTACCCGAACTACCCCAATTCCCCATATTATAACTTGGCTCACCCTTACCTCAGTCGAGTCTATACTGCCTTTCCTTGAATAAAACACCTCGGTCCGACTCCACTTGGTTCTCTTTCCTCCGTCAACGGTAGAGACTTGCTCTTCCTTTCTCCAAGGAACGGTGTAGACAGACTAGTCCTTGGGATCGCTCTCCTTTCGTCAACAGAAAAAATTTCGAAGTTTCGAAAGCACTCCACTTCACGTCTCTCTCTTATTGATACTATAAGTAAAAGGCAACAATTTCACGTGTACTCCCCCTACCAGCCTATAGGTCTAGACCCAATCATTAGAGAGAGAGAGAGAGAGGTAACGAGGTTTGCTGCCATCAAAATCTTCACCTCGTATGTCTGTTGTACACGCAAAACGCCAAGCACGCAATACGCCAAAAGAGAGAGCCAATCGCCATCTTCACCTAGGCGGTCGAATAAGGAGGAGAAAACGTGAAATGGGATAAGAGTGCATTTAATGTTGTGCATACGTTAGGACATGTAAAAGGTAGCATGCAAAAAGGAGGCGTAGATCACGTAAAAGCTGGGCATACTGGGGGCGCAAACTGCTCTGGGTCGAAAGATCACACTGCTCGGGGTGGGGAACTAAACTACTCGGGGTCGAGAGCTCGACTAATCACCCCGGGAGTGCAATACTCAGACCTGACTTACCAGGGTTTTACGGGTTTGCCCCGACCATCCTAATTACCTCCTTGAATGTGAATACAAAATAAAAGTGTAAATGGAGGAAAATTAAAGATGTAAGAAGAATAATTGAAGTAAAAAAATTCCACAATGTACTATTTATCTTATCTCACATATATACCAAGTAAATTCAAAAGAGCTGGGTGTTTCAGGCTTGTAGCCGTTGCTTCCTGCAGAGGGGGGTGTGGCTGAAGGAGAGCTGCGGGCCGACGGCAGAGAGCTGAGTGAAAGCACTGTGAGGGATCAAGAGAACTGAAGGAGAAAGAGAGGTAAGTAGGGCGAGGGCTGTGCGAAATGAGGGAGGGGGGGCTAGCATATCGAGGGGAAAAAAAAACCTCTAAAGCTACTGAATGAAACGACGCTGTAGCGTCTTTTAACAAAAAAAAAAAAAGTTTGGCAGTGAACCACCCAGCGGTGGGCGGTTTCACCGCCACCGCCATTTTCACTGTTTTTTGGTGAAAATGGCAACCGGCATCGCCCCCGCTGCTAAGCGGTGACTGGTACCGGTGAATAGCCCTATTGCGGCCCCATCTTTTGTATTTTGAATGTTTTATAATACAACTTACTAGAGTACCAAAAAGGAAACCCCAATATATAAGATACGGAGATAACCTACTCCCCTGGAAACGAGAAAATTCGAAAAACTCCATAATAGTGAAGACCACTTTCCCTAAAAGGGGAGAGACATTCAAGTTATAATTATATATTGTTTTTTTTTCTTGGAAAGTTTAATTATATATTGACTTTTACTTGAGGGACGACGTACGATATAAATGGGGACTAGCTTGGTTATGTTGCTACTTTAAGGTAATAGAACCATTTACGCGGGGCTTCCGTTTTTGGACGATTCAAAGTTAGGCCAAACAAAGATAGATTTTTGATGGGGAGCGATAATTTTGGTTTCTCAGTAAAAGTTAATAATTTTTTCAAGTGACTTTGATATGACAAGCAGGTCAAGATTGTGTCTGTTGTTTTATAGCCACCAGACCCTAGTATGTACGGAGCATTGACTGGGTTATGACCTGGAGCAGGTATCATCTTTAAAGTCTTCTCCCTCGTCAATATGAATTGGAAGATATATATATATAGGCTTCGACATTAATGTATAAGGTTTTAAAAACTTCTATGGTATTGATATAATGTTACTAACAATAATTAATAATAAAGTCAAGTCTCCTCTTTCTAACTTGTGTCATTGATTTGTTGGTTAATCATGAATTCACGACACACCATTTATTTTGGCCGTATATGACGAGGAATTAGGGCTAACAAAGTAAGAGGAAATCCTCAGAGTACAAGATCCAGCCTGATCACCACAAACTTTCACATCAAGCATTACTTCGTATCCGGAAAGTCTTGCAGTAAGTTTCGGGGAAGAAGACTTCGCCACTCAAGCCAACCCCTTGGGGTTAGGCTGTAGCTCCTTTGTTTCCAGAGTCTTGCCGTAACTCCCGGGAAGAAGCAACGACTTTTAAGAAGTCCATGCACGTATGTTTTGGGTCAAGAATAATAATTTATCTTACACGTACGAACTACCGCGTAAGAATATTCATCCGCAATGACTTTTGACTCTATCTATGTTTTGGGCAAATAATAATCAATACATGCAGGAACGAAGAGAGAAGAAATATTTTGTCGGGGCTGAAAATATTAATTTTTAAAATTAGAAGGAATTTTTTGAAAGAATATTAATGAAAAAAATTAATGTTACTCTCTGAAGTCTCTTAAAATTATTATAAAGTCAAAATTTACCTAACAAGCATCTAATATGAAAATTAAACGTATATGATTATATCATATTAATTCCTTCAGTTTTTTTTTTTTCCATATATCCTACCACTTCTTCGTTTAAGAGACTAAAAAGATATTAATTACTTGTGCTCATATAATTAAGGGCTAGTATACCCATCGAACTCCAGATTTTTTCCTTCTTTATTTTCTCCTCTAAATTCTTTTTTTCTTCTGCTTCTGAGCTTTCCCTTCAATTAATTAGAAATCCAAAATCTAAGAAATGATGGAACAATTTTTTAAAGAACATTCGAGACCCGGATAGGGCTTTCAAAATTTTATATTATAATATTGTTAATTGTGAAAGTACTGTCCAAATTAGAATTCATAAAATATGATTGAGATGGGTACGTAGGGCAGGTTAGCACCACGCGGTTGGCTTCCTCCACATATGGGCCTTCCTTCGGAATCATCCACATACAGTCCTGCATCCGTAGCAAGTTTTAACACCCAAAAAACTCATTAAACTTGGATCTTCGTCTCAGAGACAGCGGGGGCAATGGATTTTTATAGGATACTTATACAAGTGACATGGACTGGTGTCATATTAGCAGAAATGGTAACTGCAGCAGTAGCTGCTCAATTAGCCAAGCGTAATACTTGCCAGGACCGGTGTGGAGATGTGGGAATTCCATATCCATTTGGCACAACTAAAGACTGCTACCTTGATGAATATTTTTTCATCAACTGCACAAACTCCTCGAACGGCCGTAATCCCCTGCCATATTTGGGAAACGTCTTCGTTAAGAACATTTCCATCCACGGCCAGCTTGACATCTTGATGTATATAGCAAATGACTGTTACAACAAGACGGGTTTCCAGTCTAGTAACCGACCCTCTCTTCGTATTCCCGACAATTTCACAATTTCCAACACACTGAACAAGTTCGTGGCCGTTGGCTGCGACACCGAGGCCATCCTTACAGCTACCCGGAACAGCAAATTGTTCTACCTAGGCTGCGTGTCCACATGTGAAAGTATTAGCGACGTGATCGATGGGTCTTGTTCTGGGATTGGGTGGTGCGAAGTAGAGATTCCAAAAGGATTGAAGAAATTCTCTTTCGGATCAAACAGCTTTTGGAATCACACGAGGGTATGGAGTTTCAATCCATGCAGCTCTGCTTTTGTGGTTAGAAAGGACCTCTTCAATTTCTCTTCCGAATATCTTTCCAGCCTTCGGTACAATGAAACCGTTCCGATGGTTCTTGATTGGGCAATCGGTAACGAACCATGCGAATATGCTCAGACCAAGTCGGGTTACGTCTGTGGAGGGAACAGCACTTGTTATGATTCTGACAACGGGAATGGGTACCGTTGCAGGTGCAATGAAGGTTACGATGGAAACCCGTACCTCCATGATGGTTGTCAAGGTATGTATCACAGATCTATCTCAAATTTCTCAAGGATTTGATATGATACAAAATTAAAAAGAGCCCTTGTTGAACCAAATGAACTGCTACAAAATTTAAAGGAGAATATATCCCTGCTTGTTCTTCAACTCAACAAGACGACAACAAAACCTTGTTATGAAATACATACCAAAGTCAGGTACAAGGTCTTTTGTAAGACAGAAGAAAAACAGGAATCACCACTTATTACTGTCTCTCACTGTAGTAGGGCAAAAGATAAATATGAAAATATTTGTATGTTTGCCGAGGACGTCATAATCCGTTATGAGCTTCCAACCACACAGTCACTACTCTTTTTTTTTTTGGCATACAAAGTCACTACTCACTAATAACTATACTCTGTAAAAAAAATCTGTCTCCCAGCTAACAAAAATCTCTAACTCTAAACAGATCTAATGGAGATATGCAATTAGTACTACTAGAAGGACAAGGAGACTTCGACCTTCTTTTGACTATATTTCTAAGGGGATTTTCTATCATGATTTTTTGAATGATCTAATTTAAAGAAACAAAGACACAATATGCGTTAAATATTGTAGCCATAAAGTGTTTGACAATTAATACATAAATTTTTTAAAGTCCAGACGTTGTGTTTATATCACCGAATTAGATTATCTAATTCGAACAGCAAATTGAAAAAGATTTTCGTCAAGAAGATTCACCTAGATGCGAGTAGTTTAGAAGGAGAAAGAGAGAGAAAATAAATTGCCTCCTTCCTTCTCCCATTCTAGTTGGCTATTCTTTTAGTTTCCAAACAAATTGTTCTACAAGAAGACACGTTAGTCTCGCATGCTCTTTTTTCCTCCCAAATTTGCTGTGTTCTGGAAACAGGCCCACAAGCAGACGATATCATTGTCCATTTCCAGGGCTTGCATTTGCTTTCCATTACACTTTTTTTGTTCTCTCTTTCGAGTTGAGTAAGGTTTGGCTTGATATATGTATGTGGTTTCTGGAATATTGACTCCTCATGCTTGATTAATTGATTTGACCATGCATGTTTCCAGTAGTCATACAAATGCTAAATGAGCAATTTTAGCTTGTATTCCAACTTGTGATGCGCTGCATTACTGTGCGTGTCAGATATTGATGAGTGCAAAACCAAAAAGTACCCTTGCAACGATACCAATCAAATATGCACCAATCTTGCTGGGAGTTACAACTGTTCTTGTCGAGATGGGTACGAAGAGTATCGGATGACGTTCGGAACAGTTTGCCGGGCTAAGGGCTAACAATCGAGGATTTCTAAGGGCAAACAATCGGGGATTTACATTATTGTACTGGGTAAGTAACCAATAAGAACGTTAAAGTAATTTTTAATATTTCTTTTTCTTTTGCCTGTTAATTTAAACGCGGGTGTTGGCATATATAGGGATCATTGCTGCGCTTCTTTGCACCTCCTGGCTGTACTTAGTACTCGAGAGAAGAAAATTGATCAAGCTTAAAGAAAAGTACTTTCAACAGAATGGAGGCTTAATTTTGGAACAACGACTCAACAAATCTCAACGAGGATCCCATGAAACAGTCAAGATCTTTACTGCAGAAGAGCTAAAGAAGGCTACCAAAAAGTATGATGAAAGTAGGATCATTGGCCGAGGAGGTTTTGGTGTCGTTTACAAAGGATTTTTGTCGGATAATAGGATTGTTGCCATCAAGAAGTCCAAGACAGTGGATGAAAGGCAGGCCGAACAATTCATTAATGAGGTTGTTGTTCTCTCCCAAATCAACCACAGGCATATTGTCCGACTCTTGGGGTGTTGTTTAGAGACACAAGTTCCTTTACTGGTCTATGAGTTTGTTCCAAAAGGGACTCTCTTCCAGTACATTCATCAGCACAGCAGCATATCCACTTTACCATGGGAAATTCGTCTGAGGATAGCTACAGAAACAGCGGAAGCACTATGGTATCTGCACTCTGCTGCTTCACCGCCTATAATTCATAGAGATGTTAAGTCTTCAAATATATTGCTTGATGATGATTTCACGGCCAAAGTCTCAGACTTTGGAACTTCGAGGTTAGTTCCTCAAGACGAAAAGCTTTTGGCCACTGTCGTACAAGGAACTCTTGGATACTTAGATCCTGAATACTTGCAGACAAACCAATTGACAGAGAAAAGTGATGTTTATAGTTTTGGAGTTGTCCTGGTGGAGCTACTGACCGGAAAGAATGTACTTTCGTCCATTAGGCCTGAGGAAGAAAGAAGTCTAGCCGCGCACTTTCTTTCTTTTTTAAAAAAGCATCGATTGTTTGAAATTCTTGAAAATCATATAGTTGCAGAAGGGAATGAGGAGCAGATCAAGGAATTCGTGGAGATTGCAACGAGTTGCTTAGAAGTAAAAGGAGAGGAGAGGCCTACTATGAAGGAAGTGGCAATTCGACTAGACGGACTGAGAAAGAGGAAAAAGCATCCCTGGGTTAATGTTCAGTCGCATGCGGTAGTGACTGAAAACTTGCTTGCTGCGACATGCGTTGCAAGCGCTGAAATCGCCGGATATGATAGCATGGGACCGGTAACCTTGATAGAATATGGAAGATGAATGTTTCACTGTACTAAAATTTTAATGGGGATAAATAATATAATAAACCCGCGGGCGCTGGTAGAATCTAGAAAGGCTCAGGAAATAGATTAGAAGCGACTGGTTAATGTTTTCTTGGTAGAACGCAAGAATTGTGTATTTTATTATCTTGGCACGTCCCCTTTTATGGGTACAACGTGTCGCTGGAGTATCTTGTGATCTTGTCTTGATAAAAGAAGGTCATGGGCAAAATTCTGAGTAATACAATAACTTTTCATGCGAAATATAAAATAAATATGATATCAATTATAAATCTTTTTTTTTTCTTAGTTAAATATGTATAATATAATATTCTACTTGTTTAAAATTATTTTGGTTGTTTATATAGAATCTTTTTTTCTGCCAATAGTGTCTATACCCGAGCCACCCTGCACCGGTTTAGTTCACGCCTACGAGCTTGCTTTCAAAGCTAAAGCGCTAAACAACGCTGGCCTCTATGAAGGATCCCAAGTGAAGACCATGGCCTACACGGCCACGACGAAGAGGATAAGTTGCGAGACGCGGCCCCAGTGACACCCATGGGGGCTCCTGATATGCCCACAACGCACGTGACCGAAGCACATGACACGCCCATAGCGCGCGCGGCCGAAGCACCACAACCATGCCATGGCATCAGCGCGCGCGCGCGCAAGCGAGGAGCACCAGCATCCTTGACAAACCATGACAGCCCAGCAATGCCCATGCTTGGCAGACCGGCCAGCCAGCTGCAGACATGCCATGGCAAGCCCATGGCCAGCACTAAGACTTGCCTTGACATAGTGTCACAGCAAGACTTTGGCCACCAGCCAAACCAACCAGTAGAAGATGATCAAGAGTGGCTACCCACAGCAGCCACCTCCGGCGGCGGAGCACCACCACTCTTAGTGGTGACCGAGCGGGATGTAACGAGCATGGCCGGGAGAGTCGAAGGAGCATCACCACCTATGGAGGAGTATGGCGGCGGCGCCACCGTGTAGGGCAGCGGACGGCGGCGAGATCAAGCACTTTATGGAGATATCTTCAGAGATTGATTTCCTTGTGGTGAGTGATTGAATAAATCATATCTTCTAGATTTAAGAGATTTCTCCTAAACTCTAGAAGATTAGTTTCCTTTTCAGTTAAGTTGTTTTAGGCATGTATCGTCAAATCTCCTTGATTCTAGGAATTGTTTCCTTAGAATCTTGAAGATTTGATTTAGATTTGATTTGATTGGGTTGGTAGGATTTTGTAAGCTCCTGAGGATGCCTATATAAGCAACCCTCAGGAGCATTAGTAAGCATCCATTCAGAGAGTTGTGTTTGTAAGCTTAGAGAGCTTGAGAGTGTTGGTCAGGCATAGGCACGTTTATGCCAATAGACTTAGGGGCTAATAACCTCTTAAGTTTGGGCGTGCTTGGGCTAATAACCCTAGTACGAGTGTTCTTGTGGTTCGAAGGACTAGTAATCCTGAGACCACGTTCTTCATAATAACAGTGAGGAATTACCATTTCTTGTGTGTTAGATCCTATTTACCACGCTCGTGTGTTACTGGAAACGGTTCGGGAGGATCGATTGCGATACCTTAGACCAAACATTCTTCGTAATGAACAGAGAGGAATTATCCACAGTGTGTTAGATCCTATTTACCACGCCACGTGTCTTGGCCTTGCCTGACTTCAAGAAACCATTTGAAGTATATACGGATGCAAGTGGAGAAGGGATTGGGGCGGTACTAGCTCAAGAAAGGAGGCCCATAGCTTATATCTCCAAGGCCTTAGGGCCAATGAAGAAAGCATGGAGTACTTATGCAAGAGAGATGTTGGCGGTCGTGCATGCGGTGAAGGTATGGAGACCTTACCTCTTGGGAAGAAAGTTCACTATAGTGACCGATCAACAAGCATTGAGACACTTGCTAGAACAAAAGATCGTGACGCCAGAGCAACAGAAGTTTCTTGTGAAGCTTCTGGGATTCGAGTATGACATCATATATCAGCCCGGCAAGGAGAATAAGGTGGCTGATGCGTTGTCAAGGAAGGAGGGAAGTCCAATGATGTGGACTTTGTATGAAGATGAGGCCGAACTTATGGCCTTGAGTGGAGCTGAATGGAGGATATGGGACAAGCTTAGAGAGGCCGTGGAATTGGATGCAAGGTCTCAAGAGATCATAGAGAAGCTTGAGAGCCCATGTGATGGGGTGACCGGATTCAAAAGGCGTGATGGGCTTATCTACTACAAGTCCTACGTCTATGTGCCCGACGTGCCAAACTTGAGGAAGGAGATTCTCACTCACTTCCACCATAGCAAAGAAGGTGGTCATTCGGGATGGCTTAGGACCTATATGAGGATCAAGCATTTCTTTTATTGGGAGGGCCTAAAGAGAAGTGTGAAGAAGTGGGTGGCGGAATGTGACGTGTGTCAAAAGGCCAAACATGATACGAGGGCCCCTACGGGTCTCTTGCAGCCCTTACCCATACCGGAAGCTATATGGGAAGACTTGTCCATGGATTTTGTGGAGGGCTTGCCCGCAAGTCAAGGGTACGAAGTGATCTTGGTGGTCGTGGATCGCTTAAGTAAGTATGCTCACTTCATACCCCTTAAGCATCCATTTACAATGAAGAGTGTGGCTAAGGCCTTTGTGGACAACGTGGTGAAGCTCCATGGTTTCCCTAGAACCATTGTTACGGACCGGGATCGGGTGTTCATGAGTTCCTTTTGGAAGGAAGTGTTTACACTGCAAGGGAGCAAAATGAAGACAAGTTCTTCATACCACCCGCAGACCGATGGCCAAACAGAGGTGGTCAACCGTACCTTGGAACAATACTTGAGATGCTATTGCCATGATGAGCAAGCAAGGTGGATGGACTACATGTCATGGGCGGAATATTGGTATAATACAACATACCACTCTTCCATCACACTTAGCCCATTTGAAGTTGTGTATGGGAGGAAGCCTCCTACCATGGTGGCTTATGAGAGGGGTACGGCTAAGAATGCGGAAGTGGAGGAAGCTTTGATCACTAGAGACGAGATACTAGCCAAGGCAAAGAGGAGCTTAAGAAGGCCCAATCGAGCATGAAGAAATATTATGATAAAGGGAGAAGACTAGAAGAGTTTGAGCCCGGGGACTTTGTGTACTTGAAGCTTCAACCATATGGCCAAAAGACGATGAAGAGAAAGGCAAGCTACAAACTAGAGAAAAGGTACTATGGGCCATTCAAAGTGGCTGCCCGTGTTGGAGTAGTTGCATACCGGTTGGAATTACCACCAACCTCAAGACTTCACCCAGTGTTTCATGTGTCTCTCCTCAAGAGACGAGTTGGGGATCCTAGCTTGATTGTAGAGGAATTGCCTTCCTTCGATGAGGAAGGAAGAATGCTACTGCAACCCGCAAGGATTCTTGAATACAAGATGGTGCCACGAGGGAGAAGTAGAAGAAAGATCTGGAGAGTATTGGTGCAGTGGGGAGGGCTACCTAGAGAGGAAGCAAATTGGGAGGATTATGATGACATAGCCTTAAGGTTCCCACATTTTACCCTTGAGGACAAGGGTACACTTAATGGAAGGGGGAATGAAAGGATCCCAAGTGAAGACCATGGCCTACACGGCCACGACGAGGAGGATAAGTTGCGAGACGCGGCCCCAGTGACACCCATGGGGGCTCCTGACATGCCCACAGCGCGCGCGACCGAAGCACATGACACGCCCATAGCGCGCGCGGCCGAAGCACCACAGCCATGCCATGGCATCAGCGCGCGCGCGCGCAAGCGAGGAGCACCAGCACCCTTGACAAACCATGACAGCCCAGCAATGCCCATGCTTGGCAGACCGGCCAGCCAGCTGCAGACATGCCATGGCAAGCCTATGGCCAGCACCAAGACTTGCCTTGACATAGTGCCACAGCAAGACTTTGGCCACCAGCCAAACCAACCAGTAGAAGATGATCAAGAGTGGCTACCCACAGCAGCCACCTCCGGCGGCGGAGCACCACCACTCTTAGCGGTGACCGAGCGGGATGTAACGAGCATGGCCGGGGGAGTCGAAGGAGCATCACCACCTATGGAGGAGTATGGCGGCGGCGCCACCGTGTAGGGCGGCGGACGGCGGCGAGATCAAGTGCATTATGGAGATATCTTCAGAGATTATTTCCTTGTGGTGAGTGATTGAATAAATCATATCTTCTAGATTTAAGAGATTTCTCCTAAACTCTAGAAGATTAGTTTCCTTTTCAGTTAAGTTGTTTTAGGCATGTATCGTCAAATCTCCTTGATTCTAGGAATTGTTTCCTTAGAATCTTGAGATTTGATTTAGATTTGATTTGATTGGGTTGGTAGGATTTTGTAAGCTCCTGAGGATGCCTATATAAGCAACCCTCAGGAGCATTAGTATCATCCATTCAGAGAGTTGAGTTGTAAGCTTAGAGAGCTTGAGAGAGTTGGCCAGGCATAGGCACGTTTATGCCAATAGACTTGGGGGCTAATAACCTCTTAAGTTGGGCGTGCTTGGGCTAATAACCCTAGTACGAGTGTTCTTGTGTTCTTGTGGTCGAAGGACTAATAATCCTAAGACCACGTTCTTCGTAATAACAGTGAGGAATTATCCATTTCTTGTGTGTTAGATCCTATTTACCACGCTCGTGTGTTACTGGAAACGGTTCGGGAGGATCGATTGTGGTGTTGGAGCGGATCGCGCGGAGGAGTTGGTGATTGTTTTGGAGTCCTTGACCGGGGACCCTAACAAATTGGTGCTTTCATTGGAGGAGTTGCTTGAAGATCTCTACGCTTCAAGCGAGGTAATCACGAGCAAACTTTACTTTGATTCTCTTTGTTGAGATTGTTGTAGTTAAAAGTTGTTTATTATTGCTGGAATTATTATTGGAGGAGGGGTTCGATCTTCATTTTGGAGAGAACCCAAGGTTGGAACTAGTTTGGTTCTTGGTGGAGGAGGGGTTCTATTTTCCGGAGAGAACCCAAGGTCGAAAAGTGCACTTCTTTTGGATCCCAAGGAGTTGTTGTGGAGAGTCAAATGGAGACCTCCAAGGAGAGCTTTGAAGCTATATCCAATATGGATCAAGAAGATAGTCGGAAGAAAGAAGATCTTCATTTTGGATTGGACTCAGCGTCAAGGAGACCAAGCAGTCATCCACTCTTTGGATGAAGGAGAAGATGCTAGTACCAACATGCTCACATGCAAGGAGCCATACTAATGCTACGGAGGAGAACATGAAGGCGGTGGAAGGCATGAGACAAGACTTGCAAGCAGTATTGGCAAGACTTGGAGGAGGACCGAATGGGGACAACCGCGTACAACCCCCAAGGGTGGAAGAGGAGCAACTCGTTGATGGGAGGGAAACTCACATTTCTGAGTCCACAAGGGGAGAGCCTAGACCAAGGCAACCTCTTAGATTGGGCGGACGTGTGGAGAATGAGCACGAGGTAGTGGAGAGATGGCTGCAAGAGGAGGAGTCTGACCGTGATGTTACTGACCATGCAAGGACGGAGGAAAGACTCGGTGGGAGTCGGTATGGGGAGGAAATGCCCTATGGCCGGGCCCATGAAAATGCTAGAAGACATGAGAGGCCGAGAAGAGACAACCACTATGATGAAGATGAAGGAAATCGGTTTAACCACCGAGGACCTAGAAGGCCACACTACCGTAGAGGAGATTATGAAGACGATGATGGAAATCGGTTTAACAACCGAGGACCAAGGAGACCAAAAATTGACTTCCCAAAGTTCAATGGTGGTGACCCTCATGAGTGGCTCGATAAGGCGGACCACTACTTTCACGTCTATGAAGTACCGAGGACGGAGAGAGTAGCCACAGCATGTTTCTTCCTGGATGGGAAGGCAAGCAAATGGTGGAGATGGATTCGGGCCCAATATGAGAAAGAAGGAAGAAGGCTCGGGTGGACGGCATTCGAGAGGAGCTACTTATGCAATTTGGGCCTTCGCCCATTATCAACCACCATGGCCAACTAGCTAAGCTCAAGCAAGAAGGCAAGGTGCATGCATACGTGGAGGAATTTCGACAACTCCAAACCTTGGTGAGGGGTTGGTCCGAAGAAGCACTCATTGGCACTTCGTGGATGGCTTAAAGCCATGGATTGCCAAGGAGCTCAAGTTGAAGCAGCCCACTAGGCTGCAAGAAGCAATGAGGATGGCTGAAATCCTTGAAGAAAGTCATCACTTCGAGAAAAGACATGTCAAGGACCAAGTGGCTAACAAGGTTTCTAAACCCTTGTATTCCACGGGGTCTTGGAAAGGAAAGGAGGTGACTACGGGAGATTCGAGGAGCAAAGCGAAGGAAGTCAAGAAGCTTAGTCGTGAGGAGCTTGATGAGTACATAAAGAAGGGCTTATGCTTCAAATGTGGTGAAAAGTGGAGCCGCGATCACCAATGCAAGAAAGCCAAGGTCATGTGTATGATCGGGATAGAGGAGGAGCATGTGGGGGAGACAAGTGAGGAAGAGCACGGGCATGGGGAGTCCTCTAGCGATGAGGAAAGTGAGGAAGCCGAGTTGAGCCTCAATGCCATGTCCGGCGTGCAAAAGCCCTCAACCATGCGACTCATGGCTTGGGTTGGTAAGCATGAAGTGACATTATTGGTGGATAGTGGGTCTACCCACAACTTCATCAATTCCCGCATCCTTTCTAAAGTGGGATTGCATGGGGAAGAAGTAGAGCCATTCGATGTGAAGGTGGCAAACGGGGAAAAGCTAAGATGCGAGATGGTAGTGCGAACTGTGAAGATGAATGTCCAAGGCGTCCGTATAGCGGCTGATCTTCATGTACTCTCATTGGTGGGGCTAGATGTTGTCTTGGGCAATGCATGGCTAAGAGGCATGGCAAAGTCGTCACCGACTATGAGAAGATGACTATGGAGTTCAAGCTAGGAGGGAAGAAGAGGACGGGACAGCTCTAGCATCAAAAAGTTTAGGCCTTGGCTGAGAAGCCAATATGGCTTTGATTCTCTTCTATTCTCTTAGAGGAGCTCATTTATGCTTCAAATGCCATCAGTCATGTGTATGATCGGGATAGAGGAGGAGCCAAGTGAGGAAGAGCACGATGGGAGTCCTCTAGAGGAAAGTGAGCAGTTGAGCCTCAATGCCAAAAAGCAACCATAGGCTTGGGTTGGTAAGCATGAAGTTTATTGGTGGATAGTGGGTCTAGCATGTGGGATTGCATGGGGAAGAAGTAGAGCCATTCGATGTGAAGGTGGCAAACGGGTAAGAGATGGTAGTGCGAACCGTGAAGATGAATGTCCAAGGCGTCCGTATAGCGGCTGATCTTCATGTACTCTCATTGGTGGGGCTAGATGTTGTCTTGGGCAATGCATGGCTAAGAGGCATTGGCAAAGTCGTCACCGACTATGAGAAGATGACTATGGAGTTCAAGCTAGGAGGGAAGAAGAGGACGTGGACAGCTCTAGCATCAAAAGAGCCAAGGCCTTGCGAGGCCAATATGTTTGAGAAACTATGCAAGGGTGGGGCTCATTGCTTCGCCATAGTGATGGGCCAAAACCGAGGAGATGAAGGCAAGAAGAGAAGCATAGTGATGGAAATGAGGAGCTGCCCCAAGGTGTGAAGATGGTGTTAGAAAGACACAAGGAAGTATTGGAGGTACCTACTTCATTGCCACCAAGTAGGGAATTTGATCATCGCATTGTGCTGAAAGATGCGAGTAAGCCGGTGAACGTGCCACCATACCGGTATGCTCACTTTCAAAAGGGTGAGATCGAAAGACAAGTGGAGGAGATGTTGGCTAGTGGCTTGATTCGACCAAGCACTAGTCCCTTTTCATCACCGGTGTTGCTTGTGAGGAAGAAGGATGGAAGTTGGCGTTTTTGCACCGACTACCGAGCATTGAATGAAGCAACGGTGAGGGATAGATTTCCCATACCAACGGTGGACGAGATGCTTGATGAGTTGCATGGGGCTCATGTGTTCACCAAGCTGGATTTAAGGGCCGGATACCATCAAATCCGGATGAAAGAGGAAGATACCCACAAGACGGCATTTAGGACTCATTCCGGCCACTATGAGTACCTAGTGATGCCTTTTGGGCTGTGCAATGCCCCCTCAACTTTCCAAGCGGCTATGAATGCCATATTCAAGCCATTCTTGAGAAAGTTTGTACTAGTATTCTTCGATGACATCTTGGTGTACTCGAAGAATGTGGAGGAACACTTGGAGCAATTGGAGCGAGTATTGGTGATCTTGAGGGAGCACCACTTCTTCATCAAGGCTTCCAAATGTGCCTTCATGCAAGAAGAGCTGGAGTACCTTGGCCACATCATATCGGGCCAAGGAGTAAAAGTGGACCAGCGGAAGGTGGAAGCTATGGTGGATTGGCCCTTACCCAAGGATGTGTCGGCTCTACGAGGATTCCTTGGTTTGACGGGCTACTATCGAAGGTTCGTGCAAGGCTATGGATTGATAGCCAAGCCACTTACCTCCATGCTGAAAAAGGAGGGCTTCGAGTGGACCGAAGATGGAAGGAGAGCCTTTGAGGACTTGAAGAGAGCCATGACCAAGACACCCGTCTTGGCCTTGCCTGACTTCAAGAAACCATTTGAAGTATATACGGATGCAAGTGGAGAAGGGATTGGGGCGGTACTAGCTCAAGAAAGGAGGCCCATAGCTTATATCTCCAAGGCCTTAGGGCCAATGAAGAAAGCATGGAGTACTTATGCAAGAGAGATGTTGGCGGTCGTGCATGCGGTGAAGGTATGGAGACCTTACCTCTTGGGAAGAAAGTTCACTATAGTGACCGATCAACAAGCATTGAGACACTTGCTAGAACAAAAGATCGTGACGCCAGAGCAACAGAAGTTTCTTGTGAAGCTTCTGGGATTCGAGTATGACATCATATATCAGCCCGGCAAGGAGAATAAGGTGGCTGATGCGTTGTCAAGGAAGGAGGGAAGTCCAATGATGTGGACTTTGTATGAAGATGAGGCCGAACTTATGGCCTTGAGTGGAGCTGAATGGAGGATATGGGACAAGCTTAGAGAGGCCGTGGAATTGGATGCAAGGTCTCAAGAGATCATAGAGAAGCTTGAGAGCCCATGTGATGGGGTGACCGGATTCAAAAGGCGTGATGGGCTTATCTACTACAAGTCCTACGTCTATGTGCCCGACGTGCCAAACTTGAGGAAGGAGATTCTCACTCACTTCCACCATAGCAAAGAAGGTGGTCATTCGGGATGGCTTAGGACCTATATGAGGATCAAGCATTTCTTTTATTGGGAGGGCCTAAAGAGAAGTGTGAAGAAGTGGGTGGCGGAATGTGACGTGTGTCAAAAGGCCAAACATGATACGAGGGCCCCTACGGGTCTCTTGCAGCCCTTACCCATACCGGAAGCTATATGGGAAGACTTGTCCATGGATTTTGTGGAGGGCTTGCCCGCAAGTCAAGGGTACGAAGTGATCTTGGTGGTCGTGGATCGCTTAAGTAAGTATGCTCACTTCATACCCCTTAAGCATCCATTTACAATGAAGAGTGTGGCTAAGGCCTTTGTGGACAACGTGGTGAAGCTCCATGGTTTCCCTAGACCATTGTTACGGACCGGGATCGGGTGTTCATGAGTTCCTTTTGGAAGGAAGTGTTTACACTGCAAGGGAGCAAAATGAAGACAAGTTCTTCATACCACCCGCAGACCGATGGCCAAACAGAGGTGGTCAACCGTACCATCTTGAGATGCTCCACATTGCAACGGGGCGGAATACATGGTATAATACAACATACCACTTCATTGGCCATCACACCTTGGAGCCCATGATTGGATGGACTACATGTCATGGTATTGTATGGGTGGTGTATGGGAGGAAGCCTCCTACCATGGTGGCTTATGAGAGGGGTACGGCTAAGAATGCGGAGTGGAGGAAGCTTTGATCACTAGAGACGAGATACTAGCCAAGGCAAAGAGGAGCTTAAGAAGGCCCAATCGAGCATGAAGAAATATTATGATAAAGGGAGAAGACTAGAAGAGTTTGAGCCCGGGGACTTTGTGTACTTGAAGCTTCAACCATATGGTCCAAAAGACGATGAAGAGAAAGGCAAGCTACAAACTAGAGAAAAGGTACTATGGGCCATTCAAAGTGGCTGCCCGTGTTGGAGTAGTTGCATATCGGTTGGAATTACCACCAACCTCAAGACTTCACCCAGTGTTTCATGTGTCTCTCCTCAAGAGACGAGTTGGGGATCCTAGCTTGATTGTAGAGGAATTGCCTTCCTTCGATGAGGAAGGAGAATGCTACTGCAGCCCGCAAGGATTCTTGAATACAAATGGTGCCACGGGGAGAAGTAGAAGAAAGATCTGGAGAGTATTGGTGCAGTGGGGAGGGCTACCTAGAGAGGAAGCAAATTGGGAGGATTATGATGACATAGCCTTAAGGTTCCCACATTTTACCCTTGAGGACAAGGGTACACTTAATGGAAGGGGGAATGAAAGGATCCCAAGTGAAGACCATGGCCTACACGGCCACGACGAGGAGGATAAGTTGCGAGACGCGGCCCCAGTGACACCCATGGGGGCTCCTGACATGCCCACAGCGCGCGCGACCGAAGCACATGACACGCCCATAGCGCGCGCGGCCGAAGCACCACAGCCATGCCATGGCATCAGCGCGCGCGCGCAAGCGAGGAGCACCAGCACCCTTGACAAACCATGACAGCCCAGCAATGCCCATGCTTGGCAGACCGGCCAGCCAGCTGCAGACATGCCATGGCAAGCCTATGGCCAGCACCAAGGCCGGCCTTGACATAGTGCCACAGCAAGACTTTGGCCACCAGCCAAACCAACCAGTAGAAGATGATCAAGAGTGGCTACCCACAGCAGCCACCTCCGGCGGCGGAGCACCACCACTCTTAGCGGTGACCGAGCGGGATGTAACGAGCATGGCCGGGGGAGTCGAAGGAGCATCACCACCTATGGAGGAGTATGGCGGCGGCGCCACCGTGTAGGGCGGCGGACGGCGGCGAGATCAAGTGCATTATGGAGATATCTTCAGAGATTGATTTCCTTGTGGTGAGTGATTGAATAAATCATATCTTCTAGATTTAAATATTTTCCTAAACTCTAGAAGATTAGTTTCCTTTTCGGTTAAGTTGTTTTAGGAATGTATCGTCAAATCTCCTTGATTCTAGGAATTGTTTCCTTAGAATCTTGAAGATTTGATTTAGATTTTGATTTGATTGGGTTGGTAGGATTTTGTAAGCTCCTGAGGATGCCTATATAAGCAACCCTCAGGAGCATTAGTAAATCCATTCATAGAGTTGAGTTGTAAGTTAGAGAGCTTGAGAGAGTTGGCCAGGCATAGGCACGTTTATGCCAATAGACTTGGGGCTAATAACCTCTTAAGTTGGGCGTTCTTGGGCTAATAACCCTAGTACGAGTGTTCTTGTGTTCTTGTGGCTCGAAGGACTAATAATCCTAAGACCACGTTCTTCGTAATAACAGTGAGGAATTATCCATTTCTTGTGTGTTAGATCCTTACTTACCACGCTCGGTGTGTTATATGGAAACGGTTCGCCAGGATCG
>CM025849.1:17053157-17088822 GCA_003952965.2 Morella rubra | reverse complement strand
AGCCAAACGGGCAGCTCTAGCCTCTCCCTTGAGGGGGTTTGACCCTATGGATTTGGCAGTGCGAATTGAAAAGATAGACCCCTCGCTGTCGCGACATACTGCTGCCGCAGCAAGCTGATTATCCCTCGCTGCTGTATCAAAATTGATCTTAAGGGAACCTGCAGGAGGTGGGATCCATGTCTTGTGTAGTGACTCTGTACTTCTCAAGCTGCCAGATGGTCTGAAAAACATCCGTGGACACTATGGATTGCTGCCATAATATCTGGTGGTTGAGCCTCGTGCACCAATTTATTTCGCGTAAGCCAAATGGTATCTAAAATAATAGTAACAGCTAGCATCAGCCTTGGCCAAAAATCCTTAGCAGAACGGGGTAAATTCTTTGAATCCAGCATATAACTAATCCCTTTCTGGATCGGTTGGTCCACAAAAAAATCAGAGTGAAAGGCCCACGGACCGTTTCGCCACAAGATAGTGCTGAATTGGCATTCCAAGAAGAGTTGCTGAGGAGTTTCTGCTGCGATTTGACAGAATGGACAAAGAGGAGATCCTGTAGCAGCGTGGATAAAAACTTCCCTATGTGTATGGCGCAAGGGAAGAGCGTTTGCAGCCACCTTCCATAGCAGGAGTTTAAGTCGATGTTGGAGTTTCAACTTCCACAATTTGGTTCATTCCTGAGGCCGAAGAAGTCCCGAATCTGCAAACCTCGCTCGCTGGTCGTATAAATAAGCATCCTTGACAGTAAACATACATTTGGAGTTGAGTACCCACAAAGGGATATCAGGTTCCACCGAGGCATGGAGTGGTATATTTAGAATAGCAGCTGCCGAGGGGGTCTCAAAAATATCTCTAATCAGTACTTCATTCCATGGTGGGGGAGAACCTTCAGCAAAAAGGTCACAAACGTTATTAAGATGTCTGTCCACCATGGTGCCCGCTTTCAAACGGGGGAGGAAATCTGGTAGTTCTGGAATCCACGGGGAACACCACAAGTTGGTCTCGCGGCCCCCTCTCACCTTCCAGCAAAAACCAGCAGCTACAAGTTCCTTAGTCTGCAGAATGCTTTGCTAGGCCCAACAGGCCCCTTGAGTTGGCAGAGTGTTGAAAAAAGAAGTGCCATGAGAGTACTTGGTCTCAAGAGCCTTGATCCAAAAGCAATCTTTTTTGCTCGCCATTTCCCATCCCAACTTCGCCACCAAAGCTCTATTAATATCCTCCATTCTACGGAGGCCCAATCCACCACATTTTTCTGGTCGACAGATACTAGCCCAAGACTTTGGGTGAAATCGACGTTCAACCCCATCAAATCCCCACCAGAAATTTTTCAGCCTAGCATCAATGCTACAACAGACCTTTTTTTGGCAACATGAACACAGACATATAATGAGAAGGAATGGCTGACGCAACGGATTGAATAAGTACCGTTCGCCCCGCTTGTGAGAGAACTTGCGCTTTCCAACTTGTCAAGCGAGTGCAAATCTTTTCTTGGATCTCTTTGCAGACAAAGGATTTGGATCGGGGGATACAAAGAGGAAGTCCAAGATATTTTCCAGGATCAGCCGCAGTTTGTATTCTCATAATATCAACCAACTGAGTGCGCATGGGGGGTGATAAATTTCCACTGAAATGGCGATAATGGGTCGCCTTGGCGAAGGCCGCGTTGTGGCTTGAAAAGACCAAATGGGGAGCCATTTAAAAGGACTGAAAAAGAAACAGTCGAAATACATTGGAAAATCCAGTGTCCCCATTGGTCACAAAATCCAAAGCATTTCAATATCTCCATAAGAAAATGCCAATCCACGCCGTCGTAGGCTTTCCCCGTGTCAACTTTCACTGCCATCAAGCCACCTCTACCACCCTTCCTTTTGAGCGTCTGCATCACTTCATTGTTTTTTTTTTCTTTCTTGGTAAAGCAGGACCAAGCCTGCGTGGAAAGGAAGCAAGAGGATTCGAGCCCTGATGGAACCCTCCCCAAAGGGAGGAGGTGACAACTGAGCTATAGCTCACTGGCGTCTGCATCACTTCATTGACTAATATTAAATTTTCCTGAATATGGCGATGTGGAACAAAAGCGTTCTGGTTATGGGAGACCAACTTCGGCATTACCCCTTTCAAGCGGGTCGTAAAAACTTTAGAGATTATCTCGTAGCTCACGTTACAAAGGCTAATAGGACGGCATTGGGATATGTTTTCCAAGGATTCAGATTTTGGTACGAGAACAATGAAAGAATGATTTAACTGCTTTAACAAATAATCATTACGAAAAAAATTCTGGACCATGCAGATTACCTCAGGACCCACAATGGGCCAGGAGTGCTGAAAAAACAGCCCCGCAAAACCGTCAGGGCCGGGAGCTTTTGTGCCACCAATTCCACGCACCGCCTCCCAAATTTCAGCATCACTCGAGATAGCACAAAGGCGGCGGTTATCTTCTTCCGACACCAGGGAAGGAATTATACCTTCAAGATTGCGAGGAAAAATAGGAGGGGTTCCTGAGAACAAATTTTTGAAATAAGCTTCAATATGTTTCCCAATGTCATCCCTATCACGCATCCAAACCCTGGAATCGTCCTTAAGAGCTTCTATACAATTTCGTCGTCTTCAAACAATGGTAGATAAATGGAAGAACCCGGTGTTTAAGTCGGGCGTTGTCAACCAGGTAATACGAGATTTCTAGCACCGCAAGTCTTCTTCTTTCCGTTGTTCAACAATCAGCTTCCCACTAACCTCCCTTTCCCTTGCTAGTACCCTGCTGTCACCTGCCAATTTCCTCACCGCCTGTTGCACACGGTCAAGCTCCAGTTGGAGGTTACGAATATTTGTTTGAATAGATCCCAATTCAGCTCTGTTCCAATTAGTAGCCTTAAGACGTTGGCACAGAGCGAAAGCGGGAGAGCCCACACCAACAAAATTCCAAGCCTTTCTAACCACTTCAGTGCTGCGGTTATCTTGAGTCCAAAAGGCATCAAATCTGAACGGTTTCGGGTGTGAGTGTTATCACCATACGTATCCGACGGTCTCACACGTCCCCACGCCTACATTGCACTTGCTGGACCGCACTGGATGCCCCATTCTCGAGGGAGAGGACTGGGCCGATCCAGAGGTGGATTTGGCACCTCTGCTTCTGGAGATACCTCGTGGACAGTTCAGGGAGCAGCTTAAGCACACTGAGCAGTCACATATTCGGGCGGTTGCGGACACGCTAAAACATAATCATGAGCAGGTACCCCCAAATTCCCGTTTTTACCCCTTTGCAATCTGTTGGTAGCGTAGGAATTTTCTCCAAATATGGCGCTTGGGGCTACAACTGAGGACAACGTTAGCCAAATGGGCCCCCTGGGCAGCTTAATAGTGATGGAAACTCAAGACCCATCAGTGAGGTCTAGTGAGCCCGAGCTGGACAGCCCAGTTCTGCAGAAAGGCAAGGAACAGCTTCGACAGCCCAAGATTATCAAGAGGCAACCTGAACCGCGCCCAGATGGGAACCCAGCAACTCCTACAGTGAAAAACGCAGCCCTGAGGGGTTACTAAATGCAGTCATAGGGCCCAAACGGGCCTCTTTGAACTTGACTTCAGATGACACGATGGGGGAGCTTAGTTTGGCCAGCCCACTCCGTGATTTTATTTTCACAGCTGGGCTGAATAACAGCAAAGACTCTTCAGTGAAGCGGAAAAAGAAACAACTCTCAGTGACTAAAAAAGGGGCGACCGGTCAGCAACACAGTCAGGCGGTGCTTCAACCATCCTCAGGCAATGAGAATCATCACTCTGCTCAAGCTTCAATGGCCGGGGAGGCGAGCATTAACTGCCCCACCCCCAGAAATTAAGTTGCTGTTTTGGAACTGTCGCGGCTTTAATAGAGCTGCGGCAAGAGATACCTCAGGGAGGTCATTCGGCGACACCTTCCTGAGATGTTTTGTTTGGCCGAATAATGATTTCTGGAGTCCGTCCTCGTATCTTGAAGCTTGAGTATGAAGAAATGGTAGAAATTCCTCCTCGAGGTCGCAGTGGGGGGTATGGTTGTGGCTTGGAAAAAAGGTGTTCGGGTGAATGTTATCTATGCTTGTGACCATTTTGTTAATGTCACTGTCTGGTCTAATCCTCAGGATCACCCATGGTTGCTCACTTTGTATATGGCCAGTGGCGGATGCAGGGGGTGGCGGTCGAGTAAAATTCGACCCATCAATTTGAACACACAATATGATGAAATTAATAATTTAGAGGTAGCAGTGAAAAAAAAGCATAGCATTCAGGAGGGAAAAGTGTAGTTATCTAGTAACATAAGCACCCCGAGAACGCCCATTACGCATTTGTCCTTGCTCTTTGATCCACATTCACAACAAAAACAAAGTTACGAACTATTCGTAGATGATAGAATTAACGGTGAAAATTTAATTAGTCTATCGATTCCTACCGGCTAGCGAGGAAGATTATTTCGTTTCAATGTCGATCCTATTGAGTCGATCCATTGTTGGAGAATAATGCTCTTCAATTTCAGATAAAGACTGGGTCCTCCAAAATGGTCATACTTCACGTGATTTAAGTAAAAATTCAGGTAAGAATCAGAATTTTCAGTTCCATTTCTAATTCTAGAAATCCGGTTCCGGTTCCGACATATATCAGAACCTGAACCGGAAGTCATTTTTGATAATTTTCAGAATCGAACTGGAACTGGAAATTCCAGTAGAATTACCAAATTTTCGGTTCCGATTTTTCTAAAAAAATAAAATAAAAATAGTGCTCAAAATAAAGTATAACATATGTAATTTGATTGAATGTTTATTTTAGAATCTAGATTTTGGATGAAAATTTTACATTTATTGTTAATTTATGATGAATAACTAAAAAATACCGAAATTTTCGATTCCTTTTTTTTTTTAAAAAAATAGGAGTTAAAATAAAGTATAACATATGATGAGTACAAATTTGTTTGAATGTTTATTTTAGAATCTAGATTTTGGTTGAATGTTTACATTTATTGTTAATTTATGATGAATAATAGAAAAACCTTCCAAAAATTTGATCTAAAAAATATTTTAGCTCGTTAGGGCCTCAAAAAAATATATAGCCCAAATAATTTCCAGTTCTTATTCCGGAAATTCCGGTTCCGCCATTCCGGTAAAATACCGGAATGGAACCGAAATAAAAAAATTGCATTCCAATTAACACCAAAACGGAATTGGTCATTCTGCATCCATTCTAGTACTCACCCTTTATGTGATTGGAGATAGTGGGTCTCTAATGTGGAGACAATGAGCCTAGAAAGACATGCGATGCTTTTTTATTCATTCACACATGGTTGACTTATGCCATGCACCACTTCCCATTAGTTTTTTAAACGGAAACAGATGGAAGATATTTTTTAAACGAAAAGCTTACCTCCAGGATACAAAATCAACTTTCTTTACCAGGGGGATATATTTGCAATATTCGAATTCCACATGGGTGCAATTAAGCATTATAAAAAAACATAATAGTTTAACCATTAATGTCCAAACTAATTTGATATATAACTCATTAACGCAATGGCCGAATGAAAATCGTTATTATAACTTGTTAGGACCATAGGTACATAGCCTTAGGAGTTAGGATTAATACCGAAACCAACTCGTGAATGAGTTAGCATAAGAAACCCAATGCATGTGTGGGTATGCACGAAATTGTGTGTCTCATTGTCAAGCCTACTAGAATGTATATCTGTCTTCACAACTTGATGACTGGGTCTTTACACACTTTAAAATAGCTATGGGATAGTGGAAAAACGAGTATAAAGGAAGGTGAAGCAGAATAAGAAAGGTATGCACCACCCAACGGTATACCATGTAACATCAACCTCCACTTTAAGTCTAGGATAATTGGTACAGACAAGAAGTCTATACTTTGGAAAATCACATTCAAGTATAGGACCTATAAGAGATCCTATCTTCTGAATATATTCTGGCAATGCACCACCTAGCGGTATACCATGAATCTGCACCCACATTGCCGTAGTATTAAGATCTACTTCTTGCCATGAGACACCTTTTGGCCACTTCTTCAAAACTAGCATACTACCACGCACATTCCAAGGTCTTCTTGCCAAAGCAATACTCTTTCTTCCTCTGCTTCAAACAGAAATAAGAATCTGTTCTCCTTTAGATCTTCAATTTGAAGAGAAGGAGCGAATGGCCATGCTTTGAAGATCACTTCCTGTACAACATGAGGACTCACCTTCCTATCCGATATCACTCTACCAATTAACAGCAACTTTGAAGCATCATCAGCAGTTAGACTGTCCTCCACATCTATAGGAGGTAATTCAATCCATTGTGATTCTGGCAATCTATTTTGATTCAGATCCGACCGATTTGGGGAAAGAGGAGTAGATCGATTTAGGGATAGAGATTTGGAGCGAAATAAAGGGGGATAAACTTTAGTAGGTGGGGAAGGAGAGAGAGAAGATATAGTGTTGGGCTGAGTTTCAACCTTATTGATCGGGATATGTTTTGGAACAATTTCTGGATCAAGAGGAGGAAGATATTTGGGAGCAAGACTTGTAGGTAAATTTCTAAACCTAGATTCTGAGGGAAAAGAGGGAGATGGATCGATCAATGAAGAGAAAGGAATGTTAATCGTCGGTGGAATACGAGAAGATGAGGCCATAGCTAGAAAAAGTAAACACCAAAGATCAGAGACAGAGAAACTGGGGCAAATCTACAAGCTCCAGGACGCAGGAAGGGGAGAGCGTGCAAGACGCAGAAAAGGAGAGCAAGTCTCCAGAGAGTTTTCGCAAACGAAACCGGTTGATAAGAAAGGTATGCAATTGATAGCCGAGATATTCGAATATTGAAAAAAAGAGACCGACTTAACTATCAGAGGACTTACTCCTTCCGGTGGAGGGAAATCCTATTTATGGTGTGTAGGTAAATCTTCGGAAGTACAAAGAGTACAAGCATGTAATTGTTCTAGGTAATTATCATAAATCAACTTATTCATTAGTTGGTGCCGTCTGTAGGAATGTTAAGTTCTTAAGATAAAAGATTTATGGTAGCTACAAGGAACAAAGGGAAGAATAAAGTCGAAGAGAACCAAGTGGAGCAAAGCCTAGGCGATGGAGCAGGAGGTACGAATGACGGAGAACACAATGACTCCCGAACAGTCACTACTCCGGAGCCGAGAAGGACTCACGATAGACAATTAGGAGCAGAGTTCTTCGGTGTCATTGCATGAGAATGGACCTGTCCCGCCCATCCAAAATTGGGATGCATTGTGAACATGAAACTCGAGAAAGTATTGGCTGAACTGGGAAGAATGAAGCAGAAAGTGGATAAACCTCCCCTGTCCACCTTAGAAAATATGATGCACAGGATAGAATCCCCTTTCACCTGAGAAGTTTTGGAGACTAAGCTGCTTGCCAAATTCCACATGCCCGTCATCGATAAGTACACTGGCACTAGGAACCTACTCGACCATTTAGAAGGGTATCGATCAAAGATGGACTTGCTTGACACACATGACACTATCAAATGCAAAACATTCCCTACTACTTTAGGCGGGTCAGCCCGAATCTAGTTTAGCAGATTTAAACTAGATTCTAATCCAGTTTCAAGGAACTTAGCCACACTTTTGTAAGCTATTTCATAGCAAGCAAGCGACAAAAGAAGCCAGCGATTCATCCCTTCTCTACTTGACAGAGAGAAAGTGAAAGCCTCCGTGATTACGTAGCCTGATTCAACCAAGAAATGTTGAGTGTAGAAGACCTCAAGGACAAAGGGATCCTCACAGCTATCATAGCAGGTTTACCAGATGGAAGGTTCTTATTCTCCTTGGGCAAAAAAGCCCAGAGACCTTTGGGAAAATCATGGAGAAGTCACAGAAATATATAAACGCGGAGGACATGGTTCTCGCCCAGCAAGGGAAAGTTTTTGAACTTGGAGGATTCCTGACCAAGAAAAGGAAAGAAGCAGCCCCTAGCAGAACCCTAGTAGCAAAGAAGGACAAAAAGACGGAGTGAGAGCCGACCGCCCAAAGTTGTAGTTCATGCCACTTAATGCTCCGGGAGGGAAAATATTTATGGAAATCCGCAATGACCCAGACCTCTAATGGCCCTTAAAGGTGAGATTCGACCTTGGCAAAAGAGATAACATCATAAATGCTCTAACAATGGCAAGTTTTCAAACTCGGAGGCACCTCGGCCAAGAAAAGGAAAGAAATAGCCCTTACCAAACCCCGGTAACAGAGAAGGACAAAAAGGTAGAGCCCAGAGCCAAAAGCCCAAATTTGTAGTTCACGCCACTCAATGCTACAGTAGGGAAAATACTTATGGAAATCCACAATGACCCAACCTCCAATGGTCCTAAATATGAGATCCGACCCCAGCAAAAAAGAAAACGAGAAGTTTTGCAGTTTCCATGACGATCACGGTCACAACACAGATGAATACATTCACCTAAAGTGGCAAATAGAGTCTCTGATCCAACAAGGACGCCTTAGGCAGTTCCTTGTCATAAGGATCGAAAAGTCATTCTCGAATAAGAGGGAAGCACGTGAACTGAAAAACCAACCTCCTAGGCCGTATCGAAGAAACGATCATCCTCCTTGGGGGAATCGACACGAAGTTGGCGTGCAAGATCAAAGACCGGCGAGGGAAGAAAGACGTTCACCCTAACGGTCGATTGGTGAAATAAGGGTTATATCAAGAGGATTAGCGGCTAGAGGATCCTCAAATTTATCGAGAAAAGCATACATTATGCAACTCTTCGTCGGGGAGATCAGTAGCGGTGTACATTGGGCCCCACTTGATGATGAAAAGTCAATCGTATTCACTTCCAAAAATTTGGTCGGGGTTAGTTGTCCACACGACGATACTGAAGTTGTGGCAGTTATGATAGGCAAATATAACATCCATAGAGTCCTTGTCAACACGGGAAGTTTAACCGGTATTCTCTATACAACGACCTACGAACAAATTAAGCTGGAAAGAGAAAAATAGTTTGCATGACTGCCTAATTAACAGGGTTCACTAGTCACCAAGTCAATCCCCTCGACACAGTCACCATATCGCTCACAATAGGGGAATGCCCGTGCAATGCAACTGTCCAAGTAAAATTTCTGGTGCTGGAAGGCGACTCGTCTTATAATGCCATCCTCAAGCGCACGACATTGAACAAATTGAAACCAGTGGTTTCGACACACCACTTGAAGGTAAAATTTCCAACTAAGGCTGGAACTGGAAAAATAAAAGGTGATCAATAGCAAGCTCAAAAATGCTATTTGTCAGCTACATGAATAACTGTAGAAACCATGGTGATAAAACGTCGGGAGGAAAATCGAGTGCAACCTGTCAAACCGCTGGAAGAAATCCTCCTCTAAGAGGGTTCCGTGGATCGAACCTTGATGATAGGGGCAAATTTACCTGATGAAGCCAAAAAGGCACTTGTAGGCTTTTTTCGAGCCAATAGTGAGGTATTCACTTGGTCCCACGAAGACATGCTCAAAATTGATCCAAAAGTGATCAGCCATAAAGTGAATGTGCGTCCTGATGCAAAGTCAGTCATACAACGGAAGAGAAGTTTTGCTTTCAAACGTAGCAAAGCTATCGAGGAATAAGGGGGTAAACTAATCCAGTCCGGGTTCATCAGAGAAGTTAGCTATATGTAATGGCTTGCAAATATGGTCATGGTTAAGAAGGCAAACAGAAAATGACAAAATGTGTGTAGATTATACCGATATGAACAAAACCTATTCAAAGGATTGCTACCCGCTGTCGAGGATTGTTGGAGAACAAGAAGAAAAACAGAGTATGATTTGTGAGAAACCTCAACCAACAACTTGTTTGATTGATTCTAATTGTTCAGCCCTTACAATTCCAAACGTACAGAAATATAAAGAAACATAGAAACACATGAAGACACCTAGCAACTCATGACATCATTAATTTAAAAACAACTTCCAATACAAGCTAATAAACAGCAGACTCTAAATATAGCAAACTCGGCTATTAATAGAGTTTTATGGAAAAACAGCAGCACACACGCATCAGCTTCAATACTCCTCCTTGATTTGTTTTTCTAAAACTCCAAGCATCATTCTGAGGAACTGAAACTTGTCTCTAGGAAGAGATTTTGTGAAAATATCTGCAATATGATCTTCAAAACAACAGAAATTTAGCTTGATTTCACCACTTGCTTTTTACTTCTCGCAAGAAATGATACTTGATTGCTAGTGCTTTGTGCGACTGTGATGCACAGGATTCTTAGCAATAGCAATTGCAGATTTGCTGTCACAAAAAATCTCAAGCATAGGACCTTAGTTGTATTTCTCCCATATCTGTCAAATTCTTTTCAACCAAATGGCTTGATTTGCTACCCCAGCTGCAGCAACATATTCAGCCTCAGCAGTTACTGAGCTACATTTCCTTGCTTCTTAGAACTCCATGACTGAAAGTTTGTCTGTGAAAAATTAATATTACCAATTCTCTTTTTACCCGATACCACGAGAATTCTTCAATAGTAATCTTGCAGGTTTCTTGTATCAATTAACTCACATAAATGTCGAGAATTCTCATAATAGTAGCTCAAGTGCTCTGCTCCTTCCTCTCCATGCTAAACTATCTTAGGGTTTTCTGAGTCCTGAATGGCTAACTCTTAAACTAACAATTAGTCCATTAATGGATAGACTATATCATAGCTATCATTATATATGAAAACTCTAGCTTGTGATATGCGTGGGATCGTTAGAGATCTTAAATCTTGGCCGTAGGATCACATGGAAAAACTCTTTTCATTAACTCCCTTATATTCTTTTATTCTGAATTTTGGGTTTCTACTAATTGTGATCATGCCATTAACATATCACAATTTAGTCCCGAGAAGATGAGATTGATTTATGAAATCTCTTTTGCTAACAATCATTAACTTATCTATCCTTCCACCATACTATATTCCACATGAGCCAATAGGATCAGAATAATATCACCAATTAAATCCCTAGCACATATAATTCTTAATTTCATTCTGTAACCTACTGAACTCTCAAATTGTTTCCAAAAAAATTTATTAATTACACTGGGTAGTGATTTTTCAAAGTTCAACCTTATACAGATTTAATGAATATACTATCTCGTTAAGAGACTGGTAGATTCCTTATTGAGCATTTATATAAAATTATTTATTATATACAAGACCCAACTTTGTCTGGAATATTTACCATAAAGATCATCACCAAATGACTCGGTTAAAGCACAAGTATACAACAAACATTTATAAACCTTTCAGGTCTAAGGATACTATAAGTCAATTGTGTTGAATATCATTCTCACCATCAGTGATCACTTCTAGAAAATATTCATATTTGATCTCGTTCAATGCATGTACTCTTACAATGCACCACTCGTTTGCTTAAGGTCACCACCTCAATGACGAGTCCATCATCCTATTTAATAGAGGCACAACGAGTGTAACCTATATACATAAACATGTACCTTGGTCTAGAATAAACATCAAGTATACAAGGAGTCGAAAAGTCGTACTCACGCCTTTGATTCATTAATCATTGGCATGACTTTCTACATTGTCACTTAACAATAAATGTGTGACATCTTATGTCACAACATAATACCCAAAATAAATAAACATATGTGATAAAACAAAATAAATAATTATATATAATCATCTTTAAATAAAAACTGATTTTTAGGGCATACTTCTAACAATGACAACATGCTAGATCCAAGACCAAAACAATGTCCTGAAGTATTTTCATGTCATCAATAGATCCAGCCCAATCACTATCAGTGAAGCCAACTAGTTTTGATTCTGATCTTTTCTCATACCATATGCCAAAGTTGATTGTTCCTTGCAAATACCTGAGAACCCTCTTAGCAGTTCCAAAATGAACTTGACTCGGACTTTGCATAAACCTTGACAACAAACTTGTGGCAAACAAGATATTGGGTCTGGTATTGCACAAGTAAAGCAAACTTCCTACAAGACTTCTGTAGGTTGATGCATCCACTTTCTTGGCACCATCATCTTTTCTCAATTTCTCATTAGGAACCAATGGTGTTTCTACTGACTTACGACCTAGCATTTTGAATTTCTTTAACAAGTTTTCTGCATTTTTTTTTTTAGAACAGAAAATTCCATCTTCTTCTTGGCTTACTTCCATTCCGAGAAAATAATGCATCAAACCCAAGTCGCTCATTTCAAAGTTAGCCATCATATCCTTTTTAAACTCCTTAATCATCACTAGACTATTTCAGTAAAAATCAGATCATCAACATACAAGGATACAATGAGAATTTCAGCATTACCTTGAGACTTTATGTACAGAGTTGGTTCACTTTTGCTCCTCCTGAAACCTTGATCTGAAAAATAACCATCTATCTTCCCATACCAGGCTCGTGGTGCTTGTTTCAGCCCATATAATGCTTTCTTTAATCTGAAAACTTTTCCTTCTTCTTCCATGAAGCCCTCTAGTTGACAAATATAAACTTCTTCCTTTAGGACTCCATTTAAGAATGCTAACTTAACATCAAGTTAGTAACTTTTCGAACTTGTCTGAGCTGCAAGGACAACAAGTGCTCAAATTGTATTCATCCTTGCAACTAGTGCAAAGGTTTCGTTGTAGTCAACTCCTGGCTATTGTACATAGCCCTTAGCCACAAGCCTTGCTTTATGCTTCAAGATTGAGCCATCTGGATTCAGCTTGGTCTTGAAGATCCATTTAACTCCAATGATCTCTTTATTTGTAGGTCGAGCAACCAATTCCCAAGTTTCATTCTTTTCAATCATTTTTATCTCCTCCATTGCTTTTACCCAAACTTTGTCCCTTGATGCTGCAGCAAAATTTTCTGGTTCAAGAGAAGAGTAATTGCAATGCTCATAGATTTCACTCAGAATTCTTGTTCTTCTTATAGGAGATTCTGGTGAAGAATTGTCATCTCTGTCAGAAGACGCTAATTGTTGAGTTGCTGTAGGACTGCTCCTTTCATCCTCCATAGGATTGCTCATGTCATCTCCAACTCTTCTTCTATCTCAGGTGGTTCAACAATTGAAACTTCAACATTCTGCTGAATCACCTTCTTAGCTTCCCAATCCCAGTGAAGCCGATTCTCATTGAATTTCACATCACGACTGGTAACGAGCTTCTTAGTTTCCAAGTTGAAGATCCGAAAACCTTTTGACACCTAGAAAAATGAACTTTTCTTCCAGCTTGTGCCTTTTTTGAGATGGAACATGAATATAGCATATACAACCAAACACTCTTAGAAAACTTGCAGAGGGTTTTATGCCACTCCAAGCCTCATAAGGTGTCTGATTTTCTACAGCCTTTATTGGTACTCTGTTGAGCAAAAATACAACAGTATTAACTGCTTCTGCCCAAAATTTTTTTGGCATATATTTTTCCAGCAGCATAGATCTTGCCATCTCCATCACTATTCTGTTTTTGAGCTCAGAAACTCCATTCTGTTGGGGCGAGTATGCAACAGATAATTGATGTATCAGTCCTTCTTCTTCACAGAATTTCTCAAACTCCTTGGAGTTATACTCAGTACCACAATCACTTCTTAGAGTTTTTTAATTTTTTGCCCACACTGATTTTCAACCAGCAACTTGAATTTCTTGAAAATTCCAAAAACTTTTGATTTTTCACGAAGAAAATACACCCAAGTCATTCTGGTAAAATCATCAATGAAAAGAATGAAATACCTGTTTTGATTGTGAGTAGGAGTCCTCATTGGACCACACACATCAGTGTGTACAAGTTCCAACTTCTCCTTTGCTCTCCATGTACTTTCAGAGGGAAAAGGTTGCTTGTGCTGCTTCCCAAGCATACATCCCTCACATATTTGTGTCTTCTCTCCTAAGAGAGGAAAATCTCTTATCATTTCCTTCTGATGTAGCAATCTCAGAGAGTTGAGATTGTAGTGCCCAAACCTTTGATGCCATAACATTGAATCTTCCACCGAAGCCATCATAGCTTTAGGAAAATTCAATTGAATGGGAAAGTTTCTGCTTCTTCCCATTTTAACTTCAGCAAGTTCCACTTTATTTTTCTCATCATAAATTTTGCACAGATTACTCTCAAAGTGTAAAGAATAACCGTTCTCCATCATTTGACCAACACTTAACAGATTTTGAGCAAGACTTGGAACAAGTAGAACATCTTTAATGAACCTTGTACCTTTCTTTGTCGGAATAGCCACTTTGCCTTTGCCTTTGGATTCAACCAAGTCTCCATTCCCCATTTTGACTTTGGTTTTGACAGAGGAATCCAGATCTGTAAAAATGCTTTCATCTGATGCCATGTGGTTACTGCAACCACTATCAATAAACCAGAAATCTTCATTTTTTGTAAGAGCTTGGCTAGCAAAAAATAAATGCTCATTATCTTCTTTTTCTTCTGAATAATGGGCTTGATGATTGTTTTTTACTCGACAATCTTTTTCCATATGGCCAAACTTCTTGCAATTCCAGCATTGAGGCTTCCCGAGATGGTAACAGTCCTTCTCAAGATGGTTGGTCTTCTTGCAAGTGCCACAAGGTGGGAACTCACCTTGTTTATCTTTCCCTTTTGTCTTCCTTTCCTTCTGAGAGTTGTCTGCACTTTTCTGGTAATTGCTTTGTGACTTCTTCTTATAATCCTTTGGTTCTTATTCTTCAGATTAATTTTGGATTGGAAAGCTGCTCCAGAGAACCATCACTTCTTCTAGAAATTCTTTGTTCATGAGCCTGCAATGATCCCATCAATTCTGTAACAGTCAAGGTTTGTAGATCCCTTGATTCTTCAATTGCAGCAACAACATTCATATTTTTCTGAGAGACTAATCAAGATCTTCTGAACAATTCTTTGATCAGTAACTTCTTCACCATAATTGCAGCAACAACATGCATTTGAGAGACTAATCAAGATCTTCTGAACAATTCTTTGATCAGTAACTTCTTCACCATAGGCACGCATTTGATTGAGGAGCAATAATCTTTTGCATCTTCTGATTCCTTCATTTTTAAGTTTTCAAGCTCTCTTCTTAATCCTTGAAGCTTGATTACTTTTACTTTCGCATTTCCTTGAAACTCCAATTGAAGAATTTCCCAAGCTGCCTTTGAAGTAGTAGCCCTCATCAATTTGGGAAAAATGGATTCACTTACGGCTTGCTGCAGTATGAACAAAGCCTTGGCATCCTTACTCTTTTCCTGTTTGAGTTGAGCAGAGTCTGAAGCTCCTTCTGCAGGGGTTGAAACTCCTTTTTCTACCACATCCCAAAGATCCTAGATAGGAAGAAAGTCTTCATTTTGATGCTCCAATAATCGTAGTTCTCACCACCAAAGATGGGAACTGCTGTAGATGTTCCGAAATTAGCCATTAACGACCGTTCAGATCGACCTGGGAGCTTGATACCACTTGTTGGAAAACAAGAAGAAAAACAGAGTATGATTTGTGAGAAACTTCAACCAACAACTTGTTTGATTGATTCTAATTGTTCTGCCTTACAATTCCAAACGTACAGAAATATAAAGAAACATAGAAACACATAAAGACACCTAGAAACTCATGACATCATTAATTTAAAAACAACTTCCAATATAAGCTAATAAACAGCAGACTCTAAATATAGCAAACTCGGCTATTAATAGAGTTTTATTGAAAAACAGCAGCACACACGCATCAGCTTCAATAAGGATCGATTATTTGGTAGACTCGACGGTTGGGCATCAGCTGTTAAGTTTCATGGATGCCTTCTCCAGATACAACCATATTAGGATGCATGAGCCCTATTAAGAGTGCACTTCATTCACTACTGATCAGGAGACATTGCTACTAAGTTCCCTTTGGCCTGAAGAATACTGGGACTACTTACCAAAGGTTAGGGAACATGATAGTCAATCGACAAATTGGCCGTAACATAGAAGTTTACATAAACAATTTGCTCATCAAAAGCCGAAGGTCCCCGGACCACATAACTGACTTGTCCGAAGCCTTTAACGTACTCCGGTCGTACCATATACACTTGAACCTAGTGAAATGCGCCTTTGGCTTGTTTTCAGAAAAATTCATGAGATTCCTAGTATCTTATAGAGGAATTGAGGCCAATATTGAAAAGATCAAGGCAATATTAGACATGCAACCCCCGAAGAATGTCAATGGGCTCCAACGATTCACTAGATGAGTAGCGGCTCTTAACAAATTCATTTCCTGAGCAACCAAGCTACGTGTCTACCGTTCTTCTGAACCCTAAGGAAAGCCTTTGAATGGGGGGAAGAATGTTAAAAAGCCTTTAAAAAAGTAAAGCGGTATCTCGCCAGCCCCCTGTTGTTAAGCTCTCATATTCCGGGTGAAACCTTATATTTATTCCCTGTCTTTTCAGATGTTGTTATTAGCACAACCCTTATACAAGATGATAAGGGAATCCAAAGACCTGTATACTATGTTAGTCGAGCATTGCAGGGCATTGGATTACGATATCCCTAAGTTGATAAATTGGCTTTAGCCTTTGTTATCTCGGCCAGACTAAGGCCGTACTTCCAAGCGCATCCCATAGTAGTGCTGACAGACTAGCCCTTACGGCAGATTTTGAAAAAACTGGATGCCTCCGGAAGACTAGTCAAATGGTCAATGGAGCTCGGAGAATTTGATATCGAGGATCGACCACAGATGCCATCAAGAGACAAGTTGTTGCCGACTTCGTTGTGGAACATACATCCTCAGGATCAAGGGCAGAGACGCTTGAGCCATGAAAAATCCATGTTGATGGGTCATCCAACCAAGAGGCTGGGAGAATTAGAGTGGTATTAGACATCGGGAAGGAAGAGCGAGTTGAATTCGGAGTCAAACTGGAATATCCTGCTACCAGCAATGAAACAGAGTATGAAGCCCTCATCGTCGGGCTCCTCTCAGCAGAACTATTGAGAGGTGAGTACATCGTTATATATTGTGATTCTCGACTAGTTGTTAGTGAGATGGCAGGTAAGTTTGAAGCTTGAGACCGAAAGGACGGCAACCTATCTAAACTGCACCAAAGACATAAAAAGCGGTTCAAGAAATTTGACATGCAACATGTTCACCGACAACAGAATAGTCGGGCAAACATGTTGGCCGCAAAGGCGTCAGGATCCTCGAAAATAACCAAAGTTCGGAACGAGTTCTCTCACTTCCTCAAGATTATATTTGAGATTAGGGAAGTCCCAAAAGGAGAGGAATACTGGCGAACCCCAGTCATGAAAGTCCTAAACGAGGAAGGCCCCCTCCTGCGAAAGCCATAGATCATAAGGTTGAAAAGAATCGCCTCCCATTATACCATATTGGATGGAGGCTTATACCGGCGAGGTTTTCTCACAGCCCTTGTTACGATGCCTAAATGCCCGTGATGCTAATTACGCACTTCGAAAAGTACACGAAAGAATATATGGAAACTGATAAATTGATATATTGAAGATTTGTGCGAGGAAGAAGAGCTTGTGTGAAGAAGGAAAGCTAAAGGGAAGTGTCGTATGAGGAAAGGAAACATACTTGCATACGTGAAAGAGGCCGAGTAAGTGGAGGGCCCAGATCAATTGGGATTTTGTGATAAATGCGGAGCGTTGGATCTGTCGGCAGGAAGAATCCAGAAAATGCTTGAAACTTAAAATGCAGAGAAGCTGTAAGATGTTAAGAGAAGATAACGTGTCCATACGAGTGGGTTGAATTTGAACTGAAGATAAACAGCCCAAAGATCATAGGTTGGTTGTTAGAGAGGCTAGCGTTAACTGTTAGAATTAGTTAGTGGTGTTCACGTGGGTAAAGAAAGCTAAAAGGCATGTACTGGTTACGAAAACAGTAAATACAAAGTCAAATTCTTGGAGAATTGCTCTCTCGAATGAGCTATCGTTTACAATTCTTTAGTTGTTACAATTTGGTATCAGAGTCGATTAATCCTCAAATGGGGGAAGGCACCAGGATGAACCAGTTGATTGAAGCTGTAGCAGCTTTGAGCAATAGACAAGATCGATTTGAGCAGCTTATTGAAGGCATCAGTGCAAAGTTGGATCGGCAACCTGAAATATCCTAGCCTGAAGCTCAGAATCAATCCCATGAGAGGGGTGACTCTGGTAGAGAGGTTGGATTTTCTCTGTCCCGGAATATAAAGATTGAATTCTCTAGGTTTTCTGGAGAGAATCCAAATGGTTGGCTATTCAAGGCTACTCATTATTTCCTAGTGCATCAAGTTCCTCCAATGTAGAGGATGCTCACTGCTTCTTTCTATATAGAGGATGAAGCCTCGGTATGGTTCCAAGATGCGGAAGATTTAGGAATCTTTATAAGCTGAGAGTCTTTGTTAAGTTTCTATTGATGATATTTGGTGATTCAGCTTATGATGACCCTATGGAGGTCTTGCAAAAGTTGAGGCAAAGTGGTTCTATAGCTGAATATAAGAGTCAGTTTGAAGCCTTATCCAATAGACTTCGGGATGTTTCTGACAGAACCAAGCTAAGTTGTTTCAGTGGTGGTTTGAAGGATGAAATAAGGTATCCTATCAAGCTATTGGGTCCTATTAATTTGCAGCAAGCATTTGGGATGGCTAAGATCCAAGAGGAATATGTTGCTGTAAATAAGAGGTCCTGGAGGAGTTTTGGGCAACTCACCAATGCTACCAGCAATCATTATAATGCTGGAGCGTTGTGTTCATCTAAACTTGTCAACAAGACCCTAGTTCCTATACAGAAAATCACTCCAACTCAGATGAAGGAGAGGAGGGATAAGGGATTGTGCTATAATTGTGATGATAAATGGCACCCTAGTCACAAGTGCAAATCCACTAAGTTGTTTCTAATGGAACCTCAATTGTTGGTAGAAGAGTGTGTGGATAGTGATAGTGATGATGCTGTACAAACAGGTGGAAATGACATGCAATATGCTATGGAAGACAAAGTGGAGCTTGCTCAAATATCTATGCATGCTATTGTGGGGACCCCCAATATTCAGACTATGAGATGCTTGTGCAAGTTTAAAAATGTTGGGGTAGTAATCTTGATAGATACGGGAAGTACTCACAATTTCATAGATCCAAGTGTAGTGTCCTAGATTGGAGTGGTGGTGGATTCTAGGGTGCGTGTGCAAGTCAAGGTAGCAAATGGAGCCCAAATTGAAGCCGGTGGCTGGTGTAGAGGTGTTTCTTTTGTCATTCAAGGTAACACATTTCTTGCTGATTTTTTTGTGTTATCCTTGGGTGGTTGTGATGTAGTGTTTGATATACATTGGTTAAGGACTTTAGGTCCTATCTTATGGTACTTATTGAATATCAGCATGAGTTTTTCGCTGTTTAAGATATCTATAATTCTGAAGGGGTTAAAAATGGCAAAGGATACCGTGGATGATGCTTCTAAATTCAACAAGTTGTTAGGTGGTAAAAGGAGGGGTGTTGTGCTACAATTCCTTACTAATGGGGAAACTATACGAAGGGAGGAACCTTCAGAGATTAGTACTTAAGTGTTAGATCAGTTCAAGGAAGTTTTTGAGGAGCCTAAGGGTTTACCTCTTAGCCGTAGTTATGATCATAAGATTGTACTGAATGAGAAGTCTAAACTTGTGAGTTGTGGTCCCTATAGGTATCCTTATCATAAAAAAAAAAACAGAAATTAAAAAAATTGTTAGGGACCTTACTAACTTGTATGTTGTTACATTAAAAATATAGTCCTCCATTTTTCTCTGTTTCAAAAATTAACAAGAATTGGTGACGTGATAAAAGTCAACCACATATGGTCAAATGAAAATGTGCCACATGTCATAGACGTCTCACTCTCACCACATAAGATGCCTAGTTAGCGCCCCGTCACCCCCAATGTTGACAATAGCAAAACCTAGTTGAGTCTAGCTGGAGTGACGGGACGCTAATGGGGCATCTTACATGGCGAGAGTAGGACCTTAATGACATGCGTCGTCTTTTCATTCGAGCATACATGGTTGACTTTTGACACGTCACTAGTTCTCGTTAGTTTTTAAGACGTAGACAAATTGAGGGATATTTTTTAATGTAACAACTACCTCAGGGATGCAAAAGCAACTTTGTTTGCCAGGGGAACAAATTTGTCATATATTCAAATACCTAAGGGTATGGGGTGCATTTAAGCCAAAGAAAAAAAAAACCAAGTATTTTTCTCAAGTAAAAACTAAGCTTCATTGCAGAAATAGGCCAAAGTACAAACATCAAAGGTCTCCATTTCAATCCAAGCGTTTGACACACAATATTCAACCCGTTTAGATTGCCTTTGAATTTGTACAATGACATTCAGCATTACATCAGTTACAACAAGATGAGATCTAGAAATCTGAAGCCATACTCAAAAGTTTTCCCCCACCCACCAAATTACAAGAAAAGATGAGCTCGATCCAGTAGTAAATGCTTCAATAAGCTTTTCCCTTCCACCAAGCTACAACATTACCTTCACACACCAACCTCAAATGTTTCGTATTCGCCCGTCAAAGTCCAATGAAACAAAAAGAAAAGCAATCTTGCTGCGTCAGATAAAGCCAGTTTAACATTTTGATATGAGGACATTGGCGCTAGACAAAAAGAAGCGCTTTAGAGTTTGAGTTTCCAAGCCCCCTTATTAAGTCTTCCACTTAAGTTCTCCTAACCAATGTGGGATCTCAACACATTTCTTCCACGTCCAAAATAACAGAAGCAGCATCTAACTGAACATGCCACTGTGGTTATGTATTCTGTGGGTTGCAGAGGTTCTCGGTGTCTTCGTCCTTGCCGTATCAAATCGGTGTTAGCTTTGCAGCATAAGGAAAAAGGTCCTTGGAAGAATTCCTGATAGTTCCTTCAGTAAACCCAGTGGGAAGATATATGTCAGCAACCACAGTGCTTCAGTCTTAGTGACTAGGATGAGATTAACTTTCTTACCTTTCAAGAGTTTCTTGTCATCAGAATAAACACAGCAGCTGCTGCAACTGAAATTGGTGTCCTCGTGCAAAAATATTAACACAAAAATGCAGAGTGTCTTAAGCATTTCTAGAAGCTGTCTTATGATCCTTACTAAAGTCCTAAATTTTTCTATTAATATCTGCAGAAACAATACAAACTAGAAATTTCAATTCGAGCGAAGATAAAAATTTTATAACTAAACATGCCATTCTGGTTATATGTTCTGTGGGTTGCAGAGGAAATGTACATTTCTTGTGGTTTGGGTTCAATCTCAATGCGAGGCCAGGATGCTATGCCTCGATCAAGTAAAAGACCAATGCAGTTCCACTTTGATTCTAAAGGTTTGCTTCTTCCAAGGTTTTATCAGGGTTTTGCATGAGCACAAGGTTAAACAGTTTGTACATATATTGTACTAAAAAACAAACACATAGAGACCTAAGCAACATTGAAGACTAGAGGAGAGGTATATAGCCAGAAGAGAACCAAATAAACCAAATGCATTGACCTGGTGGTGTTTGTTTTACATATATGTGCAGGAAAGCAGAAGCCAGATATTATAAGAACTTAGATCTCAATGCTTGAATTCAAATCCTACCATATCAGAAAATTTTGAACTCTTAGCATACACATGACGAAATCCCTAAAAGAACTTCCTCTCCCTACTTATCCCCTCCCCAAAAACAGTCACTTCAAGAAGAAATGTCAAAAACGAGATCAATCGTGGGTCAAACTTGCAACAGGTCATGAAGGGTTTAGCATCTGTTATTACACACGGGCCTAAGCAACAACAAAGCGAAAATCAAAAAACAGGAAAGAGTGTTGCACCTCGTATACACAAGTTTATTTTGTTTTTTTTGCACCTCACGATCACCGGGTAACGTTGCTTAGGCCTTTGCTTTTCTAGTGGTACAAATCAAGTTTTGCTGTATTACCCAACTATCAGAGCTTTCTCCTTTTGATGAGTAAAGCGAATGCAGAGTCCTTCCCAGTTTCAACGAAAAAGCCTCTAAAATTCAAGTCAAGTAAACTCAATTATATTAGTCTTCGCTCACTCCATGTTCCGTGTTTCTCGTCCCCGGATTAAAAGACTCCAAGCAGGGCCCACAGCGGGATTCTTTGGATAGACCATTTAGATCATCACCTACCCTTCTCGTTCTACATGGAACTCTTCACTAACGTAATGAGGTATATTTAGTGGCCAAACAGGCTCTGTGATATCCCGAAGAAGGAAAATGTAAGCTTGTTTGATTGGTTTGTTGCTCTATGCTATTTCAAACATGCTCTACGATTAAGTGCAAATTACATCATATACATCACATGATGATGAGGCCGCTTCATGGCTGAGCATGAGATCGAAAATGAAGAAAGAAGAGTCTCCCCCGCTATTTTAGTAAGTTCAATGGGAAGCAGTGCATGTGGAAGCCAACGTCTCATTAGCCCAATTTTTTGATATGACATGATAAGCATCTTCTTGCTGCAGTACTACGTGATTCGAGGATTACAGAAATCAATTCCTTTGCGTTTCTTACTTTCGGCTTCTTCTGTTTAGATAGTCGGAGAGGGTAGCTTTGGATTCCGTTTGTGGATTGCTTGTTACTTGCTAATTGTGTTGGAATCCACATGGTCACGCGACTAATAATTCACACGAAACGAGAAAAGGGTCGTGGGAGTTAATTGCTTTTGATTCTTTTGTCGGTTTTTGAATGCTATCCTAGGATTTGTTTATCGTCCAGTGCCCCCACATAAGGCCCACGTTCCTGATCGAAGCGCTTTGAAATTATTGGTAACTGCTCAGATTTCACGCAGTAGAATCCAATCACTTCTTCTTTTGCCTACTTCGTTGTCTATGTGATTTGAAATATTACAAAGATTTGACATTGATGAACTCCAATATGTCAGTTCTATTGAAGTTTCAGATTCGATCAATGAAAAAGGGAGTGAAAATCAGAGGTCTATATAGTCTGAGCAAGTTCAAATAAACCTACATGCGCATATGCACAGAAGTTATTTTCTTGGCAATGAAATCCCACACTTTAAATCACTAGATAGCCTGCAATCTTGCCAGTTGGTCACAAGCTAATTGTCTTTGGGCCTAGTAGAATCAATTTCCTGGTTGCTGGATACTAGCACAGACAAGGCTCTCACTTTTTTGTCAAGCATGACAGGAAACTCAAGAACAAGCCAACCTCACGAACAGAAGGGGCAATCCATTTTCGAAGTTGTTAAAATAGATTCAAATGGCTCATTCTACCATATTATGATGTTTAGTAGGCGATCCTGCATGATCTTCCCTTTTTCCTCTTTGAGGGGATAATCTTCCTGTTTGTAATGCAAGTAATGGCTCTGGCATGGTGAGTGGAATCATTGAGTCTGTTATTTATTATATTACTATTAGATGTATGCCCTTAAAACCAAATATTTTTTGAATAATTATGAGATAATTATTTTTTATAATTATTGTTATTAATTGATCACTTGTATATTATTATTTTGGGTACATGTAATGACATAAGATGTCATAATTACAATGACATTAGATATCATATTGTTGAGTAACATTGTAGAAACAGGCCAATGATTAATGAATCGTAGGCGGGGAATATGATTTTTCGATCCTTGTTGACTCACTTTGTTCTAGACCAAGACATAAAAAATGTACAAATAAGTATACATCATTGTGCCTCTATAAATAGAATGATGGACTTCATCGTTGAGGTGGTGACCTTAAGCAAACGAGTGGGTGCAATGTAAGAGTACATGCACTAAACGAGATCAAATATGAATACCTTCTGGAAACGATCATTGATGTAGAGAATGTTATTCAGCACAATTAGCTTATGTTGTCCTTAGCCCCTGAGAGAGTTATGCAGGTTTGCTTATTGTGTGCTTGTGCTTTGCTTTGACTGAGTCATTTGGTGATGGTCTTCGCAGATCAAATATTCCAGATAATGTTGAGCATTGCATAGTAAGTGAATTTGTATAATTGCTCAATATGGAATCCACCAATCTCTTGATAAGATAGTATATTCATTATGTCTGTTGATTGTTTGGACTCAAATAAAAAAGTTGCGCAGCGAGATTTTGTGAAATTATATTTTTTTTATTTTATTTTATATTATATATATATTAAATAATTTTTTGCGAAATTATTTTGGAAACTTTTGGGAGTCCAATAATAAGACTGAGAATTAAGAATTATATGAGCTAAGGACTTTATCAATATTCCGGTCCTATAGCTTATGTGGAAATTAGTATGGTAGTATGAAAAGAATAAATAAGCATATAATTGTTAGCAAAAGGATTTCAATAAAAACAATCTCATTATCTCGCTTGTCAATTGTGATATGTTAATGGATATGATCACAATTTGTAGAAGCCTATAAATTTGGATTACAGAATATAAGGAGAGTTTAATGAAAAAAGAGTTTTTTTCATGACGATCATACGGTCGAGATTTAAGATCCCAAAGATCTTCACGCATAAGCAATTGAGTTTTGGGCAAGCCATTATAAAAGGCTCAGAAATTCATTTGAGAGTAAGAAATTCATTTAATTTTGAGACTCTCTCTCTCTAGAAAAAACTTTCTAAAAAAAATTTATGCGCTTGAATCTAACAGAGACAGAACATTTAGGCTGTTTTTTTGTTTGAAAATCTTCTTTCCGCTGCTTTTCGCGATCCGTCAATTACTGAGTTTTTGCGGCCTCGCCCAAGTTGGTCAGTGTCTCATGTGAATCGCTCGGCCAATGGGATGGCTCACGGTGTGGCTGCATGGTCCGCGGCCCGCTGGTGCTGGTCTCTTAGGAAATATTCCTATGCGTGTGTTCTCCTAAGATTCTGTCGCGTGACAATCCCCACTTTGCCCCTTGATTTTTGGTTAGTTTGTTATTGTTCTGTTCCCTGTTTCCTTCCAATTCTAGTTAAATGTGAGTAATATAATAACTTTTCATGCCAAATATAAAATAAATATGATGTCAATTATTAAAACTCTTATTTTCTTAGTTAAATATGTATAATATAATATTCTACTTATTTAAAATTATTTTAAATATAGTATAATATGCTGTCTACGCTCTCCGTCACCTTGATAGCCATGGATAATTAATCTTTACATCTATCAATAAGCAAACTTAAACATTTGATAATTCCAACCATGTAGTGTTTTGTATTTGTTTTTTTTTTTTTTTCTAAGCCTTTGTATTTTGGCTGTTTATAATAGAATCTCTTTTTCTGCCAGTAGTGTCTGTACCCGAGCCACCCTGCACTGGGTTAGGCCGGGTTCACGCCTACGGGCTTGCTTTCAAAGCTAACCTCTACCTCCAGGCACCAAATTCCACTGATGATAAAAGCCTAGGCCCGTCTCTTCGGCTATCCGGAAGGGTCTCAAAGCGAATATTCATTATTCAACAAGACTCCCTTTCTTGGGAAAAAGATTCCTAATCAAAATGACAAGAAAGTCCCTATTTTGGGGCCAATAACAATTAATACATCGATGTAGAAGTTGAATTGACCTTAGCCTATAATTTATGTCCGTCAAAATTAATGACATTGTCGAGCCTCTCCTTACCAATTGGTTTCGTTGGTGTCTATGGATTTGAATATGAAAATAGGATTAGTATTTAATATGGCCGTATGAGGAGGATCTTATAGCCTCTAATCATGTGAATGTAGGATTTTATAGCGTCTGAATTAATGACACGGAATTTCATAGGAAATCCCAACTGACAAAAATAACAAAAAAAAAAAAAAAAATTGAAAAATTGATAACCCTTAAAAAAATAAATAAATTAAAAAAATAAATAAATAAATATAAAATAACAGAATAAAAATAAATTGTAAGAAAAAATCAAATGAGAAAAATAATAAAAATAAAAAAAAATTAAAAATGGTAGGATCCTATCAAATTCTTGAAAACAATATACGACCAAAGAAATTTAAATGAATAATTAAAATTAAAAATCTTTTCCCTCAGGGGCAAATAATTCATCTATCGATGGTGGCTGAAATTGTCAAGATTTGCAAGCCTTCTCGGTCGGTGCAATAACTCCTCTGTTGATGGTGGTTGAAATTGTTAAGATTTGCAAGCTTTCTAGAGTGGTGTTTGTTTGCCAAAATTTTGGGAATCTTTTGGATATTGAGATTTATTAGGATTTGTGAAAAGTTGTAGAATTTGTTTGTATAGATGTTGAAAATTTTAAAGTGTATTTAGTTTGTTCAAAATTTTTATACTCCGAATTGTTGGGTAAACAAACACCACCTAAGTCGGTGTAATAACTCCTTTGTCTTGACTGATCTGTGGGGGTATGGACTTCACGCCAACAGCCTTATGACAAACTGTAACGCCACAAATATTTATTTAGGCTACCATGCACAGACTAGACGGACTGAAAAAGAGAAAAAAGCATCCGTTGTTTAACGTTGAATCGCATGCGGCAGAGACCGAAAACTTGCTTGATGCGACATGCTTTGCAACTGCTGAAATACCTGGATAAGATAGCCTGAATAATCATGTACCGGTAGCCTTGGGAGATGGACGATGAATGTTTCACTGTGCTGAAGCTTAATGGGGAGAAATAATATAATGAACCTGCTGTTAGAATCTAGGAAGGTTCAGAAAATAGATTATAAACGACTGATTGATACTTTCTTGCACTACAACAGATCCCACCTTTTCTTTGTTTGAGAAGACATGCCTTCTATCAGTGGCGTAACCAGGAATCAATTGAAGGGGGTCAAACTCTTAAAGAAAAATGACAAAAAAAAAATTTATTACGTAATACAAAAAAATATCTTAGAGTTAAAATATCAAAAATTAAGGACTAAAAACAATAAAAAAAAATTAAAATACAAGTACCGTACTATTTGCTGATACTGAGAGGTGGCAATTGAATCCTTCGAGACTGTATATTCTGAAAATGTTGTAAAATAACTTCGTTCTCAATAGTTTCAAAAATTTTCCTTTCGATGTATACCACAAACTATCATTCATCCATTCGTCTCCAATCTTATTACGCAAGTCAGTTTTAATTAACTTCATTGCAGAGAACAATCTCTCAACGGTTGCAGTCGTAACTGGTAAGACCAATGCCAACTCAATCAGCTGATAAACCAATGAATATAGAGTATGCTTTCTTGTCTCAACTATTTTCACAGCAAGACCTACACTACGAGTTTAAAGTGTAAACGAACAGTAGTTAATAGAGAAAATATCACAAAATTGATAGTTTATGGTATAATGTATCTGTATTCTAATAGTCTTTGGCAAACAAATTGTAATTATTTTAAATGTTGTATATTTAATCGTGTTGTGACATTGTCAGAATTTAGAAGATTAAATGGCCTAATAGTAAAAAAAACAAAAAAAAATTAAAAGAGAATAAGTGGTACAAAAACTGAATTGGAGAGAGACTAAGAGCATATGAAAAGCATACGATGAGTTCACATGTGGCAAAAGACAACGATATTTGAGGACGTAGAAGTCCTCTTTTAAAAAGAAGGGAGTCAGTTGGCATTCAGAAATAAGTTTGGGGGCGGACGCGCAGTTGGGGCATGGGGGGCAGCTGGGCTAAACGATCCATTGTCCCTGTGTAGTTCCGCCCCTGCCTTCTATTATCCGTTTTCCATGAAGCCATTAGAAGCCATTTTCCATAGGAAAAGCTTGAGCCGAGCTTGGATTTTTAATAACCAGATTCATTTCTGAACAATCTCTTTTAGACCCTATACTGACCCTAGCTAAAGAACCTAGAAGGGGGTGCACTACAAGAAAAGTGAGCTCCCTCCACGCGTTATTTTGAACGCGTCAGTAAAGTTTACGTGTCGTCTACGACTAAAGCATTTTGTCAACTTTGAACATGAAAATCTCAACCCCAAATCAACCTCGTGTTTCCACGTCGGTGAATCTCTGAAAAACTTTTTACTGTGGCTCCTATTCATTTACTATTGTTGGATGAATTTGGTCACTCTCTTGCCTTTTTATCAAATTAGGACCTTTTCTTGTCCCAATTCAATCTTTTCACTTCTTCAATCCAGCCTTTCACTTCTATCCAAGCCTTCTATCTCTCCGTGTACATTCATCACATCTTCTCGACAAAATTCGAAATTCTTTTTTGGTTATATGAAAAGTTTCATTTATCTTATTAGAATTACATGAGAATTATCTAGAGCCTTTCCTCAAGTCCTATATATACCTTAGCCTATCTCTCAAGCCATTTATTCCATTATATCCCACCTAAACCCACAAAAGAGAGAGTGTTTCTAGTTTTGTCTCCAACAATTTCCATAGTTTGTAAGTGTGGTCCTATCTAAGGGGTGTTACCTCTTTTTTCAATTAATAAGTAGTGTGTTTCTTATTTTAGTTTGATCTTTTATATTTCGATTTTGAGTCCTTGAACTAGTGGGACTTTGTTACACTATTTGAGAATTGGTTGTTCCAATTGATTTGGTCATGTATTTCTCTACACTTTTTACCCTTATTGTAAAGGCCGATCAGGTCTGGAGCTCAAAAGAATCTGGCTCTCTAAGCAACTCTACTACTTCCACTGGATTTCCACTCCAATAAAAAACAGTCTTTTTGTATTACGTCATGTAGTTGCTCTGTTTTTTATTGTCTTCCCTGAAGACGTGATAAATTAAGATGGTCAGATTGTTCAAAACGCAAAGCAAGATGCAAAGAATCCTTAATTCAAAATACGCCATATTCCTCTGGGTGTGGATACGTAAGAATCGTGTCATTCGTTTTTATACCCATATGTTTTACTTTTTACTTACTGCCGTCGAATGTAACTTTTTTAATTGCTGCCTTGAATTTACATTCGAAGCTGACCACCTAGTAAATGTGCCTTTTGCTTGAGCAAGAAGGAAATGATTACATGTATATTGCCTATCAAATTAAGCATTGTTCACAAATAATTCTCGTCCATTGCTTAGAAAAAAAAAATCTCGTCCATTGATCATAGCAAATGTCATGAATTCCACTACCCTTCATTCTCCCCTGTTTTTCCAATTAAACTATCAACTTGTTTTCTTTTTATCTAGTCTCGCACATGACGGGAACCATAAAGAATGCAAAATAAAACAACTAGTCTCTAGATAAATACGTAGAAACAACAAACACCATTTTCATTAAAAAACAAACAAACACCATTTCAAGGATTTTGGAATGCCATCGTCCCACCTTTCTCTGGAGTGGGATGGGCTGGTCCGTGTCCGGTTATTCTAACATGAGCCCTATATACAGAACTAATCTCTAGCTCCAGTACTGGTAGGCGCAAAAGAAAAAAACAATGGCAGATTCATGGGCACAATTGCAGGGTTGCTGCGGCCTAGGGCTGTGCATAACCGGTGGCGGTGGAGGGCTACTGCCACTGCTATGGACGGTTGTCCAAAAATGGACACTGCCCCCGCCACCATTAAGGGAAGAAATCGGCCCCTAACGGTGGCGATAGCGGTTACCGCCACCTACATCGGAGATCACAAAAATCACAAAAAAAAAAAAATTAAAACAGAGCAAATCGCAAAAAAATCACAAAAAAAAATCACGACAAAGCTAATCGCAACCAAATCGCAAAAAAATCGCAGCAAAAAAAGCAACCAAATAGCAACCAAATGCAGCAAATCGCAAAAATTCCACAAACCCAGCAGCAAATTACAACCAAATTGCAAAAAAAATCCACAAAACCAACAGCAAATCACAACGAAATAGCAAAAAAATCCCAAACCCAGCAGCCAATCGCAACAAAACTGGAGGGAGAGAGAGAGAGATGAAGTTGCTGCAGAAGGGAAGATAGAGCTAAAAATGGCTTTGTCACGCCCCGTGCCAGTACTTACCCCCTAGGCTCTCCTATCGTAATGAAATGCACACTAGCGGGGATTACGGTACGAATAAGGTGGTGTTTGTTTGTGGAAATTTTGGGGTGGTGAAAATTTTGGGGTATTGGGGTTAGTGTAAAAGTGAAGAATTTTATGGAAGTTAGTGAAAAAATGAAGAGAGAGAAGATTTTAATAATATTCTAATAAAAAGAATTATTTGAGGGAGAAAGAGATATTATTTTATAATTTTTTAATCTGGCCCAAAATTTTAGGGTCCCAAAATTTTGGAAAACAAATGCCCCCTAAATCTGATGACTGGCTTTAAAAACAAGCTTAGCGGAAACAGTGTCTTTAAATGTATAAGTATATTAAGGAAGGAAAATAATAGTTTTCAGAGATTTAGTAAACAAGTCACACGGAATTAAATAGGGAAAATAAAATGGATTAATTAAGGATCTATCAAAACGACAGTTAATAATTTAAAAGTAGGTTGTGGCATAAGGATGGACAGAATGAAAGGGATTACACATACATATTGATTTTGTTTATACAGTAGCACTTTACAAAGAACAAAAACTTTTACGAAGATACAAAAGTAACGAGATAATAAGTACAAAAACGGAAGTTATTTACAACTTTCTGTCCTACCACACCCGTGAAACCACTACTACCACTGATGTCTAGTCCATCTCTGACTCAGTGTCGGAGGTTAGGTCGATATTTCATTGTCCCATTGCCCTCCACTGGCGGCGCGGTGGAGGAGGGACACCGTGCTGAAGAGCCGGATCAACGTCGACTAAACCGAAGTCTCAACTCGAGGAATTGGAGGTGCAAATGGATCTTTGAGGGGACTCGTATCCCACGAATACCTCAAACAATTCAATGACATAAATCCATAATTTGACCACTACACTATAAGGATCAACATCCAAAGTTTGCTCGCTCGCAAATGTCAGCATCTGATATGTCCGATGTTCACGGCAGTACATACAAGAGATTAAACTATAAAAGGGATGAGTCCTATTGACTCAGTAAAGGGGGAAAAAGGAATATTCCACCAAAACAGATAAGCATGATTAATCAAAATAATCTACAAGCATTAATAACACTAAACATGAAAATGATGCAATGCAGGAATGATGCATTTGTTTCCCGGTACTATACTTTCTTTATTTCTTTCTTTTCTCTTTCTATCAATCAAGGTGTCCTTTTAATCACTCTGTTTAACCCAGAGTCAGGGTTGTGCGTCCTCCTCTCCTCTGGGACTGTCCCGTGCCCGGCACCAGGACCCTGTCAAGTGTATATTGTTTCACGCAAGGGATACCAACCATTATCCTCTTAGTGCGGCTTGCACTATCCCACTGTGATCGGTACCGTCACCCTGTCATCGGACCACCTCTGGGTATGGGTTTCATTCAGGTCATTTCGGTCAATAGCTTCCCCATACCCATGATATGTTGATGCAACAGGTATTAAAATGAGCAATAGATTTCATGGACCAATTGTCATATAAAATGAATATAAAATAAAGCGATCTAAATTCACAGTAACTTCTCGTAATCCATAAATGACTGTTCATTTCATGATATTCAGGTCATTAGATTCAGTCCAACCTAACACGTACCACATACTGTTAATAGACAAGTCTAACAACTTATATAATTAAATTATTTTATTCATTGCTAACCCAATGATGACTCGCTTGGCTAGTTTTAAAAGAAAATCCTCCCCGGGCATTTTTATAAAAATCTTCCGGGCCTATTTTATAAAGATCTCCCCGGCATGTTTTATAAAAATCTCTCGGGCACGTTTTAGCAAGGTCTTCCGAGCATAGTTTATAAAAATCTTCCCGGGTACGTTTTAGCTATCAATGAGTCATAAGTCCTTTTAATTTGTAACAGTCTACCCTAGCACGTTTTATAAAAGTCCCCCATCAACATCCAAAGTCTATTCGCTCATAAATGTCTCATCTAATACTGTCCGATGACCATGTCCCGTGCCATCGGCAAGAGATTATCAAAAATATTGTTTCACGTGAGTCCTACAGACTCAGGAAAGGGGGAAAAGGAATATTCCACACAAAACAGATAAGCATGATTAAACAAAATAATACTACAAGCAATTAATAACACATAAACATGAAAATCACCTGCTGGGTGCAGGAATGATGCATTGTTTCCCAGGTCATTGTACAATTTCTTTATTTCTGATATGTTGATGCAACAGATATCTTTCTATCAATCAAGGTGTCCATTTTAATCACTTGTGTTTAACCCCCAGAGTCATATAAAATTGTGCGTCTCTCCTCTCCTCTGGGACTGTCCCGTTAATCGGCACCAGAACCCTGAGTGTTCATTTCATTATCATCAGCCATTATACCAAGTCCACCATCCTTTACCAGTGGCGGCTTGCACGTTAACCACTGTTGTGATCGGTACTATCACCCTGTGCATAACCAACCTAAAGACTGGGTAAAAGGTTTTTATTCTGGTCTTGTGTTCAATTCGGTCAAAAGCTTCCCTATACGGGCATATGTTGATGCTAACAGGGCCTCAAAATGATAAATATCTCATCAAGTCACACGGAATTAAATAGGGAAAATAAAATAGATTAATTAAAGAGATGTCAAAACTACAGTTAAAATGTAATAAGGATGGATAGAATAAAGCGATCTAGCACTTTACAAAGAACAAAAACTTTTACGAAGATACAAGTAACTTAAGTACTTCAACCTGACCACACCCGTGAAACCATAGATGTCTAGTCCATCACTCAAGGTTAGGTCGATGATTTCCCGCCCTCCACTGGCGGCATTGCTTCAACATCGACTAAGTCCTCAACTCGAGGAATAGGTGCATGGGAGGTACGGGGCTCGTATCCCACGAATGATTGTAAATCCATAATTTGACCAGGATCAACATCCAAAGTCTAAATGTCAGCATCTTATATGTTCACGGCAGTACATACAAGAGATTAAACTCCTATTGACTCAATTATTCCACACAAAACAGATATGCATGATTAATCAAAATAATCTACAAGCATGAAAATGATGCAATGCAGGAATGCACTGTTTCCCGGTCATGGTGTCCTAGTTTTCAGGAAAGGACCCTATCAAGTGTATATTGTTTCACGTACCAACGTGGCACTGTGATCGGTACACCCTGTCATTACCTATCATTTCAGGTCAATAGCATACCCATGATATGTTGATGCAACAGGTATTAAAATGAGCTAGATTTCCCAATTGTCATATAAAATGAATATAAAATAAAGCGATCTAAATTCACAGTAACTTCTAATCCATAAATGACTGTTCATTTCATGATATTCATGGGTACCACATAATAGTCCAACAACTTATACACATTGCCCCAATCTACCTCCCCGGGCAGCACGGGCATGTTTTATAAAAGTCAAGGTCTTCCCGAGCATAGTTTATACAAGTCTACAAAGTCTTCCCATATTTTATAAAAGTCTCCCGGGCATATTTTATAACAGTCTACCCAGCACATTTTATAAAAGTCTGCATATTTTGTAACAGTCTACCCAGCACGTTTTATAAAAGTCTCCATAGCACGTTTTATAAAAGTCTTTACAGTCTACCCAAGCACGTTTTATAAATCAATATAAAACAAAACAACATGTAACCAATATAAAACAAAAACAAGTCCTTCTCAAGCATATAATAACAAGGCATTCAACAATCGGGCATAAAAATACAAAAGCCTTTCCCGATTATTGAAAAGCAATGCTTTCCCGGGTAGTCAAAACAAAAGCTTGCTCGGTTATTGAAACACAAGGCTTTCCCAGTCATGTATAAAATGAGTTTTTCTTTCCCAAACTTCACGACTCAAAGGGTCGAGCCCTAAGTGGTCCACCCGACATCTCTTAGTCCTTTTTCTTTTGCATTTCATCATAGTGATGCGAATCCTTTCTCATCTCACATTTTACACATTACCCGAACTACCCCAATTCCCCATATTATAACTTGGCTCACCCTTACCTCAGTCGAGTGTATACTGCCTCTCCTTGAATGAAAACACCTCGGTCACGACTCCACTTGGTTCTCTTTCCTCCGGTCAGGGGGTCTCTCTCCCACGTCGCTTTCCCTTCCTCCGGTCAGGGGGTCTCTCTCCCACGTTGCTTTCCCTTCCTCCAGTCAGGGGGTCTCTCTCCCACATCGCTCTCCCTTCCTTTCTCTCTTTGGTTTGTTGAAAATTCTATATGTTTCGAAAGCACTCCACTTCACGTCTCTCATTGATACTATAAATAAAAGGCAGCAATTTCGCTGTGTACTCCCCCTACCAGCCTATAGGTCTAGACCCAATCATTAGAGAGAGAGAGAGAGAGTAACGAGGTTTGCTGCCATCAAAATCTTCACCTCGTATGTCTGTTGTACACGCAAAACGCCAAGCACGCAATACGCCAAAAGAGAGAGCCAATCGCCATCTTCACCTAGGCGGTCGAATAAGGAGGAGAGAAGATGGGATAAGAGTGCATTAAATGTTGTGCACACAAGTAGGACACGTCAAAGGTAGCATGCAAAAAGGAGGCGTAGATCACGTAAAAGCTGGGCATACTGGGGGCGCAAACTGCTCTGGGTCGAAAGATCACACTGCTCGGGGTGGGGAACTAAACTACTCGGGGTCGAGAGCTCGACTAATCACCCCGGGAGTGCAATACTCAGACCTGACTTACCAGGGTTTTACGGGTTTGCCCCGACCATCCTAATTACCTCCTTGAATGTGAATACAAAATAAAAGTGTAAATGGAGGAAAAATTAAAGATGTAAGAAGAATAATTGAAGTAAAAAAATTCCACAATGTACTATTTATCTTATCTCACATATATACCAAGTAAATTCAAAAGAGCTGGGTGTTTCAGGCTTGTAGCCGTTGCTTTCTGCAAGGCGGGGTGTGGCTGAAGGAGAGGCTGGGGCCCCGACGGCAGAGAGCTGAGTGAAAGCACTGTGAGGGATCAAGAGAACTGAAGGAGAAAGAGAGGTAAGTAGGGCGAGGGCTGTGCGAAATGAGGGAGGGGGGGCTAGCATATCGAGGGGAAAAAAAAACCTCTAAAGCTACTGAATGAAACGACGCTGTAGCGTCTTTTAACAAAAAAAAAAACAGTTTAGCGATGAACTGCCCAACGGTGGGGGGTTTCACCGCCACCGCCATTTTCACCGCTTTTTGGTGAAAATGGCAACCGGCATCGCCCCCGCTGCTAAGCGGTGACTGGTACCGGTGAATAGCCCTATTGCGGCCCCATCTTTTGTATTTTGAATGTTTTATAATACAACTTACTAGAGTACCAAAAAGGAAACCCCAATATATAAGATACGGAGATAACCTACTCCCCTGGAAACGAGAAAATTCGAAAAACTCCATAATAGTGAAGACCACTTTCCCTAAAAGGGGAGAGACATTCAAGTTATAATTATATATTGTTTTTTTTTCTTGGAAAGTTTAATTATATATTGACTTTTACTTGAGGGACGACGTACGATATAAATGGGGACTAGCTTGGTTATGTTGCTACTTTAAGGTAATAGAACCATTTACGCGGGGCTTCCGTTTTTGGACGATTCAAAGTTAGGCCAAACAAAGATAGATTTTTGATGGGGAGCGATAATTTTGGTTTCTCAGTAAAAGTTAATAATTTTTTCAAGTGACTTTGATATGACAAGCAGGTCAAGATTGTGTCTGTTGTTTTATAGCCACCAGACCCTAGTATGTACGGAGCATTGACTGGGTTATGACCTGGAGCAGGTATCATCTTTAAAGTCTTCTCCCTCGTCAATATGAATTGGAAGATATATATATATAGGCTTCGACATTAATGTATAAGGTTTTAAAAACTTCTATGGTATTGATATAATGTTACTAACAATAATTAATAATAAAGTCAAGTCTCCTCTTTCTAACTTGTGTCATTGATTTGTTGGTTAATCATGAATTCACGACACACCATTTATTT
>CM025849.1:17030405-17052157 GCA_003952965.2 Morella rubra | reverse complement strand
ATAGCGAGATAATCATATTGGGAATTTAGTATGAGAGAGTGGTTGCTCATGAATGAGGGCAGGTTTGACCCCATATCCTTTTAGATCATATTGATTCTACCATGTTTAGACCATCAATTAAAGGACTTGAGTCAAAGATTAGGTCTGGGTCATGTATAAGTATCAGGTTGGAGTGAATCCTAACCCAAGTTTATCTGACAAGTAGGTTGGTCTTATCTTGCCTTATTTGAACCCAGGTTCAGTGTTAATCTTAGTTTGAACATTTATATACTCAGTCCTATGTCTGGAACTGTGGTCATTATCCCAAGATTGGTGTCATTTCCAGATTTAGGCCAGCAAATATTGTTCTTTTTTCTGTGTATGCATCTCCCATCAACATGTATCAGTGATCAGTGTACTTGCAAAAAAAAAACATGTATCAGTGATACATTAGATTATACTTGTTCATTACTATTTTTCTTTTTTTTTTGACAATTGATAGGGTTCATCTCTAGTTTCTTGTTGAAATTACTGTAGCAACCCTCTTTGTTTTCTGATATGGCAAAATGGATTGGTCATGGGATGCTAAGGGTATGAAATGAACACTTACAGCAAAAGTCCGAGTAAGACTAATATAATACAAAATTGTATTTATTTCTTACACGTGATTGTATACTACAGGTTGGTTTGCAAGCAGTTCTGTCAATTCTGCTAGCAACATTTGCTGGGATTGGTGTTGCAATGAGTGGGAGTTCTATTCTCGTCGAATTTTTTAGATGGAGAAGAAGGTGGCAGGCTCGTTCACAGCAGAATCATGGTTCACAAGCGATGACCCGACAAACCCGATTTCCTACCTCTTCAAGTTCACCATGGACAGGCCCTCCTGAACACCGCCACCAAACAGAAGTGGACAATCCAGAAACTTTTAGTGGGGTTTGAAATGGTATCTCATTGGTGGTTAATATTCATATGGTATAGCTAGCTGAAATTGTTGCTAGCTAATTTTGTTGTATCTTAGACAAGGCACTCGATGTCTTCTGTAATGTCTCTAAGGGCATCTTGTGTGTAGTTGTATCTGTTTAGGTCATAACACGGGTCTTTTTTCAATGGCAATCGAATACATGCAAAATGCATTGTTTCTGTTGCAATATTTTTGGATAAGTTTGCAGATTCCACAAGCTTCGAGTGTCTGTATCGTTGAAGATTGTGTCTGCAACATGAGTTGAGTTATGGACAAATATTTAGCAATCGACTTTAGTTCTGCTGGGAAAACGACTTGCAGCAAAGACTCATATGTCTATCACCAACTATTAGGGATCAGTCACAGAAAGCACTTGCAGAAAAATTTCTGTGAAAGTTTCCTAAATTTTTAACCTTATTTTAGAAGTAAATTTCAGAATTTTTTTTTTTTTTTCGTTAAAGGTAAGTAGTTTCATTAATCTCTAAAATGCAGATATACAATGAGCCCAACACAAGCAAAACTATAGTAAATAAATATTGATATGAAATACTAATTTGATTAAAATAATGAATCTAGTGAATTAAATTCTAATTTTTAGTAACTTGAAAACTATAATTAGAAATTTTACAAAATTTATACGTAAATAAGATAATTTACCAATCCCAAAGGATCTGTAAATTAATTTTTGTTTTTGTATTATTTGGAGTTGATTTTGAGAATTCTTGTTGTGACACCTATTCGTCGAATGAGAGCGAAGAGTAACTAATGACCAAAGTAGTGTGACGAATCACGTTGCAATAATAGATATTCATCGCTACTGCCCAATGAACCTTCAGTTAGGGCTGTTTAGGGGAACCGGAATTGTCCAGTTCTCCCGCCACCAAAATTGTCTAATTCTCCCGCCAATGGTACTAGAAACTTGGTTCTCGCACTTAACGGCAGTTGTAGCGGTGGCCAATATTTGAAAATTGGCCCATTCGATAGCGGTGGCAGTTATTGCCATAACTTATACTACTACCGAGTTTGAACAGCCCTAACATAAATAATAGCCATGAGTTTTATTTTCTTTAATACATAAGCTAAGTAAATATAAATTTCTAACTTTTCATTTTATCAAATCTTATTGAAAGAAGTTTAAATGCTTAAGGAACACTCTACAACTATAAAACGACCTATTTGGAAGGATAATAAACTACTTTGATAAAATCTATAAATTAATTAAATCTCAACTTAGTTGGTGCTTTTTAATGACTAGAGATTTGGCTATTAATTTTCAAATAAATATTAATGTTGATAGCAAATAAATATTGATCTTTTTATATGTTCTCTAATTGTATTGATTATGGCTATTACTGCCAGTGGGTTGGGGCTTAGAAGGCTGTCTTTGTTCAATAGAGCTCTTCTTAGAAAATGGCTTTGACAGTTCAATTCTGAAAGAGACAGTTTGTGAAAGACAGTCATTACGGAGAAATATGGGTGTGAGGAGGGTGGTTGGAGCACTTTGGTGGTTCAAGGTTCTTACGGGGTGAGTTTGTGGAAAAACATTAGCAAAGGGTGGAACTTTTTAGAAAGCATATAAGGTTTGTGGTGGGGAGTGGTTCCAAAATTCGGTTATGGCATGACAAGTGGTGTGGCGATAGACCATTAAGCGAGGAGTTTCCCCAATTATTTTCTCTTGCTAGAAGGAAGGACACTTGGGTGGCTGATTGCATGGAGATGGGATCCGGAGCGGTTGTATGGGATGTTCACTTTGAGCGGATGATTAACGATTAAGAGATGAAAGTTCTTTCAGAATTTTATTCTTTACTCTATTCTTAGAGTAGGAGGAGAGGGGGTGAGGAAAAAATGCTTTTGAGGGGTTCTGCAAGTGGTGTCTTTTCTGTGAAATTGATGTATGCTTTGCTTATGGAGGGCTCCAAGATGAATTTCCCTTGGCATCCTTGTTGGAGGAATTGGGTTCCCCTAGAGTGCCTTCCTTGTTTGGGAGGCCACTCATGGAAAAATTTTGACCATTGACAACTTAAGGAGGAGGGGTGTTTGTGTGACTGAGTGGTGCTACTTATGTAAGAGCGATGGAGAAACGGATGATCATATCCTTATGCACTGCTCGGGCTAGAGGATTGTAGGGGCAAGTGTTGAGAATTCTTAACTATGATTGGGTTATGCCTAGGAAGGTAGTGGATGTTTTACATTGTTGGAGGAGGAAGTTTGAGGATCCAATTGCGTTGGCCATTTGGAAGATGATTCCCGCTTGCATTTGGTGGAGCTTGTGGAGGGAAAGGAATGGGAGATGTTTCGAAGATAGGGCTGTGTCTTTGGCTAGTTTGGGGGATTTTTTGTTGCATTCTTTGTTTTTGTGGGCTAATTCGGTTTTAGGCTGTCCTTTTGTGGATTTTCTTAGTTTTTTAGCTTGTATGCTTTAGTTTTTGTCAGTATAGTCTCTTGTATTGTCAACTTTCTTTTTCTTTAATAAGATTGTCTTACTTATATAAACAAAAAAAATTGTATTGATTATGGATTTTATTGGCTTTAGATTTCTCATGCTATCTTTTAATATGTTTTCTAATTTTATTGGTTTTGAATGTAATTTGTTTAGATTTTATTGATATGGGCTTAATGGACCAGGAAAAAAATAAAATAAATAATTGGGCCAAGTGTGTAAAAAGCTCAAAAAATAGCCCAATATAAATGCCGATAACCGAGAATCGCTATCGCTAAAACCGCCACCGCCAAAGGCCGGTTATCGCACTTAATGGTAGTGATAGTTTTAACCAATATATAGAAACGACCCATCTGGTGGCGGTAGCAGTTATTGTCATAACCAGCACTGGTTTAAACAACCCTACTTGTAGTTAAGGGTGCTCATTTGAACCGGCAGTGGCGGTTTTAACCGCTAAAACCGCACCGCTACCGCTACTGTAACCTGTAAGACGGTTATTGTGCATTAGCGGTGCGGTGGCGGTATCAAATATGTGATTCCATCAATTGCGGTGACGGTAATAGTTTTCACCAAACCGTCACCTACACTACCGTTAACCATCCCTAGTTGAGACTTGAGATAATTGTTGATTATGTGACATACTTTTGTTGGGCTTTTGTTGGAATATGTTAGTTGGTTTATGTTACATTGTTGGACACTTTTTATTAGACTTTAGTCTTTATGTTTGAATATGATATTATGTTGGACTTTTGGACAGCTTATTATATTTGTTATGATTATTAATGATTATGATATTATGTTTGAATAGGTTATGATATTTGTCTATTTGATATGATTATTGATTATGATAATTATGTTAAAAATTTAACAGGTTATGATATTTAAATGATTATATTTGTTGTTTATATATAGGCATCAAATGGTCTTAATGGTCCAAAAAGCCTAAGAAAAACAGCACAAACAGTGAAAAAAATGAAAAGAAAAAAAAAGCCTTTTTTTTCGCCCAACGTTTATATGGTTTAAGTGGTTACCGTATAATCATTATCGTTAATATCGTCACCAGTAAGGGCAGTTATTGTGCTTTAACGGTGTCAATTATGTGATTTCGTCAATTACGATGATGGTGACAATTTTTACCAGACCATCACCTACACTACCGTTAACCAGCCTACTTACGGTGCATTCCTTCTTTGACAAACAGGGAAGGGAAAAAGAATAAGTAAAATCAATAAGAAAAACAGAAAAGAAAAGGCCATTGCGGCGAGTAGAAATAGGCCCGTCCAGTCCTGTAACGGCAAGATGAATCTGCCGATAAGAATAGCAACGGCGCATAGACTTCCTCTTCTCAGTGCACGAGCACTTCCTTTCCTCTCTCTCCGAGGTGCTCTCTAATGTCACTTCCCCACCCACCCGTCCAGCTCTCCCTCTCTTATTATATTCTTTTGGTTGCTAAGAAAGTAGCTGAAAGACTGAGAAGGAAGTAATAGTTAACTGACATGGTTTTTCTCAGGTGCGCCCAAGCTAGGGCTTCTGCCAGTTTTGAGCCAGAGGAGATTGAGAGTGGGTCTTTCGAGTCAAATGGCTCAGAGTTTGGAAAAATGCGATGTGGGTATCGAAAGTACGTTAGGGGTGGTTCACCCTGCCACAGAAGACTATGCTGAGGAGGCAATTCAAGCTCTTAAAACTGGGAAAGTTATTGCAGTGCCAACGGATACACTTTACGGTTTCGCTTGTGATGCTTGGTATGTCATTTCCTACAGGTTCTTTTAGATTGCCTATCACCCATATGTCTGAAATCCTTGGACCATAGATATCTATTATAGAATTGAATCTTATCTACATTGGATATTTTAACGTGGTTTGAAATATTAAGTTGGACTTTGCATTGAGCTTTCTAATTTTTTAAGTTGAAAATGCTGATTTTTCCTCTCAAGAATGAAGTGGATCCTTTTAAATCACTTTTAACCTTGTGTTGCCTGCGGGTTTAATAGTGTAGTTGTGGAGTCGGAAGGAACCATAAATTGTCAATCTTTGAACGTACTGGATAGAATTTTTTGGACAGAAAATTCGTGTTGCACCTTATGTCAGAGACCCCTGCAAATTACAATAGAAGACCCGTATTATTGATCAACAAAATAAAGTCTGTATATTAGTTTCCTGGAGGAACGTGTTATTGTGCTTTCATATTGTGAATTCAGACCCCATAACATGAGAGTTTGCACTCTTTTTTACCTTTGACTTTTCAATGATGATTGGATTTCTAAATACAAACATCTAAGGAAGAATGAACTGATATAATTTTGGATGACCGACAGGCCTTAACTTATTTTGGTTATTTGCGTTGCGCATTTTTTGAAATAGGCCTTCACTACTTTGTATTACATTCTTCATTTGGACGATCAACCCCTTGAATCGTTTGCATGTGTTTGCAGTTCTTTGGAAGCAGTTAATAGGATTTACAAGATTAAAGGACGGAAACATACAAGCCCTCTTGCAATTTGTGTTGGAGATGTACCAGATATAAAGCGATTTGCTGTTACAGACCATTTGCCTCATGGCTTGCTTGATTCTCTCCTTCCAGGGCCTGTTACTGTTGTACTTAGGCGAGGTTTGTAACTTATATACGTGCCTCATGGCTTGATTGTAGTGCATATGGTTACTTCTGTTTGTACTTTGGCTGTTACATCGTCAGTAATCTGAGAGAAGATATTTCAATATTTTACAGGAGAGTCAAGTGATCTTGAGAAGTCTTTGAACCCTGGGTTGGATAGTATAGGAGTCCGAGTGCCTGACTGTAACTTTATCAGGCTTCTTGCTCGTGGTTCAGGAATTGCGCTTGCCCTTACAAGTGCAAATCTAAGTGGGCAACCAAGTAGTGTCTGCATCCAGGATTTTGACAACCTCTGGCAACGTTGTGCGTTTGTTTATGATGGTGGTGTGCTTCCGTCCGGTCGAGCAGGCTCAACAATTGTGGACCTCACTAGGCTAGGGAAATACAAATTCTTAGACCAGGAAGGTAAGCATCCAGTTCATGCAGTACTCTCATTATGGGGAAGAAGGTTGAGCAAAATGGAAGAGGATCTTGACGATTATAGCTTTTGTACAATTCAGCTCTGAAAGTCGTGAAGAAAATCCCAATAGGCATTGATTAGTAGATGCAATCTATTGATGGCTATATATGTCTTTCGTTAATGCATTCAGGAATCATTGCATGAATTGATTTCAAAGTTGTTACGGCGAGTACAAACACTAATATAAGTTCCATTCAATAAAGCTTTAAAAAAGTTCCATTCTTAAACCTTTTTTTTTTCTTTGATAAGTATGGAGATGATTGATTTTTATATCAAGTGGTCATTTTTAGTGTTGAGTACACTGAAACAGGAGGGACATACCATTCATGCCCAAAAAACATGAAGGAAAAAAAATTATTTGCTCAAAGCAACTATGGAATTCAATTTTTGTATGTTAGGCAACGATTCGGCTTCTGTATTGCTCTATGAAGACTATAGTTGGATTTGCAATGGACTAACGCTACTCGGTATAGAAACTAAAAGGGAAGTGCTTCAAGCTGTTTTTTTTTTTTTTTTTTCCTGAAATTGGACTTTGTCGTTAATGCAGAACAGTACTCTTTCGTACGGTTGGCAGGAATGCTTGACTTCAAGTGCTCTTTCCATTTAAATTCTACTAGTGTCAATTTGCCCATGAATATTTAATTGTGCTTCTGTGTTCCCAGTGCAAAGGAAGAGACTGTTGCAATTCTTGAAAGGCACGCTCTACTAGAAGAAGCAACACCTACTTGAAGAACTGAGGAAACAATATGCTGCTCACTTGTATGATAGACTCTATTTGTTGATAGCATTGGCAGGGAACGTTCTGCTCGGGGTGGGAGAAAATGCCGCTGCCTTTTTGCTGTAAGATTGTTTAGTTACTAGAATTATATTTTTGAAGCGTATTGGAAAAATTCCTCTGAGCCTTACTTTATCTAGATTCTTTATATTTCCAAAGGAATCCAACATCAAAATGTATTTTATAGATCATTAGGCAATAAAATTATGAGGATATCGGAAGTGAAGTTGAAATCGTGGCCCTGTCTTTTGCATAGGATTTGAAATGAACCTGTCTAGCTCGTCATATATAAAAACTTCATGAGCTTAGTATACGTGGTGGACCACTGTCCTCATGTCCAACATTACTTTGTGCAATCTGTTTATAAGACATCACAAGTTAGAATGGTGAGATTTTGATACCCGACTTGGATTCTTGTCTTGGAACTGAACTGATCATGATATCCCAGCTTTGATGCTTTTACAAAAGGTATAACAGGTCTTATAGAACTTGGAGAGGAAGTCTCCTATGATTCTAGTCGTAGGAGGCATGGTCTTGCAATTGTTGTAGGGTTATGAAGAAGAAGGAAACAGAATGTGTAGTGCGATGAAGAAACACACAGAGAGAGAGAGAGAGAGAGAGAGTACGAATATCTGTGTATATTGAATGAATGAATCTGTACATGAGTTGATCTCTTTATATACAACAAACTTCAACTGTAATATTACATAACAGAATAACAAACTCCATAACTAATTTAGCTGAGCTGGAAACTGCTTCTAAGCTGGATTATACCGATACATATTCACATGCCCTGTCAAGCTGAAGTGTGTATGTTCAAAACACCCAGCTTGGATAAAAGAAAATGAAACTTAGATGCAGGTAATGCCTTAGTAAACAGATCAGCCAGTTGATTGTGTGTAGAAACATGTAAGGGCCGAATCACACCATCTTGAAGATGATGGCGCACAACATGACAGTCAATTTCTGTGTGTTTAGTCCTCTCGTGAAAAACAGGGTTTGCAGCTATATGAAGAGTAGCTTTATTATCACAAAATAACAAAGCTGGTTGATCATGTGAAATGGTGAGATCACAAAGAACAGAAACAAGCCAAACTAGCTCATAAGTGGTAGTTGCCATTGTCCTGTACTCTGCTTCAGCAGACGATCTAGACACGGTTGGTTGCTTTTTAGATTTCCAGGAAATTAAGGAATCACCGAGAAAAAAACAGTAGCCAGCAATGGATCTTCGTGTTTCAGGGCAAGTAGCCCAATCCGAATCAGAGAAGGCCTTCAAATGCAGAGCTGAAGAGGAGGAAAAGAAGAGACCTTGTCCTGGAGTAGGTTTAAGATACCGAAAGACTCGATGGATTGCCTGAAGATGAAACAGTGTGGGCTTGTCCAAAAATTGACTCAAAGTCTGTATGGCATAAGATAGATCGGGTCTAGTAATGGTCAAATGTAAGAGATGACCAACAAGTCTTTGGTAGATACTAGGGAATCAAGCAAAGAACCAGAACTAGCATCTAATTTGACAGTCTGCTTGAGGGGAATAGTGAGAGGCCGAGAACCAGAAAAACCACTATCACTAAGTATATCCAGTGTGTATTTCCTTTGACACAAAGAAATACCTTGCTGTGACCGAGATACCTCAATGCCATGGAAGTATTTTGCAGGACCAAGGTTCTTTATTCAAAACTGATCATGAAGTGAAGCTTTGATTTTGACAATGGCTTGTAGATTATTGCTAGCTACCAGCTCATCATCAACATAAACAAGCAACACAAGAAAAACATCACCCTGAGTTTGAATGAACATGGTGGAGTCAGAAGCTACTTGCTAAAATCCAGAATGAAGAAGAAAACTGGATAGCTTGTTGAACCATTGCCTTGAAGCCTGCTTGAGTCCGTAGAGTGACTTTTTGAGCTTGCAAACTTGATTAGCTTCATGTCTATCAAAACCAGAGGGGATTTTCACATAAACTTCTTCATGGAGATCACCATGAAGAAAGACATTATTTACATCAAGTTGATGTAAATACCAATTCTTGATGGACCCCACAACAAGTAAAGATCGAACTGTTACTAACTTAGCAACAGGAGAGAATGTATCCAAATAATCAAGACTGGCTTGTTGGGTATACCCTTAGCCACCAACCGAGCCTTATATCTTTCAATAGAACCATCAGATCGATACTTGATCTTATAAATACAACGACAACCAATAGCTTCCTTATCAGCAGATAATGTAGTGAGAACCCAAGTGTTGTTGGATTCAAGGGCAGAAATTTCAACAGCCATAGCCTTTTGCCAAAGAGGATTCTTAACGGCTTGATGAAAATTTTTTGGTTCATCACAAGTAGAAACAGAAAGAGTAAAAGCTGAATGTGATGGTGACAATTTAATGCAACCTAGAAAATGAGAGATATCATGAGATTTACCTGCTGTAGGAAGTGTGGAACTTGTGTGCATGGATGAAGTAGGAGAATTGAGTAAAGCTAACTTGCAGTAGTAATCCTTAAGATATGATTGGAGCTGGCGAGATCTGGTGGATTTTTGTCGAGGTGGAATGGAAGGAGAAGGACTTGGTGAAGGTGAAACTAAAGATGAATCAGATGAAATATGTGAAAGAAGATTAGGAGCAGAAGAAACATTAGGAGCAGATATAGTAGAAGAAATATCTGGAAGAGAAACTGATATGACAATATCAGTAGCTGAAAAATCTGAAGACATTTTGGTAGGGAAAAATATGTTCATGGAATATGACATCTCGGGAGATAAAAGTGGTTTTAGAATCAAGATTATAAAGTTTATAACCTTTGACTCCAAATGCGTAACCAAAGAAGAGACAGACATTTTTGAGCTCGAGGTGCAAATTTGTGTCGATTACGTTTTAAAGTGGATGCAAAACATAAACATTCAAAGACTTTGAGATGATTATAGGAAGGAGAACAATCAAACAGTAATTCATAAAGGGATTTATTTGAAAGTTGAGGAGATGGAAGTCTATTGATTATGTAAACTGCAGCAAGGATGCAGTCTCCCCAAAATGAGAGAGGTAAATGAGCTTTAAATCGAAGGGCTCTAGCCACTTCTAAGAGATGTCGATGTTTGCGTTTGTCAACACTGTTTTGCTGAGGTGTGTCAACGCAACTTCTTGATGCAAAATGCCAAGAGAAGCATAAAAATCAGGTATAGCAAATTCGAAACCATTATCTGTTCGAATTTGTTTAACTGTCAAATGAAATTGATTTTGAATCAAGGTAATGAAAGACTTAAGAATGGAACGAGTTTGAGATTTGTGGGTCATCAAATATACCCAAACAGAACTTGTACAGTCATCTACAATAGTGAGAAAGTACCTAGATCCATCAACAGTTGGAATTGAAAAAGCAGCCCAAATTTCACAATGTAAAAGATCAAATTTGCATTGAGCAGAAGAGGAACTAACAGGAAATGGCAACCTAGTTTGTTTGGCCAAAGGACAAACATCACAGACATGACCTGAAGTCATTTTTATTTCTGGTACATGTTTATGTAAAAGCATCATATGAGAAGAAGACACATGTCCAAGTTGACAGTGCCAGGTATGAGTAGATGTGGCTTGAATAGATGCAAGAGCAGTAGGTAAGAGAGATTTCTGAGATGGCAACAACTAATAGCGGCCATTAAAAGCTTTATCCTCTCCAATCGTCATCCATGTGCTCAGGTCCTGAAGAAAACAATGAGTTTTAAGGAATATCAAACAGTAGTTAAGATCATGAGTTAACTTGTTGGCTGAAATTAAATTGAAAGCAAATGAAGTTACACAGAGGACATTATACGGACCAGATTTGAAGAGAGTCGAACTGTACCAATGTGAGTGACCGAAGTAGGAGAACCATTTGGTAATTTTAATGAGGTAGGTGGAATAGATTGAGTACTTTCAAGCAAAGAGCTGGAGCCGACCATATGGTCAGTAGCTCCAGTATCTATGATCCAGGAGTGTTAGAGATTGAAAATGAGAAGAACATGCACCTGCCATGTTACTGAGTGGAGTAGGAAGCAGGGAACATGTCATGGCCACACGTTAGGAATCATTGGAATCATTTGGTACAGAAGAGTTAGAGCTTAACAGAGTCAACAAATGCTGATATTGCTCTTGAGAAGTATAATGACTTGGAGTCTCACTGTCATTATCTGAGGATACAGAAACTTGATTAGCTGTAGAGGTAAAAATTTTAGATCGATTTGGCTTGTATCCAGGAGGATAGCCGTGCAATTTGTAACACTTATCAATTGTGTGACCCGTGAAACCACAGTGACTGCATATAGGTCGATCTTTGCGAAAATTCTGATTGGCAAGAGACCTAGTGCCAGGACAATATGCAGCAGCTGGATGATGCTGAGATGCAAAAGCATTAGCAGTCGGATCAGTCTGAGTGATAAAGGCAGCAGCCTCAAAATTTGGTTTGGCCATGGAAGCCACTTCTCGTTGTCTTTTCTCTTGCAGGATTATTGAAAATAATTTATTGATCGGAGGTAAAGGATCTGATAGCAAGATTTGTCCTCTAATATGACCAAAAGTTTCATTAAGTCCCACTAAGAACTTCATGACATATTCTTGTTGTTGAAAATCAGCAACACCCTTCAGGCCTCCGCATGAGCAGGTTGGGAGGGGTCTGTAGTTGATTAGTTCGTCCCAAAAACTCTTTAAGTTTGCTATAGTATGAACTAATCGGCATTTGATTCCATATATCTCTTGCTGTGTCAATATAAATGAGACTACGAGCAAGATCTTTGCACAGAGAATTCAATAACAATGAAAGCACCATGTTATTTCAACGAATCCAAGCACTGTATTTGGAATTAGAAGGATCAGGTTTTACCGAAGTTCAATCAATGAAACCTGTTTTGTTTTTAGCATTCAGCGCCATAGCTATTGAACGACTCCAGGTGGAGTAGTTCTCACCAATCAGCAATTATGATACCAAGACAGTTCCCGGATTATCATCAAGGTGCAGGAATAGAGGATTCGAAATATCCTCATCAACTGAACAAACAGTTCTGAAAGTAGGAGGAGGAGGATCAGAAGGTGACGCCATTGTAAGCAAGAAATTTCAGGGTAAGCTTTGATACCAGGCAGAGTTATGAAGAAGAAGGAAACAGAAGGTGCAGTGCGATGAAGAAACAAAGAGAGAGTAACAAACTTCAAGTGTAATATTATATAACAGAATAACAAACTCTATAACTAATTTAGCTGAGCTGGATTATATCTATACAACTTCACGATTGTAAAGGCACATGCATAGTACCATTAAAAAAAAATGCCAGTCAACGTGTGACTGACTGATAATCCATCGACTTCTATCTTTATAGTGATAGGAAATAACATTGATAGCATGCACAAGGGCTATCAACCTTTGATTTTACAAGAAGTTTTAAACTCATATAAAACAACACCCTAATTCCTTCGTGCTCTAGAGTTTAGTGTATTTAAGCTTGAGACCAGAAACACAACTCTTGTTCTTCATCAATAACAACAGGAATTAAAGGATTTAAGTCCGTCCTTCGAATAAACCCTTCGAACGCAGGCACTTTACCATGCATTTACCAAAATGATACTCGATCAAAGCAAGGCTACCAGTTCTCCGTAAACTTTTGACTTCCTTATTGCACTCTTTGTGACAATCCTTCTTTACTTGGGGATGAATCTGTTCTGAACTAGTTCTCCCTTTCTTTCTTGTTTGGGTAGATCTACTTTTCTTGTGAGTTTTACTTTTCAAAGATTTAGCATCATGATCATGTGGGGGAAGAAAGAGAGGTCGAGAGGAAAGTGGAAAAGGACGGGGAGAGCTGGGAGGTAGATGAGAAGAGAGAGAGGGAGAGGGATAGTCCTCAGCTCTCACCAGAAGAAGAACAAGGCTAACTAATAGAATCATCATGATGGTAAACTTTCTTATAAAAATTCCATCCATAGCTCCTCGATCCGGCCACTCTCTTGAAAGTCTTTGTTGTTGGGAAGTTTAGGATAATTATTTACCTTATAATAACATCTAAAAACCTTTTCTTATGAGTTTTGATTTTCAAATTCCGGCCATAGCTCCTCGATCCGGCCACTCTCTTTGAAAGTATTTGTTGGTAATTGGGAAGTTTAGGATGATTATTTACCTTATAACATCTAAAGCCCTTTTATAATGTGGAGGAACTCGTCTCCCCCACGCCTTCCCACATCCCCAAAAGATAATTATAATTATCAAACATTTGCTTAAACACGGTGACTTTCGCAACATTTCATGGCTTTTGGATGAAGGTTAAAACATTTTAGCTGAAGTAATGCCTCATGACTCCTCAGCTTTAACAATAGCAATGAAGTGAATTTTTATTGGCTTTTCTTCAAGGTTATATCGCATTATTTGTGTGCAATTTGCATTTAAATTAATTGGTAAGCAAGGATTTGACTCTACGTGAAGAGCTATACTTCAATAATATTTCTTTTGTTGTTTCAAACGTTGTAAAGGACACTTGAGATTATAATTATACACATCAATTTGAGTCATAGAGAAGTAAAAATTGCTACCAAATCAAACATGTTGGAGAGAGCTGCGATTTTGTCTCTAAGGTACGTTTGTTTGCTTGTAAAATTATTATTTTACGTAAAAAAATTTTCATTGAAATGTTTTCAAGAAAAAAAAAAATTATTTTTAGTGTTTGGTTATTCTTTTAAAATATTTTTAAGAAAATATATTTTGATATTTGATACGCTTAATGATTTACGTATTTACATAAAAGTCTTAATTATCGTACAAGTCTTTATAGTTTACACTTTTGACATTTTAATCCCTCAAGTATCGATTTCAACCATCGGATTTCTGAGGTAAGTTTTTAGAAAAATCGGTCCCTCATCCTATTGTCATCTCAATGCCAATCATATGCTGGCTCGTGGCATGAAATTTTTCACAAAATTTTAATATTTTAGTTCCTATAGTACTGATTTCAACGTGAAGGTCCTTGAGATACACTATTGTGATAAAATTGGTCCCCATTGTTCAATTACCATTAGCTAACTAATGAAGAAGTGCCCACATGGCCTGGAAAGAGAAGAATATAAAATTATCATCTGCAACCTTCAAATTCAATTTTTATTTATAAATCATTTTTTTAATAATTTTGTGTTGGAGGAGCATTTCGGTCATTTTGCATGTGGTTTAAGGACCAAATCAACTGGAAGACAATAATTAATTGTTTTTTAAACATATGAGGCGAAATAAAATATTTTGGAACTTGAGGGAGGCTTATTGATTTTTGCCCATAGATCTGAGTCGTTTGACGTCATTTTGAGATGCTTGCCAAAATAGAACAAAAATTTATTTTGCATGCAAATAAACGGACCCTAAATGTTTTGAGTTATAAACCCCAGATTGGAGAATGTTTGTTGGGATCAAATGAGAAGGTAATATGTGGGCACCGCAACCCATACTCCAAGGAACCTTGATATTCTGTCAGTTTGAAGGAAAATTAATTTTTGACTTTTAAATTACGATTTTACTCTTAAAAATGATCAACATTAAAAAAATTATGAGGACAAAATTATCATTTTTCATACCAAAAGATTATTTTCCATTCAAATTGACCATAAATTTTAAATAGAAAGTGCAAAGTGCTTGAAATCAATAATTTGTGGATGCAATGTGATAAAAATAATAAATTGGGGTGTAAAGTGTCAAGACCCTTATAATTGGAGGGTACAAAGTGTATTTATCCCTTCTTAAATATATGCAGATTTTATGAATTAAAAAATTGCAAAATGTCAGGGTGAATATAGGAAAGAATTAAATACACTTTGCACCCACTAACTATAGAATTTTTACACTTTACACTTAAACTATAATTTTTGTTACTTTGCTGTTATTTTTTACTATAAATTTTAGACTCTTTGCACCTCTTTTAATTTGGACATAAAGGGTTTTTTTTTTTGAAATGATACTTTTGTCGCAAGATGCTTATTTGGCATGATATTTTTATGGGGAGATATGGTCATTTTAAAGTCTTAAATATCGCTTTTGGCTACAGACTACCCAAAATGTCTAAAATCAATATATAGTTTGCAGATAGAATGTAATAAAAACCGTAGTTTACTATGCATAATGCTTGGACCTCACAATTGCAGGATGGAAAGTACATTTTATGCCTGAAAGAAAACAACTTTGCTTTTATCAGTTCAATAGGCGGAGGCAGGGGGGCAGGGCGAACAGAGGTCGCCGCCCCAGTTGGCTCCCCCTAAAATTTTTTTTTACCAAGCCTGCCCTCTTGGTCCACTAAAAACTCAGCCCGCCCCCTTTCCTGCCCATATACGTCAGCCCACCCCCTAGGCCCAAGTAACCTAGCCCAGTCTGTTTTTTTTTTAAAAAAAAAAATTAACAAGGCCTCTGCTTTAATTTTTTTTAATCTCCCTTCATCCCTCTCCTCTCGCACGCACGATCCCCCCTTTGACCTCTCCGCCTCTTTCTCCCAGCTCTTCCCTCTCCTCCACGCCGGACTGCCCACCAACCACCGCACAGAGGCGCCTGACAGCCCCACCGTCGACTACTGTGTCCTCCGTTGCTCCGTGCTCGTCCAGCCTCTCATTTATCTCTCTCAGCTCAGCCTCCATGAATAACGAATATGTGATAAAGATTTTAATTGTGATTTTTGAAATTGATTGTAATGAATATGTGATTTGAATTTTGATCATTAAGCAATTGTTGATTGTGAATCCATAATTTGTGATTAGGATTTAGGGCTTTTTAATTGAATCTGTTGTCAAATAATCAGATAAAGAATAAATGGATAAAGCTGGTCAAACATACAAGCGGCAGTTTTGCGAGAAACTTCTTGGGCTAGCGTGAAGATGTTAAAATTGTGCTACCTAACATAACTCGAAAAAAAACACTGATTCTTTAATGGATCTTCTTGGGCTGGCGTGGAGATTTTAAAATTGAGCTTTTTGTTCCAATTCTTTTTCTATTATTATTTACCAAATTGATATTTTCTCATTCATTGGGGTTTATGCATGTAGCTTTTTTGTGTCTCCTCTCTTCTACATTTTGAGACCTTGTGCCATATTTCTTCTGTTTCTGTTTGAGTCACATTTTGGTTTACAATTTGCTTTTTGTTTTTTGTTTTCTAAGCCAAGTATGTATTTTCTGCTTGCAATTCCAAGTTATTTTGTTGTTGATAGAGATTCTACTCCTGAGAACTCTGTTCAATAGATTTGTCACACTAAAAGACAGTTATAGCAAGGGTGGGAAGTAGCTCTATGCCCTTGGATCCTTTAGATTTTTTTTGAACCTTGGATCCTTGTAATTTGAATGAGCTTGGGGAGCTGAAATAGAGTACTTGAAAATTATTTTTTCCAATATGCTAGTTTTACTCTTGTTTTCTTTTAAGAATAATAGAAACACGATACTTGTATGGTAGTATACATTGAGAAAGAAATTTTTGCAAACTATTGAAAACGAAATATTTTGCAACGTTTTCAGAAGATGTAAAGTCGTAGAATCCAATTATCACCTCTCAGTCTCAACAAATAGTATGGTATGTGTATTTCAATATAATATATTTTTAATAGTTTTAACCTTAATTTTCAATATTTTACTTTAAGACATTTTTTTTGCATTACGTAGTAAATTTTTTTTTGGTCATTTTACCTTAGGGAGTTTGCCCCCTTCAAATTCATTCTCGATTCTGCCACAATTCAGTTGATTTTCTAAGACAAAGCAATTGGTTCAGTTCCTTGTCTGGACCAAAATGGTTTGAGGCACTATCTACAAAATTAATGTCCTACCGACTCACCATCTTGAATGATTCTTGGTCGTGTTTATTTCAAGTAAAATAAGAAAAATAAAATAAAATTTTCAGCTGTAAATATTTTTTTATAAAATTATTAATTTTCGCTGTTTGGCTAATGTCTTAAAAATGCTCTAAGAAAACAGTGTTCGGTCCTACTTGATAGGTTTTATTTGAAGCCTATCTTACCTTCTCAAAGTTTTATTCAAAGTAAACAACTTAAATCTTGAAAAATTGGCAATTTAGTGAGTAGGTTTTAGTATTTTTACGAAAATGATCACTAACTTAATTTTTTTATTTTTTGGTCATTAAGAATATATAATTGTGACTTTTCACTTCATTCCCTCCGTTAAATTCCTAACGGAATAAAACTCCACGTCAACACTTTCTCCATATAAGCATCAATGATCCACGTCAGTGTATTTCAATCAAAGGAGAACTATAAAACGACGCAGTTTGGATATCTTCGTTTGAAATGTAATAAAATGACTTGCAGCAAAACGACTAACTTACAAAAAATAAAAAGAAAGACTGACAGATTACCTTCTACCTCTCTGCACTCCGGCCTCTCTCTCTCTCAACCGCTCTTTCTCTCTCTCGGGTTCTCTCTCCCAGCCGCCGCCGTTCACCAGCCACCAAAGACTAACAGAAATGAATAACATCAAAATATATCCATAGGCATTGACGTGGGTGAGCTAGAAAAACTGATTACCTTCGACTTATCCAAAACCTGACGAAACAACTAAAACCCATGTTTTTCAAAAAAAGCATCATATTTCCCAACAGCACAACCAAGTATCAAAATTCTACACCATTCATCACCCGATATTATCCGCATCCAAAACCCAGTAGTAAAACATTAAAGGGATTAAAAGAGCAATAACCCCAGAGCATCCACCCACGGCCTCTCACCTGCCCAAGAAGCTCTCTTGGATTGGTGAGCTCAGGCTCGGTTGGTTCGCAAAGCACCGAGAGGGTGTGACCGTGCGAGGGAGAGTACGGAAAAGTGGAATCTCACGAAATTCATTAATCCATTAACAAACACATAGCGAGAGAGAGAGATGCTTACAGAGAGTGGGAATTACATGCGAAAGCCCCCAAACCACCTGAAATTCATGGAAGCAAAGCTTTGCATTTATGGCTTATTGAAATTCAAACCCTAGTTAGATGAGAGAGAGAGAGAGGCTGAGAGAAAGGACTGGGGGCGGCGGGCGGCTGGGGAGAGAGAGAAAAGAGAGGTTGAGAGAGAGAGAGCGACGCTGGAGTGCAGAGGCCGGGTAATCTGTTAGTTTTTTTTTTTTTTTTTTTTTTTTTTTTTTTTTTTTTGAGAAAAATACACTTTTCCACCCACGAACTAACATATATTTTTATTTTTGCACCATAAACTACCAATTTTGATACATTACACCCTCTAACTAACCAAATTTTTAACTACTTTACCCTTTTATCAAAATTTTTATACTAAAATGACGATAATGTCCTTAGATATTGTTGTCAATTCATTAATTTCTCAAAGGGTATTATTGTCAAATAGAATGTGTGTAAAGTGTTTAATATTAGTAGTTAGATGGTGTAATGTGTCAAAAGTGGATATTTTAGGGTGCAAAGTGTATAAATTGGTAGTTTGAGGGTGCAATGTCTTAAAAATAGTTAGTTTGGGTGCAATGTGTCATTAACTCCGGTAGTTTGTGGGTGAAAAGTGTATTTTTTTTCCTTTTTTTTTTAATAAGTTAGTGGTTTTGCTGCAAGTCGTTTTGATGCATTTCAAATGAAGATATCCAAACTGCGTCGTTTTATAGCTCTCTTCTTTATTGGGATTCACTGACGTGGATTAATGATGCTGATGTGAAGAAAGTGCTGATGTGTAGTTTTATTCCATTAGAAATTCAACGGAGGGTTGAGGGGTGGAGTGAAAAGTCACAACTACATGTTCTCAATGATCAAAAAGTAAAAAAATTAAATTAAGTGACCATTTCGTCAGCAGTACTAAAATCAAGTGAGAAAATTGTCAATTTCCCTAAATCTTTCAAAGGGCTTCACGCATATACCATTTCATGCTTGACAAACTTAATTTTCAGTGGACCACTCCAACATTTCTATTGATTCAAAAACAAAAGATACCTCTTAGTGGGATGGGGATCCTTTGCAATTCATTGTCCAAATTGCACAGTGTAATTTCAAAGAGAGATAGATACAAGAAGTGGAAGTCCACACATTTAATGCTGTCCATATAAAGTTTCCAACAAACGAATCTTATATAATGGATTACTTCTTGTGTCTATCTTTCTTTAAATTATATTGTGCAATTCGAGCAGAGAATTGCAGAGAATCCTCATCCCCTCAATGTATGAGCTTTATGTAATCAGGAATGAAACTAGGGGGTCAGGGGGGCCTAAGCCCCAGTGCCCCAAATCCAATGGAAAAAAAAATTCTAAATGAAAAAAAAAAAAAAAAAATACTGATTTTTTACGCCGTATCTTTGTACTTTTGTAGTTTGGTCCCTAAATGCAAACACTAAGCTGTTTTAAAGAAGGCGGCCTCCCCTTATCCCTAATGCTAATAAAGCTAGCTGAGTCTCAGCGTATAATATTATTGATTGTGAAAAGAACTCCTTGTGTTTGTTGTAAGATCCTTGATCGGTCTTTTGTATGGTATACTCATAAAAGTAAGTACATTTTTTTTCATAAACTGTACAGCGTGCGTAGCCCGCATAGATTGGTTGACTAAAGCAGTTCATTGAGCACCGCACAAGCCATAAAAAGTAGTTAAACTGTGTGGCCTCTGTAGGTTGCTTGAGTAGGAGTAGAGCAATTAGTGCCGCCCAAGAGAAAATGAAACTCTATTAAAATCTGGCTGCGATGTGAGAATTGTTGGGTTTTAATTGCATTCAAAGTTTATGTGGTGTTGAAAAATTGTAAGTAAATTCACTATGTAAGACAAATCTACTAATAGCTCCGTGACGTCGATATTCTTTTAAAATAGGCACTTTAATACACTTAATTAGTTACAAGTAAATCATTATTAACATTTGAGATGAGAGTGTGCTGAAGGATATGTTTTTAATGGAATATGGACCTCAAAGAATTATTTGTCGTTTTTCTTACATCGGATGCTTATTTTTAACTTCTCAATATCACCGGAATTTTGGGTCCACGTAGCCGGTTTTTAATGAATGTTAAAACTAATATCATTGACCTTCCCTCTGAGCAAATTTTTACATTCTATCCAAGTTTGTTCTAATATTTATTTTAATTTTCTTTTCATGAGCGGTCTTGTTTATTTACGCTCCAAAGAAAAAAAAATCATTCCTAATAATCATTTCTGTATGGACTCTCAGGCAAAATTTGTTTCATGTTTTTTTTTTTCAAAAAAAAAAAAAATTATCTTAAAAACAAGTTACTCACCCAAACATAATTTTTAAATAAAATTTTTTCATGGCGTCAATTTTTAGGATAAAACAACTTCACCGAAATCTTTAAACAACTCATCTCAAAATTATTATTTTTCAAACATATCGCCTCTGGAAAAAAATATATTTTAAAAATTTTCTCTTTTCAAACAATATTTTTTCTATATAGCCATCTAAGCAACAAAATAAATATCTTAATTAAAAATGATCAACCTGACAACCACTTAGATATGCACCATAGTTAATTGTCTCGACTGAGTCTTATATTTGTAAACCAAAATTTTAAAATTTTGCTTCCTTCCAAGACTTTAATTTATAAACATAACTAAATCAAGATTTTAATTAAAAAAATAATATTAAATAATTTTTAAAATAATCTCTCTATCAAATCCATTACAATAAATATTAAAAATTAACTTAAATCAAATCTCTCTCACTTTTTCAAAACTTTTATAAAATTTTAATTTTTCGGCTACTTTCTCTTAAAATTTAATAAACCTCTAATCCACTTCAATTTATAAAACAATTCTATAAAAACTTCGTTTGCAACAGTACTTATTCTTTTTATCTCCAATAAAACTTCGGAGATAATGATGAAAGAGGTCGTTGTCGTAAGTTCACGTGATTTGGACAACGTAGTCGTGTGTCCCGTGGGCGTCTGCCAACAGTTGTGATCATGATCATGAATCTCGTGGGACACATTAACCACGTATAACATACTTAAAAGAATGATACAAAACATATTCAAAACAAAACCTGTCAAATCGCTTCAGTTAACACCCGCAATTTTTTTTTCTTTTTTTGATCGGAATTATGTCCGGTAAAACACATGTGGGAGGAGACTTAGGCTCCAAACAAGTCAGTCACTTGGAGAAGACCACCAATCAAATGGCCTGCTCACTAATGGAGTCGGCGCCCGCGGTGGAACATTTCAAAATGGCCTTCGAAAGATGCCAACGGTGGAATCTTTGAATCATTCTAAAAATTATACTTATCAGATTTGATAGCACAATAAAAAACCTCGAAATCTCAAACCAACTACACAGCCCGACGCTCTGAATATCTGTTGATTCTCTTCCATGTCATTTTTTTCTTCTAAATTTTTGTTCTTTTTTGCAATTAAACCTGAATTGAACTGCTATAATTACAATATGTGTGTCAATTTCTAGTGGGTCTTTCAAAGTCAAATTGGTTATTAGAAACAAAATGTTTACCTAAAAAAAAATAAATACTAAAAGCAATCAAAACAATTGATATGAACCATAGTAAGACATAACTCATGTATATAATTGTTTAAAAGAAGATAGAACTCCTATTTTGGCTGAAAGCTTT
>CM025849.1:16997259-17023440 GCA_003952965.2 Morella rubra | reverse complement strand
TGTTCAGTAAACGTTTTTTTATATTCTCTTTATTTTTATGCAGTTTAAAATTGTCTATTTTCTCTGAGAAGACGATTGACCTTTTAGACTATTTATTACACCACATAACTACTATACTTAGGATAGTCTTTGTGCTGCTCATTTTAGAGTGAGTCATACAAAGGTTTGGCGAACGAGGCATGGACTTCATTATTCCGTGGAGCAATTATCCAGAATTTAACTAGACATTCATTGGACTATTCTCCAATCTTATTATCTATTGATGGAGTTGTCTTTTGGGCCAAAACCTTTCTAGTTTGAAAGTTGTTGGATAAGAGATGAATCGAGTAAGGAGGTAGTGAAGGGAGCATGGAAGGGCTAGGTGAGAGGGTTGATGGCTCTACAGTTGGTCCAAAAAATTAAGAGGACAAAGGAAGCTCTGAAGAAGTTGAATTGTGTGCAATTTGGTATGGTTAAATCCTATGTTGATATTACAAAACAAAATCTGGACACTATCCATAACAAAGTACCATCCACGCAATCTTGGGAGGAAAAGTAATGGTTGCAAGTTGAATTGGCAGAGGCTCTAAGGCGTGAAGAATGTATTTGGAAAAAAAAATCAAAGGTTAGTCTGTTAACTATTTCTGATTTAAATACAAAGTATTTCCATTTGTCCATTATTATTCGGAGACGTAGAAATAGCATTGAAACCATCCTGAGTGGTACAGGGGAGTGATTGATGTGAACCCAAAAGATTGAAACCCCTTGAACCCACGAACAATTTGAATAAAGACCCAAGAACACCAACAAATCAAGCCAAGGAACAAATCTTGACCCGTTGAACTCTTGTTCCAAGAACCAAGATTATAGTTATAATCTTGACCTGTTGAAATCTTGCTTCAAGAACCAAGATTGAAGTTAGAACGCCACAAGGAAGAATCATTGATAAGTTCTTTAGTTCACTCAAGAACTAGAAGAGAAACTCTCTCTTAGAGAAAATTATACATAACTTTTTTGATGATCCAAAACAATACATAGAAGCTCCTAAATATATAAGGAGGTTTGTAGAAGTCCCTTATTTCTAACCAATGTGGGACAACACTTGTGAATTGTGCCACATGAATATCGTGAATAGTATCGCGTAAACAGTTATGCGTGAATAGTAACCCTAAAAAAAAAACCCAACAAACCCACAATTATGAAGCCTAAATATTAGGTCCAGAACATTAGGCTGTGCCTCCCTCTGTAGCTTGTATCACATTTAGTAGGATTGGTTCTTCTTCTTGTGATCCATCTTGAATGGTGGAGTCTTATAAAGTAAATTGGCATACTCGGTGCAAGTAGATTGCACCAATCCTTGCATAGGTTCTTAATTTTCTTTGCTCTTTAGCTTGTGATTGACCCTTCTGAAACTTGCAATGGATCTCTAAGACTCTGTCCACCTTGATGCCCATCAGTGGTTACAGTAGAGGGCTAGCATTGGTCATCATATGGGTGCATATTTTAAAAAGTTATACACTTATGACTATTCTGATTTGGAAGATGAATTGTATGACCTTATTCAACCTATTATTATAGATAAGGATAATTCAAGATTGTGTGAAATTTCGTCCATATAGGAGATAAAACATCCAATTGATGAGATAGGTTCATTCAAAGCCACGGGATTGGATGGTATATCGACTATTTTTTTTTATCAACATTACTGGGAGATAGTTCATGCGGATCTAATTGTCATGGTTCGGCATTTTTTCCTATTTGGTCATATTCTAAGGCAGATCAACCACAGTTTTATTGTTTTATTACCAAAGGTTGACCAACCTTCAAGAATTGAACAGTACCGACCCATCAGTCTTTGTAATGTAGTTTATAAAGTAATTTCAAAGATATTGACTATCCAGTTGAGAACGGTTAATTCAAAGCTTATTTCGCAACATCAAGCGGCTTTTGTACCTTCCAATAACTCTAAGGGAGTTTATGCCACCTGAGTTAATGGGCATCCCAAGCATTGAAAGCTGTCATGTTAGGTAATTCAAGTGCTTGATGACTCAGCATATCCAAGTCACATAGCACCTACTCTCCCTATAGATGAGTACTGGGAATTCTTCAAGAGAATGTTATTTTTAGTCATGAGGTTATGCATTCTTTGAAAGTGAAACGTGGACGTAAGGGGTTGGCGGTTTTAAAATTAGATATGGAGAAATCTTATGATCGCATGGAATGGAGATTTCGCTTGCGAGTGCTTAAATGCTTTGGTTTTGATGAGAGCTGGATTGGCTGGGTGGAGCAATATATGACTACCGTTTCCTTCTCAATAATGTTGAATGGCTCCCCTCATAGATTTTTTCATCCAACCAAAGGGCTATGACAAGGAGATCCTTTATCTCCATTTTGGGATCAGAAGTGTTGTCAAGATTACTGATGAAAGCATAGTCTTCCGAATTAATTCATGGGGTGAAAATTGCTAGGGACGCTCTACCAATATTTCATTTTCTTTTTGCTGCTGACTTAATGGTATTCATGAGTGAAAAGAGGAGGGAAAACAAGAAATTTCACTCCCCGTGCGTGGCATTTGATATGCTTGCCAAAAAATATGGGCGGCTTAGGACTGAGAAAAATGTTTGAAGTTAACAAGGCACTTGTGGTGAAATTAGGCTAGCGCATGGTTGAGTCTCTTGATAGTCTCTGGGTTCGGATAACCAAGTCAAAATATTTATATACAAATAGAGGATGAATATCTTGGGTTTGGCGGGGAATTACTCAGATGTCACTACAGATATTTGAGGGGATCTGTTTGTTACCAAGGAGAGGCCGAACTGTAAAAATTCGGGAGGATCCTTGGCTTTGGGGTATCTTGAAATTCCAACCTGTTTAGAGGGACAAGATGCAGGAGCTATCTACTGTCCAATTTTGTTTCAGAATTGGTCAATCAAGAGACACGACAATGGGATCTTGAGCTGGTAAGGAGCCTTTTTGCTAATTTTATTGCGGAGGAAATTCTCCATATGCTAGTACCGAGTCTTGAGCAGACCGATAGATGGATTTGGGCTTATGACCAATCGGGTATGTTCTTTGTTAAATCATTCTTGTTGCGGGATCAACGATAATGAAAAGAATTCGAGATGGTTGGGAGAGAGATAAAAGTTAAGACCGAATGCAATATTCTCATTCAGTATATTTTTATCAAGCAGAGAGCTCCCTTTATACAAGCTTACGCAGTGGGAGAGGAGAAATAAAAATAACTAACTATACAGCAAAAAGAATAACATAAAAGATTCTTCCTTCAACCAACGTCAGTCTGTTGTAGGAGGCAAGGCTCCAGTGTTGTAGAATGCAGAGGAGTTAGTTGTGAGCTTGAGTGAGCAGCTGGAGGAGCTGGAGAATCATTACTGACCTGGGAATGTAGTGCTGGAGCAGATGCTGACCTGGAGCTAGAAGATCCGAAGTCTAATACCCCCCCACAAGATGGAGAGTAGATATTGGATACTCCCATCTTGAGCAGAAGTAACCGAAAGCTTGGAGAGGGCAGAGCTTAGTGAGGATATCAGCAAGTTGAGAACCAGAGGGAACAAACGCAGTAGCAAGGGTGCCATCAGCAATTTTGTCACGAACCAAGTGACAATCAAGTTCTATGTGCTTGGTACGCTCATGGAACACCGGGTTGGAGGAAATATGCAGTGCAGCTTTGTTATCACAATGAAGAAGGGCTGGGCTTGGATGAGGAACGTGAAGATCATTGAGAAGATAATGGAGCCAAGTTCACAAGAGGCGGCGGCCATGGAGCGATATTCAGCTTCAACGGAGCTACGAGAAACAGTGGGCTGTTTCTTGGATTTCCAAGAGATGAGTGACTGACCGAGAAGGACACAATATCTAGAAATAGAGCGTCAAGTGTTGGGGCAAGAAGCCCAATCAAAATCACAAAAACTAAGCAGCTGAAGAGGAGAAGCAACAGGAAAATAAAGACCTTGGCCAAGAGTACCTTTGACATACCGAAGGATCCTGTGAGCAGCAGCAAGGTGAGGAGCACGGGGTTGAGCCATGAACTGACTAAGAAGATGTACAGAGAAGCATATATCAGGCCGGGTAAGAGTTAAATATAAGAGGCACCTTATAAGTCGACGATAGGAGCCAGGATCATCCAGAAGTGGACCCTTGTCTTTGGATAACTTAACATTTTGGTCCATGGAAATTTTGGCAGGTTTACAGCCAATAAAACCAACCTCAGTGAGAATGTCGATGGCATATTTGAGTTGACAAAGCTGAAGACCTTCACTATTGCGAGCCACTTCAAGACCAAGAAAAAACTTGAGAGGACCAAGCTCTTTGATGTGAAACTGAGAGTGTAGAAAATGCTTGAGGTTGGCAACAACAAGAGAATCGTTGGAGGCAACAAAGAGAATCATCGACGTAAACAAGGAGGGCTAAAAAGGAGGAACCAGACTTCTTGACAAACAAGCTGTAGTCAGATTTAGAAGCAAGAAATCCATATTGTAAAAGTGTCTGGGAAAATTTTTCATACCACTGGCAAGATCCTTGTTTCAGCCCGTACAAGCTCTTGCGAAGAAGACAAACTTGACCGGGTTTGGCAAGATGGTAGCCAAGAGGTGGTGTCATATAAACCTCCTCATGAAGATCACCATGCAAAAATGCATTGTGAATGTCAAATTGGTGAAGGGACCAGCCGTGAATAGATGCTAGAGCAAGTAGGGTGCGAACTGTCACCATCTTTGCAACAGGTGAAAAAGTCTCATGGTAATCAAGACCTTCCTGCTGGTTGTAACCTTTGGCGACAAGGCGAGCCTTGTAGCATTCAATGGAGCCATTGGAGTTGTATTTAATTCGGTAAACCCATTTTGAGCCAATGGCAGATTTTCCTGCAGGAATATTAGTAAGAATCCAAGTGCCATTGGATTCCAAGGCAGAAAGTTCAAGAGCCATAGCCAATTTCCAATCAGAGGATTTAACTGCTTGAGAATAAGAAGGTTCAACAACTCTGAGAAGGGAAGTAGAGAAAGCTTTATGAGCAGGGGATAAACGTGTATAAGAAAGGAAATGATGCAAGGAATAAGGATGAGTAGAAGATAAATTTACCTTGGAGGCTGAAGGGAAAGGAGCATCGGCAATGGCTTGGTGACACATGTAGTCCTTCAGATGAGCTGGAAGCTGACGAATTCTAGTGGACCTGCGAAGAGGAGGTGAAGCTGCTGATGGAGGAGAGGAGGGCGAAAAAGGGGCATTAAGAGAAGTAGGAGGTGATGTGGAAGTGGAGGTGGAAAAAGGTGTATCAGAAGTAGGAAACCAAAGTGGGTCGGTGTAAAGTGGTGTGGAAGATTTGTGTAAAGGAGGAATCGGTGATAGAATATGTAGGAAAGTGGAGGTAGGTGAAGTGGAGGCAGGGAGTAGGTAGGGAAAAATATTCTCATGAAAGTGGACATCACGTGAAATAAAAATCTGGTGAGAATAAAGATCAAGTAATTTGTATCGTTTGACACCGAAAGGGTATCCAAGAAATAAACAACGACGAGCACGAGGGTCAAACTTGGTGTGGTGAGATTTAATGGTTGAAGCAAAACATAAGCATCCAAAAGTGCAAAGATGAGTGTAAGAGGGAGGATGGCCATATAGGAGCTCAAATGGTGTACGGTTTTGTAGCTTAGGAGTGGGAGTACGGTTTAGAAGGTAAGCTGCAGTAAGAATCATATCTGGCCAGTAGGTAAGTGAAAGACCGAACTGAAATTTCAGAGCTCTTGCAATATTGAGAATGTGTTGGTGTTTGCTTTTTGCAATACCATTTTGTTGAGGACTTTCAATACATGTACGTTTGTGGATAATGCCATTGTTATTGTAGAAATCATTCATGAGAAATTCAGACCCATTGTCTGTGCAGAAGTATTTTATTTTAGCATGAAATTGGGTCATAACCAGAGAATGGAAGGAGAGAATATATGGTCTTGTCTGAGATTTTGTACGCATTATATAGAGCCAGGTACAGCGTGTATAGTCGTCTACCAAGGTGAGAAAATAACGGTCTCCATTATATCCCTCTTGTGAGCAAGGACCCCAAATGTCAGCATGTATAATTTCGAAAGGTTGTGTAGATATGTGGGAACTTGGTGGAAAAGGTAACTTGTGTAATTTAGCTAACGGACAAATATCACAAACAAAGGATATATTTGATGTAAAATTCGGTAATGTGTTTGACAAAAGAGATAAACGAGAATTAGAAACATGTCCAAGGCGATAATGCCATAATTCATGTATGGTAGCAGCAGAGTTGACAGGAGCAGAAGAATTAGAATCAACTGCCAGCGCATAAGGATGGACAGTAGACATGTTGAAATGATATAGTCCATTGCAGATGTCACCCTTCCCAATCATTCTCCAAGTTGCTAGGTCCTGTATAAAACATTGTTTAGGAAAGAAAAGAAAACAGCAATTTGAAGAGAGAGTAAGTTGCCGAACTGAAAGCAAATTGAAAGAAAAAGTAGGAATGCATAACACATTTGTGAGAGTAATGTGGGAATTTAGTTTGACAGAACCAATGTGAGTAACATCTGCTAAAGCACCATTCGGAAGGTTGACTTTGGTGGATAGTTTTGTAGGAATATCAGTATAAATAGAGGGGCAACAAATCATATGATCTGTTGCTCCAGTATCTATAATCCAAGGAGAAATGGTCGCTTGAGCAGAAGAAATGTCAGAAGCATGAAGACAGAGAGGTATACCAATCATCTGAAAATTTTCGAAATGGGATGATGAAGGAAGAGATTGAACATTGTTACTGGTGACTGCAGGAGTCTGTGATTGGAGAAGGGCTATTAGCTGTTGAAGTTGGTCCTTTGGAATTGTTACTGAAGAGTCGGCCAAAACTTGGTCTCCTGCTAAAGTGTTGACTTGGTTCACAGAAGGAGCAGAACCTGGAGATTTTCCATGAAACTTATGGCTAGGAGGGTAGCCATTAAGCTTGTAACATTTTTCTCGCACATGTCCAGCCAATTTGCAATAAGTGCACTGTGATTTATCAAGCTTGGGATGAGCTTTAAAACAACAATCAAGAGAATGACCTGCTATCTTGCAATGAGTACAAAAATATCTGTCTCTACGTTGGAAACCAGAGGGTCTTGCAGAGTCATGAAAATTTTTGACAGCAAGTGCTAGAGAGTCCGCTGGGTTGAATGGAAGAGAAATCTATTTTCTCTTCTCTTCTTGCTGAACTAAGGCATAGACTTCACTTAAACAAGGCAATGGCTTAATCAAAATAATTTGAGCCTTAATAGAAGTAAAAGAGTCATTGAGCCCCATTAGAAACCTCATCACCCAATCACGTTGCTGGTTTTCAAGCAAAACTTTGAGTGCTCCACAGGAACAAACGGGTGTAGTTTCAAAATTCTGCAATTCATCAAGAAACCCTTTGAACTTGGAGAAATAAGTGCTGACAGAGTCACTACCTTGAGTAAGAGAATGAATGGCTTGCTTCAATTCATAGATGCGTGGGCCATTATTCTGGGCGAAACGTTGCTCTAGTTTCAGCCAAAGTTCAGATGCCGTATCAATATAGATGATGTTGTTCTTGATTTCAGGGGACATGGCATTCTGCAACCAAGTAATCACCATGTCATTGCATTCTAACCAATTCTCAAAAAGAGGATCGGAAGAGTCAGTGGGAATGGTGAAAGTTCCATCAATAAAACCTAGCTTTCGTTTGATACGAAGAGATCGTCGAATGGTGCGAGCCCAAGAGTGGTAGTTGTCGGCTGTAAGAAGGTGAGTAGTAAGTACAGTGGCTGGGCCATCATTAGAATTAAGAAAATAAGGACTCGTGGAATCCTTTGGGTTGATGACAGCTGAAAAAGGATTTTCATCTGCCATGAAATAACAGTGGCTATTCTATTGCTCTGATACCATGAAAAGAATTCAAGATGGTTGGGAGAGAGATAAAAGTTGAGACCGAATGCAATATTCTCATTCAGTATTTTTCTATCAAGCAGAGAGCTCCCTTTATACAAGCTTACGCAGTGGGAGAGGAGAAATAAAAATAACTAACTATACAGTGAAAAGAATAACAGAAAAGATTCTTCCTTCAACCAACGTCAGTCTGTTGTAAGAGGCAAGGCTCCAGTGCTGTAGAATGTAGAGGAGTTGGTTGTGAGCTTGAGTGAGCAGCTGGAGGAGCTGGAGAATCGTTGCTGACCTGGGAATGTAGTGCTGGAGCAGATGCTGACCTGGAGCTAGAAGATCCGGAGTCTAATACATAAAGGGGCTCCTGCTGTCCAGAGAATTAAAAAAAAGTCGTGAGAGAAACTTTGGAAATGCAGAATTCAAGACTGCCTTGAGCTTATGTTGTTGAAGGTGGGGGTAGTGCGTTAAAAACCAAAGGAAGTCTTGGCAGAATTCTCCATTGTGAAGATTCAGATGAGTTCCAATGCCCATCATGCAGAAACGCAATGGAAGACTCACTTCATTTACTTGTCTATTGTGATGTTGCACGTAAAGTTTGGCGAGAGTCGATGTGGCCTATCAAACCGGATTAGATTCCTATATCCAACCCAAATGAATTGGTAACTTTCATTATAAATGTTGATAAGGAGTTGAATCTGGAGAAGAAACATGTAAGAGCCTTTCATACTTAATGCTGCCATTGTGCTGGATGAAATTTGGTTTATGCGCAACTTGGTAGTTCATCAAGAAGAAGAGGTGGATATTTATAGGTTGATCACAAAGGTAAAAAAGAGATATTTGGAGCATTCGAATGCGTGGGTGGAGTTTGAGCAAGATGCAAATTTGAGGTGGTATCCACCTAAATTGGGTTGGTTGAAACTTTAGGATCTTATATAGCAATCTTTATCAGAGATTCTTCCAATTCCCTTTGCATGTCATACATTGAACGATTAAGTGCTATGGATCCCCTTGTTGGTGAGGCTTTCGCCTTGGCGGAAGCGGTGGCTTTGGCAAAGCGCAAGAATTGGACTTGGGTGATTTTTGAAAGTGATTTGTTGGTGCCATGTAGAGAGGTGAACTCTGATGCTCTGACTCAGCTTTGGGCGATTATGGGGATGAAGTACCTTCGGGATTGTCTTTCTATGTTTGTAGAGTGGAGGATAGCTTGGGTTCCAAGGATATGTAATGCTATGGCCCATAAGTTAGCTCAGTTGGCTGCTGTAGGTATTTATGGTTGTAGTTCGTTTTTTGTTATTCTCAAACATATCTGGTCGTGTGATATGTCATCTGGGTTTTAGTTTCTTTTAATGCATTGAGGTATTATTCAGCAAAAAATAAAAATAAAAATAAAAAGAATTCTGATTTTACGTTTAAAATTTTAGGTTTAACATTAACTTTGAAACCAAAACGTATTTGGTTGGTTAAGTTTTGGATTTATATATATTATTTTTTATTTAATAATATTATTTGATAGTTATCATAATATTTAAAAAAATAACAACAAATGAAAATAAATTTATTTAGTAAAATAAAATAAATTATAAAAATTCAATTCCCTTTTAATACACAAACTTTTGCTATGGATACTTAGCTGGAAATACATATTCCAACAAGACAATTTTTAAATTTTAGTCCAATAATTTTCTGTTAAATGGTGAATACTTCAACAACGACAAAAGAGTTTTCAAGACATTATGCTCCAATACAAGAAGCAGACTCCACAAGAACGTCATCATGTTCTTGTTGAAAAAGGACAACTGCAATCTAGTTTGGCCGCAACCTTTTCCACAAAAAAAGACTCATGGACACTCTCTCATATTTCTGATGAAGACGACGATACTTAATCATTCTTTCTCCATTACCTAACTTTTCTCAAGACTCACAATACCCTTTTGATGCCTTTGATCTTAAGGCATTATGTGAATACTCCCCACTAGACTTTGAAGACAAATAAAAAAAGATGACATCAGGGATTACATCAGGAACATGACAACCACATGATCACATCAATAACATCACTCCCACTAAAAGACTCCAACGCCCATGCTCCTGTTCAAGGGTCTTTTAGACATTTTATCAAAGGATAAAGATGTTTTTGCCGACAGCATTGTTCATGCACCATCACAAGGGCATTTTAGATATTTTACTACTTTTTATTGGACGTTTTTGGCCTATATAAGACGCCTCAAAATTAGTTCAAAACATCCTTCATCTACCTCTAAATCTCTCGAGATTCATCTTTGTATGCCCTCCATTTCTCTAACTCTCTCTCTCTAGCCTTTCCAACTATCACCACTCCCCCCAACTTCGTAATCTTCTCTCTTGTAATTCACTTTCTTCTTGTACTTATATTTCAATTTTGTCTTATTTCTTTTCAAAGTTTTAATCCTGTAAGACCGTTTCTTTTTTCTTTTTCTTTTTCTTTTTTTTATAAAGAATTTTATTTTTGTCATATTATCATCCTTGTATTACTCTTTGTTATTAGGGAAAATTATAATTTTTCTCTTCAAACTATCCTACAAATTTTAACTCATGACAGCTCACTCACAAAATATGCATCTCATTGCAATTCCAACCCCCAAATCATTGGAGTCATTATATCAAACATTTTCGTTTCATGTGACCAGCACGTGACATTCTTCTTATGTGAAAAGACAAATTTATTTAAACCTTTCCAAGTCATCTATAGTACTTCTCACGATCTGTAAACCCAAAAAATAATATGTAAGTAACATAGTTTGGAGGTGAATGTAATAAGTTAAAATTTATAGGCCTATTTTAGAATTGGGGTGGTAGTTTGAGGTGAGAAATTATAATTTTTCTATTTTTATTATTAGTTACCTAGGCTTATAATACTCAATGGACTGAATATACAAAATTCTCCATTCAAAGGATAATTACTCCTTAGGAATTGTAACATCCCAACTTTTTAAACTTAAGTTTCCTTTAAGTAAGTCATTAGTATATAAAATAGTATTTATTTATTATTTTCGGATTAATTACTTTCATTAGTTTAAAGATAGGGAAAAATCCCTAAAAATAGCTAGAAATTGCCGAAAATTACTAGAAAATTTTCTTCTTTCATCTCTTTTTAAATTCTTCAACTTAGTAATATATTTTACTCATTTAGTATCTTAGAAATTTCTAAATAGAGATTTAATGCATTTAAAATTCTGAAAATACTATTATTTCACGATTTTTGGCCTAAATATATAGTCTCTTTTAATCCAAGCTTTTTCAAACTTTCTGCCTAGACTTATGTTATTTTCTTATTTGCTAAGCCAATAGATTGTTTTCTAGCTTAGCCGTGTGTCTTAGGATTACTTTTGAGAATTATTTCAATTAATTAGCAAAAAGGGCTTAGAAAATAGGTTTAATGGCATTTGGGCTTGAAATAAAATCTAATTGGACCCCCATTAAGCCATACTTGGCCCAGCCCACCTCTCAAAGCTCAGCCCACCCCATTTTGTGACTCAAAACCAGCCAGCCCTAGTTTAGTGCCCATAGGAATTTTTTGTAATCATTAGTCATCATTGGCTGCCACCCATATGAACCAATCCCTATCCTTTGCTTGCATAGGACCTCCCACCTAGTTATTGAGCTAATGATGCCTACTCTAGATTAACCCTAGGACCTATGTTTAACCCTAGTGCTTTAACTATGGTTTAGAGCACTATAAATAGAGAAGTGGTGTGAGGGTTATCCTCACACCAAGACCCGACCAAGTAGGGTCTTTTAGAGAGAAAGGAAGTGTCGAGTGAGAGCTAGAGGAAGAAGAAGGGAGGAGAAGCAAGAAGAGGAAGAAATTTTGCGAAAAGGGAGAAAAGGTTGAAGTATCTCCTCCTCTTGACAATGAGGCTGTTATTTTGATCCTATTGCTAATAGAAGTACTTCTTGTAGGTTTTTAATCTTCAAAGAAGTTGGCCACTAAGCAAACCCAAGGAGGTAACACTACAAGAAAAATGGTTTTGGGTGTCAAAAAATTTTCTCACCCAAAGTGCCATTTTTATCACCAAAGGTTTTGGGTGACAAAACCGAGTTGTCACCTGGTTTGTCACCTAAAGCTCTTCAACAAGGTTTTAGATGACAATTTTCATGTTTTATCATTTGAAACTGTCTGGACGGATATATAAACCGTCCAAATGGTCATGCCTAGTACCCTCCATCCATTCGCATGAGAGGTGCGAACATATTCTCCATACATTCGCATGAGGAGAACGTTTGGTCCAAAGTGACGGAACGAATTTTGTCATGGAAACCTTGTGTGCACGGTAATATAAAACTGTCTGCACGGTAACATAAAAACGTGCGGATGGTATTATGAAGATATCCACACCTATGTTTCATTTTTGACGAAATAGGTTTTTGTCACATTCAGAAAACCGTTTGAACACTCACATCGAGAGTGCAGATGCTTTTTCTGTGGAAAACGTGTGAACGTGTTTTCCTCCCATTCGAACGGGTGCTAATTAAATGACCGTGTGCACAGAAGAATAACCCTGCGGACGAACGTTATTTCATGAGAAGTGTGCGGACGGATTGTTAAGAGTGTAGACATGCTCACTGTTAAAACCGTTCGGACGATTTTATTAGCGTTCGAACCCTTTGTTACGTATTTGAATTAATTTAATTAAAATTTTAAAAATAATTTTGCAAAGAATACAAATAGAATGATATTCAATACTCATAATAATAATAAAATGTCTACAAATATGCTATCATTATTAAAAGTAACTAATATACATAATTGATAAGTACTGATCAAATTGTGAAAATACATAATTTACCCAAATTTTCATTTAGGTGTCATATGGGATGTCAGCTGTCTAATGTGCTCTATCATCTGCTCACGCATCTGTTGTTCCATTAGTTGCATCCTTCGTTCTTACTGTGCTACTAGGTTCCATTGCTGCTCCCGCATCATATTTTGATACTCTTCGTCTTTCTTTCGTTGCTACTCCTCCATCATCTGCTGATGCTCTCGCATCGTCTGCTCTATTTCTGACCCCTTGACCAGAAGCGCTTCATATTCTATCTATCTAGCCCTCATATCTTCTATCTCTAATCTAGCCTCCTCTAATCTCCGAGACAAATTAACAGACGATACTAAAGAAGATGATCCAATAGACCGTACTAAATAGCCTAAACCTCGCACGTAATCCGCTTTCGTCCCCAATACCTCAACAAAAATCTCCACTTATGTGTATGGCTTTTCCTCTGACTCGTATTGCAACTGTAATGCCTCCATTTTTTTCTACAAAATTAGAAAAGAAGATAAAGTTAGCACATTAGAAACATAAGAGATAACGAATGCATCATTAAATCTAATGTTACAACTTACAAAATTTTCCCGTGCATCTTCTGATGTCCACAAGCCATCTTTATTAGTGTGCGTTTTTTATACAGCAACGAAGGATTAATCTCTTCAAATTTTGGATTTTTCTGTATACCAAAAGAAATATCCAACGTGCATATTAAAATACCTAAGTCATTTATTAAGTAATATGTCTAAAAAATATAAATTTATTACTTACTAACAACGCTTTCATGCGTTGGACGGACCTTGCTCCCGATGCGTGTACAATCTTCAACTTAGCTCTATTCTCCTGGTTGATTGCACTCCTTCTATGCATTGTACATATACAATTATTACAACAATTAATAATAAACTAAAATTAACGTTTAGGACAGAATAAAAAATTTTAACCTGAAATTCCTCACTCACGAATAAATCACAGACACGAGTCTATTCTTCTTGTTCATCTCAGGATACGGGTGCTCTAACACCCTTCTTCTTTGGAATTGAACACTGCTGGTACATTCTATTTCTGTACATCCTGTACGCTGTTTTCATCATAGACGTCACAGTGATGCGATCCTCGGCTCGGTCATAATCTAGTTGGAAATCATCCTTAAAATATATAACAGTTAGTACGTATAAAAGTTTCCACAATTAAAATTTTAATAAATTATGCTTACCAACACTCGGTTCATCACGTATGATTTAACCTGGTCGGGGACCTCCCTCCACTTACTTGTTTGAAATGGGACATGCTGTCGAACGAGTGCACCAATATGACTTTAGAGCATCGAGGACGTATTGTCATCACCGCCTATACGTCCATCAGGGATATTGACAGTCAGCTTTCCTCCGGTACGAGCCTTTAGTAATGCAATCCCACGTGTACTACCCCTTTCGTGCTTGATTCCGGAGGTAGCTACAAATGAAGAACCAAAAATTTAAAATTTAGTTAGCATAGAAATTTAAAAGTCATAATATTTAATTAAGATCGATGGGGTAAGATACTTACACACACAACTACTTTGGGTGCCTACTGAACTTGCTGTGGTAGGAGACGGTAATTCGTTGAAATCTCTAAGCGAAGGACCCAACACTGCTAGTGTACCGGCGGTACTCTCAGCTCGAACTGATAAATCACACCGAAGATTTTTTCCTCCCGCTGACATGACGTCGTCCTCGATGTCTAGAAATTGGAAAGATCTCTCTTATTTAGCAGAAAATTTCAATGGAGTAGCTTGATGCCTATGTTAGGCAACTTTAAAGTTAGAAACTTTGACTTACATGGAGAAGCTATATGCAGTCAAAGTTGTGGGCTAAGGGCTCCTTTTGGCCGGTTGTGTAGATAAACTAGTAGTGCAAGCGATCGATCGGTTGAAATTAATTAAACCCATAAGCTATGTGCATCGCCTACAATATTGAAATTAGAAGCTACGATCAATGTACGTACACTAATGCCTAAGACAGAGTCTAAATTGGATTATTTTTTCAGATTTTTATATTAAAGATAAAATCAAGTAATTATTCTATTCGAATTTGCACATTAATGTAGAAGAGGATTTGTTCAGACACAGAAAGACACACCAAAAGCTTTCAGCATAAGAGAAGATCAGAAAACAGAGAAAATGAAGCTTCCCTTGTGATCACTCTTATGTTTGTGAGAAAATCAGTGGGACCTTTCTTTTAAATAAGCAATGATCAATGGGACTAAGAATATACTATAGGATGTTGTTATTAGGGTCCATTAGTCTATTGAATATTGAAACAAATTATATAAGAGAATTTTGGTGTAATAGGGTCCAGTCTGCACATTTTTCTATCAAAAACATCTATGCTAATTGATACTATATTTGTTACTGTAAATAAATTAGTTAAATGAAAAAAATTATGTGATCGTATGATACATCATAAAACTATGTAGCGATGTTTTTGATATTTCTACTTCCATGACACGTACCAGAACTGATAACATCCGAGATTATGTTAGATTATACACGAAAGATCCTTTTTTGGCCATCACCGTCTCTAGTTCCATAACCTCTAACCTCCTAGTCAAAGTAGCAATACGATATAGACATCACTTTTCTCTTTCAACTAATTTTTCTGCCACCAACAATTGTTCTGAGAGGCTGTGCTACCAATGGTGTCCGGTTAGATCGTGTAATCCACTGTTGGACACTTTAAGCAAGATAATCAAAAAAGGTAAGTGCACGATCCAATTACATGCTGAAGAATTCCCTGTTGCGCAAAGTCTGAACAATTTGCTTGTATTTAGGAGTAAGAACAGTGTAGAAATTAGGTGCATCATAAGGTAAAGTAATGCATGATGGTCTAGTGGTTTGTGTGGCCTGGAAAAAATCCTTAAGAGTGTGTGGTGCAGGTGCAGCCATAGCTTCTTAAAAATGCTCCTCTATAAAATCGCATAAATCAATTTCAATATACTCACATGTAGAAGAGGCAAAAGAGTTATCCGACTCATTCAAAAATGAGCAGTGCAAAGGCTATCCCAAGTATAGGAGTTATGTCGTGTAATAATTATCCCAAAAGGTTAGATCGCCTCCTTGGGAAAAATGGACTAATTTCAAACTCGTGTAAAAACAAGAAAAAAATAAAAGCAGTGATATGTGCAACAAGTGTGCAGTTGAAAAATAAAAGAAAAGTTTACTGAAAAATACAAGTGCATCCTTTTTCCCAAATTTCTAAGTTCTCCACTTATAAAATTCTATGTTTATTCGAAAGTTCTATAAATTCTCAAGATACATACTGTTCAGATTTGATTACGACCAAACAAAGAACAAATCAAACCCAAAGTGACTCCATTATGCACCCAAAATGTCAAAAGTGCCAAGAGCCATCCTCTAGGTCTAATAACCCACATACCTTTGACCTCTATGGCTCCCTTTTGTCATTTTAGGTCATTTAATGTGACATGCCAAACCTATTAATGCATCATCTTATCTCAAGGTACACAAATCTCAACATATAACTTGTTTTATCCAACAAAGATTCTTCAATACACATATTCAACTACAAGCATCATAGGACACCAACCATTTATCATTTCAATGCTAGGTGTACCCAAGAAAAATAAGAAAATCAGAGTAAGAGAGCGACCTCTCTAACCCGTGACCATCAACAATTCGGCATTGGCATTTCCATTTCCAAAGTTTCAAACCTCACATGCAAGAGCCCATATGTCCATTAACGACACATATATAAACCATCATTAATAAATACATTTGATCCACTCAAAAATAGGAAACTTTGAACATGAAGACCACTATTTCACCTTCTCTTTTCAATCCATCCACATGTGACCTATAAACATTATACTCAAATATTTTCACCGTGTGTTCATTCCAAACCCAACACTAAAAGAGTCTAGAAATCCGTTATCTTGTAGCAAGCCTTTCCTCTTTGCATCTTACTGAGTTTCGATCACCTAGTGAGTTTGGAGCAATAGAGATCTTTAGAGAACACAACAACAACAACACTCAAACTAAAGAGAGGAAACTAAAATATAACTTTACTTTACCTTCCTTTCCTTCTTCTTCCTTCTTCTTCTTTCCTCTTTCTCTTATCTTCTTCTTTCTCTCCTTTCTTCCTCTCAATCTTTCTCATGCCACACTCTCTCTCTCTCTCTCTCTCTCTCTCTCTCTCTCTCGGTGAGGCCATGGGGAAAATGAACCCATTTGGCTTTCTCTCTCGGTGGCAAATTATAGCTCTTGACAAGTGTCAAGTTGGTTCTAATCTAGGTAATCATTGTTATGAGTCTAGGTGACAACCCAAGAGGGGGGTGAACTGAGTTTTAATAAATGTTAAAAATTTTTCAAAGAAAAGCCAAGAGAAATATTCAAAACATTAAAGCACACCACAAACACAGAAATGCAATAAATAAAAAGAGCAAATGATTGATAGATGACACTGGTATTTTTAGGTGGTTCGGCCAAGACTTGCTTACGTCCACCCATAAGGCTATTGTCTTCCTTGAGCTTTCTCCACTATTGTCCAATAGAAATTACACATTAGCTTTCGGGTGCTAAGTAACCGTTTTAAGCGTTTTGCTGAGATCACGCTTCAACTCTTACTACAAATCCCAACACTCAAGGTGAGATTTATTCTATCCTCATGGGTAAGTCAAGCGTGTCCCCACACTCAAGTGTTTTACAATGGATTTATGAAAGAAGTAATAAATAATAGCTCTTTAAGCTAGATTTGCAAATACATAACACAATAATGAGCAAGATGATGATGCAAGTTCTTCTTCAAGCTATTGCTCTCTCTTTGTAGGCTATGTCAGAGATGATGATGCAAGTTCTTGTCTTTTCTCTCTCCATCTTAATCTATTTATAGTCCTCTAGACTTAAGTAGTCCCCAAGAGGCTTTATTGTACCGTTGGAGAGGTGCCCTATGCACATTAATGGCTAAAATATGAACTGACGTCGTTTTGAAAAAATCTGGAAAATCGTAACATGTGTCGACTAATATTCACCATGTGTCGACACCATCTTCTCATCTAAAATTTCACTCTCGGGTGTTTGTGGCATATGTTGACACTATCTTCATATGTGTCAACACCTTCAAAATTGCTCTCGAGTATCAGTGCAATGTGTCGACACCATCTTCACATGTGTCGAAACCTTCAAAATAATTCTCGGGTGTCAGTGCACTGTGCCAACGCCATTTTCCTATTTGCCGACACCATCAATACAGGAGAGGCTTTTCAGCAACTTGAAAGTGTCATTTTCACTCCATTTTATCTATAAATACCTATAATGAACAATGTGAATGTTTTAGCTTACGTAATGTTGTTAATATTGTTAGCCCAAGGTTGCTCCATGAGCTGTCTAACTTGATTTTATTGATAACGAATGACAAAATAGTTTTGGATTATTTTTAGAATTAGTGGTTGTCAATCCACTATTCAGTCGAGAGTACTCAATTGTATTTCAATCTCTCTCGAGTGTATTATACCCTATATTCGATTTAAACACTATGGCCTACATCTAAACTATGTATTTTTTATTATAGGAGTTTTCGTGTTGAAGTGGAAAGAATTGCATATAAAAAAGCACTGAAAATCTCTTTCTGCCAAGATGGTGTCGACGCATGGAAGAGATGGTGTCGACACATTGCATAGTTATCAGAATGTCATTTTGATGGCGTCGACACATGATGAAAGAAGTGTCGACATATGCCACAGGCACCTGCGAGTCAGTTCCAAACTTGAAGAAGGTGTCGACATAGGCATATATGTGTCAGACACATGTTGCGGGAACCCTGTTTTTAAAATGATGGCTCAGCATGCAAATCAAGATGTTGTGGCACTTAGGGCACCTCTCCAACATTCCAAAAAGGCCCTTGTGACCCCCAAAAATTGAAGACCTACAAAGACAACATTATAGAGAAAGAAAAAGCATCTTTTGCATCTCTAACATCATCAATCTTGACCTAGCCTCCAAAAAGAGAGAAAAAAGCGCAAAAGAATAAAGTTGCACATTTCCCAAGAGATCTACTACTTTCTTGCTGCCATCACGATCAGATCTTGCCTTCTAGCCATTTATTAAGCATTATATTTGCTTATCTAGCTTTTAGAGCTATTGTTTATCATTCATATCTTTAAACCTTTGAAAAAAATTTAAGCCTGGGATACACTTAGGCCAATCCATGAGGATAAAAGAAATCTCATAGGTTTTGAGACTTGTGGTTCGAGTTGAAGAGTGAGCTCGGAAAAACTCTTGTAATAGTTATTTAACATCCGGAAGTTAAGTTGTAAACACTATTGGATTATAGTGGAGAAGTCCAAGGAAGGTAATAGCCTTGGGGGTGGACGTAGGCAAGTCTTAGCTGAACCACCTAAAATCGTGGTGTTATCTCTCTTCCTTATCTCTCTTACTTTATTTCTATCATTTATTGTTCTTCGTATTAAATAGCATTTAGTAATTTTCAAATCTGCATTTTTATTGGAAAAAGTCTAATATTTTGATATACCCAATTAGCCCTCCCTCTTGGTTTGCTATTTAGACTCACAAATAGGTATTTATGACCTTTTATAGAAAGAGAATCTCAATCTTGTCAAAAAAAGATTTAGTATTTGTGGATTGACAATATAAAAATCTAAAATTCTTCGAAGTAAGTATAGAGTTTGTTATCATCAAAATTAAAATGATTGTTCAAGAAACAACCTTGGGCTAACAATCTCCCCATTTTTTATGATGACAAACTGTTTGAGAGAAAAGTTTTTTGCTAAAAAGGAAAAGGCTCCCTCTGAGAACAAGCACGAGTTTTCATATTTTCTTTAGCACGTAGAGCTTTGAGATTTTAAAATTTTTTTTGCAAGAGTTCCCTTTGTAATTGAAAGTTTCCAAACATTAAAAAACAAGTCAAATAACACTTCTATAATCACCCTCCAAGGTTCTCAAACTCCATAATATGCTTTCAGAACTAAAGACTTCAATATTCAAGACTTAAAAATTAAAGATATACATTTGATGAGCTTTCCCAAATCTTCCAATTTGAAGCACAAGTAATAAGCATTTCTCAAAGCATTTTGATATTCACTCAACAAAAACATAATCAACCCAAGAGATTCACATAATCAATCACATAGTTAACACAAGTAATCATCAAGAGAATCAAAATGCAACATGTACATAAATGCTAAAATGTTTCTTAAACAATACAAAGAGTTAGAAAAAAATTTCTTTATACTTTCTCCCCCTTTGGCATTACCAAAAAGAAAAGAGGGGTAAGGCTATCAAGGGAAAGACATAAGGAAGCTGGCTAGCGAGGGCGAGGACCAGGGTCAAGATTATATTTGTGTAGAAAAGCAGCCCAAGACATGTTGAATAGTGAACCCAAGCAAGAACATGAGGCCGAAGGTTGCGATCAGTGTCGATGAAGATCTTGGGGGTCTAAGCAATATCAATTACAGTCAATTTGATGCTTCCACTCATAGTCTCAGTAGCAGTAACCATCTCTTTAAAGTCAAACTCATTCTCTAAAAACCATGAAAAATAGTATCCATCTCCTAGAAATTACCTTGTGATGCCGAAAATCCTTTTCAAATTGATTTGATGCAGCCCTAAGCGGAAGAACTGAATTTCCAAAACTTTAGCGAGCTCCTCGGTGATTCTTCCCTTCTTGCGTGTCCTAGAACTCTCGGCTGGTGGGTGACACGCTTTGAGTGACCGCGTGACATTATATTGGATTGGGTTGAGGAAATGTCGATTAGAGGTGGAGGATTTGAGGATGGATTGAGAGATATGTGAGAATGGGGGAAGGTGCGGAAGAGTGTTTTGGAGGATGGGCGAGGTTTCTATGGGAGGAAAGGAGGAAATTGCCGACTCTTTGCCCTTAAAAGGTATTTATATGGGCTATGTGAACTGTCTTTTAAAAACTATGATTTCGAAAGAGATGTTGACACATGGTCAATAAGTGTCGACACATTGGAAACAGACTAGACTGATGTGTCAACACATTGGATACAGACCAGACTAATGTGTCGACATATTGGACAAAGACTAGACTAATGTGTCGACACATTGCACACAGACCAGACTGATGTGTTAACACATGAATATATAGTGTTGACACTACTTAACAAGCTCTCGGGAAGACTATTGATGTGTCGACACATGATTGAATGGTGTCGACACATACATCTCCTGGGAAACCTTACTTAGCTAAGTCCAAAAGAGTCAACACTTGTTCGCACAAGTGTTAAACAAATGTTGACACATGATTGCAAATGAATTAAACTTGATGTTTTCATGAGGAAAATATATGAAATCAAGGAATTAATGGCAAGTAAGCAATTAACAATGCACAGTGGAATAACCAATTCAACCAATCAATATTTTATCCAAGCAATTATCTATATTTCGAAGGATATCTCATACCAATCTCTTGATGAATGAAACAAAATCTATCCTCATTAAGGTGTTTTGTGAAAATATCCCAATTGAAGGTCGTGTTTACAAACTCAAGAACAATATCCCCTTTTTGAGCATGATCTCAAATGAAATGATGTTTAATCTCAAAGTGTTTTGTCCTAAATTGCTGAATATGATTTTTGATACGATTTATGTCATTGGTGTTATCACATTTTATTTGGGATGAGAAAATAATAAGATTAAAATCTTCTAATTGTTGTTTCATCTACAATATTTGTGCACAACAATTAACAATGGCAATATACTTGGCTTCTGTGGTTGATAGAGACACAGAGTTTTGTTTCTTACAAAACCAAGAGACTAATGAGGTTCTAAGAAATTGACAAGTACCACTAGTACTCTTCCCATCAATTTTACAACCAGCATAATTGCATTCGAGTATCCTTGCAAATTAAACTCAACCCTCTTAGGATAAAACAAACTAAGATTTTGAGTGTCAAAAGATAGAATATTCTTTGACCGCAAGTGAGAAGGGTAAGATTGAAATAGCACATATGTAATAACTAGCTTTGAAAGAATAATAGCCCATTTCCTCCTTGATCTACTATCTTTCTTGATTGCTGCCATCATCCACGATCATCGAGCTTGCCTTCTAGCCAAATTTATACATAAGCATTATTATAGTAAAAAGTGTATAAAAAATCTAAGAAACTCTTTCTTTTAGAGCTAAGTGATTGTTTATCATTGAACACATGATTTGGTAAATCATTTCAAAACCTGGTTGACAACAAAATTTCCAAAGCCTTGAGGAAGACACATACATCCATCTTTTAGGCATCATGGATTCCATGCAAAGGATTATAACTAAGCTGCCATCACTATCAGATCTTGTTTTCTAGCCATTTATTGAGCATTGTATTTGCTGATCTAGTTTTTAGAGCTATTGTTTATCATTCATATCTTTAAACCTTTGAAAAAAATTTAAGCCTGGGATACACTTAGGCCAATCCATGAGGATAAAAGAAATCTCATAGGTTTTGAGACTTGTGGCGAGTTGAAGAGTGAGCTCGGAAAAACTCTTGTAATAGATTATTTAACATCCGGAAGTTAAGTTGTAAACACTATTGGATTATAGTGGAGAAGTCCAAGGAAGGTAATAGCCTTGGGGGTGGACGTAGGCAAGTGTTGGCCAAACCACCTAAAATCGTGGTGTTATCTCTCTTCCCATCTCTTTTACTTTATTTCTATCATTTATTGTTCTTCGTATTAAATAGCATTTAGTAATTTTCAAATCTGCATTTTTATTGGAAAAAGTCTAATATTTTGATATACCCAATTAGCCCTCCCTCTTGGTTTGCTATTTAGACTCACAAATAGGTATTTATGACCTTTTATAGAAAGAGAATCTCAATCTTGTCAAAAAAAGATTTAGTATTTGTGGATTGACAATATAAAAATCTAAAATTCTTCGAAGTAAGTATAGAGTTTGTTATCATCAAAATTAAAATGAATTGTTCAACGAAACAACCTTGGGCTAACAATCTCCCCATTTTTTATGATGACAAACTGTTTGAGAGAAAAGTTTTTTGCTAAAAAGGAAAAGGCTCCCTCTGAGAACAAGCACGAGTTTTCATATTTTCTTTAGCACGTAGAGCTTTGAGATTTTAAAATTTTTTTTGCAAGAGTTCCCTTTGTAATTGAAAGTTTCCAAACATTAAAAAACAAGTCAAATAACACTTCTATAATCACCCTCCAAGGTTCTCAAACTCCATAATATGCTTTCAGAACTAAAGACTTCAATATTCAAGACTTAAAAATTAAAGATATACATTTGATGAGCTTTCCCAAATCTTCCAATTTGAAGCACAAGTAATAAGCATTTCTCAAAGCATTTTGATATTCACTCAACAAAAACATAATCAACCCAAGAGATTCACATAATCAATCACATAGTTAACACAAGTAATCATCAAGAGAATCAAAATGCAACATGTACATAAATGCTAAAATGTTTCTTAAACAATACAAAGAGTTAGAAAAAAATTTCTTTATACTTTCTCCCCCTTTGGCATTACCAAAAAGAAAAGAGGGGTAAGGCTATCAAGGGAAAGACATAAGGAAGCTGGCTAGCGAGGGCGAGGACCAGGGTCAAGATTATATTTGTGTAGAAAAGCAGCCCAAGACGTGTTGAATAGTGAACCCAAGCAAGAACATGAGGCCGAAGGTTGCGATCAGTGTCGATGAAGATCTTGGGGGTCTAAGCAATATCAATTACAGTCAATTTGATGCTTCCACTCATAGTCTCAGTAGCAGTAACCATCTCTTTAAAGTCAAACTCATTCTCTAAAAACCATGAAAAATAGTATCCATCTCCTAGAAATTACCTTGTGATGCCAAAAATCCTTTTCAAATTGATTTGATGCAGCCCTAAGCGGAAGAACTGAATTTCCAAAACTTTAGCGAGCTCCTCGGTGATTCTTCCCTTCTTGCGTGTCCTAGAACTCTCGGCTGGTGGGTGACACGCTTTGAGTGACCGCGTGACATTATATTGGATTGGGTTGAGGAAATGTCGATTAGAGGTGGAGGATTTGAGGATGGATTGAGAGATATGTGAGAATGGGGGAAGGTGCGGAAGAGTGTTTTGGAGGATGGGCGAGGTTTCTATGGGAGGAAAGGAGGAAATTGCCGACTCTTTGCCCTTAAAAGGTATTTATATGGGCTATGTGAACTGTCTTTTAAAAACTATGATTTCGAAAGAGATGTTGACACATGGTCAATAAGTGTCGACACATTGGAAACAGACTAGACTGATGTGTCAACACATTGGATACAGACCAGACTAATGTGTCGACATATTGGACAAAGACTAGACTAATGTGTCGACACATTGCACACAGACCAGACTGATGTGTTAACACATGAATATATAGTGTTGACACTACTTAACAAGCTCTCGGGAAGACTATTGATGTGTCGACACATGATTGAATGGTGTCGACACATACATCTCCTGGGAAACCTTACTTAGCTAAGTCCAAAAGAGTCAACACTTGTTCGCACAAGTGTTAAACAAATGTTGACACATGATTGCAAATGAATTAAACTTGATGTTTTCATGAGGAAAATATATGAAATCAAGGAATTAATGGCAAGTAAGCAATTAACAATGCACAGTGGAATAACCAATTCAACCAATCAATATTTTATCCAAGCAATTATCTATATTTCGAAGGATATCTCATACCAATCTCTTGATGAATGAAACAAAATCTATCCTCATTAAGGTGTTTTGTGAAAATATCCGTCAATTGAAGGTCGATGTTTACAAACTCAAGAACAATATCCCCTTTTTGAGCATGATCTCAAATGAAATGATGTTAATCTCAATATTTTTGTCCTAAATTGCTGAATATGATTTTTGATACGATTTATGTCATTGGTGTTATCACATTTTATTTGGGATGAGAAAATAATAAGATTAAAAACTTCTAATTGTTGTTTCATCTACAATATTTGTGCACAACAATTAACAATGGCAATATACTTGGCTTCTGTGGTTGATAGAGACACAGAGTTTTGTTTCTTACAAAACCAAGAGACTAATGAGGTTCTAAGAAATTGACAAGTACCACTAGTACTCTTCCCATCAATTTTACAACCAGCATAATTTGCATTCGAGTATCCTTGCAAATTAAACTCAACCCTCTTAGGATAAAACAAACTAAGATTTTGAGTGTCAATAAGATATCTGAATATTCTCTTGACCGCAAGGAAGTGAGACTCTTTAGGGTAAGATTGAAATCTAGCACATATGCAAATACTAAATATAATATCTGGTCTACTAGCTTTGAGATAGAATAAAAAACCAATCATCCCTCGATATTTGGTTTGGTCTATATCCTTACCTTTCTCATCTTTTTCCATTTTGGTTGATGGACTCATAGGTGTATCATAGGTTTTGAACTGTCCATACTGAATTTTTTAGGAGATCCCTTGTATATTTTGCTTGATTGATGAAAATATCCTCATTGCTTGGTTTGATTTAAAGTCCAAGAAAGTAGTTAAATTATCCCATGAGGCTCATCTCGAACTCACCTTCATAACTTTAGAAAAACTCTTCACACAAAGATTCATTAGTATATCCAAATATAATGCCATCGACATAAATTTGAACCATTAACAATTCATTGCCTTTTTCCTTAGTAAAAAAAGTAGTATCAATCATACCTCTTAAGAAACTATTTTCAATGAGAAAGAATTTAGACGTTTATACCACCTCTAAGTGATTGTTTCAAGCCATAAAGAGCCCTTGGTAAGCTTGAACACATGATTTGGTAAACTCTCATCTTCAAAACCGGGTGGTTGATCAACATAAACTTCTTCCGAAAGAAAACCATTGAGGAAGACACTTTTCACATCCATTTGAAAGAGTTTTAAATCTTTATAGCAAACAAAAGCAAGTAACATGCAAAATGGATTCTAATCTAGAAACTGGAGTAAAGGTTTCATCAAAATCAATACCCTCTTCTTGATTATAACATTGGGCTACTAATCTTGCCTTGTTCCTCACTACAACCCGGATTCATCCATTTTGTTTCTAAAAACCCATTTTGTATCAATGATTGGATAATCCTTGGGTCTAGGAACTAGATGTCATACTTGGTTTTTCACAAAATTGTTTTAACTCTTCCTCCATAGCATGGATCCAACTTTCATCATCTTTAACTTCAAGAAAATTTTTAGGCTCAAGTTAAGAAAGTAAAGCAAAATTATTAGCATGGTTGAAAGAGGAGCACGTACTTACCCCTTTCCTTACATTACCAATGATTTGATCGAGAAGATGACTCTTGACATATTTCCATGCTTTGGTTAATTCATTGTTTTTTTGTGGCATTTCTTCTTCGGGTTCCTAAGTTTCTTGCACTTGTATATGTAAATCTTCTTTTTTTTTACTTGTTGCAAGTCTCTCAATCCCTTTATCAAAATCTATAATATCCTCATCATCTCTTTTAGCAATAGTGTTAGATTCATCAAAAACAACATGAATAGATTCTTCCACAACTAAAA
>CM025849.1:16981812-16996259 GCA_003952965.2 Morella rubra | reverse complement strand
GAGAGTTTAATAGAATATCTTCTTGCACAAATGCTAAGAAATTTGGCATGCTCTAGAGATTACTCATGAAGGGACAAACCAAGTCAAAGAGTCCAAAATTAGTATGTTTGTCCATAACTATGAGTTATTTAAAATGACACCGGAGAATCCATTAGTGACATGTATACTAGATTTACCAACATTATAAATGCTTTAAATGCTCTTGGTAAATCTTATACTAACTCGGATTTGGTGAGAAAAATCCTTAGGTCACTACCAAAGTCATGGGAAGCAAAGGTGACCGCGATTCAAGAGGCTAAAGATCTCACCAAGCTACCTTTAGAAGAGCTTCTCGGATCTCATGACCCATGAGATCCAAATGCTCGAAAATGAAGATGAGAGCAAGAAGAAGATGAGGATCGCTCTCAAATCTTCCATAATGAAATGAGGATGACGATGAGGAAGACATAGTCTTGATGACTAGAAAAAGAACCAAAGAAAGAAAGAAAGAGAAGAGAAGCCTCAAATACAAAAGACATCATTGGAATGTTAACGATGAAAGCTCCTCCTCCAAAGAAGAAGATGGAGAAATCGTTAACATGTGCCTCATGGCATTTGAGATGATGATGAGGTATACTCTTCGGATGATGAACCTAAACTTTCATATATTGAACTTCAAAATGCCTTTGATGAACTTCTTTGTCAATTTGAAAAACTTGGTTCAAAATATACATCCTTGAAAAAGAAACTCATTTTGATTCAAAAGAAATTGATTTATTAGAAAATGAGCGAAATACTCTAAAGCTAGAAAATGATTTATTCCAACAAAAAGCTTTAGAATTTGAAAAGGAGAAAGTTGCTTTGAACAACAAAATAGTTTCTCAAAGCAAAATCCTTGAGAAGTTCACTCAAGGAAAGAAATCTTTGGATTTGATTCTTGGTAGTCAAAGATGTGTCTTTGACAAAAGTGGCTTAGGCTACAAGCCTTCTATTCACCAAAAATATTTTAAGAACTATTTTTTGAAGGCTAAGTTTTTTGTGCACCTACTCAAACATGCCATTTTTGCAACAAAGATGGGCATCTAATTTTTTATTGTGCATTAAAGAAACTTGGGAGCAAGACTCTCAAGAAGACATGGGTTCCAAAAGGAACCAAGGCTAACACCGAAGGACCCAAGAAAGCTTGGGTACCAAAAATTGTTTCTTGATTCTCTTGTAGGATGGAGCAATAAAGGGTATTTGGATGAAACTTGCCTTCAAGAAGGCTTGTGACATTTGAGGACAAATGCTAAGGGGAAAACCTTTGGTAACTTCTAAATCCTTGATTAGAATATGTTCTAAATTGTTGGTTAATGATGATTTCTTATATGTTAATGCAAATGTATTCATTTTGACATATTTCTTGTATTTATCAAAATAGAACATCTTTAAAATGACATTTTTACAAAATCATGAACTTTTATGAGTTTTTGTGAGCCTAAATTTTTTGGCTGAAAATGACCTTTAAATTGTCATTAGTAGCTAAGAGGTTGGTACAAACCAACTCGGGGAAAACCTTTATCGTAACTTAGCTAAAGATGGAAAATCTTGAGTTCTAAATTGTCATGGTTGATGACCAAGGCTAACACCGAAGGACCCAAGAAAGCTTGGGTACAAAAAATGGTTTCTTAATTCCTTTGTAGGACTCAAGAAGGATGGAGCAAAAAAGAGTGATTGGATGAAACTTGCCTTCAAGAAGGCTTGTGACATTTAAGGACAAATACTAAGGGGCAAAACTTTTGGTAACTTCTAAATCCTTATTGAGAATGTTCTAAATTGTTGGTTGATGATGATTTCTTATGTGTTAATCTTCTAAATGCAAATTATTCATATTTGACATATTTCTTGCATTTATCAAAATGGAACATCTATGAGCTAACATTTTTACAAAATCATGAACTTTTATGAGATTTTGTGAGCTTAAATTTTTTGGTTGAAAATGACCTTTAAATTGTCATTGGTAGCTAAGAGGTTGATACAAACCCACTCGGTGGGCTACTATCGTAATAGTGATGGACTCTTGAGTCCCGATTAGTCATCCTTTATACCATTTCAATATGATTGTCATTTGAAAGCCTCAAATTGTTCTTTTGGATGAAAAAATTATTTTTTGAAGTTACATCCATGCATTCAATTTTTGATTGACAAAGGGGAGATTTTCTTAATTGATATGCTTTCTATTCCTTTGATCCTGTGATGGATATTGGTAGAATGCATATTTGGAAATGCTTTGGTGGATAATGTATGCACATATCTTAATTTTTATTAAATTTTCGGTAATGCATCCATCTACGTTTATAACTTGGGTTGTGAGCGGTGAGCCCGAAAAATAACTTGGGTGGGTTTGAGTGTTAAGCCCGGAAAAACACTTGTACGGTTCTCTAGCACCCTGAAGCTAGAGTGTACACTATTTTGAAGATAGTGGAAAAACCTCAAAGATCGATAAAGGAGCTTGAGGGGTGAATGTAGGCAGGTTTGCCGAACCACCAAAAAATCACATGTTTGCTTCTCTATCCCTACTCTTTACATTTAACACATATTCTCTTATCGCATCTATATACTTATGCTAAATTAGCCTTTACTTTGCAAACACAACTTTAAGGGTTAAAAGCGAAAAAGTTTGGTAAACCCAATTCACCCCTCTTGGGTTGCCTTAATCCTTAAGACTCACAGTGAGTACGTAATCTCAATGCTAAATATGTATCCAAAGGACAAAAGGGGACATCCATCAAAATTTGTAAACACATTTGTCACAATAGCTGAACCAATTACGCATATTACGGATATTGTAAACTGAAACTGTCCATAACATGGACACTTCAAGAATTACACAGAGTTCGTTATCTGAACTCCGTGTAATTCTTAAACGGGACTAAGGCTTAATGGATGTATTAAACATAATACCAAAAACCGTTTAGGAGTACCAACCATCCAAATAAAAAATATAGCGTTCAGACGCCCGTAACAACTCATCCGAACCAAGAAGGGTGTCCGGATAGCAATTGTCGAACAACACTGTTTTTCGACAAAAAGATGCCAAAATCCATCCAAAAACATGCCAAAATCATCCCAAATAACAAACAATGCAATATAAACACATCACAACCAACCCTAAACTCCTTTGCTATAATTTTTTTTCCTAAAATTTCAAAAAACACATGCTTTCACATATTAAAATCCATGCTTTTCATCCTAAAACAAAAAAATTTTAAAACTACTAACCTCAAATGCAATCCAATATGAAATCCCAAATGAGTTGCTCCTTCCACACCCTATTCAATGAGGTTGGATGCCCAAAATCAGCTCCCATCTTCTCCTCTTGCTCAAATCTCTAGTTTCTAGGGATCCCTTTTTTGCTACACTATCTGCGATTTTGCATCTTTCATATGCATGAAACCATTCAGATGCATAAAATGGAATTCGAATGCCTACGTGTATTAGTTTTCGAGGGAATTATTGCTGCCTAAAATTTCCTACTCGTCTGCATGATGTTGCACTCGTCTGAACGCTATCTTTCAGTTCACAACGCCATTTTAGTAATCCTTAAACGACAACATCTGGTCATAAACGAACACGTTCGGACGGGACAACATTGTCTGAACGTTATCTACTATTTCATGACACCATTTTAGAAATACCCAGACGATAGCGTTTGACCATAAACAACAACGTCCAGACGATATATTATCCGTCTGAATGATCTCTTACATTTCATGACGCTGTTTGTAAATCCCCAAATGACAGTGTCTCAATGAAACGATTGTGAACGGAAGTGTCCTGACCGTATTTATAACCGTTCGGATGGTGTATTTTATATAATATGACTCCGTTCAAGCTTACAGTAAATAGTCCGAACATTTATCAGTCCATCCAAACAGTTTTTTATGATCTATTTTTTTAAGCTTATACAATTCAATTTATTAACAAGTTTTAAATAACCAAGTTATTTAATAATATAAATAACCTTAAGTGTTAAGTTCTAATAAATAGTTTCTTTTTAAGGAATGTAACGAAATTAAAACATAACATTAATTAACATTTGTATTAAGTTCTAATAGAAATAACATAAATATATCAAATATCCTCAAAACATAATAAAAAAATAAACGTCATAATAAAACTAAATAAAGATAAACTACTCCTCATCATTATCCGCGAGTTTTAGAACCTCACGAACTTTTTGAAGGTGCTCCTTTATCAGCACAACCCACTGAGTCAGGGCAAATAACTCTGCACCAGTTGCCACGCCCTTTATGACTTTCTGAACCGCAGCGACCTCCTTCTTCAACCCGGAGTCCATGTGCGTTACCTTACGCTCCAAAGTTATCGACCGACCATTGAAACTCGTCACCATCTCATGGGTGGGCAGCATGATCAACTGCATCCGCTGAGTCAGCTATGAAATCATATCATCCACCCAACTCGGTCGCTGTGCACCAACTCCCTGGGTCGAGGATTGTCCAGGATCCTGCTCCACCATTGCCTCTTCAGGCTGCGACTATCGTCTACTTGTAGCTACTCGAGCGACATGCAGCGCTCGACGTGTCTGGGCCATCGATTTAGAGAGCGTTGTCTTGTTGATCGACCCAAGTGGAACCGCCCTCGACTCGTAAGCACCCTCGGGTACCAGCAAGGCGTGATGGAATTGGGTCAGAAGAATCCCGTGCGGCAATGAAATCTGAGCATCAGTCTTCAAGGCCTCTTGCACGAACAGACTGGTAGATGTATGATGCCATATCAACAGGTAGCCCCTGTACAACTACCAGGTATATGAACTCGGCCCCGCTATAAGACAGCTCTATGGTGTGCTTCTTCAGGTCGATGGCAGAGCATAAGATCAGGTGCATGATATGCCAGAAAGGAAGTAGTTGCCTGTGTATCATGTAGCTTCCCTCTAAAATAGTTGTATCCTCACCCTACATAGTCCGGAAAACCTCGGCCTTAGTAGGCCGGCCCTCCTCACTCATTGGCAGGTTTGGGAATCCTATCAAATCCCTCTCGTAACTCAAGAATCTCGCTAGCTCTTCTGGCGAGAATGTGATCTAAACGTTACAACAGTGACCTCCATACTAGGCTCCTCGAGGTTCCTCGCCCATAATATGGCACAATAAGACTCCCACACAATGTTCTTCGATGCATAGCTGGTCATATGGATGAACAGAACCCAACCTACATGCTTCACCACCTTCGGAAATGTTCGACCCTTAAATGTAGGACAGTAGATATCTGCTAACTTAATGTTCCACTCGACAACAATCGAGCAGGGACATAATGATTGTTATATGCTGCTCCAACGTTAAAGCTAGAGTGAAAGGTTGCTCGTCATAAGCCTGGCTGCTGGTACACGTATGCATGCTCATTTTTTTAGAATCTGCACAAAAGCGTTCGTACGATTTACATGGCGTTTGCACGGTTAGACAGCCGTCCAAACAAAAAAAACCCTCCGAACACAAAGTAAAACCTTTCGGACAACATAAGAACATCATCGTATCTGTTTTGATAGTCTACAAAGCATCCGAATAGCTTTGGATAGACGTCCGAAAAAAAATAAATAGGCAAGGTTTGTTTGGACGATGCGTAAAGAACACTTGGACGATATTGCAGAAATTGTGACGATTCTCATCGTCACTTAGTTACCAAAATTTGGAACTAGTCACCCAGCAAAGCGTCCGAACGGTTTACTTTTGCTGTCGGGACGATTTTAATGTATTTGTGATGATTTTTACCGTCACTCATTCGCAACGAGGGTATGTATTTGTGATGACTTTTATGTATCATTAGCCTATAATCAAGGATTTTGTTAACGAGTCCAATGAACTATTAATGCCTAATAATCGACTCATAGTAGCTGATGTGCCTCTTCTAAATTCTGTTCTTCTCTAGGGAGGGAGTGGGGTAGTGTTTTATATAGCTTGTCATGTACAAGGGCCGGGTGAAACTCATATCCAAATCGATATTGGAGCAAGAACTCCCTAGCCATTGACCTTATTAAACAATTATAAGAAAGAACCATATATATAAATAAATATATATATATATATATATATATTATAGAAAAATTGTTGCTAATTAATTTTCCAAAAATGCATATGGGAGCTTGAATATCAATCCAAGTCAAATTAAATGATTGGTATGCATTTCAACTCGTGGCTTTGGTCACGTGCAACCAATATATATATATAACCTCACATATGGTGATCTTGTTAGTACCATTAACAAAGAAGGTTTAAAGATGTGTATTAACATGAAGATTAGTAATCAACTTAGCAAAGATAGGAGAAAAGCTAAGGATGAAATGGGTAATTTCTACGAACAGTATGGTCTGCCTTCCATAGCACCGTCACATAGGAAACACTAGAAGGACAGTCCTCCTTCAAAAATCTAACAAATACCACAAACGATCCTTTAGGAAGTATACTACTCTGAAGATAGTATTAATACCATCACTAACACCTTGACCTATGGTTTCATCAAAATCGGGTAACCTGCTTCTTCATGCTGAACTGCATAACGAATCAAATTACAATCTTCTTCTGTGAGATACTTTTCCCACCATTGGCGTAAAGAGCCAGTGAAACCGAAGATGATTAACTCAACAACTTCAGGATGACTAAGTGATTGGTTGACTAAGTAGCTATTTTCTACCATGGCCATGTGCTGGAGTTTGTGAGGATTTCCTGCTCAGATAAGCCATCAATATTCCATTCATATAACTTATCTGAAAGACAGAGAATTGACTATGGAAATTCTTTTCTTCGAATTGAAGATCAGAAGGAGTTGATTTACTATACTAGTTCTTGGTAAGGGACATAGGATTAGGACTAGTGTGGATCCTATTGACTTCTAATTGTTTGAACTGGTTTTCTATTTCACTAATTTGGTGTTCTGTATCCGGATCCAATGTAGGTTCTATGTCTACTTGATTAAGAGCACCTATTTGAAGATTAGAGAGGGTTTTTTTACCTTCCGATTTACTATGATCAGTTGGGACTAATTCCCTTAACATCTGATTGACTTTATTAAGGGTTGTCTAATCTGGAGAGAAGACCTTTAACCCTACGGGTTTACTGGATAACTAAATTAAGGTTTCTCAGTTGTGGGAGATTGACCATCTAGCTTAAGTTCAATCTTGTCTAATTGATGACCTATGGTTATATCTTCTTGGAGTTCATATTCTTCTTCATTTGCTATACCTAGAATGGGTGGAATGGAACCAGATGACCTAGAACGTGGAAGAAGTGGATCTAAACATCCTATTCATGTTTAACTTCTAGACACAAGAATCAAACTAAAACAAACAAAGTAATAAACCTACAATAAACTTATCTAAGCTTCAACCTTGCGACTCAGCAAACCTAAATGGACATATCCTCTCATGCCCATCCGCTCGAGCCTCTCTTGGGACTTACTGTTTGGAACTCTGGACTCACTTCTTAAGTATGCTTCTAGACTGCTAAGGTTGGGGTTTAACTTAGACGGGAGCTAGAAATTTATTAAGAACTTGAAGTAAAGTGACGAATGTAAATCCTAGGATTAAGGCAACCCAAGAGGGGGTGAATTGGGTTTTTAAACTTTTTCGCTTTTAAACCCTAAAGTCATGTTTGCAAAGTAAAGACTAATTTAGATTATATTGATGCATAAGTAAATAAGTAAATGTAAAGAGTAGAGTTTAGAGAAGTAAACATGAGATTTTTAGGTGGTTCGAAAAACCGCCTACATCCACCCTCAAGCTCCTTCACCAAGCCTTGAGGTTTTTCCACTATCTTCAAATAGTGTACACTCTAGCTTTCGGGTGCTAGAGAACTGTACAAGTATTTTCTCGGACTTAGCACTCAAACCCACCTAAGTGGTTTTTCAGGCTCACCACTCAAAACCTAACAAGATGAGATCTCTCTCTAAGCTACTTCTGGTCACATAGGAAACACCAGAAGGACAGGTCCTCAAAAAGTCTAACAAATGATTCTACTCTCTCATGACCTATGGTTTCATGAAACCTGCTTCTTCATGCTGAACTGCATAACGAATCAAATCGATCTTCTTCTGTGAGATACTTTTCCCACCATTGTAAAGAGCCAGTGAAACCGAAGATGATTAACTCAACAACTTCAGGATGACTAAGTGATTGGTTGACTAAGTAGCTATTTTCTACCATCTGTGCTCAGATAAGCCAAATATTCCATTCATATAACTTATCTAAAGAGACAGAGAATGACTATGGAAATTCCTTTCTTCGAATTGAAGATCAAAGGAGTTGATTTACTATACTAGTTCTTGTAAGGGACATAGATTAGGATAGTGTGGATCCTATTGACTTCTAATTGTTTGAACTGGTCTTCTATTTCACTAATTTGGTGTTCTGTATCAGGATCCAATGTAGGTTCTATGTCTACTTGATTAAGAGCACCTATTTGAAGATTAGAGAGGGTTTTTTTACCTTCCGATTTACTAGATCAGTTGGGACTAATTCCCTTAACATCTGATTGACTTTACTAAGGGTTGTCTAATCTGGAGAGAAGACCTTTAACCCTACGGGTTTACTGGATAACTAAATTAAGGTTTCTCAGTTATGGGAGATTGACCATCTAGCTTAAGTTCAATCTTGTCTAACTGATGACCTATGGTTATATCTTCTTGGAGTTCATATTCTTCTTCATTTGCTATACCTAGAATGGGTGGAATGGAACCAGATGACCTAGAACTCGTGGAAGAAGTGGATCTAAACATCCTATTCATGTTTAACTTCCGGACACAAGAATCAAACTAAAACAAACAAAGTAATAAACCTACAATAAACTTATCTAAGCTTCAACCTTGCGACTCAGCAAACCTAAATGGACATATCCTCTCATGCCCATCCGCTCAGCCTCTCCTGGGACTTACTGTTTGGAACTCTGGACTCACTTCTTAGTATGCTTCTAGACTGCTAAGGTTGGGGTTTAACTTAGACGGGAGCACAGGAAATTTATTAAGAAGCTTGAAGTAAAGTGACGAATGTAAATCCTAGGATTAAGGCAACCCAAGAGGAGGGTGAATTGGGTTTCCAAACTTTTTCGCTTTTAACCCCTAAAGTTGTTTGCAAAGTAAAGACTAATTTTGCACAAGTATATTGATGCAACAAGTAAATAAGTGCTAAATGTAAAGAGTAGGGTTAGAGAAGCAAACACGAGATTTTTAGGTGGTTCGGCAAACCGCCTACATCCACCCTCAAGCTCCTTCACCGAGCCTTGAGGTTTTCCCACTATCTTCAAATAGTGTACACTCTAGCTTCCGGGTGCTAGAGAACCGTACAAGTATTTTCTCGGACTTAACACTCAAACCCACCCAAGTGGTTTTTCGGCTCACCACTCACAACCTAACAAGCTTGAGATATACCCTCTCTAAGCTTCTTCTTTAGTGAACAACCTCACTAAAGGAAACACCTCTTTGATATAAAGATTGAAGAACAAAACTCTCTCAAAGAGTAGATATGAAATTGGAAAGCTCTATCTCTTGATTCACACAAAGACAAGGATATGAAAGTGTGTTTGTGTGAATGATATGAGAAATATGGAATATGAAGGTTTGATATATTTCTCAAGTGATCTAAATGATATGTGGTCGATCTCTCTATATTTTGGACGTTATGAAGGTGTATTTATAGGCCACATATGAAAACTAGCCGTTTATAGCCGTTGGGGGTCGTCTGTTAAAACGAGCCGGTCGACCACTTCAAGTTACCGTTATCCAACGGTCATAATGTCAGAGCTCAACGGATCTATTTCAAAATCAACCGTCGACCGCTATACCAAGCGGTAGAAGACCGGTCGACCGCTTCACCAGCCGGTCGACCTCCTCAACTTAAGCACAGATCCGTTCATTTAAAACCACGTTTTTGACCTCTTTGAAACACCCAATTTTAAAGACTTACTTCCCATAAGTATATGAAAGGTTTGGAGTTTGATTGGGGTGTTTTGAAACCTTTAAAAATATTTTAATCTTTCAAACAAAAGGTAAAACGGTTTATGCACGTTTTGAAAGATATGCAAGTGAGTGCTTCAAATCCTTGTCAAAAGTGAAACTAAGAGTTACAAGGTTATACCCTATGGTCTTGAATCTTCACTTTTGAGCTCCTTGCATCTTCTTGTCTTTGGCTCTTTGATAAAAATGTCTTTGTCTTTGAAGATGTCCATTTTGAAAACTTAATCCATTTATTGAAATCATCAAAATATCGATTGTGAACAAAAGCCAACAACTAAATGGCCAAAAACTGAAACACAAAAGAGAGATACAGATCACTACTACCCAAACTTGGCTTTGATGCCAAAAGAGTTGTACTGGCCACCAGGTGACTGACTTTGAAGGGGCGAAAGCAGTGATTAGAGAGAGAGTGGTGAAGACGGGCCATCAAAAGAAGCAGAGAGTAGTAGATATAAACAAAAATAATTTTCAGACCCCCTTGTGAAAGGGACAAGCTTCGTTCTACCTGCAGGTCAGCGATTTAAGGCCACTTAGTATCCACTTGTTACTGGTCTAAAACCAAAATTAACTTAAAGAAAAGGAATGAATAAACCGGCCATGTAGGCGGTAATGCATGAAAGCAGTAACTTAGAACCGTCCAATCTGTGGTATGTGTGGATGCATGAAGAAGAAACTTAAAACTGTTCAATCTGGTGGTATGCATGTTGTAGAGATATCGTAAAAAGATAAATATGACTTGAAACTTGCAATGTACTTCAAAGACTTGAAAAATATTTACATAATTGACTAAGACTTGGAAAATACTTACACAAATGACTAAGATAGAAAGATAATGCCGGATACATGACTCGAAGACTTAGAAAGGATAGAAAGACTTGAGGGGAGAAAATGTTATCCTAGAGAGAGAGAGCAGAGATCGAATCGGAGTTCGAAATCTTATTTCAAATGACTTGGGACTTCTATTTTAAAGACAGAAGGGTGACTATATAATCACATGGATACTATGTAATCACGCATGCTTTGACTATGGATGAACAGTGCCATGTTGACTACTTTCGGCTGCTTTCACTGTTGACTTTTACTGTGCTTGAATAGTGACTTGTAGAGGTTACTTTCGGCTAACTTTGACATTATATGTCGGTGGAGATTACATGGCTTTAGAAATCTTCATTGAGATCATACGGGTTCAGACTATCTTGGAATAATGGGTCCAAGTAATTAGGTTTGTCTTGACTGCCAAAGGACGTGTGAGATGAGGTTGGTGAATGCCCATCTGGGTCCAAGCCGCTGATCCGGCTCACTTGAATCTAGAGTTGTTGGTAGAACTCCTGCGAATCTTCCTTGGTTTTTACTTAGGCCATGGCAAAAGCCACAGCTGTCTGGAGACTGGCTTTATCAACCATAAATTGGAAAATTTGTGTTGAGGAGGAAATTCCTTTCTAACTTGGAAAATGATGCTTAACTTTATGACTTGTGGAGTAAGAGATCTTTCATGGCCTTAAGAACGAGAAAAGGAAAAGTGTCAGGAAGGGAGCTGAACATTTGCCACCAGTGGTGAAACCATGAAGGAAATTGACTTGAGAATTTACTATCAAAGTTGAGGAACCAAGAATGAGTGAAAGACTCATTTTGGTAGAGAAGTACTTTAGTGCATGCTTCAGTATAATCATAATAACTGAAGGGAATGGGATGACCTGGAAGATCTCGTAATTCAGAGGGATGTGATCCCCATTCATCACAAGACAAGATTAGAACTATGAATAACTTGTGGAAGATAACTTTCTTCTGAGTCAAATCAAATTGATCAATGATGGGGTTGATAGGTTCACTGGGAGATGGGTCATAGGTGACTAAACAACCTAGTTGGAGGACAACATGTCCGAATAACTTTGGGGTGGTGTTGACTTGGCAGGTTCTTTTCCTTTGGGGTTTAGGAGCCATGGGAATCCTATAAGAATTCACGGGTAAGGAAATCAGGGAAATTGTTTTGATTCAATGTTTTGAATATCTTTTTCTAAAACAAATTTTGCACTTTTGCATTGAACACGAACCAAAAATTTCTGATTTAACAAATCAGCTTGAAATTTGCTTATGCATAGTAATATAGATAAAATTTCTTTTTTGATAGTACTATAATTCTGCTGAGCCAGATTCCAATTGCCAGTGTAAAAACAGACAATTTGTTCTGGGGAATCAGGCATGACTTTCTATTTGAGAATGCCACCGTAACCAATTTCTGAGGCATTGGTTTCAACTATTTTGGAAGAATCCAGAGAAGGGATGCCTAGACAAGGGAGTGACTTAACATGTAACTCAATGAACTGGACAATGGCAGTATGCTCTTTAGTCCAGGGTGGAGGATTCCTTTGGAGATGATCAAAAAGAAGTTTACATTGATGTCGAAGATTTTGGAAGAATTCAGCGACATAGTTGAGGGACCCTAGAAACCTTTGGAGTTGGGTTTTGTCCAGGATAACATCAGGTAATTTGTCAGCAAATTGAATGGCTCTATCAATAGGTTGGATTTGACCTTGATAAATATTAAAACCTAAAAATCTGACTTTAGGTTCAAATATCTTGATCTTAGGGGCTGAGACTACTAAGCCATTTGACTTAACAATGTGATGGAACTTATGAAGTTGTTTCCAATGTTCATCAATGGACCTGGAGAAGACTAGAACACATCAATATAGACAATGGTGAAATGACTATAGGGGTTGAAATATCATTCATGATATTTTGAAATTCACTTGGAGCATTTTTCAAACCAGAGGTGACGCTGAAACAAGATAGCAATTATCTTGTAGGCTAGGGCAGTCGGTATGTTGCAACGAAGACACCAAATTCTTCCCAAAAATTTCAAAGAGAATTCTCAAAATTCAAATTATTCAATCGTAACCAAAAAAACCCACAAGCCGGGCTAAAATAGCTAAGAATCGCATCCTAATGGGATGTTACCAAAAATAAAGTAGGCGGCAAAAATCTGGTCCAAATCGGATTCAAAAATGATTCCCAAAACGAAAAAGGAAAGAAAACCAACCAAAAATAGATTTTTGAGAGGGAAAACAGCATTTTTAGGATCAAAACGACGTAGCTAGGTGACCACTGTGGAAAAGAGCTTTGAATTGGGGTCATGGGCGCGAATCGGATATTCGTAGCCAAAGTTATGACCAAAAAACCGACACGTGCTCCTGCCCCAATTAGGTTAGATTCCGATTTTCTTGCCATCCTTGCGCCGATCTACCCGCTCAAGGTAATTCAACGCCATCAATGTGGAATCTGACAGGTAATGTCCAAAAGGAGTGGTAAATGCATTTTGTACTTATCTGATTCATGAAGTTGGATTTGCCAAAATCCACTTTTCATATTGAATTTACTATACACTGTAGCTTCTGAATGGTGACCTATGAGATCCCGTTTATCTAGGATACTCCATTGAAGGACTTTGTTTAGAGGCTTGTAGTTGATGACTAATCTGGGAGCTCTTCTTTCTGTTTCTGTATTTTTATAGACATAGAAAGTAGAACAAGAGCAAGGGGATTTACTATGACGAATGATTTCTTTACCTAAGAGATCTTAGATTTCTTTTTTGCAGAACTCCATCATCTCTTGATTCATTTGAATTAGACAGCTTTAATGGGAATGTTTTTCTCACTAAACTCTGAAACATATGGTAACTTGACTATGTGTTGCTTTCGATGCCAGAAAGCGTTGGGAAGATTAGAACAGACTTGTTGTTCAAACTTATCCTGAAATGACTTAATCTGAGATTGCAGATTTTGACTTAAGAGTTGGTCCTCAATTATTTTGAACTTGATTTCTTCCTTCAGAAAATCAAAATGCTGAGTCTTACTAACATTGAAATTGAGAGTTTTACTAACGGAGGCTTCCTATAACATGGTAAGTTCATGAGGCCTAGGAGGACTAACAAACTCAAAGATAACGTCTTGACCAAAGATGTTGGTTGTAAGTCCTTCACTACTTGTGGTGAAAGGATATAATAGACAGGTGAAAGGAGTGCCTAAAATAACTTTCTGATCAGGCATGTTTTTTACTGGAACAAAGGGTGACTTAAAGCAGACATTATTTTTACAAATATGTGCTTTTGTTAACTTGTAATTAATACCCATCTGACTACCATTGGCAGAGAGGAGTTGTTCATTTGACTTCTCATAGTACTTTGGTGGGGATTAATCCTTCCTGAATACAATTAAGATCAGCACCTGAATCTATTAGGGCAATAACCTCAAAAGAATATTTAGAGTTAACTATAATGGAACTTTAGAATGTCATTTCTAGAAATGTATTCGACTTACAATACTGAGGAATTGGTTACTACTTTCAGGATCTTCCTTAAGGATAAGAGCAGAAGATGGTTGAGGTTTAGGTTCTGAGTGGTTAGACTCAAACAGTTGGCTTTGTTGCTTAAAATTTTGATTAATTTTGAGAAGGAGGACTTCTTGTTCGAAAGT
>CM025849.1:16929812-16976987 GCA_003952965.2 Morella rubra | reverse complement strand
TTCTTTTTTGTAGAACTCCATCATCTCTTGATTCATTTTAATTAGACGAGCTTTAATGGGAATGTTTTTCTCACTAAACTCCGGAACATATGGTAACTTGACTATGTGTTGCTTTCGATGCCAGAAAGCGTTGGGAAGATCAGAACAGACTTGTTGTTCAAACTTATCTTGGAATACTTAATCTGAGATTGCAGATTTTGACTTAAGAGTTGGTCCTCAATTATTTTGAACTTGATTTCTTCCTTCAGAAAATCAAAATGCTGAGTCTTTACTAACATTGAAATTGAGAGTTTTACTAACGGAGGCTTCCTATAACATGGTAAGTTCTGAGGCCTAGGAGGACTAACAAACTCAAAGATAACATCTTGACCAAAGATGTTGTTGTAAGACCTTCACTACTTGTGGTGAAAGGATATAATAGACAGGTGAAAGGAGTGCCTAAAATAACTTTCTGATCAGGCATGTTTTTACTAACAAAGGGTGACTTAAAGCAGACATTATCTTTACAAATATGTGCTTTGTTAACTTATAATTAATACCCATCTGACTACCATTGGCAGAGAGGAGACGTTCCTTTGTCTTCTCAAGTATTTGGTGGGGATTAATCCTTCTTGAATACAATTAAGATCAGCACCTAATCTATTAGGCAATAACCTCAAAAGAATATTTAGAGTTAACTATAATGGAACTTTAGAATGTCATTTCTAGAAATGCATTCGACTTACGATACTGAGGAATTTGTTACTACTTTCAGGATCTTCCTTAAGGATAAGAGGAGAAGATGGTTGGGGTTTAGGTTCTGAGTGGTTAGACTCAAACAGGTTGGCTTTGTTGCTTAAAATTTTGATTAATTTTGATAAGGAAAACTTCTTGTTCGAAAGTTTTTTTTTTTTGGGCTTTTAAGTCACGAATTTTTTGTTTTACTTGTTGGATTTTAGTCTGTAAACCTTGAGGCTAAAGGTTTATGGGCTTTCTTAAACTTGTCTAAGATTTTATTAAGACTGACTTGGGTTTTAGGGATTTTTAACTTTTATTCTTTTTTACGTAAAACATGTTTAACTTGGTAAGATACTGAGCCTTGAGCTCTGGATCTTTAACTTTGTCGATTAAATCTATCAATAATTCTTCTTGTTTACTAATGACATTAAGAGTTTTACCTGGGTGACAACAACTATCTTGACATCCTAATTTCTGTTAAGAGTGTCAGACTCTGTGTAGTACTAGGGTTGGAACTAGAACTAGAAGATGAAAATCTTCTATTTCTAAATCACTACCACTAGAATCTCTATATTCTAAAATGGAGAATAACTTAATTTTTTCACTATTAGGGATGTCTAAGGAATTAATGTTTTCCTTAACATGACATTCTGAACTGTAATGACCTAATTTTTACATTTGTAACACCTAATTTTACTTTTATCTTTGGCAAACTTTGGTTTTGACTATTTCCTAAAGGACTTCTTGTGAAACTTAGGTTTACTATCTTCAGGAGGAGTATACTTCCTAAAGAATCGTTTGTGTTATTTGTTAGACTTTTTGAAGGAGGACCTTTCCTTCTGGTGTTTCCTACAGGACTATGCTATGGGAGGTAGGCCATACTGTTCGCAGAAATTACGCATTTCATACTTAGCTTTTCTACTATCTTTGCTAAGTTGATTACTAATCTTCATGTTAATACACATCTTTAAACCTTCTTTGTTGATGGTACTAACAAGATCACCATATGCGAGGTTATCATATTCTATGATCTTGAGGGTTGACTTAAGACTTCACGAATCTTATGGGCAAAAGATTGGGTAATCCATTAATGAATTTTTCTTTCCAAAATAGATTCTTACAGTCTCTCTAAGCATAACGCGGGGATGAAGACATCTTTATACCATCTAAAATAACTTAAGGTTACTTAAGCTGATCATGGATCCTAGCAGAGATCTTACAAGGTGTACCAGAAAATATTTAATAATGGTATAAATAAGAGTATTAATACCATCACTAACACCTTGACCTATAGTTTCATCAAAGATCGGGTAACCTGCTTCATCATGTTGAACTGCATAACGAATCAAATCACGTTCTTCTTCTGTGAGATACTTTTCCCACCATTGGTGTAAAGAGCCAGTGAAACCGGAGATGATTAACTCAACAACTTCAGGATGACTAAGTGATTGGTTGACTAAGTAGCTATTTGCTACCATGGTCATGTGCTGGAGTTTGTTGAGGATTTCCTGCTCAGATAAGCCATCAATATTCCATTCATATAACTTATCTGAAGAGACAGAGAATTGACTATGGAAATTCCTTTCTTCGAATTGAAGATCAGGAGGAGTTGGTTTACTATACTAGTTCTTGGTAAGGGACATAGGATTAGGACTACGAGTGTGGATCCTATTGACTTCTAGTTGTTTGAACTGGTCTTCTATTTCACTAATTTGGTGTTCTGTATCAGGATCCAATATAGGTTCTATGTCTACTTGATTAAGGGCACCAATTTGAAGATTAGAAGAGGGTTTTTTTACCTTCCGATTTACTAGGATCAGTTGGGACTAATTCCCTTAACATCCGATTGACTTTACTAAGGGTTGTCTGATTTGGAGAGGAGACCTAACCCTACGGGTTTACTGGATAACTGAATTAATGGTTTCTCAGTTATGGAAGATTGACCATCTAGTTTAAGTTCGATCTTGTCTAACTGATGACCTATGGTTTGGAGATACTGGTTGGTGTAATTGTTTTGTTCAGCCAGCTGTTTCTTACTATTCAAATCTGGAATCTTAAAGGGTGGGGCTATGACTTCTGATCCTTTATGGGATACTGTGATAGTCTCGGGTGGAGGATGACTAGCATGAATGGACTTTTTATCCGAAGTATTCCATTTGACTTTGGTGAGGACTTGACAATTCAAGTTCTGTGGGTGATATTTCTCCAAATATTCAAAGAAACTTATGTTCGTACCTAATTGAAGCATAAGGTATTGCCACCTGTCATAAATGACTTTCTTTTCGGTCTTCGTGTGATTTTCACGATACCGAGTCCTTTTGACTATATTGGCTTCAGACATAAACTCATCTTCTAGAGTTTTCATGTCTGGACTAAAGGCTTTACTTATGGTCATTAACTGAGGATTGATTACAGACTCAAATCTGTCTGAGTAGGTGAACCCTGGTCATCATCTTCTTAAACAGTTACTTGTTGGGAATGGGTAGAATACAAGGGGGTGCTAACCTGAGAATTTACTTGGACTCCTTTGAGTGGAAGATAAAGGTCTACGAATGGTTCAGGGATACTAGAAGTAGAACGTCTGGAAGCATGACTACCTGGTTCCTGAATCCTAAGAGGTGTGAACTACGTGGTTCATCAAAACTAATCCTACAGAACCATCCAGATATTGTTGGATCATATCTAACTTGGTGATGTCACTATGAACTGGTTTGGTTGGATTCTCATTTTTTAAGATCCATTCACTAGGAAGAGTGACCTCTTTCCAGACAATTGACTTGGGGACCTTGATGTTGGCATCATTGGTATGACTTTAGATTAACAATGTTTGGTCTTTAGGACTTTTGACTAAGGCATGAACATTTAAATTAGTTCGGATGCACTTGCAATAAATCCTATAGATCAAAGCTAAAGGTTGACTTCCTTCTAACATCTCATAACCTGAAGTTTTAATGTTCAAGGTTAAGGCTTTTAGAAGATGTTTATCACTTAAACTTAAGATAAAATCAGGAAAACAATCAAAATGGATGGAACCATTATGGAGACTGGACTCGATTATACCTAAGATACTTGTGCTGTAATCTGTGAACCTAGCGTCACGAAGACACAACAAAACAAAAACATTAATCCCTTTCCGGGTTAGTGGTTTAACTACAACTTGGACTAATCCTATGTGAATGTAGTTGAACCCTTGTTCTCTATGTTTTTTAAGAACATCCGAAGACCAAAGTTGACATTTCTCATGGGTTTTACTCAGAGCATAAACCTGCTCTAAGGTTTTGACATGATAATTACCTTTAAAGGATAAAGGATTAAAACTTGATTTGGAGTATATTTCACTACTGGCCGGAACCTTGGGGATATTCCAATCCTGAAGGTTTGAGTTGACTTAGAATTCACGGGTAAGGAAATCAGAGATACTGTTTTGGTCATCTCGTTTACATATCATTTGTATATGCCCGAGGATTTTAGTCATCTCGCTAAATTAACTAGAGTAATTATATGCATTAGATCGAGAAATGATCGACTCAAATAAGCCGATGCCAAACTGATGATATCGGGTCAATATCTTTACAAAAAGATAAAAGTGGTCTGTGAAATTCCGGTTTTGTGCATCAGACAGATATTGGAGATCTGTGTATAAGTTATAATATATGTCTAAGTGTGTGTATACATATGTAGCTATCTAGACAGCGGGAAAAGCTTCATATTGTGTCTTTATATACTATAAACAACTTTAAGGGTCGATATGTCTATGCATTTTATTTTTTATTTTTTGGGAAATAATAACAATATATAGGTTAATTAATTTCGAAAATTGTTCCCTGATAAAGCATTATTAATTAATTAGACCTCCCTAGGGCAAACATTTCCAAAAAACAACAAATTCTTTTGTTGGCTAGCTAGCACGAGTATCAATCCAACCATGCTCTGATCTTCTAGTCAACTCTGCCTTCTCAAGCGTGGTTTTTGGTTTGTATATATATATATATTTCGCAACTTTCCTGATTAGGCCTCATGTCAAAACCTTTTGCATAAAATTAAAAGCAAAAAAGAAAAGGAAGAAAACGTACTGAAGAGGTACAGATCATAGAAAAAAGTAGTTAGATATACACTCGGCCATCGCCCTCCTTCCTTCAAGCATCATATTCTTTGTTCTACCCATTTCTTACCCAATATTATCCATATATGTGCATATTTTATTTGGACTTTTATATAAATATAATGTTATTTTTAAAATGTATCAGACGGACAAATTAAGCTTGGTTAATTTATTTAGGACAATGGATCTCTGATGGCTCGGTTGCTTTACATTTATTTTGTCTCTTATTCATGAGCAATAAAATAAGTATTACTAGCCACAAATTAGTACTCAAGGCATGGTACGTAAAAGGTACAAAACATAGAGTAAGCCAAATTTAATTTGCTGCTTTTCTCATGAAGAGAACGGATTAATGTTTTCATGTATCATTAGCCTAAAATCAAGGATTTTGTTAATGCGTCTAATGAAATATTAATGCCTAATAATCGACTCGTGCCAACTGATGTGCCTTTTCTAAATTCTGTTCTTCTCTGGGGAGGGAGTGGGGTAGTGTTTTAATTAGCTTGTCATGTACAAGGGCCAGGGTGAAACTCATATCCAGATCGATCATGGAGCAAGAACTCCCTAGCCATTGACCTTATTAAACAATTATAAGAAAGAACCATATATATATATATATATTAGAAAAATTGTTGCTAATTAATTTTCCAAAAATGCACACGGGAGCTTGAATATCAATCCAAGTCAAATTAAATGATTGGTATGCCTTTCCAATCGTGGCTTTGGTCACATGCAACCAATATATATATATATATATATTAGGGGGGAAGATCAAGAATATTAACAGAAATTAAAAGACATTAAAGGTTTTATTTAATTTATATATATTATTTATAGTGTATCAACAGGATTAGTCTCAACTCCTAATGGATCAAAAACATCTCGACACAAACAATAAAAGAAATGAAAGTTCAAGAAGATGAATATCGTACAAGAAATTGGCACGCGAACGTACGTTTTGATATATATATTATATATACATATATTCCGATGAGCATTAAGGATATGCCACCTGCACATCATATGTTCCCTCAAAACATTCCCGTACAATTAATCAGGTATAAATAGAAACCTCCTAAAGCATCAAACTACACCATTGACATTTAGAAGAGAGGAAAAATAAAGAGAGATGAAACCGAACTATTCTTTCCTCCTAAAGCTTCTAATAGCACAATGTTTAGCACTTGCTTGCGCATCCCAGGGCTATGATTTCTTCTACCTTGTACAACAGGTTAGTTGTGTTTCTTTGATTAAAGAGCGTATCATGATCATGAGTGCAGTATTTTCCTTCCCTCTTACGTATAGTACTGTGTTGCTCAAAGTTTTGTTCGACCTTCTAATCAGTGGCCAGGATCATATTGTGATACGACGCAAGGTTGTTGCTATCCAACAACAGGAAAACCAGCATCAGATTTTGGCATCCACGGGCTTTGGCCCAATTATGATGATGGCTCGTATCCATCCAACTGTGATTCCAACAACCCTTTTGATCTATCGCAGGTACATAATCAAAGCTTGTTTGCTATATGACATTGTTCTAAATTTCCATACCTCGTAGTTAGCCAGCATGTGTTTCGACATATTAGAATAAGTCGTCGTTTATGATGCTACAGGTCTCGGATTTGACCTCTCAAATGCAAGTAAGTTGGCCATCATTAGCATGCCCAAGCAGCGACGATACTAGCTTTTGGACACATGAATGGGATAAGCACGGGACGTGCTCAGAGTCTGTCCTCGATGAACATGCATACTTTCAAGCAGCCCTTGATCTCAAAGCCCAAGCAAACATACTCCAAGCACTCGAAAATGCTGGTAAACTTGTCCTCTGCAGCTTCATATAACCAAAATTTTGATTCGAGATACAACTAGAGAATATATTTCCATCACTAATTGCTTTGTTTCATACGGAGAGGTGATTTCAATATTTCTTTTGTGCACTTGTTTTAAAGGAATTCAAGCAGATGGGGGTCTCTACAGCTTAACCGGCATAAAGAATGCTATCCAAGATGCACTTGGATATGAACCTTGGATAGAATGTAATAAAGATGCATCGGGGCAGAGCCAGCTTTACCAGATTTATCTTTGCGTCGACTACTATGGATCAAGCTTCATAGAATGTCCAGTATTTCCCAACGTCGGCTCGTGCGCCTCAAACCTTGAGTTTCCAACATTCTAAATTTCAATCGAGGGGCAACATCGCAGTGCCCCGTCAATGCTCCACAGGAAAAAAATGAATAAGTCAGAAACAAATAAGAGACCTTCCCTCGGAAGTCAATTTTATTTGCATGTGGCAACAATACGGATGGAGTTATCCATAGCACAGATTCAAGTGTATTTTTTTTTTAAAGTTTTACTCAATAATCGCGATCTCTTTGTTTGGCGGTGCTTTTCCTCTGAAATAACAAACACCATGGATTTAAATTCATGAGTCTGTCGTTTATTTTTAGTGATGATAGTTCTCGTTTCGAACTAAATAAAGCTTTCCCTTATTGGAACTCCTTTATATTCTTTGTAATTCTCAATAAAATATAGGGTACACGGAGTGTAGTACGTATGGACCAGGTGTATGATCACAATACCCACTAGGCAGCGCTGGCATGGACAAGAATTAAACACAATTTTTCAAACACCAAGAAATGACCATACGAGATTGTGATGCGTGCGAGTGTGTTACATAGAGAAAATATCATATTGCGCAAATATATTTTAAAGATTGTTGAAGCTAATTAAGGACTATATCAATGTTTGTTTTCTATGAAAAATTAATGTCAAGTAAGGATATATAGGAAGTCCACTTGGGTCCTCCTATATCAGTTGCTTCATTGGCCGAACGACGATCCAAAAAACAATTGAACCTGTGGACAAAAAAGACGCCTCAATCGCATTGTCTTGTCGAATTTCTTAACAAATGAACTCACTCCGAATGCTTCGGCTAGTATTTTTTTTTTCAAGTATGGTTTCCGCTTAGTGCTTGCATGATAGTTTGCGGATCGCACAGAAGTCAATTGCGCGGTAATCTGACGACTAGCTAGCTAGCTTCCTCGCCACTTTAGTCTTAGCATCTTGCTTGTATTTACAAGACTTGTAGGAAGTGCCTTACCCATTGGGTTTTGTGATATTTAACTTAGTTACTAATCAATGCAATCAATTGTTGCATAATTTCATAAAAATGGTGTGTGACCTTCACATAGAGTCTATTGTACAGATGAACTGCCTAATAGGGAGTAGAAGTGCAGAGATTTATTTAAACGTATAAAATATGGAAACAAATCCAACAGTGTCGTCTTTTTTTTTCTTTTTTTTTAGATTTCTACGCACTCGAGTTACGTCCTGTCATTTTCTCATTGATATTTAAGACCTCAGATAGGATTCAATACACAAAATTAAGCCACGTATCCCAATTTTTACTCATTTCCACCCGTAGGACCTTGTTGTAACAAAATTCGAGGGCGTGATGTAGCGAGCTGATCCGTATTATGGACTGCTAATACTGGCAGATGTAGTGGATAGATGTCGTAAAGTCTTACTTGACATCCCGTAGAAGTTAAAATCTATCCTTACTTTTCAGTAATTTTCTCGACGAGACTTCGGTTGTTTTATACACTGGCCCACACTCATCCTCCTTCTATCAAACGTAATATTTTTCCTTCTCGTTTCTTAAAGAATCCGAATTCGTATGTAGCTGGTTTGATAATCGTTTATAAAGACAGATGATCATCATAACCTTTTTTATTAATATGTACGAGGAATCGTACTCAATCGGTAAAAAAATGTAGAATTAATCCAAATTTATGATTTGGTCTTTATCTCATAAAGATCGAGGATTATTTTTTACTATCATTACACTACAAGAAAAATGACTTTGGTTGTCAAAAAAATTTGTCACCCAAAGTGCCATTTTTGTCACTAAAGGTTTTGGGTGACAAAACCAAGTTGTCACTGGTTTGTCACCTAAAGCTTGTCAGCAAAGGTTTTAGGTGACAAATTTCGTGTTTTGTCACTTGAAATCGTCCAGCTGACAAATAAACTGTTCGGACTGACAAATAAACCGTCTGGACGATTTTCTGATATTTTGACGAAATTCAAAATCGTCATGCCCGGTATCTTCCATCCGTTCACATGAGAGGTATGAACGGTTGGTCCAATATGATGAAATACATTTTGTCATGGATGATATGTGCGCACGGTGATACAACACCGTCCTGACGGTATTATAATTCTGTTCGAACGCCAACATAAAGATGTCCGCACTGCTATTTCATTTATGACGAAATAGTCTTTTATTACCTTCAAAAACCGTTTGAATACGTACATCTACAGTGCGGATGCTTATTCAGTTGAACCCGTTCCAACATTATTTTGTACCGTTTAGATAGTATATAATTAAAAGACCGTGTGCACGCAAGAAATGAGGTTCGTTCGGACATCTTTTTTACCGTTCGAACCGTTTGTTATGTATTTGAATTAATTTAATTTAAATTTTAAATTTTTTTTGCAAATAATAAAATAGAAAGATATGCAATACTCATAATATAGTAAAATGTCTACAAATATGCAGTAGTCATTAAAAGTAAATAAAATACATAAATGATAAGTACTGATCAAGTAGTGAAAATACAAAATCTACCCAAATTTTCATTTGGGTGTCGTACAGGATTGCAGCTGTTTGATCTGCTCCATCATCTGCTCACGCATCTGTTGTTCCATTAGTTGCATCCTCCGTTCTTACTGTTCGACTAGGTTCCTTTGCTGCTCCTGCATCATCTTCTGATGCTCTTCTTCTTTCTCGCGTTGCTGCTCTGCCATCATCTACATCAGTTTTTCATTTTCTTCCATTGTTGCACGTCCATCATCTGCTGATGCTCTCGCATCGTCTGCTCCATATCTGTCTGTTTGACCAGAAGCGCTTCATATTCCATCTATCTAGCCCTCATCTTCTCAGTCTCTAATCTGGCCTCTTCCAATCTCTGAGACAAATCAACGGATGATGCTAATAAAGATGATCCAATAGACCATAATGAACGGCCTAAACCTCGCACGTAACCCACTTTCATCCCCAATACCTCAGTGAAATCTCCACTGGGTGTATGACTTTCCCTCCGACTCATGTCGCAACTACACCGCCTCCATTTTTTCCTACAAATTAGAAAAGAAAATAAAGTTAGCACATATGAAACATAAGAGATAACGAATGCATCATTAAATCTAACGTTACAATTTACAAAATTTTCCTGTGCATCTTCTGATGTCCACATGCCATCCTTATTAGTATGCATTTTTTTATACAGCAACGCAGGACTAATCTCATCAGATTCTGAATTTTTTTGTATACCAAAAGGAAATATAAAACGTGCATATTTAAATACCTAAATCATTTATTTAAATAATAACTAAAAAATGTAAATTTATTACTTACTAACAACGCTCTCGCGCGTTTGAAAGACCTCGCTCCCGATGTGTGTACAATCTTCAGCTTAGCTCTATTCTCCTGTTGATTGCACTCCTCCTCTGAATTGTACATTTACAGTTGTTACTGCAATTAATAATAAGATAAGAAAATGTTCAGGATGAAATAAAAATTTTTAACCTGAAATTCCTCACTAGCGAATAAATCACAGACATAAGTTCATTCTTTTTGTTCATCTCAGGATACGGGTGCTCTAACCCCTCTTCTTTGGAATTAAACACTGAGTAATGTTGGAACATTCTATTTCTATGCATCTTGTATGCTATGTTCATCGTAGACTTCACAGTGATGCAATCCATGGCTCGGTCATAATCTAGTTGGAAGTCATCCTTAACATATATAACAATTAGTAAGTATAAAAGTTTCCACAATTAAAATTTAGGGAAATTTGTTTTTTAGTCACTAAGTTTTGTACCCTTTTAACTTTGAGTCATGCAATTTTTAGGTTCAAATTTTTAGTCCTTGAGTTTACAATCTGTTCAAAATTTGGTCTTTCCATCACTATTCTGTTAGTTTCATAATGGAAATTGTTGCCACACCAATTTCTCACTCCACCTCAACCTCATTTATCCACATCAGCTCCATCTGTTTTCTCCAAATGCCCAAAACGACACACCGTGTTTTTAACTTAATGAAACCACGGCGTCACCACCCTCCCCCCCCCCCCCCCCAAAAAAAAAAAAATTCATTCAACTGTGACTTTGCATTATGACTTCAATGGAGGCTGGGTTCTATCGTTATGAATGGAAGGGGTTCTGTTGGGCTCAAAATTGCAGTTAGGTTAAAATTCCTGCAAACGTGCTCACATTTCGTGCAGTGGAGTTTTAGGGAATTTGGGGAAGGGAATAATCCATCAAAGCCAAAGGCCAAAGGTCAGAGAGGTCTTCATTGCCCTTCTTCACCTTCCTTCTCTGTTCACCATTTCCCAATCTTCGACCGATCGAAAACCCTTTCTATTTTTTGTTTTTGTTTTTAGTTTCTCATTTTGTACGCCCTCGTTGTTCTGTGAGACTAATCTTTGATCGATCGTAGTAGTTAATTTGAAGAAGCGACGAAAGGGGAAGTGCAAATTGTTTCTAGTCTATTATTTTCATTCTTGCACCTGCAAGTTAGGGTTCGCATGATGGTGATGACTAATTGAACCCAATTTTGAGTGTCAATTTTTACCTTTCCCCCATCGGCCGCTTGTTAGGCCTTAGTGAAAGAAAATAGGTAATTTCCCCTTTGCGTAAACCTTTATCAAATTCGTATTTTATTAGTTGTTACGCATTGGTCAATAACATTTCCAAATCTTAAATCTTAGAAGTCATCAATTTATGAGCTTCATGAGAAACAATTCATGGCAGAGATTGATTTTGATGGGCTCCAGTGTGCAAAATCTGGAGAACTTACAGGCTATCAAACAAAGGGGATAACTTTGCTTAGTGGAAAAAAATAGTGGGGGATGACTTTGCTTCGTAGTGTCGTTATATTGTGCCATATATAAGCAACTTAAGCAACCAACAACTGTGACTTCAATGGAGAATGGGTTGTATCATTGTGAATGGAAGAGGGTTTTGGGCACCGGAGTTTTGGGGAATTCGGGAAAGGGAATAAATGGGGGGTGACACCGTGGTCCATCAAGTTAAAAACACGATATCGTTTTAGGCATTTGGAGAAAACAGATGGAGCTGACGTGCATAATTAAGGTTGAGGTGGAGTGAGAAGTTGACGTGGCAACAATTTCTCTTAAGAGACTAACAGAAGAGTGACGAAAGATCAAATTTTGAACAGATTGTGAACTCAAGGACTAAAAATTTGAACCTAAAAATTGCATGACTAAAAATGAAAAGGATACAAAACTAGTGACTAAAAAATAAATTTCCCTAAAATTTAATAAATTTACTTACAAACACTTGGTTCATCACATATGATTAAACCTCGTTGGGGACATCCTTCCACTTACTCGTCTCAAATGGGATTGCTGTCGAACGAGCGCACCAATATGACTTGAGAGCATTGAGGACGCCATGTCATCACCGCCCATACGAGCTTTGAGTAATGCAATCTCATGCGTACTACCCCTAATGTGTCTGATTCCAAATGTCGCTACAAATAGAGAACAATAAATTTAAAATTCAGTTAAGCATAGAAATTTAAAATTCATAATATTTAATCAAGATCGAGGAGGAAAGATACTTACACGCACAACTACTTTGGGTGCCTACTGGACTAACTGGTAGGGGACGGTAATTCGTTCTATCTCTAAGCGAAGGACTTGACACTACTTGTGTATCGGGAGTATTGTTTGCTCAAACCGATGAATCGTACAATAGAAATTTTCCTCCTACTTGCACGATGCGTCCTATGACCAAATAAATTAATATTAGAGGAAAAAAAACAAATGAATTATATTACTCAAAATGAATATAAAATAAAACACAAAGTAAATTGAAACGATAAAGTTACTTTAGTCTCGGAGTCATATTCTTCAAAATCACTATAATATTCACTGAACGATTCGAGGAATCATCGCTTCCTTCTATTTCACTTTATTGTGGACCACTCTCATCATTTACCGGCACATAAGCATCGACATCATTTCTAATCAACGAGATCATGTCAAAGAGCTAAAGTCCACAAAAAGCTCAATAAACTTATTCTCCTGGTATGCTTCACGGTTCTACGGTTCTTCTCCATCTTCACTAGCTTCCTCCTTAATAGTGGAATATCATATGTGTTTCTAGGGGTAATCTTTTGAACAATCTTCCAGTGACCGTCTGACTTCATATCATCAATATAAAACACTTGATTCCCCTAAGATGCTAGCACAAACGGATTGTCTTTGTACCACATTCGGGATGTGTTAATACTAACAAACCGACCATTGTTAGATTGCAATCATTGTGACCGATTCTTACATCTCTTACATGGACATCTTATCTACATAAATACGGGCTACACTCATAAAATCCCCAACATTAACACTATACTTCGAACTTTTTAGTCTATCAGCCTCATAAATCCAGCTCTTATCCATATTGTTCCTTCAAAGACAAAAATACAAACAATAATGCAAACAATGATGACATTTACACTCACTTCAATTTCTTCAGGTGATAGGTCCTATCCATTCAAGTTTACAATATCACGTACTATAAGTAATTGACATGACCATTGTGACCGATGCTTAGAAATTTTGACAATATTTCCCCTCTGTCTTTAGATACACGCCTACAACATTGAGCATAATCACCCACCATTAAAGGTGAGTGTGTAAGCTCAATGTTAACTGTGTATCCAAAGGACAAAAGGAGACATCCATCAAAATTTCTAAACACATTTGTCACAATAGCTGAACCAATTACGCATATTACGAATACTTGTAAACTCAAACTATCCATAAGATGGACAATTCAAAAATTACACGGAGTTCGTTATCCGAACTCTATGAAATTATTAAACAGGACTAAGGCCTAATGGATGTATTAAACATAATAGCAAAAACCATTTAGGTGTACCAACCATCCAAACAAAAAATATAGCGTTCAGATGCCCGTAACATCTCATCCGAACCAAGAGAGGGTGTTGATCGACCATCAATTTAGAGAGCGTTATCTTGTTGATCGACCCAAGTGGAACCGCCCTCAGCTCGTTAGGACCCTTGGGTACCAGCAAGGCGTGAAGGAATTGGGTCAGAAGAATCCTGTGCGGCAATGAAATTTGAGCATCAATCTTCAAGGTCACTGCACGAACGGACTGGTAGATGTATGATGCCATATCAAAATGTAGCCCCCGTACAACTACCAGGTACATGAACTTGGCCCTTCTATAAGACAGCTCCATGGTGTGCTTCTTTGAGTCGATGGCGGAGCATAGGATCAGGTGCATGATATGCCAAAAAGGAAGATGCTGCCTGTGTATCATGCAGCTTCCCTCTAAAATAGTTGTATCCTCGCCCTACATAGTCCTGAAAACCTTGGCCTTAGTAGGCCGGCCTCCTCGCTCATCGGCAGTTTGGGAACGCTATTAAATCCCTCTCGTAACTCAAGAATCTCGCTAGCTCTTCTGGCGAGAATGTGATCTAAACGTTATAGATAGTGACCTCCATACTAGGCTCCTCAAGGTTCCTCGCCCGTAATATGGCACAATAAAACTCCTGCACAATGTTCTTCGATGCATAGCTGGTCATTTGGATTAACGGAACCAAACCTACATGCTTCACCACCTTCAAAAACGTCCGACCCTCAAATGTAGGATCGTAGATATCTGCTAACTTAATGTTCCACTCGACAACAATCGAGCAGGACATAATGATTGCTATATGCTGCGCCAAAGTTAAAGTTAGAGAGAAAGGTGCTCGTCATAAGCCTGGCTGCTGGTACGTGTACGCTTGCTCATTTTTTAGAATCTGCACAAAAGCGTTCGTAAGATTTAAATGGGGTTTGCACAGTTAGACAGCCATCCGAACAAAAAAAAACCATCCGAACACAAAGTAAAACCGTTTGGACACCATAAGAACGTCATCGTATCTGTTTTGATAGTCTACAAAGCATCCGAATAGCTTTGGATAGACGTCCGAAACAAAAATAGATAGGCAAGGTTTGTTCGACGATGTGTAAAGAACGCTGGGACGATATTGTAGAAATTGTGACATTCTCATCGTCACTTAGTTACCAAAATTTGGAACTAGTCACCCAGCAAAGTGTCCAAATGGTTTACTTTTGTTGTCCGAACGATTTTTATGTATTTGTGATGATTTTTACCGTCACTCATTCGCAACAAGGGTATGTATTTGTGATGATTTTTATGTATCATTAGCCTATAATCAAGGATTTTGTTAATGAGTCCAATGAACTATTAATGCCTAATAATCGACTCGTACTAGCTGATGTGCCTCTTCTAAATTCTGTTCTTCTCTAGGGAGGGAGTGGGTTAGTGTTTTAATTAGCTTGTCATGTACAAGGGCCGGAGTGAAAGTCATATCCAAATCGATATTGGAGCAAGAACTCCTTGGCCATTGACCTTAATAAACAATTATAAGAAAGAACCATATATATAAATATATCTATATATTTAGAAAAATTGTTGCTAATTAATTTTCCAAAAATGCATATGGGAGCTTGAATATCAATCCTAGTCAAATTAAATGATTGGTATGCATTTCCACTCATGGCTTTGGTCACATGTGCAACCAATATATATATATAACATCACATATGGTGATCCTGTTAGTACCATTAACAAAGAAGGTTTAAAGATGCGTATTAACATGAAGATTAGTAATCAACTTAGTAAAGATAAGAGAAAGCTAAGGATGAAATGGGTAATTTCTACGAACAGTATGGTCTGCCTCCCATAGCACCATCACATAGGAAACACCAGAACGACAGGTCCTCCTTCAAACAAGTCTAACAAATACCACAAACGATCCTTTAGGAAGTATACTACTCCTGAAGATAGTATTAATACCATCACTAACTCCTTACCTATGATTTCATCAAAGATCGGGTAACCTGCTTCTTCATGCTGAACTGCATAACGAATCAAATCACGATCTTCTTCTATTAGATACTTTTCCCACCATTGGCGTAAAGAGCCAGTGAAACCGAAGATGATTAACTCAACAACTTCAGGATGACTAAGTGATTGGTTGACTAAGTAGCTATTTTCTACCATGGTCATGTGCTGGAGTTTGTTGAGGATTTCCTGCTCAGATAAGCCATCAATATTCCATTCATATAACTTATCTGAAGAGATAGAGAATTGACTATGGAAATTCCTTTCTTCGAATTGAAGATCAGGAGGAGTTGATTTACTATACTAGTTCTTGGTAAAGGACATAGGATTAGGACGACGAGTGTGGATCCTATTTACTTCTAATTGTTTGAACTGGTCTTCTATTTCACTAATTTGGTGTTCTGTATCAGGATCCAATGTTGGTTCTATGTCTACTTGATTTAGAGCACCTATTTGATGATTAGAAGAGGGTTTTTTTACCTTCCGATTTACTAGGATCACTAATTCCCTTAACATCTTATAACTTTATTAAGGGTTGTCTAATCTGGAGAGAAGACCTTTAACCTTACGGGTTTACTGGATAACAGAATTAAAGGTTTCTCAGTTATGGGAGATTGACCATCTAGCTTAAGTTCAATCTTGTCTAACTAATGACCTTTGGTTATATCTTTTTGGAGTTAATATTCTTCTTTATTTGCTATTCCTAGAATGGGTGGAATGCAACCAGATGACCTAGAATACATGGAAGAAGTTGATCTAAACATCCTATTCATGTTTAACTTCCTTACACAAGAATCAAAATAAAACAAACAAAGTTATAAACCAACAATAAACTTATCTAAGCTTCAACCTTGCGACTCAGCAAACCTAAATGGACATATCCTCTCATGCCCATCTGCTTAGGCCTCTCTTGGGACTTACTGTTTGGAACTCTGACTCGCTTCTTAAGTATGCTTCTAGACTGCTAAGGTTAGGGTTTAACTTAGATGGGAGGATAGGAAATTTATTAAGAAGCTTGAAGTAAAGTGACAAATGTAAATCCTAAGGATTAAGGCAACCCAAGAGGGTAGGTGAATTGGTTTCCAAACTTTTTCGCTTTTAACCCCTAAAGTCATGTTTGCAAAGTAAAGACTAATTTTGCTCAAGTATATTGATGCAACAAGTATATAAGTGCTAAATGTAAAGAGTAGGGTTTAGAGAAGCAAACACGAGATTTTTAGGTGGTTCGGCAAACCCGCCTACATCCACCCTCAAGCTCCTTCATCGAGCCTTGAGATTTTTCACTATCTTCAAATAGTGTACACTCTAGCTTTCGGGTGCTAGAGAACCGTACAAGTATTTTCTCGGCTTAACACTCAAACCCACCCAAGTGATTTTTCAGGCTCACCACTACAACCTAACAAGCTTGAGATATACCCTCTCTAACTTCTTTAGTGAACAACCTCACTAAAGGAAACACCTCTTTTGATATAAAGATTGAAGAAGAAAACTCTCTCAAAGAGTGGATATGAAATTGGAAAGCTCTATATCTCTTGATTCACACAAAGACAAGGATATGAAAGTGTGATTTGTGTGAATGATATGAGAAATATGGAATATGAAGGTTTGATATATTTCTCAAGTGATCTAAATGATATGTGGTCAATCTCTCTTTATTTTGAACGTTATGAAGGTGTATTTATAGGCCACATATGAAAACTAGCCGTATCCGTTGGGGGTCGTCTGTTAAAACGAGCCGGTTGATCACTGCATGAACTAGGTCAACACTTCAAGTTAACGTTATCCAACGGTCATAATGTCAGAGCTCAACGGATCTATTTCAAAATCAACCGGTCGACCGCTTCACCAGCCGGTTGACCTCCTCAACTTAAGCACATGATCCGGTTCAATTAAAATCACGTTTTTGACCTCTTTGAAACACCCAATTTTAAAGACTTACTTCCCATAAGTATATGAATGGTTTGGAGTTTGATTGGGTGTTTTGAAACCTTTAAAAATATTTTAATCTTTCAAACTAAAGGTAAAATGGTTTATGTACATTTTGAAAGATATGCAAGTGAATGCTTCAAATCCTTGTCAAAATGACTTAATTTACATATATACCCTATGGTCTTGAATCTTCACTTTTGAGCTCATTGCATCTTCTTGATCTTCAATCTTCTTGTCTTTGGCTCTTTGATAAAAATGTCTTTGTCTTTGAAGATGTCCCTTTTGAAAACTTAATCCATTTATTGAAATCATCAAAATATCGATTGTGAACAAAAGCCAATAACCAAATGTCCAAAAACTGAAACACAAAAGAGAGATACAGATCGCTACTACCCAAACTTGGCTTTAATGCCAAAAGAGTTGTACTGGCCACCATGTAGGCGGTAATGCATGAAAGTAGTAACTTTAGAACCGTCCAATCCGGTGGTATGTGTGGATGCATGAAGAAGAAACTTAAAACTGTTCAATCTGGTGGTATGCATGTTGTAGAGATATCGTAAAATGATAAATATGACTTGAAACTTGCAATGTACTTCAAAGACTTGAAAAATATTTGCATAATTGACTAAGACTTGGAAAATACTTACACAAATGACTAAGATAGAAAGATAATGCCGGATACATGACTCGAAGACTTAGAAAGGATAGAAAGACTTGAGGGAGAAAATTTTTATCTTAGAGAGAGAGAGAGAGCAGAGATTGAATCGGAGTTCGAAATCTTATTTCAAATGACTTGGGACTTCTATTTTAAAGACAGAAGGGTGACTGTAGAGTCACATGGATACTATGTAATCATGCATGCTTTGACTATGGATGAACAGTGACATGTTGGCTACTTTCGGCTGCTTTCACTGTTGACTTTTAATGTGCTTGAATAGTAAATTGTAGAGGTACTTTCGGCTAACTTTGATGTTATATGTTGGTGGAGATTACATGGCTTTAGAAATCTTCATCGAGATCATACGGCTCTTTACTTTTAGCTAACAAATACCACAAACGATCCTTTAGGAAGTATACTACTCCTGAAGATAGTGTTAATACCATCACTAACACCTTGACCTATAGTTTCATCAAAGATCGGGTAACCTGCTTCATCATGTTGATCTGCATATCGAATCAAATCACGTTCTTCTTCTATGAGATACTTTTCCCACCATTGGTGTAAAGAGCCAGTGAAACCGGAGAGGATTAACTCAACAACTTCAGGATGACTAAGTGATTGGTTGACTAAGTAGCTATTTGCTACCATGCTCATGTGCTGGAGTTTGTTGAGGATTTCCTGCATAGATATGCCATCAATATTTCATTCATATAACTTATCTAAAGAGACAGAGAATTGACTATGGAAATTCCTTTCTTCGAATTGAAGATCAGGAGGAGTTGGTTTACTATACTAGTTCTTGGTAAGGGACATAGGATTAGGACTACGAGTGTGGATCCTATTGCAGCATAAGGTATTGACACCTATCATAAATGACTTTCTTTTCGGTCTTCGTGTGATTTTCACGATACTGAGTCCTTTTGACTATATTGGCTTTAGACATAAACTCATCTTCTAGAGTTTTCATGTCTGGACTAAAGGCTTTACTTATGGTCATTAACTGAGGATTGATTACAGACTCGAAATCTGTCTGAGAAGGTGAACCCTGCTCATCATCTTCTTCAACAGTTACTTGTTGGGAATGGGTAGAATACAAGGGGGTGCTAACCTGAGAATTTACTTGGACTCCTTTGAGTGGAAGATAAAGGTCTCTACGCAGGGATACTTGAAGTAGAACGTCTGGAAGCACGACTACCTGGTTCCTGAATCCTAAGAGGTGTGAACCTATGTGGTTCATCAAAACTAATCCTAACAGAACCATCCAGATATTGTTGGATCATATCTAACATGGTGATGTCTCTATGAACTAGTTTGTTGGATTCTCATTTTCTAAGATCCATTCACTAGGAAGAGTGACCTCTTTCCAGACAATTGACTTGGGGACCTTGATGTTGGCATCATTGGTATGAATTTAGATTAACAATGTTTGGTCTTAGGACTTTTGACTAAGGCATGAACATTTAAATTAGTTCAGGTGCACTTGCAATAAATCCTATAGATCAAAGCTAAAGGTTGACTTCCTTCTAACATCTCATAACCTGAAGTTTTAATGTTCAAGGTTAAGGCTTTTAGAAGATGTTTACCACTTAAACTTAAGATAAAATCAGGAAAACAATCAAAATGGATGGAACCATTATGGAGACTGGACTCGATTATACCTAAGATACTTGTGCTGTAATCTGTGAACCTAGCGTCACAAAGACACAACAAAACAAAAACATTAATCCCTTTCCGGGTTAGTGGTTTAACTACAACTTGGACTAATCCTATGTGAATGTAGTTGAACCCTTGTTCTCTATGTTTTTTAAGAACATCCGAAGACCAAACTTGACATTTCTCATGAGTTATACTCAGAGCATAAACCTGCTCTAAGGTTTTGACATGATAATTACCTTTAAAGGATAAAGGATTAAAACTTGATTTGGAGTATATTTCACTACTGGCCGGAACCTTGGGGATATTCCAATCCTGAAGGTTTGAGTTGACTTAGAATTCACGGTAAGGAAATCAGAGATACTGTTTTGGTCATCTCGTTTACATATCATTTGTATATGCCGGAGGATTTTAGTCATCTCGCTAAATTAACTAGAGTAATTAAATGCATTAGATCGAGAAATGACGACTCAAATAAGCCGATGCCAAACTGATGATATCGGGTCAATATCTTTAAAAAAAGATAAAAGTGGTCTGTGAAATTCCGGTTTTGTGCATCAGACAGATATTGGAGATCTGTGTATAAGTTATAATATATGTCTAAGTGTGTGTATACATATGTAGCTATCTAGACAGCGGGAAAAGCTTCATATTGTGTCTTTATATACTATAAACAACTTTAAGGGTCGATATGTCTATGCATTTTATTTTTTATTTTTTGGGAAATAATAACAATATATAGGTTAATTAATTTCGAAAATTGTTCCCTGATAAAGCATTATTAATTAATTAGACCTCCCTAGGGCAAACATTTCCAAAAAACCACAAATTCTTTTGTTGGCTAGCTAGCACGAGTATCAATCCAACCATGCTCTGATCTTCTAGTCAACTCTGCCTTCTCAAGCGTGGGTTTTGGTTTCTATATATATATTTCGCAACTTTCCTGATTAGGCCTCATGCTAAAACCTTTTGCATTAAAAGCAAAAAAGAAAAGGAAAGAAAACGTACTGAAGAGGTACAGATCATACAAAAAAGTAGTTAGATATACACTCGGCCATCGCCCTCCTTCCTTCAAGCATCATATTCTTTGTTCTACCCATTTCTTACCCAATATTATCCATATATGTGCATATTTTATTTGGACTTTTATATAAATATAATGTTATTTTTAAAATGTATCAGACGGACAAATTAAGCTGGTTAATTTATTTAGGACAATGGATCTCTGATGGCTCGGTTGCTTTACATTTATTTTGTCTCTTATTCATGAGCAATAAAATAAGTATTACTAGCCACAAATTAGTACTCAAGGCATGGTACGTAAAAGGTACAAAACATAGAGTAAGCCAAATTTAATTTGCTGCTTTTCTCATGAAGAGAACGGATTAATGTTTTCATGTATCATTAGCCTAAAATCAAGGATTTTGTTAATGCGTCTAATGAAATATTAATGCCTAATAATCGACTCGTGCCAACTATGTGCCTTTTCTAAATTCTGTTCTTCTCTGGGGAGGGAGTGGGGTAGTGTTTTAATTAGCTTGTCATGTACAAGGGCCAGGGTGAAACTCATATCCAGATCGATCATGGAGCAAGAACTCCCTAGCCATTGACCTTATTAAACAATTATAAGAAAGAACCATATATATATATATATATATATATATATATATGATGCTAATTAATTTTCCAAAAATGCACACGGGAGCTTGAATATCAATCCAAGTCAAATTAAACGATTGGTATGCCTTTCCAATCGTGGCTTTGGTCACATGCAACCAATTTCTATATATATATATTAGGGGGGAAGATCAAGAATATTAACAGAAATTAAAAGACATTAAAGGTTTTATTTAATTTATATTTATTATTTATAGTGTATCAACAGGATTAGTCTCAACTCCTAATGGATCAAAAACATCTCGACACAAACAATAAAAGAAATGAAAGTTCAAGAAGATGAATATCGTACAAGAAATTGGCACGCGAACGTACGTTTTGATATATATATATTTGATATACATATATTCCGATGAGCATTAAGGATATGCCACCTGCACATCATATGTTCCCTCAAAACATTCCCGTACAATTAATCAGGTATAAATAGAAACCTCCTAAAGCATCAAACTACACCATTGACATTTATTTAGAAGAGAGGAAAAATAAAGAGAGATGAAACCGAACTATTCTTTCCTCCTAAAGCTTCTAATAGCACAATGTTTAGCACTTGCTTGCGCATCCCAGGGCTATGATTTCTTCTACCTTGTACAACAGGTTAGTTGTGTTTCTTTGATTAAAGAGCGTATCATGATCATGAGTGCAGTATTTTCCTTCCCTCTTACGTATAGTACTGTGTTGCTCAAAGTTTTGTTCGACCTTCTAATCAGTGGCCAGGATCATATTGTGATACGACGCAAGGTTGTTGCTATCCAACAACAGGAAAACCAGCATCAGATTTTGGCATCCACGGGCTTTGGCCCAATTATGATGATGGCTCGTATCCATCCAACTGTGATTCCAACAACCCTTTTGATCTATCGCAGGTACATAATCAAAGCTTGTTTGCTATATGACATTGTTCTAAATTTCCATACCACGTAGTTAGCCAGCATGTGTTTCGACATATTAGAATAAGTCGTCGTTTATGATGCTACAGGTCTCGGATTTGACCTCTCAAATGCAAGTAAGTTGGCCATCATTAGCATGCCCAAGCAGCGACGATACTAGCTTTTGGACACATGAATGGGATAAGCACGGGACGTGCTCAGAGTCTGTCCTCGATGAACATGCATACTTTCAAGCAGCCCTTGATCTCAAAGCCCAAGCAAACATACTCCAAGCACTCGAAAATGCTGGTAAACTTGTCCTCTGCAGCTTCATATAACCAAAATTTTGATTCGAGATACAACTAGAGAATATATTTCCATCACTAATTGCTTTGTTTCATACGGAGAGGTGATTTCAATATTTCTTTTGTGGACTTGTTTTAAAGGAATTCAAGCAGATGGGGGTCTCTACAGCTTAACCGCATAAAGAATGCTATCCAAGATGCACTTGGATATGAACCTTGGATAGAATGTAATAAAGATGCATCGGGGCAGAGCCAGCTTTACCAGATTTATCTTTGCGTCGACTACTATGGATCAAGCTTCATAGAATGTCCAGTATTTCCCAACGTCGGCTCGTGCGCCTCAAACCTTGAGTTTCCAACATTCTAAATTTCAATCGAGGGGCAACATCGCAGTGCCCCGTCAATGCTCCACAGGAAAAAAATGAATAAGTCAGAAACAAATAAGAGACCTTCCCTCGGAAGTCAATTTTATTTGCATGTGGCAACAATACGGATGGAGTTATCCATAGCACAGATTCAAGTGTATTTTTTTTTTAAAGTTTTACTCAATAATCGCGATCTCTTTGTTTGGCGGTGCTTTTCCTCTGAAATAACAAACACCATGGATTTAAATTCATGAGTCTGTCGTTTATTTTTAGTGATGATAGTTCTCGTTTCGAACTAAATAAAGCTTTCCCTTATTGGAACTCCTTTATATTCTTTGTAATTCTCAATAAAATATAGGGTACACGGAGTGTAGTACGTATGGACAGGTGTACGATCACAATACCCACTAGGCAGCGCTGGCATGGACAAGAATTAAACACGATTTTTCAAACACCAAGAAATGACCATACGAGATTGTGATGCGTGCGAGTGTGTTACATAGAGAAAATATCATATTGCGCAAATATATTTTAAAGATTGTTGAAGCTAATTAAGGACTATATCAATGTTTGTTTTCTATGAAAAATTAATGTCAAGTAAGGATATATAGGAAGTCCACTTGGGTCCTCCTATATCAGTTGCTTCATTGGCCGAACGACGATCCAAAAAACAATTGAACCTGTGGACAAAAGACGCCTCAATCGCATTGTCTTGTCGAATTTCTTAACAAATGAACTCACTCCGAATGTTTCGGCTAGTATTTTTTTTTTCAAGTATGGTTTCCGCTTAGTGCTTGCATGATAGTTTGCGGATCGCACAGAAGTCAATTGCGCGGTAATCTGACGACTAGCTAGCTAGCTTCCTCGCCACTTTAGTCTTAGCATCTTGCTTGTATTTACAAGACTTGTAGGAAGGGCCTTACCCATTGGGTTTTTTGATATTTAACTTAGTTACTAATCAATGCAATCAATTGTTGCATAATTTCATAAAAATGGTGTGTGACCTTCACATAGAGTCTATTGTACAGACGAACTGCCTAATAGGGAGTAGAAGTGCAGAGATTTATTTAAACGTATAGAATATGGAAACAAATCCAACAGTGTCGTCTTTTTTTTTTTTTTTAAGATTTCTACGCACTCGAGTTACGTCCTGTCATTTTCTCATTGATATTTAAGACCTCAGATAGGATCCAATACACAAAATTAAGCCACGTATCCCAATTTTTACTCATTTCCACCCGTAGGACCTTGTTGTAAAAAAATTCGAGGGCGTGATGTAGCGAGCTGATCCGTATTATGGACTGCTAATACTGGCAGATGTAGTGGATAGATGTCGTAAAGTCTTACTTGACATCCCGTAGAAGTTAAAATCTATCCTTACTTTTCAGTAATTTTCTCGACGAGACTTCGGTTGTTTTATACACTGGCCCACACTCATCCTCCTTCTATCAAACGTAATATTTTTCCTTCTCGTTTCTTAAAGAATCCGAGTTCGTATGTAGCTGGTTTGATAATCGTTTATACAAGACAGATGATCATCAGAACCTTTTTTATTAATATGTACGAGGAATTGTACTCAATCGGTAAAAAAAATGTAGAATTAATCCAAATTTATGATTTGGTCTTTATCTCATAAAGATCGAGGATTATTTTTTACTATCATTACACTACAAGAAAAATGACTTTGGTTGTCAAAAAAATTTGTCACCCAAAGTGCCATTTTTGTCACTAAAGGTTTTGGGTGACAAAACCAAGTTGTCACCTGGTTTGTCACCTAAAGCCTGTCAGCAAAGGTTTTAGGTGACAAATTTTGAGTTTTGTCACTTGAAATCGTCCAGACTGACAAATAAACTGTTCGGACTGACAAATAAACCGTCTGGATGATTTTCTGATATTTTGACGAAATTCAAAATCGTCATGCCCGGTATCTTCCATCCGTTCACATGAGAGGTATGAACGGTTGGTCCAATATGATGAAATACATTTTGTCATGGAAAATATGTGTGCACGGTGATACAACACCGTCCTGACGGTATTATAATTCTGTCCGAACGCCAACATAAAGATGTCCGCACTGCTGTTTCATTTATGACGAAATAGTCTTTTATCACCTTCAAAAACCGTTTGAATAGTACATCTACAGTGCGGACGCTTATTCAGTTGAACCCGTTCGAACATTATTTCGTACCGTTCAGACAGTATATAATTAAAAGACCGTGTGCACGCAAGAAATGAGGTTCGTTCGGACATCTTTTTTACCGTTCGAACCGTTTGTTATGTATTTGAATTAATTTAATTTAAAATTTAAAAATTATTTGCAAATAATATAAATAGAAAGATATTCAATACTCATAATATAGTAAAATGTCTACAAATATGCAATAGTCATTAAAGTAAATAAAATACATAAACGATAAGTACTGATCAAGTAGTGAAAATACATAAATCTACCCAAATTTTCATTTGGGTGTGTTGTTCCATTAGTTGCATCCTCCGTTCTTGTTGTTCGACTAGGTTCCTTTGCTGCTCCTGCATCATCTTCTGATGCTCTTCTTCTTTCTTACGTTGCTGCTCCGCCATCATCTACATCAGTTCTTCGTCTTTCTTCCATTGTTGCTCCTCCATCATCTGCTGATGCTCTCGCATCGTCTGCTCCATATCTGTCTGTTTGACCAGAAGCGCTTCATATTCCATCTATCTAGCCCTCATCTTCTCAGTCTCTAATCTGGCCTCTTCCAATCTCTGAGACAAATCAACGGATGATGCTAATAAAGATGATCCAATAGACCATAATGAACGGCCTAAACCTCGCACGTAACCCGCTTTCATCCCCAATACCTCAGTGAAAATCTCCACTGGGTGTATGACTTTCCCTCCGACTCATGTCGCAACTACACCGCCTCCATTTTTTCCTACAAAATTAGAAAAGAAAATAAAGTTAGCACATATGAAACATAAGAGATAACGAATGCATCATTAAATCTAACGTTACAACTTACAAAATTTTCCTGTGCATCTTCTGATGTCCACATGCCATCCTTATTAGTATGCATTTTTTTATACAGCAACGCAGGACTAATCTCATCAGATTCTGAATTTTTTTGTATACCAAAAGGAAATATAAAACGTGCATATTTAAATACCTAAATCATTTATTTAAATAATAACTAAAAAATGTAAATTTATTACTTACTAACAACGCTCTCGCGCGTTTGAAAGACCTCGCTCCCGATGTGTGTACAATCTTCAGCTTAGCTCTATTCTCCTGGTTGATTGCACTCCTCCTCTGCATTGTATATTTATAGTTGTTACGCAATTAATAATAAGATAAGATAAATGTTTAGGACGAAATAAAAATTTTTAACCTGAAATTCCTCGCTAGCGAATAAATCACAGACACAAGTTCATTCTTCTTTGTTCATCTCGGGATACGGGTGCTCTAACGCCTCTTCTTTGGAATTGAACACCGAGTAATGTTGGAACATTCTATTTCTGTGCATCTTGTATGCTATGTTCATCGTAGACTTCACAGTGATGCGATCCTCGGCTCGGTCATAATCTAGTTGGAAGTCATCCTTAACATATATAACAATTAGTAAGTATAAAAGTTTCCACAATTAAAATTTAATAAATTTTACTTACCAACACTTGGTTCATCACATATGATTAAACCTCGTCGGGGACATCCTTCCACTTACTCGTCTCAAATGGGACATGCTGTCGAACGAGCGCACCAATATGACTTGAGAGCATTGAGGATGCCATGTCATCACCGCCCATACGAGCTTTGAGTAATGCAATCCCGCGCGTACTACCCCTGACGTGTCTGATTCCAGATGTCGCTACAAATAGAGAACAATAAATTTAAAATTTAGTTAAGCATAGAAATTTAAAATTCATAATATTTAATCAAGATCGAGGAGGAAAGATACTTACACGCACAACTACTTTGGGTGCCTACTAGACTAGCTATGGTAGGCGACGGTAATTCATCCCTATCTCTAAGCAAAGGACTTGACACTACTTGTGTATCGGGAGTACTGTTTGCTCAAACCGATGAATCGCACCGTAGACATTTTCCTCCTGCTGGCATGATGTCGTCCTGTGACCAAATAAATTAATATTAGAGGAAAAAAAACAAATGAATTATATTACTCAAAATGAATATAAAATAAAATGCAAAGTAAATTGAAACGATAAAGTTGCGTTAGTCTTCGGAGTCATATTCTTCAGAATCACTACAATATTCACTGAACGATTCCGAGGAATCATCGCTTCCTTCTATTTCACGTTGTTGTGGACCACTCTCATCGGTTACCGGCACATAAGCGTCGACATCATTTCTAGTCAACGAGATCATGTCAAAGGAGCTAAAGTCCACAAAAAGCTCAATAGACTTATTCTCCTGGTATGCTTCACGGTTCGACGGTCCTTCTCCATCTTCACTAGCTTCCTCCTCAATAGGTGGAACATCATATGTGTTTCTAGGGTATCTTTTGAACAATCTTCCAGTGACCGCCCGACTTCATATCATTAATATAAAACACTTGATTCCCCTAAGATGCTAGCACGAACGGATCGTCTTTGTACCACATTCGGGATGTGTTAATACTAACAAACCGACCATTGTTAGATAGCGACCATTGTGACCGATTCTTACATCTCTTACATGGACATCTTATCAATTCACGCCTATCTACATAACTACGGGCTACACTCATAAAATCCCAAACATAATCACTATACTTCGCACTTTTTAGTCTATCAGCCTCATAAATCCAGCTCTTATCCATATTGTTCCTTCAAAGACGAAAATACAAACAATAATGCAAACAATGATGACATTTACACTCAACTTCAATTTCTTCGGGTGATAGGTCCTATTCCATTCAAGTTTACAATATCACGTACTGCAAGTAATTGACATGACCATTGTGACCGATGCTTAGAAATTTCGACAGTATTTCCCCTCAGTCTTAGATACACGCCTACAACATTGAGCATAAACACCCACCATTGAAGGTGAGTGTGTAAGCTCAATGCTAAATGTGTATCCGAAGGACAAAAGGAGATTTGCATCGAAATTTCTAAACACATTTGTCACAATAGCTGAACCAATTACGCATATTACGGATATTGTAAACTCAAACTGTCCATAACATGGACAATTCAAGAATTACACGGAGTTCGTTATCCGAACTCCGTGTAATTCTTAAACAAGACTAAGGCTTAATGGATGTATTAAACATAATAGCAAAAACCGTTTAGGATACCAACCATCCAAACAAAAAATATAGCGTTCAAACGCCCGTAACAACTCATCCGAACCAAGAAGGGTGTCGGATAGCAATTGTCGAACAACACAGTTTTTCGACAAAAAGATGCCAAAATCCATCCAAAAACATGCCAAAATCATCCCAAATAACAAACAATGCAATATAAACACATCACAACCAACCTAAACTCCTTTGCTATAATTTTTTACCCTAAAATTTCAAAAACACATGCTTTCACATATTAAAATCCATGATTTTCATCCTAAAACAAAGAAATTTTTAAAACCCACTAACCTCAAATGCAATCCCAAATAAGTTGCTCCTTCCACACCCTATTCAATGAGGTTGGATGCCCAAAATCAGCTCCCATCTTCTCCTCTTGCTCAAATCTCTAGTTTTCTAAGGATTTCCCCTTTTTTGCTACACTGTCTGCGATTTTGCATCTTCAATATGCATGAAAACCATTCGGACCATGCAAGGGAGTTCGAATGCCTACGTGTATTAGTTTTCGAGGGAATTATTGCTGCCTAAAATTTCCTATTTGTCTGCATGATGTTGCACTCGTCTGAATGCTATCTTACAGTCACAACGCCATTTTAGTAATCCTCAAACGACAACGTCTAGTCATAAACGAACGCGTTTGGATGGGACAACATTGTCCAAACGTTATCTAATATTTCATGACACCATTTTAGAAATACCCAGATGATAGCATCTGACCATAAACAACAACGTCCAGACGATATATTATCGTCTGAATGATCTCTTACATTTCATGACGCTGTTTGTAAATCCCCAAACGACAGCGTCTCAATGAAACGATTGTGAACGGAAGTGTCCCGACCGTATTTATAACCGTTCGGACGGTGTGTTTTGTATAATACGACACCGTTCAAGCTTACAGTAAACAGTCCGAACGTTTATCAGTCCATCCAACAGTTTTTTATGATCTATTTTTTTAAGCTTATACAATTCAATTTATTACCAAGTTTTAAATAACCAAGTTATTTAATAATATAAATAACCTTAACGTGTTAAGTTCTAATAAATAGTTTCTTTTTAAGGAATGTAACGAAATTAAAAACATAACATTAATTAACATATTGTATTAAGTTCTAATAAATAGAAATAACATAAATATATCAAATATCCTCAAAACATAATAAAAAAATAAACGTCAAAATAAAACTAAATAAAGATAGACTACTTCTCATCATTATCCACGAGTTTTAGAACCTCACGAACTTTTCGAAGGTGCTCCTTTATCAGCACAACCCACTGAGTCAGGGCAAATAACTCTGCACTGGTTGCCACGCCCTTCATGACCTCCTAAACCGCAGCGACCTCCTTCTTCACCCAAATCCATGTCCGTGACCTTACACTCCAAAGTTATCAGCCGACCATTGATACTCATCACCATCTCATGGGTGGGCAGCATGATCAACTGCATCCGCTGAGTCAACTATGACATCATATCATCCACCCAACTCGTCGCTGTGCACCAACTCCCTGGGTCGAGGATTGTCCAGGATCTGCTCCTCCATTGCCTCTTCAGGCTGCTCCTATTGTCTACCTCTAGCTACTCGAGCGGCATTGCAGCGCTCGACGTGTCTGGGCCATCGATTTAGAGAGCGTTGTCTTGTTGATCGACCCAAGTGGAACCGCCCTCGGCTCGTTAGCACCCTCGGGTACCAGCAAGGCGTGAAGGAATTGGGTCAGAAGAATCTCATGTGGCAATGAAATCTGAGCATCAGTCTTCAGGGCCTCTGCACGAACAGACTGGTAGATGTATGATGCCATATCAACAGGTAGCCCCTGTACAACTACCAGGTACATGAACTCGGCCCCGCTATAAGACAGCTCTATGGTGTGCTTCTTCGGTCGATGGCAGAGCATAAGATCAGGTGCATGATATGCCAAAAAGGAAGCAGCTGCCTGTGTATCATGTAGCTTCCCTCTAAAATAGTTGTATCCTCGCCCTACATAGTCCGAAAAACCTCGGCCTTAGTAGGCCGGCCCTCCTCACTCATTGGCAGGTTTGGGAACCTATCAAATCCCTCTCGTAACTCAAGAATCTCGCTAGCTCTTCTGGCGAGAATGTGATCTAAACGTTACAATGTGACCTCCATACTAGGCTCCTCGAGGTTCCTCGCCCATAATATGGCACAATAAGACTCCCACACAATGTTCTTAGATGCATAGCCGGTCATATCAAATGTAGGATCGTAGATATCTGCTAACTTAATGTTCCGCTCGACAACAATCGAGCGGGACATAATGATTGTTGTATGCTGCGCCAACGTTAAAGCTAGAGTGAAAGGTTGCTCGTCATAAGCCTGGCTGCTGGTACGTGTACGCTTGCTCATTTTTTTAGAATCTGCACAAAAGCGTTCGTACGGTTTAAATGGGGTTTGCACGGTTAGACAGCCGTCCAAACAAAAAAAAACCATCCGAACACAAAGTAAAACCGTTCGGACACCATAAGAACATCATCGTATCTGTTTTGATAGTCTACAAAGCATCCGAATAGCTTTGGATAGACGTCCGAAGGTTTGTTCAGACGATGTGTAAAGAACGCTTGGACGATAATGTAGAAATTGTAGTGATTCTCATCATCACTTAGTTACCAAAATTTGGAACTAGTCACCCAGCAAAGCATCCGAACGGTTTACTTTTGCTGTCCGGACGATTTTTATGTATTTGTGATGATTTTTACCGTCACTCATTCGCAACGAGGGTATGTATTTGTGATGATTTTTATGTATCATTAGCCTATAATCAAGGATTTTGTTAATGAGTCAAATGAAATATTAATGCCTAATAATCGACTCGTACTAGCTGATGTGCCTCTTCTAAATTTGTTCTTCTCTAGGGAGGGAGTGGGGTAGTGTTTTAATTAGCTTGTCATGTACAAGGGCCGGGGTGAAACTCATATCCAAATTGATATTGGAGGAAGAACTCCCTAGCCATTGACCTTATTAAACAATTATAAGAAAGAAAATATATATATATATATATATTTAGAAAAATTGTTGCTAATTAATTTTCCAAAAATGCATATGGGAGCTTGAATATCAATCCAAGTCAAATTAAATGATTGGTATGCATTTCAACTCGTGGCTTTGGTCACGTGCAACCAATATATATATATAACCTCACATATGGTGATCTTGTTAGTACCATTAACAAAGAAGGTTTAAAGATGTGTATTAACATGAAGATTAGTAATCAACTTAGCAAAGATAAAGGAAAAGCTAAGGATGAAATGGGTAATTTCTACGAACAGTATGGTCTGCCTCCCACAGCACCATCACATAGGAAACACTAGAAGGACAGGTCCTCCTTCAAAAATTTAACAAATACCACAAACGATCCTTTAGGAAGTATACTACTCTTGAAGATAGTATTAATACCATCACTAACACCTTGACCTGTGGTTTCATCAAAGATCGGTAACCTGCTTCTTCATGCTGAACTGCATAACGAATCAAATCACGATCTTCTTCTGTGAGATACTTTTCCCACCATTGGCGTAAAGAGCCAGTGAAGCCGATGATGATTAACTCAACAACTTTAGGATGACTAAGTGATTGGTTGACTAAGTAGCTATTTTATACCATGGTCATGTGCTGAAGTTTGTTGAGGATTTCCTGCTCAGATAAGCCATCAATATTCCATTCATATAACTTATCTGAAGAGACAGAGAATTGACTATGGAAATTCCTTTCTTCGAATTGAAGATCAGGAGGAGTTGATTTACTATACTAGTTCTTGGTAAGGGACATAGGATTAGGACGATGAGTGTCCTATTGACTTCTAATTGTTTGAACTGGTCTTCTATTTCACTAATTTGGTGTTCTGTATCAGGATCCAATGTAGGTTCTATGTCTACTTGATTAAGAGCACCTATTTGAAGATTAGTATAGGGTTTTTTTTACCTTACTATCTGATTGACTTTATTAAGGGTTGTCTAATTTGGAGAGAAGACCTTTAACCCTACGGGTTTACTGGATAACTGAATTAAAGGTTTCTCAGTTATGGGAGATTGACCATCTAGCTTAAGTTCAATCTTGTCTAACTGATGACCTACGGTTATATCTTATTGGAGTTCATATTCTTCTTCATTTGCTATACCTAGAATTCGTGGAAGATCTAAACATTCTATTCATGTTTAACTTCCGGACACAAGAATCAAACTAAAACAAACAAAGTAATAAACCTACAATAAACTTATCTAAGCTTCAACCTTGCGACTCAGCAAACCTAAATGGACATATCCTCTCATGCCCATCCGCTCAGGCCTCTCCTGGGACTTACTGTTTAGAACTCTGGACTCGCTTCTTAAGTATGCTTCTAGACTACTAAAGGTTGGGGTTTAACTTAGATGGAGCATCGGAAATTTATTAAGAAGCTTGAAGTAAAGTGACGAATGTAAATCCTAGGATTAAGGCAACCCAAGAGGGAGGGTGAATTGGGTTTCTAAACTTTTTCTCTTTTAACCCCTAAAGTCATGTTTGCAAAGTAAATACTAATTTTGCACAAGTATATTGATGCAACAAGTAGATAAAAGCTAAATGTAAAGAGTAGGTTAGAGAAGCAAACACGAGATTTTTAGGTGGTTCGCAAACCCTACATCCACCCCTCAAGCTCCTTCACCGAGCCTTGAGGTTTTCCACTATCTTCAAATAGTGTACACTCTAGCTTCCGGGTGCTAGAGAACCGTACAAGTATTTTCTCGGCTTAACACTCAAACCCACCCAAGTGGTTTTTCAGGCTCACCACTCACAACCTAAAGCTTGAGATATACCCTCTCTAAGCTTCTTCTTTAGTGAACAACCTCACTAAAGGAAACACCTCTCTTGATATAAAGATTGAAGAACAAAACTCTCTCAAAGAGTAGATATGAAATTGGAAAGCTCTATCTCTTGATTCACACAAAGACAAGGATATGAAAGTGTGATTTGTGTGAATGATATGAGAAATATGGAATATGAAGGTTTGATATATTTCTCAAGTGATCTAAATGATATGTGGTCATCTCTCTATATTTTGGACGTTATGAAGGTGTATTTATAGGCCACATTGAAAACTAGCCGTTTATAGCGTTGGGGTCTTTAAAAGCCAGTCGACCGTTATGAACTGCCGCTTCAAGTTACCGTTATCCATAAGTCATGTCAAGTCAAATCAACTACCCCTATACAAGCAGTCGAAGACCGGTCGACCACTTCAAAGCGTCCTCAACTTAAGCACATGATCCTTTAAAACCAAATTTTTTTACCTCTTTGAAACACCCAATTTTAAAGACTTACTTCCCATAAGTATATGAAAGGTTTGGAGTTTGATTGGGGTGTTTTGAAACCTTTAAAAATATTTTATCTTTCAAACAAAGATAAAATGGTTTATGGACGTTTTGAAAGATATGCAAGTGAGTGCTTCAAATCCTTGGCAAAAGTTAAACTAAGAGTTACAAGATTATACCCTATGGTCTTGAATCTTCACTTTTGAGCTCCTTGCATCTTCTTGTCTTTGGCTTTAAAAATATCTTTATCTTTAAAGATGTCCATTTTGAAAACTTAATCCATTTATTGAAATCATCAAAATATTGATTGTGAACAAAAGCCAACAACTAAATGGCCAAAAACTGAAACAAAAAAGAGAGATACAAATCACTACTACCCAAACTTGGCCTTGATGCCAAAAGAGTTGTACTGGCCTCCAGGTGACTGACTTTGAAGGGGTGATTAAATGTCCAAAACAGTGATTAGAGAGAGAGTGGTGAAGACAGGCCATCAAAAGAAGCAGAGAGTAGTAGATATAAACACAAATAATTTTCAGACCCCCTTGTGAAAGGGACAAGCTTCGTTCTACTTGCAGGTCAGCGATTTAAGGCCACTTAGTAGGTATCCACTTGTTACTGGTCTAAAACTAAAATTAACTTAAAGAAAAGGAATGAATAAACCTGCCATGTAGGCGGTAATGCATGAAAGCAGTAACTTAGAACCGTCCAATTTAGTGGTATGTGTGGATGCACAAAGAAGAAACTTAAAACTGTTCAATCTGGCATATGCATGTTGTAGAGATATCGTAAAAGATAAATATGACTTGAAACTTGCAATGTACTTCAAAGACTTGAAAAATATTTACATAATTGACTAAGACTTGGAAAATACTTACACAAATGACTAAGATAGAAAGATAATGCCGGATACATGACTCGAAGACTTAGAAAGGATAGAAAGACTTGAGGGGAGAAAATTGTTATCCTAGAGAGAGAGAGAGCAGAGATCGAATCGGAGTTTGAAATCTTATTTCAAATGACTTGGGACTTCTATTTTAAAGACAGAAGGGTGACTGTAGAATCACATGGATACTATGTAATCACGCATGCTTTGACTTTGGATGAACAGTGACATGTTGGCTACTTTCAATGTTGACTTTTAATGTGCTTGAATAGTGAATTGTAGAGGTTACTTTCGGCTAACTTTGACGTTATATGTCGGTGGAGATTACATGGCTTTAGAAATCTTCATCGAGATCATACGGGTTTTGACTATCTTGGAATAATGGGTCCAAGTAGTTAGGTTTGGCTTGACTGGCAAAGGACGAGTGAGATGAGGCTGGTGAATGCTCATCTAGGGTCCTAGCCGCTGATCTGGCTCACTTGAATCTGGAGTTGTTGGTAGAACTCCTGCAAATCTTCCTTGGTTTTTACATAGGCCATTGCAAAAGCCACAGCTGTCTGAGATTGGCTTTATCAACCATAAATTGGGAAATTTCCTGTTGAGGAGAAATTCCTTTCTAACTTGGAAAATGATGCATCAAACTGAAATTTGTCCCACTTTACATAAAATCTATGAGTGTAGATGTCTTGACTTATTTGGTATTCATTAAAGAATCCAAAGAGATCTTGTATTTACTCGAAAAGGAAAATTATGGAAATTGAGTTTGATGGTAGTTAACTTTATGACTTGTGGAGTAAACTTTTGTGGCCTTAAGAAGAAGAAAAGGGAAAGTGTCAGGAAGGGCCAACATGCCACCAATGGTGAAACCATGAAGGAAATGCTGAGAATTTACTATCAAAGTTGAGGAACCAAGAATGAGTGAAAGACTCATTTTGGTAGAGAAGTACTTTAGTGCATGCTTCAATTAATCATAATAACTGAAGGGAATGGGATGACCTGGAAGATCTCGTAATTCATGTGATCCCCATTCATCACAAGACAAGATTAGAACAATGAATAACTTGTGGAAGATAACTTTCTTCTGAGTCGGATCAAATTGATCAATGATGGAGTCGATTTTTACAAAACCAGTGCTGACTAGAATAGCTTTGTAAAAGCTGATGGACTTGGAAGGGAGATCTGGATGAATTTGGGTGGCAAATAAACCCAGATAATTTACTTGCATTTTTTCGACCAGTTCTTTATCTTGCTGACTATTTTGTCCAATTGTCCCACTTTGGTCAAGCAGGCACTTGTGACATGGCTCGACATGGAACACCTAGCGATGTAGGGTTTCAAAAAGAATACAAATGTATTCTTGGGATTTTACTTTGTAGTTTTATCGTACTTTTATAGTCTTATCGAAGACTGGGTGGAGACAAAGTCTCAATGACTTGATAGGGATTACTAGAAAAGGCTAAAGCTGAATAGGTTGGTTGACCTATTCGATTTACTAAGGCTAGAGCAAATTGAGGTCAGACTCTGGCTACAAGTGAAGGTTTAGGTACTTCGCCTAAGACACGAAATCGGTTAGCATTATTTGTAGGTTGACTGGGAGATGGGTCATAGGTGACTAAACAACCTAGTTGGAGGACAACATGTCCGAGAGATAACTTTGGTGGTGGTGTTGACTTGGCAGGTTCTTTTCCTTTGGGTTTAGGAGCCATGGGAATCCTATAAGAATTCACGGGTAAGGAAATCAGGCATACTATTTTGGCTTCCTTTGATGTACTCAATATCAAAATCAAAAATACTTTAAATGGCTTGCCAACGGGCAAAAATATGTTTGGATGCAATGTTTTGAACAGCTTTTTCTAAAAGAAATTTTGCACTTTTGCAATGAACACGAACCAATGTTGACCTTAGGGGCTGAGACTACTAAGCCATTTGACTTAAAAATGTGAAGGAACTTATGAAGTTGTTTCCAATGTTCATCAATGGACCTAGATAAGACTAGAACACATCAATATAGACAATGGTGAAATGACTATAGGGTTGAAAATATCATTCATGATATTTTGGAATTCACTTGGAGCATTTTTCAAACCAAAGGCATTACATTCCATTCGTAATGTCCAAAAGGAGTGGTAAATGCAGTTTTGTACTTATCTGACTCATGAACTTGGATTTGCCAAAATCGCTTTTCATATTGAATTTACTATACACTGTAGCTTCTGAAAGGCGACCTATGAGATCCCGTTTATCCATAATAGGATACTGAATCCACTGAAGGACTTTGTTTAGAGGCTTGTAGTTGATGACTAATCTGGGAGCTCCTCTTTCTGTTTCTGTATTTTTGTAGACATAGAAAGTAGAACAAGACCAAGGGGATTTACTATGACGAATGATTCCTTTACCTAATAGATCTTAGATTTCTTTTTTGTAGAACTCCATCATCTCTTGATTCATTTGAATTAGACAGCTTTAATGGGAATGTTTTTCTCACTAAACTCCGGAACATATGGTAACTTGACTATGTGTTGCTTTCTATGCCAGAAAGCGTTGGGAAGATCAGAACAGACTTGTTGTTCAAACTTATTTGGAATGACTTAATCTGTGATTGCAGATTTTGACTTAAGAGTTGTCCTCAATTATTTTGAACTTGATTTCTTCCTTCAGAAAATCAAAATGCTGAGTCTTACTAACAATGAAATTGAGAGTTTTACTAACGGAGGCTTCCTATAACATGGTAAGTTCGTGAGGCCTAGGAGGACTAACAAACTCAAAGATAACGTCTTGACCAAAGATGTTGGTTGTAAGTCCTTCACTACTTGTGGTGAAAGGATATAACAAACAGGTGAAAGGAGTGCCTAAAATAACTTTCTGATCAGGCATGTTTTTTACTGAAACAAAGGGTGACTTAAAGCAGACATTATTTTTACAAGTATGTGCTTTTGTTAACTTGTAATTAATACCCATCTGACTACCATTGGCAGAGAGGAGACGTTCATTTGACTTCTCATAGTACTTTGGTGGGATTAAACCTTCCTGAATACAATTAAGATCAGCACCTGAATCTATTAGGGCAATAACCTCAAAAGAATATTTAGAGTTAACTATAATGGAACTTTAGAATGTCATTTCTAGAAATGCATTCGACTTACTATACTGAGGAATTTGTTACTACTTTCAGGATCTTCCTTAAGGATAAGAGGAGAAGATGGTTGGGTTTAGGTTCTGAGTGGTTAGACTCAAAAGGTTGGCTTTGTTGCTTAAAATTTTGATTAATTTTGAGAAGGAGGACTTCTTGTTCGAAAGTTTTTTTTTTTGGGCTTTTAACTCACGAATTTCATGTTTTACTTGTTGGAGTTTAGTCTGTAAACCTTGTAGGCTGACAGGTTTATGGGCTTTCTTAAACTTGTCTAAGATTTTATTAAGACTGACTTGGGTTTCAGGGATTTTTAACTTATTATCTTTTTGTAAAACGTGTTTTAACTTGGTAAGATACTGAGCCTTGAGCTCTGGATCTTCAACTTTGTCGATTAAATCTATCAATAGTTCTTTCTGTTTACTAATGACATTAAGAGTTTTACCTGGGTGACAACAACTATCTTGACATCCTAATTTCTGGTTAGGAGTGTCAGTACTAGGGTTGGAACTAGAACTAGAAGATGGAAAATCTTCTATTTCCAAATCACTACCACTAGAATCTCTTAATTCTAAAATGGAGAATAACTTAATTTTTTCACTATTAGGGATGTCTAAGGAATTAATGTTTTCCTTAACATGACATTCTGAACTGTAATGACCTAACTTTTTACATTTGTAACACCTAATTTTACTTTTATCTTTGGCAAACTTTGGTTTTGACTATTTCCTAAAGGACTTCTTGTGAAACTTAGGTTTACTATCTTCAGGAGGAGTATACTTCCTAAAGAATCGTTTGTGTTATTTGTTAGACTTTTTGAAGGAGGACCTTTCCTTCTGGTGTTTCCTACGGGATGGTGCTATGGAGGCAGACCATACTGTTCGCAGAAATTACCATTTCATACTTAGCTTTTCTACTATCTTTGCTAAGTTGATTACTAATCTTCATGTTAATACACATCTTTAAACCTTCTTTGTTGATGGTACTAACAAGATCACCATATGTGAGGTTATCATATTCTATGATACCTGAGGGTTGACTTAAGACTTCACGAATCTTATGGGCAAAAGATTGGGTAATCCATTAATGAATTTTTCTTTCCAAAATAGATTCTTACAGTCTTCTCTAAGCATAACGCGGGGATGAAGACATCTTTATACCATCTAAAAAGGTTGGGCACTTAAGGTTACTAAGCTGATCATGGATCCTAGCAGAGATATTACAAGGTGTACCAAGAAAATATTTAATAATGGTATAAATAAGAGTATTAATACCATCACTAACACCTTGACCTATAGTTTCATCAAAGATCGGGTAACCTGCTTCATCATGTTGAACTGCATAACGAATCAAATCACGTTCTTCTTCTGTGAGATACTTTTCCCACCATTGGTGTAAAGAGCCAGTGAAACCGGAGATGATTAACTCAACAACTTCATGATGACTAAGTAGCTATTTGCTACCATGGTCATGTGCTGGAGTTTGTTGAGGATTTCCTGCTCAGATAAGCCATCAATATTCCATTCATATAACTTATCTGAAGAGACAGAGAATTGACTATGGAAATTCCTTTCTTCGAATTGAAGATCAGGAGGAGTTGGTTTACTATACTAGTTCTTGGTAAGGGACATAGGATTAGGACTACGAGTGTGGATCCTATTGACTTCTAATTGTTTGAACTGGTCTTCTATTTCACTAATTTGGTGTTCTGTATCAGGATCCAATGTAGGTTCTATGTCTACTTGATTAAGAGCACCTATTTGAAGATTAGAAGAGGGTTTTTTTACCTTCCGATTTACTAGGATCAGTTGGGACTAATTCCCTTAACATCCGATTGACTTTACTAAGGGCTGTCTGATTTGGAGAGGAGACCTAACCCTACGGGTTTACTGGATAACTGAATTAAAGGTTTCAGTTATGGGAGATTGACCATCTAGTTTAAGTTCAATCTTGTCTAACTGATGACCTATGGTTTGGAGATACTGGTTGGTGTAATTGTTTTGTTCAGCCAGTTGTTTCTTACTATTCAAATCTGGAATCTTAAAGGGTGGGGCTATGACTTCTGATCCTTTATGGGATACTGTGATAGTCTCGGGTGGAGGATGACTAGCACGAATGGACTTTTTATCCGAAGTATTCCATTTGACTTTGGTGAGGACTTGACAATTCAAGTTCTGTGGGTGATATTTCTCCAAATATTCAAAGAAACTTATGTTCGTACCTAATTGAAGCATAAGGTATTGCCACCTATCATAAATGACTTTCTTTTCGGTCTTCGTGTGATTTCACGATACCGAGTCCTTTTGACTATATTGGCTTCAGACATAAACTCATCTTCTAGAGTTTTCATGTCTGGACTAAAGGCTTTACTTATGGTCATTAACTGAGGATTGATTACAGACTCAAAATCTGTCTGAGTAGGTGAACCCTGCTCATCATCTTCTTCAATAGTTACTTGTTGGGAATGGGTAGAATACAAGGGGGTGCTAACCTGAGAATTTACTTGGACTCCTTTGAGTGGAAGATAAAGGTCTCTACGAATGGGTTCAGGGATACTAGAAGTAGAACGTCTGGAAACACGGCTACCTGGTTCCTGAATCCTAAGAGGTGTGAACCTACGTGGTTCATCAAAACTAATCCTAACAGAACCATCCAGATATTGCTGGATCATATCTAACTTGGTGATGTCACTATGAACTGGTTTGGTTGGATTCTCATTTTTAAGATCCATTCACTAGGAAGAGTGACCTCTTTCCAAACAATTGACTTGGGGACCTTGATGTTGGCATCATTGGTATGACTTTAGATTAACAATGTTTGGTCTTTAGGACTTTTGACTAAGGCATGAACATTTAAATTAGTTCGATGCACTTGCAATAAATCCTATAGATCAAAGCTAAAGGTTGACTTCCTTCTAACATCTCATAACCTGAAGTTTTAATGTTCAAGGTTAAGGCTTTTAGAAGATGTTTATCACTTAAACTTAAGATAAAATCAGGAAAACAATCAAAATGGATGGAACCATTATGAGACTGGACTAGATTATACCTAAGATACTTGTGCTGTAATCTGTTAACCTAGCATCACGAAGACACAACAAAACAAAAACATTAATCCCTTTCCGGGTTAATGGTTTAACTACAACTTGGACTAATCCTATGTGAATGTAGTTGAACCCTTGTTCTCTATGTTTTTTAAGAACATCCGGAGACCAAAGTTGACATTTCTCATGGGTTTTACTCAGAGCATAAACCTGCTCTAAGGTTTTGACATGATAATTACCTTTAAAGGATAAAGGATTAAAACTTGATTTGGAGTATATTTCACTACTGCCGGAACCTTGGGGATATTCCAATCCTGAAGGTTTGAGTTGACTTAGAATTCATGGGTAAGGAAATCAGAGATACTGTTTTGGTCATCTCGTTTACATATCATTTGTATATGCCCGAGGATTTTAGTCATCTCGCTAAATTAACTAGAGTAATTAAATGCATTAGATCGAGAAATGATCGACTCAAATAAGCCGATGCCAAACTGATGATATCGGGTCAATATCTTTACAAAAAGATAAAAGTGGTCTGTGAAATTCCAGTTTTGTGCATCAGACAGATATTGGAGATCTGTGTATAAGTTATAATATATGTCTAAGTGTGTGTATACATATGTAGCTATCTAGACAGCGGGAAAAGCTTCATATTGTGTCTTTATATACTATAAACAACTTTAAGGGTCGATATGTCTATATGCATTTTATTTTTTATTTTTTGGGAAATAATAACAATATATAGGTTAATTAATTTCGAAAATTGTTCCCTGATAAAGCATTATTAATTAATTAGACCTCCCTAGGGCAAACATTTCCAAAAAACACAAATTCTTTTGTTGGCTAGCTAGCACGAGTATCAATCCAACCATGCTCTGATCTTCTAGTCAACTCTGCCTTCTCAAGCGTGGTTTTTGGTTTCTATATATATATTTCGCAACTTTCCTGATTAGGCCTCATGTCAAAACCTTTTGCATAAAAATTAAAAGCAAAAAAAAAAAAAAAACGTACTGAAGAGGTACAGATCATACAAAAAAAGTAGTTAGATATACACTCGGCCATCGCCCTCCTTCCTTCAAGCATCATATTCTTTGTTCTACCATTTCTTACCCAATATTATCCATATATGTGCATATTTTATTTGGAAATATATTTTATTTTTAAAATGTATCAGACGGACAAATTAAGCATGGTTAATTTATTTAGGACAATGGATCTCTGATGGCTCGGTTGCTTTACATTTATTTTGTCTCTTATTCATGAGCAATAAAATAAGTATTACTAGCCACAAATTAGTACTCAAGGCATGGTACGTAAAAGGTACAAAACATAGAGTAAGCCAAATTTAATTTGCTGCTTTTCTCATGAAGAGAACGGATTAATGTTTTCATGTATCATTAGCCTAAAATCAAGGATTTTGTTAATGCGTCTAATGAAATATTAATGCCTAATAATCGACTCGTGCCAACTGATGTGCCTTTTCTAAATTCTGTTCTTCTCTGGGGAGGGAGTGGGGTAGTGTTTTAATTAGCTTGTCATGTACAAGGGCCAGGGTGAAACTCATATCCAGATCGATCATGGAGCAAGAACTCCCAAGCCATTGACCTTATTAAACAATTATAAGAAAGAACCATATATATATATATTTTCTTTAGAAAAATTGTTGCTAATTAATTTTCAAAAATGCACACGGGAGCTTGAATATCAATCCAAGTCAAATTAAATGATTGGTATGCCTTTCCAATCGTGGCTTTGGTCACATGCAACCAATATATATATATATTAGGGGGGAAGATCAAGAATATTAACAGAAATTAAAAGACATTAAAGGTTTTATTTAATTTATATATATTATTTATAGTGTATCAACAGGATTAGTCTCAACTCCTAATGGATCAAAAACATCTCGACACAAACAATAAAAGAAATGAAAGTTCAAGAAGATGAATTTCGTACAAGAAATTGGCACGCGAACGTACGTTTTGATATATATATATATATAGATATACATATATTCCGATGAGCATTAAGGATATGCCACCTGCACATCATATGTTCCCTCAAAACATTCCCGTACAATTAATCAGGTATAAATAGAAACCTCCAAAAGCATCAAACTACACCATTGACATTAATTTAGAAGAGAGGAAAAATAAAGAGAGATGAAACCGAACTATTCTTTCCTCCTAAAGCTTCTAATAGCACAATGTTTAGCACTTGCTTGCGCATCCCAGGGCTATGATTTCTTCTACCTTGTACAACAGGTTAGTTGTGTTTCTTTGATTAAAGAGCGTATCATGATCATGAGTGCAGTATTTTCCTTCCCTCTTACGTATAGTACTGTGTTGCTCAAAGTTTTGTTCGACCTTCTAATCAGTGGCCAGGATCATATTGTGATACGACGCAAGGTTGTTGCTATCCAACAACAGGAAAACCAGCATCAGATTTTGGCATCCACGGGCTTTGGCCCAATTATGATGATGGCTCGTATCCATCCAACTGTGATTCCAACAACCCTTTTGATCTATCGCAGGTACATAATCAAAGCTTGTTTGCTATATGACATTGTTCTAAATTTCCATACCTCGTAGTTAGCCAGCATGTGTTTCGACATATTAGAATAAGTCGTCGTTTATGATGCTACAGGTCTCGGATTTGACCTCTCAAATGCAAGTAAGTTGGCCATCATTAGCATGCCCAAGCAGCGACGATACTAGCTTTTGGACACATGAATGGGATAAGCACGGGACGTGCTCAGAGTCTGTCCTCGATGAACATGCATACTTTCAAGCAGCCCTTGATCTCAAAGCCCAAGCAAACATACTCCAAGCACTCGAAAATGCTGGTAAACTTGTCCTCTGCGCTTCATATAACCAAAATTTTGATTCGAGATACAACTAGAGAATATATTTCCATCACTAATTGCTTTGTTTCATACGGAGAGGTGATTTCAATATTTCTTTTGTGCACTTGTTTTAAAGGAATTCAAGCAGATGGGGGTCTCTACAGCTTAACCGGCATAAAGAATGCTATCCAAGATGCACTTGGATATGAACCTTGGATAGAATGTAATAAAGATGCATCGGGGCAGAGCCAGATTTACCAGATTTATCTTTGCGTCGACTACTATGGATCAAGCTTCATAGAATGTCCAGTATTTCCCAACGTCGGCTCGTGCACCTCAAACCTTGAGTTTCCAACATTCTAAATTTCAATCGAGGGGCAACATCGCAGTGCCCCTTCAATTCACCACAGGAAAAAAATGAATAAGTCAGAAAGGAATAAGAGACCTTCCCTCGGAAGTCAATTTTATTTGCATGTGGCAACAAATACGGATGGAGTTATCCATAGCACAGATTCAAGTATTTTTTTTTTTTTTTTTCAAGTAATGGTGTTCGGGTCTCCACAGTTCCTCCTATACAACGATTCAATAAAACAATTGATTCACTGAACCTGTGGACAAAAGACGCCGCAATCGCATTGTCTTGTCGAATTTCTAAACAAATGAACTCACTCTGATTGCTTCGGCTAGTATTTTTTTTTTCAAGTATGGTTTCCGCTTAGTGCTTGCATGATAGTTTGCGGATCGCACAGAAGTCAATTGCGCGGTAATCTGACGACTAGCTAGCTAGCTTCCTCGCCACTTTAGTCTTAGCATCTTGCTTGTATTTACAAGACTTGTAGGAAGTGCCTTACCCATTGGGTTTTGTGATATTTAACTTAGTTACTAATCAATGCAATCAATTGTTGCATAATTTCATAAAAATGGTGTGTGACCTTCACATAGAGTCTATTGTACAGACGAACTGCCTAATAGGGAGTAGAAGTGCAGAGATTTATTTAAATGTAAAAAATATGGAAACAAATCCAACAGTGTCTTTTTTTTTTTTAAGATTTCTACGCACTCGAGTTACGTCCTGTCATTTTCTCATTGATATTTAAGACCTCAGATAGGATCCAATACACAAAATTAAGCCACGTATCCCAATTTTTACTCATTTCCACCCGTAGGATCTTGTTGTGACAAAATTCGAGGGCGTGATGTAGCGAGCTGATCCGTATTATGGACTGCTAATACTGGCAGATGTAGTGGATAGACGTCGTAAAGTCTTACTTGACATCCCGTAGAAGTTAAAATCTATCCTTACTTTTCAGTAATTTTCTCGACGAGACCTGGGTTGTTTTATACACTGGCCCACACTCATCCTCTTTCTATCAAACGTAATATTTTTCCTTCCCGTTTCATAAAGAATCCGAGCTTCGTATGTAGCTGGTTTGATAATCGTTTATACAAGACAGATGATCATTAGAACCTTTTTTATTAATATGTACGAGGAATTGTACTCAATTGGTTAAAAAATGTAGAATTAATCCAAATTTTTATCTCATAAAGATCGAGGATTACATCATTACAAGAAAAATGACTTTGGTTGTCAAAAAAATTTGTCACCCAAAGTGCCATTTTGTCACCAAAGGTTTTGGGTGACAAAACCAAGTTGTCACCTGGTTTGTCACCTAAAGCCTTGTCAGCAAAGGTTTTAGGTGACAAATTTCGTATTTTGTCACTCGAAATCTTCCAGACTGACAAATAAACCGTTCAGACTGACAAATAAACAGTCTAGATAGCTTTCGGATATTTTGACGAAATTCAAAATCGTCATGCCCAGTATCTTCCATCCGTTCCCATGAGAGGTGCGAACGGTTGGTCCAATATGATGAAATACATTTTGTCATGGACAATATGTGCGCAAGGTGATACAACACCGTCCTGACGGTATTATAATTCTGTCCGAACGCCAACATAAAGATGTCAACACTGCTGTTTCATTTATGACGAAATAGTCTTTTATCACCTTCAAAACTGTTTGAATAAAAAAAAAAAACTTTTCGAAAGGTCTAGAGAGAGAGGGTCCTCCTTCTCTCTAGACTTTCCCCTCTTTCCTCGTTTCTGCGCTCCCCCTTCATCTTCTCCCCTTCCTCTAGGTGACGGAGGAGCTCCTCCTCCTCCCGTCTGCCCCCCTCTTGGCTGGCCGTCGGCTGGTTAGCAGATTCTTTGTGCCTTTTTGTTTCTAATAATAATGGTGGTTTCATTTCCAAGGTTTTGCTCCAGTGGTATTTTTTGGCGACGACAAGGTGCTTTCTGGCGAGCACGCGCCCCTTGGTTGGTTGCTGTGGCTCTAGCTCTTCAACGTCATCCCTCTCCGGCTCCCGCCCCACCACGCTCCCCTCTTGAGGCGCATGAATCTGATGCACAAGGATGCTTTTGCTCTCCTTTTGGCCGTATTTCTCCTCTGTGGGTGCTTTTGTTGCAGGTGCTGGTCTGTTCTCCTCCGACGACGGTATCCGCCGTTCCCAGCGTGGTGGTGTTGTGTTCCGAGTCTTTGGATCCGGGTTGGGTTTGTGGGTCTGTTGACCAGGTTGGTTGCAGCCTTTCTAGCTTGCTGGTTTTTGGCCTTTACGGTCGTTCGGTTTATGGCCCTTCGGGCCCTTGAAAATGTAACGGGCCTTTGTGCCCTATAAGTACGTTTCTGGCCATGGATGGTTCCGGACTCTGTATTTGTATTCTCATTCCCTATGTAATGAAATCCACCTTTGCTTAAAAAAAATCTATTCGAATACGTACATCTACAGTGCAGACGCTTATTCAGTTGAACCCGTTCGAACATTATTTTGTACCGTTTAGACAGTATATAATTAAAAGACCGTGTGCACTCAAGAAATGAGGTTCGTCCGGACGTCTTTTTTACCGTTCGAACCGTTTGTTATGTATTTGAATTAATTTAATTTAAAATTTAAAAATTATTTGCAAATAATATAAATAGAAAAGATATTCAATACTCATAATATAGTAATATGTCTACAAATATGCAATAGTCATTAAAAGTAAAAGACCATGTGCACTCAAATATGCACGTAATTCGCTTTCATCCCCAATACCTTAGTGAAATCTCCACTTGGGTGTATGACTTTCCCTCTGACTCGTGTCGCAACTAACGCCTCCATTTTTTCCTACAAAATTAGAAAAGAAAATAAATTAGCACATATGAAACATAAGAGATAACGAATGCATCATTAAATCTAACTTTACAACTTACAAAATTTTCCTGTGCATCTTCTAATGTCCACATGCCATCCTTATTAGTATGCATTTTTTTATACAGCAACGTAGGACTAATCTCATCAGATTCTGATTTTTTTGTATACCAAAAGGAAATATAAAACGTGCATATTTAAATACCTAAATCATTTATTTAAGTAACTAAAAAATATAAATTTATTACTTACTAACAACGCTCTAGCGCG